>OZ004718.1:7234652-7953724 GCA_963924515.1 Vespertilio murinus
GTGGATTTCTGTCAACATAGATCTTATTTAACTGGAATGTACTTACTCTTTCTTTATTCTGATATATTCTCTTGTCCAAATTTCCTAACTCTTAAGGCCTGAATGCTATTGGTTTGTCATCACTTACAGGCTCCATCTACCTCTGCATCCTTACTTAATTCTTAACTGCTTATAAAAATCAGATTGCCGAAACCAGTTTGGCTCAGTAGATAGAGCATAAGTCTGCAGACTGAAGGGTCCCAAGTTCAATTCTGGTCAAGGGCAAGTATACTGGTTGTGGGCACATCTCCGGTGGGGTATACAGGAGGCAACTGGTCGATATTTCTCTTATCGATGTTTCTAGCTCTCTATCCCTCTCCCTTCCTCTCTGTAAAAAAAATATATTTTTTTAAATCAGATTAATTGTATTTTTTCTGTCTGACTTATTTCACTTAGCATGATATTCTCAAGATCTAGCCATGTCACAAATAGCAGTATTTCATCTTTCCTTATTGCTGAGTAGTATTCCATTGTATATATGTATCACATCTTCTCTATCCAATCATCAAGAAGTATATGATTTCACTCATATTTGGGATATAAAACAGAAAGCAATAAATACTAGTAAGTAAGTAACACACAACATGAACTCAGAGACACAGAAGACAGTAGGGTGGTTACCAAAGGGAGAGGGGGTGGTGGAGAGGTAGAAGAGAGTAAAGAGGGTCAGATACATGATGACAGAAGGAGCTTAACTTTGGGAGGTGAACACACAATGTAATAGACAGATGATATATTATAGAGCTAAACAGTGAAAACCCACACAATCTTATTAACTAATGTCACCCCAATAAATTTAAGAAAGTATTTTTTTAAATCAGATTAAGAAGAGTTTCCAACACAGCCGTCTTATTATCTACCCTTTGAGAGAACTTCTGTGATCTTTTTTAAGTTAAAATACCTTTTTTTCTTTATGTTACTTTTTCCATCACCATTTATCAACCTTACAACCTCCTCCACTTCCACTCACCACCACCCCTCCCAATACTGCACTATTGTCTGTGTCCGTGAGTTCTTTCTTTTTTTTCTTTTTTGCTCAATTCCTCTACCTCTCCCAACACCACCCCTACACCAGAGCTATCTGCCTGCTCTCCATCTATCGGTCCGTCTCTATTTTGCTTGTTAGTTCAGTTTGTCCATTAAATTCTACACATGCGTGAAATCATATGGTACTTCTCTTCCTGTGACTGGCTATTTCACTTAGCACAGTGCTCTCCAGATCCCTCCAAGGAGGATATACAGATAGCCAATAGACATATGAAAAGATGCTCAACTTCACTAGTCATCAGAGAAATGCAAATTAAACCACAATGAGATATCTTCTCACACCTGTCAGAATGGCTATCACCAATAAATCAATAAACAAGTGCTGGTGAGGATGTGGAGAAGAGGGAACCCTGTACACTATTGGTGGGAATGAGGATCGGCATAGACACTGTGGAAAACAGTATAAAGTTTCCTTAAAAAAAAAAAATGGAACTGCCTTATGACCCACAATTCCACCTTGGGGAATTTATCTGAAAAAGCCCAAAACACTAATTTGAAAAAAATATATAAGCACCTCTATGTTCACAGAAGTGTTATTTGTAATAGCCAAGATTTGGAAGCAGCCCAATGTCCATCAGCTTGAGCAGTGTATGAAACAGCTATGGTACATTTACACAATGAAACACTAGTTGGCCATATAAAGGAAGAAAATTTCACCCTTTGTGACAACATGGATGGACCATCTGTGATCTTAAAAGTATTTTTGCCTATGTGTGTTTTTCATTATTTTTCCTTGTACATAAGTAAATAAATACAAATACTATTTGGAAGCAACTTTAAGTTGACTTGTCTTCCCTTCCTACTCTAAAATACTATACTGAATACCTCTTAACTTGAACCATCTATATACACTGAGTGGCCAGATTACTATGATCTCTGAATGCATAATAATCTGGCCACTCAGTGGAGGGGGGGGGGGAGGACAGCCACAGGAAGCCCTATTCTTGCAGGAATCTTCCTGCAACAGGCCTCTAGCGTATATTGGCTCCCTTTTCCTGGAAAGACCAAAATATGAGAAGATTGTCTTATTATTGGGCTACAGTATGATAAACTTAGGCACTTGGGAAATGTCTGACCTGGTGTCACTGCAGAAGCTGTGTTTTATTTCTATAAATGTCTAATCTTTATATATAACCTGCCAAATCATAGGATAATGACATAGCAATTTTGCCTGGAGACTTACTACTCATCTGTTCTGAAATGTCATGCATAGTAAAATCTACCTGAGGATGGTTTGGCCATTGTTCTCTCACTATAAACAAGAGGGTGCCCATGGAATGCCACGGGGATGGGACAATTGTCTTTTAAAGGCACAAACACACTGTGCTCTCAGTTAATGACAGCTAACCGTGGACAGGCCTCCTTTCTGATCCCTGATACACCCACAAGCAACCCATTCATTCAATCCCAACCAACCTCTCCTGCAAAGTATTACTTCCCTTTTAATGACAGCATCTCAGCTTACCAGGAAGATGAACCAAATGTGGAACAGAGGCCGAAACTGGTTTGGCTCAGTGGATAGAGCATAGGTCTGCGGACTGAAAGGTCCCGGGTTTGATTCCGGTCAAGGGCACGTACCTTGATTGCAGGCACATCCCCAATGAGGGGTGTGCAAGAGGCAGCTGGTCGATGTTTCTCTCTTACCGACATTTCTAACTCTCTATCCCTCTCAATTTCTCTCTGTATAAAATCAATAAAATATATTTTAAAAATAAATAAAAAATAAAAAACAAATGTGAAACAGAGTGCAGCCTGGCCCTCGCACATCCTACAGATGGATGCTCTCACATATGTGGCTGGATCACTGTGAACACAATTCGATCCTACCCTGAGTCAGGACCGATCCACATCCATCAGCACCCTGCTCATAACCACACATCTCAGTAAGTGTCTCTCTCATTTGCTCTTTTTATCTTGTCTCCCTTTTTTCCTCCTGCTCACAGATATAAGTGACTGTTGAACACTTTAAAAGGGTACCCCTTCCAAGCATCCCCAAGGCTTCCTCTAGTCTTGACCAAATTTTTCCATCTTGCACATAGTGAGATGAGGAAAGTCCAAGGACTTGAGCGAGGCTTTGTTGCCAGAGCGGACAAGCAGAGCTGGGTGTGCTTTAGTGATATTATTTGCAATTAGGGGTGATCTTGCCTTTGTGGTTAGCTGGTTCACCCCTTGGAGAGGCTTTTTCTACTCTCTGGTTTTACAGCTCACGTTCCTAAAATGGGCAGGAGGTAATGGTGTTGGAGAACCTGAGTTAAAATCATGATTCTATGGAAGAAGAGGGGAAAGACAGAAGTGGAGAGAGTAAAGGCTAGATAAATGGGGACATTGGAGTCTGACTCAGGGTGGTGAACACACAATACAGTGTATAGATGATGTGTTGCAGAACTGTGCACCTGAAACCTAAAGAACTGTGTTAACCAGTGTCACCCTAATAACTTCAAAAAAATAGAAAAAATCATGAATCTAAAAAGTTCAATATTGAGTTAACACACATTTATGAAATGCCTACAAGAAGCCGGACTTTGGTGCTTGAAAGATGGGAGACAGAACCCCTGCTTTCATGCAGCCTGCAGACCCAGAGGTGGTAACAAATGCAGCACAGCGTGGTCAGTGCGCAGCATCTGAGATCTTGACCCCTGGCATGTCTCATCACTTTGGCTCAAATAAACTCTTATAAAAAAACAATTTTAGCCCTACCCAGTTTGGCTCAATGGTTAGGATGTCAGCCTGCTGACGGAAGGGTAGCAGGTTCAATTCCAGGTCAAGGGTATGTTCCTGGGTTGCAGGTTTGATCCCCAGGCCCCAGTCAGGGAGCATGCAGGAGGCAACCAATCCATGTGTCTCTCTCTCTTTCTCATATGATGTCTCTCTCTCTCTCTGTCTCTCCTGTCTCTCTCTCTCTCTCTCTCTCTCTCTCTCTCTCTCTCTCTCTCTCCCTGCCCCCTTCTTCCCTCCTGCCCTCCCCACTCTCTCTAAATATCAATGGGAAAAAATATCCTCAGGTAAAGATTAACACACACACAAAAAAAGAAAGAATATCAAAGGGCTATGTAAACTGGGAAGTCCCATTACCACCCTATGAAAGAGAAGTATTGTATAGGATTCTGTCAAGATTCCACTCAATGATAACAGTGCCACGTGGCAGGAAGAATCCACTCTGGCTTTGCCACTCACCCACCATCTGTCCTCTGACATACCCCCTCCCTCAAACACTCAGCTTCCCTCGTCTATAAAATCAGTGGCTTGAACCAAGGAACGAAAGTCCCTTCCGCAGCTGCCATTTTATTTCTAAGTCCTCTTTAAATCTAATTGCAGTAGCCAGCACGTGGCTCCCCGCCCCCAGACTATTTCTTTATTCGCTCCTAACCTTTATCTTGGCAGACAAAGCATAAAATTCATCGAGCATGTTAGCCAGCCCATAGCATACTTCCTGCCCGCCCCCCCCCCCACCACCACCCCTTCTGCGGGTCACAGACACAGAACCAGCCTTTCTGGGGCGCAGCACGGCCGCTGGCTGGGACAAGGGAGCCAAGGGGAGTCCTGAGCGCAGGTCAGGGTTGTTTGGTTTTGAGGTGTGCACGGGATGAAAGGCACCTTGAAAGCGGAAGGCTCGGCCATTCATTAATTAATTATAATTGAGGGTTTGTTCTTCAGAATGAGTCCTTTGAAATTACTTTCCATCAAACACGGACTGCCACAAAGGCGTCAGATACGCAGCGCATTCTCCACTTCCTCAGCACGAGTATCTTCACTCCAAGATTCTCTTCCCACCTGAACAGCCTCTGCTTCCCCCTCCCCACCCCCTCCCACCCCGCCTTGCTTCAGAGCTGGGATTTATTGGGGGGCGGAGGGGTGTCTGTGTGTCTAATGCCTACTTTATAAAAGAAAAATCTTTGCTACACCAAATAACCCTTTTGTGCACTTTCATCTGCCCCTTTTCAGATAAGCGAACAATGGGAAAATTCCACGGGAAGATTAAAAAGGCACCTGAGACAAACAGCCACCTAATGTCGCGGCCACTCCTGCGGGTTACAACTGGAAGGGAGAAACAAACTGGTATATCGATGTGGCTCTAAACAACAACAGCGTGTGTGGAGGCCTGGGGCGCTCCGGGATTGACCAAGAGGAAACACATGTTGCACAACGATACGATCTTGTTGGTACAGTTGTCAGAGAAGGGAACTCCCACAGCGAAGGGCATAAAACCATCCGGGGCAGTCTGGGGCGGCTCAGTTCTGCGGTGCCAGGGAGCAGAGCAGAGCCCCGCCCCGCCCCATACACAAATGGGACCATGAGCTCCAGCCACAGCTTCTGCCAGGTCCCCTCTGGCTCCCTCCCTGGCACCAGAGGTGGCTGGGGCAGGCCGGGGGGCTGCCCCCGGGCTCCCAGCGTCCACGGGGGTGCGGGGGGCGTCCGCATCTCCCTTTCCTTCACCTCCCCGAGCTGCCTGCCCCCTGGAAGGTCTTGGGGGTCCGGAAGAGGCAGCTCCCTCCTAGGCGGAAATGGGAAGGTGACGATGCAGAACCTCAATGAGCGCCTGGCCTCCTACCTGGACAAGGTGCGTGCTCTGGAGGAGGCCAACGTGAAGCTCGAGAGTCGCATCCTGAAGTGGCACCAGGAGAGAGATCCTGGCAGTAAGCAAGATTATTCCCAGTACGAGGAGAACATCAGCCGCCTGCAGGAGCAGGTAAGACCCCGGGGGGCGCTGGACGTCAGGGTGGGTGGCGCATTTCCAGGAAACCCACCATCTGTCCTCTGACATACCCCATGGGAGGAGAAATCGGTATAAAAGACAACTGCCAGGAAAATGGCAAAGAGCTTAAAGTAATTGTGAACAAAGGTATTTGAGGATATATATATTTTTTTACTTACATATGGACTTTGGAAAGTCTATTGCATTTATTTAAACCTGTACATAAACTATGTGGGTGGGAATCTAAAGAGTCTAAGGTAACCGGCTGCTATCCAGTGTCACTGTGGCCCAGCGATATAATAATGACAAAGGCTGGACTTCATTCCTCGTGTTCAGCGCACAAGGCACGAGACAGCCTTTGCTCTCTCATTGCATCAGTTCTGCTCCACTTCAATAATCGTGGGATTATCTGGCAAAGAGAGGCTGAGTTATACTATTCTGGAGATCACATCTAAAAGCTGTCACTCCACGGGCAGATATATAATTGTGACATCCCTGGATACTTCTTCTTGGGGGCTACTCGAAGTTCTGAGTTTCTAGATGCTAGGAGTCATATTGCTAGAAAAACAAAATAAAAAGAGCATAATTTTTGGAATCTTAGAGTTAGGATGGGTTATGGAGACTTCTTCAAAAAAAATAAATAACTTTTCAACCAAATAGTTTAAAAGCTAAGCTTATACCTTCTGGGGCATCTTATAACATTGGCTAGAGTAGAAGGAATCCAGTCATCTCACAGGTTAGTTTTCAGCTACATAACTTCCCTCTATGTAAAGCAGTCCCCAAAAAATGTCCTGCAGGGTCATGGCTTAGCCTAGCCTGTCAAGGGCATCGCAGGTTTCCAATATGCAGATGATGCTACTTCTCAACTCTCAGTCATCCTTGCGTGAATGTAGGAAGGACCAATCAAGATAATATAAATCTGTCTTCATAATAAACCCTAATTATTGAATAAGCAACCTAATAACTGACTGTGTAATTGCCTTAACTATATAGTACATGGTTGTCTTTACAAAAAACACACACACACACACACACACACACAAGGTGACTCAACAAACCTCACCACATTTTTTTCATTAATAAAGTTGCTTTGGTTTTAGAATGGAGAGAATAGAAGATATTTGCAAATGGACAGCTGAGACTATAACTCCCAAAAGAAATCTGAGATTAGACCTGGTCAAAGAATGTATTGGCTGGCAGGGGAGAGGAGGAAAAGTCAGAGAAAGGAGGGAAACATTTGGTGAGCACTTACTATATGCCAGGCCTCATGTTGGGCATTTAATGCATTTTATCAGCGCCATCCGAAAGTTTTCTGCAATAACGGAAGCATTCTATAGCATCTGATTTGATTCTCACAACAATCCTGGGAAGAACCAAAGCTCAAAAGAGTGAGATAGCAACCCAAAGGCACTGGAAAGAGCCAGAGATGGGACTCTAACCCAAGTCTGCTTCCAATGGCCTCAATTTCCACACAGTACGACGCTAACTAGCCTACCTCGTACAACAATGATACTGCTCATTAATAAAGATATTGCAGGGCATTTGCATTGTTAATTAAACAACACCTATTTCAAACACATCACTTCATTCTGTGAAGCAGGTACTTTTATCCCCAATACCCGGATGAGCAGGCTGAGACCAAGTGGCTGCCTAAATTCATTGCAGCAGAATTGGGAAAAGTGAGTGGGACCAATGACAAGGAGGGGGCAGCTTGCCCATTGTTCAGGTGTCCCTGGAATCTAAGTCCTGACATTAAATAGGAGTCTTCTTCAGCTTTGAATTACACTCTTTTCTGGATTTCTTCAGTTGTTACATTTCCTCCATGTTGGAAGAAAACAACTCTTTGAAGCTGAGTTTGTCTGTCCAGCCCACTCTCTCTCCTGTTTGCAGCTGAGAAAACAGAGACCAGACAGGTACCACAAGTACCCAGAGATGGCCTCATCCTGAACCTTGATGAAATGTTCTGAGTAGCTATATCACTCTCCCACTCACACTTTAGGGATATTAAAAGTTATTCCAAAAGTCTATAAGAAATTGTGTTCAAAAACTAATCCACTCCTTTTGAAACACGGAGTTGGACAGAGATACTAGAATAACTCATAATAGAACTCCACTTGGTGCTTTGGATTACAGTAAAATATTCTATGTCCCTCTCCCTGGTAGGAGATTACACACCCTGGAGCAATGATGCTGCACCACTAATACACCAACTAGATTATTTTAAAAGAATTAACTCTCAGGGCTTTGGGGAGAATCCAGGTGATTAATTATAACACACAATGCCAAACCTATGCCTCATATTATTTCTCAATCCTTCCTCATCCATTCATTATTGCAAAGGATGTCTCAGAAATGGAGGCGGTGTCATAATATTCTATCAGGCAACCCAAACAGTAGGAAATAGATTCCATTTTTAAATGTGCTCTATATCAAGTGCATTTCAGAGCTCACCACTCAGGCCCTATGAGAATGCTGGCTGGGAAAATCAGAGTTTTGATGTGGGGCTTTGCCAATGACAAATGACCAGTTTAATTCACTAGAGATGGTATTTTTCATTCTGCGGAGTCTATAAGGAATGGTTTCTCTGCGTGTCAATCAATACCTCCGTGTACAGCTAAGGTGAACCGTAGGGGTCCCCAGGCCTTTTTGAATGGAGCTCCTTTTTATTTCCCATGAGCTTAAATAATACAAAGAATAAAACGTCTGGGGGGAGGGGGAGAGTTTGGTAAGAAAGTCCCCAAGAAACACTGCAGAGGAAAGACAAGGAAATACCCACAGGATCTTTCTGTAGCACAAAGGAAGCAGTCATAGTAGCATTTGGAATCCATCCACCAAAAGAATGAAGGTGGACGGGGGAAGCCAAACTGGCCATCTCCTACCACAGAGTTTGAGGGTACATCTCAAAATAAATCCTGAGATTTATCCAATGCAGACACTGGCTCTACTTGCAAAAGTGTTAGATTTTAAAGAAGAAAATTTTGAACTAATTTTTCACAGGGTCTACAGTATGCCCAGATAATGATAAGAATTTTACAACATTATTTTATCTCTTCTAATCTAGTTTTAACAACTTCATTGTCATTTTATTAATGAAGAAACAGACAGATGGCAAGCTCACACTCAGCTGGTGGAGTTCAGGCCCACTGTTGTCACCACCTCTGAATCCTGCTATTGTGCATTCATAATACCAAATTCCACCTAACCAGTGAAGCTTTGGATAGGACCAGATTTTTTAAAGGTGCCTTTGTTTTCAAGTATAACTTTGTCCTAAGAAAACCCTTTCTAAAAGAAAGGAATTATTTGTATAAATATAACCGGAATGTCACAAGATTGTCTGGTCTCAAATAAATTACAGAAGTTAAAGCTATGACCTCTAAGCTCACCTGTTTCTAGTACAAACTCCTTATCTAACAAGTGATGGAACTGAAGCCCAAGGAATGGAGTGAGTGGCCCAAGTTCATGCCGATGGTCAGCAACAGGGAGGGAAAGGAAAATCTCCCAATTCCTAGCTCAGCACAATATTTGGTACAAAAGTAATATTATATTTTTGACACGGAGACATCTTCCACCCAATTTTCCTAAAGACAGATACATACAGCAAATGTGGACTACTTCTCCGATTAAAATGCCCTAGATGTGTTTACAAATCCTCTATGTATACACAATTGCTCAAGTAGATGAGTTTTCAGTAATATTTCTCCTCTTAAAGTGAAAAAGTATATAAACATTTAGTGAAAGTATTTGACAGGGGGCTTTGCCACAATTAAAATTTACTAAGCTGGCAAAGAATTATTTCATTGAATATTTTACTAGTAATAGCTACGATTGGGGCATTCTCATCACGGGATAATTGACAAGCACATACCTACATGTTATGTACATGACTATAGTTATTTTGGACAAAAAATGACTTATGGTACGTGATGACCATAATGAAATACATTTAAAATTAGTTTCAAAAACTAAGACCAGTTGACATTTTGTACCAAGTGATACTTTGTACAGGAGTTGCAGATCAGAAATATGAATGCTATCATGAGGAAGAATTGTGTTCATTTAAAATAATTATTTTACTTCAGGGGAGCCAAACTAATAATCACAGTAAGAACCTAAACCACTTTTATCATCTTCATTGTGGTGCACTTGAGCAAAACAGTAAGATATGTTTACAGAGCTAGAAAGTTAGGAGGCATTTTGGGTAATTACACTCTTTCCTCTTCCTTTTGGCATTTGCATCAGTCCTAACCTGTCAAAACTCCATGTAAAAAAAAGACAACGCGTGCCAAAACTGGTTTGGCTCAGTGGATAGAGCGTCGGCCTGCAGACTGAAAGGTCCCAGGTTCGATTCAGGTCAAGGGCACATACCTTGGTTTCGGGCACATCCCCAGTGGGGAATGTACAAGAGGCAGCTGGTCGATGTTTCTCTCTCATTGACGTTTCTAACTCTCTGTCTGTCCCTCTCAATTCCTCTCTGTATAAAATATATATATATATATATATATATATATATATATATATATATATATGACAACACAGACCATATCCTTACTATAAAATCATTTTGTGCTTCACACCTAGTAAGAGCTCGATAAATACTTATCAATGTGATTGCTCCACTGCCAGGAAACAAGTCATCTGTTCTAACAAATCACATACCCAGGAGACTAGAAAACAGAAATGCAGCTTTCCTGTGTCCTGTGTCCCACGGAAATGACTCTTGGTGCGTCTCTTACAGATAGTGGACGGTAAGCTGACCAATGCTCAGGTGTTTCTCCTCCTTGACAACGCCAGGATGGCAGTGGATGACTTCAACCTCAAGTAAGTTCCTTCCTCAGTGTCGTGGGGGGCCAGGGGAGTATTGTTTGGTGTTTGTTTTGTTTTGTGGGTTGTTCTTGTTTGTTCTTGTTTCGCAGAGGAAAACTTATCTCACCATTAGCTACATGTAAAAATCTTACTGAAATATAATGAAAAGGCAAACAAGAATAAATAATTGGCTGGACCCTAATTTAAACAAATCATATAATAAAACACACTTTTTGTTGTGAGGAAATTTGGATAAGAACTGAGAATTAGATGACATTAAAGAGTTGATTCTTGCCCTAGCTGGTTTGGCTCAGTGGATACAACATTGGCCTGCATATCAAAGAGTCCCAGGTTCGAATCTGGTCAAGGGCACGTACAGAGGTTGCAGGGTCCTCCCCAGCTCAGGCCTTGGTCAGGGCACATGCAGGAAGCAACCAATTGATGCATTTCTCTCACATGACTATTTCTCTCTGCCTTTCCCTCTCTCTTTCATTCTCTCTAAAAATCAATGGGAAAATATCTTTGGGTGAGGATTTTTAAAAATAAATAAATAAATCTTTGCAATAAACCTGGAAAGTGAAGGTGTTTAAAAAAAAGGAGTTTTTAATGTTTTAGGTGAGATAATGTTATTATCCTTATTTAGAAAGATGTACTTGTCTTAAAAGATGCATTCAGAAGCATGTAGGGGTAAAATGTTATGTCTAAAATTTATACTGAAATACGAAATGGAATACAGATGAAGCAAATATAGCAAACTGTTAATGACTGTTAAAGCTGGGTGATGATTACATGGCTATTTATTATTTTATTCTATATTTTTAAAATAACATTGAGTCACTATTATAGAAAAATATACATGAAACACACATATAAAGAATAAATAGTATGTATTAACTGTTTTTGCATTAAGTCTAAAAAGTGTGAGCATCACCTCCAAATGAAGGTGAATCCTCACAAAGACCACAGCCTTCCAACAATGGGTGTGCTCTTTTCTTCCTTCTAACCAAAGGTATGAAAATGAACACTCCTTCAAGAAAGACTTAGAAATTGAAGTGGAGCGTCTCCGAAAGACCTTGGATGACCTAACCATTGTCACAACAGACCTGGAACAGGAGGTGGAGGGGTTGAGGAAAGAGCTCATCCTCATGAAGAAGCGCCATGGGCAGGTAGGATTCCCCAGCGATCCCCAGCACCGCTCTGAACTGGCACCTTTTAGGTGATCCAATAGCTACGGAAGAAACTACTGCCTCTGTACCAGTTCTATTGTCCTTGAACCTAAATAATCATAAGGAATCATATAAACATCTAATTTTTCCAATCCCAAGGTTATCTACTCAGATGTCAAATACAACAGCAAAGATACAATCACAATTAACAATAGATGGGTCAACAATTTTAATACTCAATGTTTACCTAGTCTTATTTGATGATATGATACTGCCCAGCCGGTGTGCTCAGTGGTTGAGCATCAGTCAAACCAAGAGGTCACTGGTTTGATTCCTAGTCAAGGCACATCCCCCAGTTACCAGTTCAATCCCCAGTACAGGTTGTGCAGGAGGCAACAGCTGATAGATGTTTCTCTCTCATTGATATTTCTCTCTCTCTCCCTCTTCCTTTAATTGATTCTCTAAAAATCAATAAAAACATTTTTTTAAAATATTGTAGGAATAAGTGTGTGACACTTAACCTCCTTCATTGACCCAACGTGCAACAAATTGAAGGCCAACAGAATAAAGAGAATCTGCTACTACATATGACTAGTAGCAAAAATTAAGAATCCTAATTTCCAGAAACATTTAACAGACTATTAAGAAGTTACCATCCACCTAAAGTCCCCGAGACTTTGATAAAATGGTAGAAAAACAATCCCTATTTTAGGCAAACAAAATTGACTATCAAAGCCAGTTAGACAATGATTGTTAAACCTTTCCTATGGTTCCTTGGTTTTCATGCTATCCATGGGTGTCAGCCCTACAGAATCCTAATGCACTGATGACATTTTAAAAGCCCCTCTACCTTTTGGCTTTGGATTACTGAACTACTTCCCAAAAGCTTTGGTCTAGATCCTGAAATGGTCAGCTGCTTTGTTGTGTCATCACTTCACCCACAAACATTTGCTGATGAGTACTTTATCCACTATGGAAGCATAATTCTTGCTGAAACATTTTAAGTCAGGGATTAAGTCAGTAACCATAGAGGCCATACAATTACCTGTCTGGTGTTATCCTTTATATTACAAAAGTGTAAGAGGAAAAATTCACATAATGTTTTGTCATTGATAATTAATAACTGAGAAGCCAAACCAAACCAGTGAAAGAGTAGCAACCACAAGAGCTGAAATTTTTAAAAGATCCATTAACCGCTGCCAATCAACACACTTCCTTCTGATGGTCACAGCCAATTCATTTTCTTTCGCTGTTATTAAACAGGAAATGGAGGAACAGCACGCGCCAAATGACTTCAAGGTGGATGTGAAGCTGAATACAACCCCAGGGGAAGATCTGATTAAGATCCTGGAGGACATGAGGCAAGAATACGAGTTTATGATAAAGAAGAAGCATCGAGACTTGGATGCCTGGTATAAAGAGCAGGTAAAAGAGAAGCGTCCAAACTTCCCGAAGGTTCCATTTCCATGTGGTCCAATGCCAATGCCTCTCTGCTCTTTGCTCGGTCTCACAGTCCACAGCCATTGCCCAGGAGACGGCCGGCCCCACAGCTGTGCAGAGCAACCAAGGCAACATCCACGAGCTGAAGCGCACCTTCCAGGCCCTGGAGATTGACCTGCAGGCCCAACGCAACAGGGTGAGTCCGAGCTGGGACAACACTGAGTCGGGTCACGTGAGCGTAAGGAGGTCAGAAACAGATCAGAGCAGGCACCTCATGCCCCATCCCAAATGAGCAGCATAAACAATAGATGCCACAGAGGTGCGGGAGAGTTGCCAAGAGAACCCCGACACCAAGGTTTTATGCCAAGAAAATGGGCTTCGAAAATCCAGACCCTGCTCAGCTCCCGGCTGCCCACGTCCCAAACCTATGAGCCAGCCTGCTTCTCCTCTGCATTCCCCCAGCAGCCACCAAGACACCTCGCGGAGTGGCTGGCGGATTCTAACTGCTCAGTAAGCACACGTTACTGAATCAATCAAGCCGCCAGCCAATTAATGTCAGAAACCTCCTCTCCTCTTTCAGAAATCTGCTTTGGAGAACATGTTGTCGGAGACGCGGTCTCGGTACTCCTGCCAGCTCCAGGACATGCAGCGCGTCATCTCCCACTACGAGGAGGAGCTGCTGCAGCTGCGCCAGGACCTGGAGCGGCAGAACAGCGAGTACAAGGTCCTCCTGGGCATCAAAACCCACCTGGAGAAGGAAATCGCCACCTACCGCCAGCTCCTGGAGGGCGAGAGCCAAGGGTGAGGCCAAGGCTGGCAGGGGAGGGCGCAAAGGGCCCCCCGCTAGCATATGTACATCCGGGTACCCTGCGGTTCTGTGAGCAATCGTCGTCACTCTAGAGAAAAAAAGTTTATGTTGAATTTCTCCTGAAGACACTCAGATCATATTGTACTTCAGTAAGCAGAAGGTGTGCATTAATCAGGGATTACTCCCAGGACCCTGGGATTTGAGGTCAACCACTGAAATTAATATATTAAATTCTCTAGAAAGAAACCATCAAGAAGGTGTAGCTCTAGTGAACAATAAAGATTTATTTTTTTTTTAAAGAATACATACAATTCGGGCTCCAAAAAAAAAGGGAGATTGGGGGAATGTTTTAGCCTAACAGCAGGAAGAGATTCATAAGACATTAAGGTACCTAGATTTTCAACCTGTTATTTCTGACTACCTTGGGAAATAGCTGTCCACTAAAAGGGCACCAATATTTTATAATCCAAGAGAAGGAGTTATAGTTTTTTTAAATGCATAAAGTTCTCAAGAAGCCCAGGTTCTAGGCTTCAGACCCAGACCCTGGCAAGGACCCGGATGAAGGTGGAGCCTGCAGGGGGCGAGAAGGATAGAAGTGGGTCATGAGACTTCTCCGCCCCCAGGGTGAGTGGGAGGCAGCACTCCCTGCCTTCTGGGTCCAGGAGGGTTCTTCCATGACCCCATGACCTTGAGACTAGCTCAGAGAATCATCCTCATTAAACAGGTACAAATTTACAAGCAGGCAAAGGAAGGCAGTTCAATGTAAAATGTTCTTATGGTTATTGCTAATACTAAAATGAGCTTTAATCTTTATTACTTTTCTAGAACAACAGAGGAATCTAAGCTGAGTGCGAGAGGTAAATTTCTTCCATTGTTTGAATCTACTTTTTTAAAATAAGCCAGCATACTTATCCGTTCTATAGTATTCATCATCTTTAGTGTACTCCCAAATGTTCTGTATTCAATTTTTCTTTTACTCCCAAATTTTGAATTAAATTAACAAATTAAATGATATGAAGTGAGCTCTCAATATTGTCCTCAACAATATATATGAAAGCCCTTTGCAAGGGGTAAAGTAGATAAAAATAATAATGTTATTACGTCTCTATTAACTAATGGAGGCTATTTATTACACTCCAAAGAGAATACAAGGAAATGGTTTCACATAATTTCCCAAACTGTCTTCTGTTGAACATTAGTGTCCCAAGAGATTTTGTGTATTATGAAAGATGTGTTCTATGACCGGCTAAGACTTAGCCTCTTTGTGAAGAGCCATGTTGTGTTTCGGTACAATAAAGATGAAACAGTGTTGGAAAGGCACTTTTCAGGGAAGGAAAGGAACAAGAATGGAAAAGAAAGACAAAAGTTTTATTCTGTTTAACCCAATGTTCCCTAACATCTTTGACCTGGGGACTCTACTTCTCAGATAGCCTTTAACATCTCATAGAAAATTCCAAGAAACCAGTCTGGAACAAGTGGCACTTTCTGAGTAATTTGTAGTAAAAATATCTAAGGCATTAGAGATTCAGAGAATCAGAGTTCAAGTGACCATCACAGAATGGGTGGTCGAACTGCTACCCCTCTGCAAGTTCTCCATAAATGGTCCTTCAGCCTCTCTCTTTACCCAAACCCGGGAATGCAGAACCCAATACTCAACGGGGCGGCCCAATTTACTGTTGGAGAGGTTTGATTTTAACGAAGTTATCCCTGTATCACTGTTAATGGTTTCAATTCTCCCCCCCCCCCTGTTTAGAATCAATTTATTGATGTTTCAACAAGAACTTATTCAAATCAATCATATTTTTTGAATATGGTAACCAAAATAAACATCCCTAACTTGTTGCCATCTCTCGCATAAGAAGCTTGCTATCTCTTAAAATGAGGCACCCAGAATGGCTTTTGGTGCTCTATCACTCATACTGCACATGCTATAAAACCCACAAAAGCAATCAGACACCTCCAGTGCTTGGGTCAGTGATGAGATTCTGTATCAGGCATGCCTAGATTGAAGGTCTTGGCACCTAGAAGATGGCACTGCCCAGACACCCTCATTCCTTAGAGAGTGGGAAGAAGGGAAGAATAGCCTTGTCACTCCAGCAGAGACCGCCATATTGCATAGTGATCACTTTGGAAGGCACCAAGAGCCTTAGGGTGCTGAAAACAGCACAGTTCAGATGGTGGGGGGAGCATGGCACTGACCTGTTTGTTGCTCTTTTCCTCTGCAGCTGTAGCGCCCAGGATCAAGGCCATCACACAGGAGAGCATCAATGGAAGAATAATTTATTCTCAAGTGAATGAGATCCAAAAGCATGCATGAGGCTAATAAAAGTTTCTTCCTGTTGTAAAAACTATTTTTCTGCCATCGAAAGTCATTCCTTGCCCAGACACAAACGGGTGAGTCCTAAGAGGTATCCTTGGAGTTATCAAACTCAACATATTTCTCTATAACCATTTCCTCAGACATTCCATAATGATCTTAATATACTGCTGTACTTTTGAATCACAGTATGAGTTCATTAGCTTAAAGCTCTACTTTCCCACTGCAATCTTCAGAGTCCATCCTTGTGTACCTGTTCTATAGCTAACAAACCTCCATAGCAGCTGCATCATGTCTCTTCTATATCATAAGGCAAGACAAAACCTCAAGGTTTCCTCCTAGCCAGGGGTACTCGGAGCACTGTCCATAAAAGACCCTCAGGGACCTGAACGCTCTGAACATGTCCGCAGCAGCCAAACACAGGGGAGAACTGTCATCCTGCAGCCATGTGACTTAGGGGCAAGATGTGGCTCATGAGCCTCTCCAGACTTCTGCCAACAAGGACGGAAACAGAGAAAAGGAGGCCCAGAGAGCCTCCCTTAGAATGAGAGAGGACCAAAAATTATTTTAACTGACATAACAAGTATTAATTAATTAGTTAAAAGCTTAAGGGCCTAACAGAGTTAACGTTAGAAAAGGAAATTCGGGGGGGGGGGGGGAGGAATTCTTATTACAGATAGAAACTAAGACTCAAAAGGGGAAGTGACCTGTCCAACATTTGAATTATAAATATCAAGATCCGAACTATTATATTGAGGTGTAGCAGGGGATAAAGCACAGAGACTATGCACCTCTGTCCCCTGAAGAAAGCGTCACTTTCTCAAACTGTAGCTGTGAGAACCGTTGTTCCAAGGCTGGTTCAGAGGAGGAATGCTGGAGAAAAGGTAGCTAGAAATCCATATATCCACTAAGACATCATCAGAATTTGTACATGGTATTACCAATAGTTTAAGGGCCCATAGGCACAGGCTAATCAAAATCTCCCATTTCACAAATAAACTGAGGCCCAGAGCAATAAAGGCATTTATCCACACGCTCACTGGATTGTTGCAACTGGGTCTAGATCAAACTACGGCCCATGGGCCAGATCTGGCCCGTTCGGCTGTTCTATCCGGCCCTCGGAGCCAAAAGAGCAGAGGGTTCTCTTGCTCTCCCCTCTGCTCCTACACCAGCAGCCCAAGATGAGAGTACCAACATGGTCAGGTTGCTTTTGTTCCGGCCCTCCCGTCCAGTTTAAGAACCCATTGTGGCCCTTGAGTCAAAAAGTTTGCCTACCCCTGGTCTAGATCTAGCTCTCCTAGCTCTGTTAATAGTGGTTAAACCAAAAGGGGTATAATCTAATTCCACTGTCATGTAAAACACTGACAATGTATCCTATATTTTTTGTCTCTATGTTTTAATACTCTTTTAGAAAGAATTGCTGTTGATATTTTCTGAATTGGATATCTGCAAAAACTTTGTTAGTCTTCCCTTTAAGGCAATAATTGCTGCTTCTTATTCTTCTTTTTTCTTTAAATATATTTTATTGATTTTTTACAGAGAGGAAGAGAGAGGAATAGAGAGTTAGAAACATCGATGAGAGAGAGAGACATCGATCGGCTGCCTCTTGCACACCCTCCACCGGGGATGTGCCCGCAACCAAGGTACATGCCCTTGACCGGAATCGAACCTGGGATCTTTCAGTCCACAGGCCGATGCTCTATCCACTGAGGCAAACTGGTTTCGGCTGTTTCTTATTCTTAATGTCCAAAGAATCTGGAATTAGGCAAAGGGAACCCAGAATAATCACATCATTGCAAAATATGTTACTGATTTAATTGAAATACTCTAATCTAGATGGAAGGAGGGGTGGAGGCTACGTGGAAAAGGTGAAGGAATTAGGAAGTACAGATTGGTAGTTACAGAACAGTCATGGGGATGTAAAGTACAGCATAGGGAGCATAGTCAATAATACTGTAATAACTCTATGGAGTGTCAGAGGGGTACTGGATTTATCGGGTGATCACTTCACAAGTTATATAAATGTCTAATTATGAAGCTATACACCTGAAGCTAATATTATACATCCACTGTAATAAATAATAAATGAAAATATTTTTAAATACCTATTACAAATCAATTAGTGTCTACATGTTCAGTTGTGTTACCAACAAAAGTTTTCATTTGTTTTTGGTTTTGAACAACATACACCTAATCCACATAAAGAAGTTGGTAATAAATTATATTGTTTTCATTACAGATACATTTTGAGTAAATGGCAGCTATTCAATTACCCAAAACCCAATTAAATAAATAATGTTGGCTAATACAGAGAGGTATAAAGTATTACTTTAGAATTTAATATTTATGTCAACATGTTTTTCTTTTTTTAAAAAATATATTTTATTGATATTTTACAGAGAGGAAGGGAGAGAGAGAGAGAGAGAGAGAGAGAGAGAGAGAGAGCTAGAAACGTCATTGAGAGAGAAACATCGACCAGCTGCCTCTTGCACACCCCCTACTGGAGATGTGCCCGCAATCAAGGTACATGCCCTTGACCAGAATCGAACCTGGGACCCTTCAGTCCACAGGCCGACGCTCTATCCACTGAGCCAAACCGGTTTCGGCATGTCAACATGTTTTTCAACAGTATTAAGACACTAGAGCCCCAGTGCATGAAAATCCGTGCACTTGGATGGGTCCCTCAGCCCGGCCTGCCCCCTCTCACAGTCCAGGAGTCCTCAGGGGATATCTAGCTGACAGCCTCTGTGGGAGGCAACTGGCATGGTAATCAGGGGACAGTGCCAGCAGCAAACAGCTGGCCCCACCCCTCATCGCCCAACTGCTGCCACCACCAGCCTCCCTCGGTGGGAGGCAACCTTGACAGCCAGTCTGGAGATGGTGCTGGCCGGCGCTGCCCCGAATCACCTCACCACCATCATGGGTGGCCTCCCTCTGCAGGAAGCAACCCCGTGGACCCATCTGGGGACGGCACCAGGCCTGCCACCACCACCACCCCATCACCGTTCCCTCCCACTGGCCTGACACCACCTGCTCACTGGCCCCACCCCCTACAGACTGGTTATTCTGCCATTTGATCAATTTGCATATTACCCTTTTATTATATAGGATAGTTACATTACACCACGTAGCCTTTCACAATTGAAAATGGATACTAAATAATAGTATATTCTGAGTATGCAGAAGTTATTGGTGGGCCCAATGAATCCATACCACCAAGACTCATGCTTTTCAATATTCTCTCACACATTTACTCTGGCTTGGCCGTGTGGCTTGATTTGGCCAATGGAATATCAGCAAACAAGATACAAGCAGAGGTTTAATAAATGCTTTCACATTCAGGCTTGTTTCCTTGGAATGCTCCTGCTAAGCAGCTAGCTATCATGTAAGTTCATTTACCCTGAGACTACCAGGCCATCTGAAAGCCCAAGCCAGCCTCCTGGAGAAGCCACATGGAGGAAAACTGAGGAGCCCAGCCAACAGCCATACTGAAGCTCCAGACTGACTCTGATCGAGCCATTCCAGCTGGTTCCCACACAGTCAAGCCAACCCAGCTGAAGTCCCACACATCACAGAGCAGAGATAAGCCAGCCCTGGTGTTCTGAATCTGAAATTCTGACCAATAGAATTATGAACAAATATTTATGTTGTTGTTCTAAACCAGTAAGTTTTGGGGATTTTTCACGTGGCAATAGATGAGCAAAACAAAGTATTTAAAATATTAGAGTCTATTATCTGCTCAGTGACAATAGCTGATTTAAGGCTAGTTCACTAGCATCCCACCAAACTTTTGACGAGAATTTTAGTCATTTTAACACTGAAATGGATCTCTACAGAGGTTGTGGTCCAATGACCACAGATAAAGCACCAAAGTCTCCAAGAAAAAAAAACCCAAAGCCTTCCCTCTGGCATCTGAAGTAAAGCCATTTCTCATGAATGGTCATAGCTACCCTCTCTGCCTCTTCACAAATGGGAACCAAGCAGTGTAACTACAACCAGGAGAATAGGACTGCTTTTCACTAGAGCATGCTGGGATGCCCAGGTAAATCTTCTCCTTCTTATCTTGGAGTTTCGACTCCTTTTGATTCTGTCTTTAAGTTCCTCATTCCAGGGATATTAACAACAACTTCTCTATAAATATTTATGGGTACAGTAAGTATCACACATATCAAGAGTTTCACTGAAAGATGACCTCTTTTCAACGTAGATAAGAAATGCTCTCCTTCGCCAAGAAACTGTAAGGCCTTTACAGAGTAAGACGATCCTGATTATCAGGTAGCTCTTAATTATAATGTTTAAGTTTTTAAGTCATTAAGACCCTTGACTATTGACCATTCACTCTAGGTATATTTCTTCACAATGGTGTACTTTAAATGCTATCCTCTTACATGGCCTTTAATCAATAAATACTTTTAAGATTTTTGGAGTTTTTATACATCCCCTAGGTGTTTTATTGGTTATTTGTGTATCATAATAATGTTGGTTTCTCCATCATACTACATTCCCTTTGTGTGACTCATTCCCCATTTCATGTATTATATTACATCGACATGTCACCACCATCTTTCTGAAGAGGATCCAAGAATTTCTAAAAAATATTTGCAATTAGGTCATGCAAAAAGGAAAAAAAGACAGTGTCTCTGATATACTTCACCATCTGATGATCTAACCATACTTAGGAGTCTTACTGAAGAAGTGTGTGTGTGTGTGTGTGTGTGTGTGTCTGTGTGTAAGAAAGAGAGAGAGAGAGAGATACCAACACATGCACTGTCCTACCCAACAAAACCAGTCTTTGAAATGTAAATAAGCCATCTAATAAAATTATGAGTCATCTAACAAAAACTACAAGTCAATTTATATTAAATTTTAAAGTGTGCATACACAACGTAACATTCATGCATGTGATGTACATACACACATATACTAGAGGAAATTTTAACAATAACAACTATTTTTTTATTGATTGGTTTTAAAGAGGGGTGAGGAGGAAGAGCAGGAGGAGAGAAATATCGACATGCGTCTTGACAGGGGATCAAACCTGAAACCTGGGTATGTGCCCAGACTAGGAATTGAACCCACCACCTTTTGGTGTATGACGCTCCAACCAACTGAGTCACATAACAATAACAACTATTCTTGACTGGCATTTGCATTCCTAATCTCATTTAACATTTGTCACAGCACAGCAAGGTATTATTATATTCATTTTACAGTTGAGGAAACTGAGACTCACATAGAGTGAATTACTTGACCTGTGGTCATATAGCTTAAAAATGGTGGAATCAGGATTTGTACCCAATATAATTGCTCATTCTCCTGTGTCACACAGTTATAAATAGTTGCTAAAGAGTTATGTGAAACCTAAGCACAGGAAACACATCTTGATGAACTCTTGCTAATGGCTTTTATCTTAAGGTGAGAGTCCAGGGATGAGAAATCCGAATATAGATGTTACTAGAATAATGCACGGGAGTCAGCAATCTGTAAGGACTAGGGAGGGACAGGTTTATATAAACAAGAGTTATCACCCAAACTCAAGAGTAACCTTCCCATTACCAAAACACAAGCATTCAATCCTCTGTGCACAG
Organism: Vespertilio murinus; assembly: GCA_963924515.1. Classification (NCBI taxonomy): domain Eukaryota; kingdom Metazoa; phylum Chordata; class Mammalia; order Chiroptera; family Vespertilionidae; genus Vespertilio; species Vespertilio murinus. Next base: position 7,256,554 of record OZ004718.1, read on the forward strand.
AAGTATTCACTTAACTTGCCATTCCCTTAGCCTAAAACACTATCAGTTAACACGAGGAAAGAGTTTAGCAAGTTCCAAAACCAGAGGACCTCACCCCTTAATCTTTTCAGTTAGACCTTACACTCATGCCTAATTTCTATCAAAATGATTGCTCCTCATGCACTTAGAGAATGAAAAAGGAAGAAAAAGGTAAACAGAAGACATTAATAATGGACAGGCCATACTTATACAAAATATGTTCGAGTCATCAGTTGGAAATATTTTATCTGTCTCATCTATTTAGAGAAGATTTGTGAAGATTTCTATTTATCATTTCCAACACTCTAGGAAGCAGTAGTTTGGGGTCAACATCTAATTCCACCTTATAAATACATCAGTGCTCTAAATTTATATATATATATATATATATATATATATATATATATAACCTGGGGATCTTCTTAAAAATGCAGGTTCTGGGTTTCTTGTAGGTCTAGGTTAGGGACTCAAGATTCTGTATTTCTAACAAGCACCCAGATGATGCTGAGGTTGATGATTTATAGACCACACTGAGTAGCAAGATTATAGATGAGTTCAATCCACCTGCCACTTGCCATATCCCCTATAAGATTAAAATTCTTATCTAAAAGCCAGCCTCAGTAGGTTTAATACAGTTTGAACTAGGTGGAAAATACAGCAAAGTAAGGTGGCATCACTAGAATCCCATTAGCATTGTCTTGCTCAAAGCAAGTGAAACTTGCAAGAACACTGATTAAGGAAGGCTTTGAAAGAAGGTGTTTCTTGGTTCTGGTCAAGAGTAGACAACAGAATGAAGTCCGTAAACTAAAGAGATCGATCACCTTGTCCCAAACTATTCCTGGCTTCAATGCATTGGTACAGCCATGGGAAGCTCACCATTGACAGACGCACTGGAGCGGATGAAAATCACCTGTCCAATGTCATCTATTGCATTAGGTAACAGCATTAAAAAGTAGGCCACTATTTACATGTGAGTATTCACTTATAAAATTCTAAATTATCTTCAGTTAACCGAACAATGGTTGAAGTTTTCAGAAAAAAACATCAATTCTGTGAAACTGTGTCCTTTTCCACACTAAGCTAATCCAGCTGGGACTGGCTGCTTTCATTCGCATTACTGATGTTATTCTTTCTTTTCAAGAAATTCGCATATCCATTGGAATTAAGGACCAGTGAAAGAATACTGAGGCTCCTGACGTGTGTCTACTATGGAGCCAGTCACTATTGGGAAGACAAAATAAGGAAGTTTGTGAAGTCAGAACTTCAGAGAAGGAAATTAAATATACAAAACAGTCCCTTTGCCCAACTGCAATGCCTGTCACCCATAATCATGGTAAGCAGTCATGATAATTATCACCTTTGCTGGTGTTAGAAGGAAATTGATTTGAGCTGAGAGACAAAAAAAGGAAGCATGTCTCCTCAGTAAAGCTCTTCCTCCTTGAAATGTTCTCCCACACCCAACAAAAACTTGGTAAAGCCATCGTGGCCCTCTTACCCAGTTCTACCACGTCAACTCCTGGGACGGGCCTCACACCCTTCTCAGATTACCACACAGCCTTCCCCTGGGGAGGCCCAGCTTGTTTTTCCAGAGGGCGGCCGTCATTACCTGAATGGCAGGTTTGCGAGCTGCCTTAATGTGGGGTTTTGGAGACATCACGCCTGGGTTGTCATTAGTGCCCTCTGAAAATAATAATCAGCTGGCAGGCCCAAAAAGGGCATTCCAAGAAAACATTAATTCAAGTGTTTGGGGAAGCCATGGAACATCTAAATTCATTTATGTTTTAGCTATTCAGAGAAAGATCTAACATACACACAAGAACAATCAGCTAAAAGTTTATGAACTACGCTTGCTACAGTGCTGAGCTGGAAGAGGTTACACACCTAAGGGTGGGTAGCTCTAGGGAAGGGGGTAGTGTCTTCGATCATTCCTGCCTGTATGGGGGGCTGAGCCTTATTGTAGGGACATGGGTGATTCCATTTCTCACACGGTCCCTTCTTCGTTCTTCTACAAGTTAGGTGCTTAGAAGGCTCATCTACTAGTAGGTTCTCCAGGCATCCTTGCCTCTCTACAGGAGACAAGGCATCATCTGGCTTCCTCCTCTGCCCCCACCTCTAGGTGTGGCTGCACCTAAGGTCAATGTGGCCCAAGGGACATGATAGCACTCAAGTCTCTCTTCCCACCAAACTGTCCCTGGGCCAACCAGAGGTTAAAGTGCACAGAAGAGTTCTGTCAGACCACATGGAAGCTGTCTCTGAATAGCAGATGTCAAGAGTCAGTTCCCTTCTCCATCACAGGAAGCAGAAGGAAGAAATATGCCTCCCAATGATAAGCACAGCCCTGCTAACTACTTGTACCACAGGCCAAGACAAGCACAGCTCCTAAAAGGCTCCTACAGATGCTTCCGGCACCTGGCAGAAGTAAGCTGGGAGCCTTCAACACTGGGCAAGATAGAGACCCACCCAGGGGTCCAGACACTGGCAGGCTGGGTCAGAGGGACCCACAGATACCTGAAGGGGGGGAACAATAGAGGGTGGAGTCCAGGTCAGGGAGTTCAAGGGGGTGACACACAAATATGTTCTTCCAGGATCTTCCTGGTAGTGGTTGGAATTTGATCCACCCTTCTTCCTCCTCCACGAGTGTATAAAGAGAAGAATTCAGCCGAAACTGGTTTGGCTCAGTGGTAGAGCGCCAGCCTGTGGAGTGAAAGGCCCCGGGTTCGATTCCGGTCAAGGGCATGTACATTGGTTGCGGGCACATCCCAGTGCGGGGTGTGCAGGAGGCAGCTGGTCGATGATTCTCTCTCATCCATGTTTCTAGCTCTCTATCCCTCTCCCTTCCTTTCTGTAAAAAAATCAATAAAATATATTTTTAAAAAGAGGAATTCAGAGCTGACTCCCATAATCCTTTGGAAAGAAAACTTTCTAAGTGTTCTCTGCCACACTTAAAGGATCTGACACTATGTGGAAGGTGCTCCTGTGCTTGTTTGGGACCCCGCACAGGGAAAGCTTGGGAGTCTCTCAAATTTGCTTCCTACTGGCCCCCAGTTTTGTTCTAGTGCCTCCAAGCAGCCTCTGATAAGTACATGTTTATATAAAACTAGAGGCCTGGTGCACAAATTCATGCACCAGTGGGCTCCCTCGGCCTGGCCTGTGGCCAAAACTGGCTCTCTGACATCCCCCGAGTGGGTCCCAGATTGCAAGATGGTGCAGGCCAGGCCAAGAGATCCCATTGGTACATGATTAGGGCTGGGGAAGAGATGTGGGAGATTGGCAGGGCAGGGAGGGACCAAGAGAGGGCTCCAGGGCGTATCCGTCAAGTCTCGCTCAGTCCCAATCAGCAGGACCCCAGCAGCAAGCTAACCTATCAGTTGGAGCATCTGCCCCCTGGTGGTCAGTGCATGTCATAGCGAGTGGTTGAGCGGGCCTCAGCATATCATTAGCATATTACACTTTGATTGGTTAAACGGCTGACCAGTCGACCAGACACTTAGCATATTAGGCTTTTGTTATATAGGATTGTCTTGATATAAAAACACCTTCAGTGCTTCTCCTCTTAGTCACTTCTTGTTCCCTCCCCTCTGTAGTCAGCGCCAGCTACCCATTTCTTTGAAGAGAGGGAAAGGGGCAGGTAACCCATGGCTCTCAGAACTGGAGAGGGGAAGGGGAAGTAATGAGGAGATGAAGAGGGACTAAAACTGCAGGCAGCAATTGTTACCTCAGTTTCCCCTAAACCCACTCAAACTTGGAAGAAACAGAACCCATACACAGAAAAAGTACAAAGGTGGGTTTGAGGTCAGGCAGTAGATAAAAAAAGTTCCAGTTGCTGCTCTTGCGATTATCCCTTCTCGGAGTGCTGGCTCCCTTTACGAGGGAACTTGCTGCAGTTTCTTTCGCTATTGGCATCTATGACCTCCAGGCATCCAAATATCTTGTGTATCTTTCAACAGATCAAAAGGCAGAAAGAAAAATGTTCTTGGATCAACTCCTAGAAAACTCTGAAACCAGATTTTCCAGGGATCCTTCAGGCCAGTCAGTGCCTATTAAATTACACTGTGGCATCTTTCTTTTAAAACAATAAATGAAAAGACGAAAAAATTCACAATTCCAGCTGAAACCGGTTTGGTTCAGTAGATAGAGCGTCAGCCTGCAGACTGAAGGGTCCCAAGTTCGATTCTAGTCAAGGGCATGTGCCTTGGTTGCGGGCATATCCCCAGTGGGGTGTGCGCAAGAGGCAGATGATTGATATTTCTCTCTCATCTATGTTTCTAATTCTCTATCCCTCTCTCTTCCTCTCTGTAAAAAGTCAATAAAAATATATGTATTTTTTTAAAAGAATAGTGGAAAATTAGACTTGAGGGATAGGCCTATCTGAATCCATGTATCTGCCAGGGCACAGGGACCGGCCTGTAAACCTTCCCTAGAACTGGAGGGCCTTTGACCCCTTGCCCGCTACTAAACATTAACATGACTAATTTCAAGAATACCTGGGTAGTTCAGGACTGGTATAACAATTTAAAAGATTGAAAAGTATCTGCTGTTTCCCAGGTGATTCAGGCTTATTGCAAAAAAATTAAAATCCGGTAAATAATATATTTTGCTTTTTACTTCAAAATTGTAGAGCTTCCCAAATACTTTGGTCAACTGTTGCTCACCAAGAAATAATGCTGTCCTTTGCAAGATGCCAACTGAACACAGAAAGAAGGATGGTTATGACTCACAAACTTGGGTTTCAATAAGAGTTCTGGAAGGATTGTATTAGCCTTTATTAGATGTGAAGAGAGCGCCCTCTGCTGCCCAGGAAGGCCACTTGAGCCTGAACTCAATATTTTTCCTGATCAGGGCTCTCAGGATGGACAAGGATCAACAGAGCCTTGTGAAAAAATAAAACAATATCAAACATTCGCAATTCATGGTCCAAGGCATGATAGCAACTTTAAATCTCACTACATACTTTGTATAACATGTACAGTAGCACAGAACACCCACCAACATGAAATCGTTGGGTTTTTGCTTTCTCCCTTAAGCCTGCCTCCCTACTAAAAATAAAAATAAAACTACATACTGTCTTCTACAACCACTAATTGATATAAATTCCTTTAACAATGAATAAAGAATTTAATTCCTCATTTTAGAAATAATACTGGCCAAGGGTTTTGTTCACAATAGGTTGCCAATATTCCACTAATTTAATCCACAGAAACGGTAATTTCATGAACTGTGGTTCTAGCTGAATATCATGAGCCCATCAACAATTGACAAAGATATAGAGCACAGCCTGAAGGTGTGAAGGTGGGGGCAGGCTTTCCTTTTTGACTGATGAACACAGTGACTGGAAGCTGAGGATACTGTCCATATTTTCTGGCCTCACACTTTCCTCTGAATTCCTCTGACCAATAAAAGCAGAGGGTGGGAATTTAAAGTATCTCCTTGTCATTTAGATAACGCTGTTCAATGTTTTAATAAATTGTAAAATAGTGTTCGTTCTCTTTTTAACATAATCATCCTAATAAAAGAGATTCAGGAAAGAGGAGATTTTTTAAAATATATTTTATTGATTTATTACAGAGAAGAAGAGAGAGGGATAGAGAGTTAGAAACATTGATGAGAGAGAATCATTGATCAGCTGCCTCTTGCACACCCCCCACCGGGAATGTGCCCGCAACCAAGGTACATGCCCTTGATCGGTATCCAACCCGGCGAGACCTTTCAGTCCACAGGTCGACACTCTATTCACTGAGCCAAACCGGTTTCGACAAGAGGAGATTTTTAAATCATGATCTCACCATTGCCTCACTCGGACATTCTACTGCACAGGAATGTTTGCTAACAGGTGAAGTAAAAGGCCCATTGGGTGGAACTGTGGGACTGCGATGGTTGACTGTGCTATGGAGACCAGTGGCAGTCAAGGATTGGGGCTGGGATAGGCACAGACCTTGTCAAGGACCAAGTACTAAGAGGGCAGGGACTGCTGATTTGAAAGTGGGAGACTCTGGAAAGCAGAACATTTAACAGTTCTGAATGCTAAGAAAACTTACATGTAGAGTTGTAATTCCTTAAAATGTCCATGATGATTTAAGGCAGTAGTCCCTAGATTAAAAACACAAAGAATCATGGTGTCTGATTCCTCAGATTTGAAAACACTGGTCAAATGCCCTCCTCCAGGACATAAACACTAAGCACAGTCAAAGCCTGAATTATATTCTTAACCTATAACAGTGGTCGGCAAACTGCAGCTCGAGAGCCACATGCGGCTCTTTGGCCCCTTGAGTTTATAGCAAAGGCCAGCTTAGGAGTACCCTAATTAAGTTAATAACAATGTACCTATCTATATAGTTTAAGTTAAAAAAAAATCAGGCTCTCAAAAGAAATTTCAATCGTTGTACTGGTTGATGTTTGGCTCTGCTGACTAATGAGTTTGCCAACCACTGGGTTAGAGCATCAAGTGCCAACCCCCAAGATGACAATGTGGACCTTAGGATGTAAACTATGAGTTGAAGGGTTTCTCTTGAGTCTAAGTATAATTCTGTATAATCTTGGGGATTTTTGAATACAAAAGCAAGGAAAAACAAAATTTAACACCTATACAATGTATTCAGTATAAGACCAAAACAGAAAGCCAATCTTCCAGCAGAGGGAGTAAGAGGTAAATAAATACCTTTTTTTAATTTTTTTACTCAAAACATGGAAGCTTAACAATTCAGAACCCAAATGGTTCATTTTATCTTCAATGTATTATTTTCTGAAGAGTAAATAAACTTGGTCACAGTAACACAGAGAATAAAGTCCTCCGTCCCTTGACTCTAGATCCTGTGTTCTTTCCCAGGGCAAAGCTGACATGAAGTGAATTTTTTATGTTCATTGCCCTACAGAAGCAGGCATCAAATTCCTTGTTTAGATTAACAACCATGGCAAAGTACATTTTGATTGGTAGCAGACACCATAATAACAGGAAGGATTTTTAAGGGAAATACAAAGACATCTTCCTCTTTGAAACAGATCCATTGGACCCCTCATTCATTCATTCATTCATTCACTCACTTATCACAGTACCAACTGTGTACTTACTATGTTAGACATTGTGTCCACACTTTAGCTAAGATCCCTTTACACTCCTGTATTGAAGTTTGGATTATATGAGCCCCTGCTTCAGGTAGCCCATTTCCGGTGATACACTACTAGGCATTACTGTGCTGTTTCCTATGTGATTGCCGATGTTACACTTGTATAGTTGTATTTAGTGGGTAAGATAGACAGAATATTTCCAGGTGAACCTTCCAGATTCACTGCACTTTATACGCTTACTCACTCAGCACACATTGGTTGGCAAAGGTCCGGTGATCAAACTTCATGGTTCAGAAATTTGACTTTATCAGTCCACTCAAGGTTGATCAGGAGCTAAGGAAATGGGATCATATAAACCCCATTAACAAGAGACCCCTATTCGTTTCCAATGAAAGTGTCGTTGGTGGTGTTTTACCATTATCCAGTGCACCTTTGTCTTGTGATTGATGTGCCTATAAATTAAACTGAGTATCAAAAATTGTTTGATAATCATGGAATAAACACAAAGGCTTGAGGGGCACTTTTCTAAGGAATGGGGAAGCTCTAAATAACAGTATTTTGTGATAAGAATACTATCTCTGCCAGATGGTGTCTGTGGCACAATATTCATGCTGCCTGTTCCAGTCTCACCTATACCGCCACCTACACACCCTAAGCCAGTCTCTCTGGCTAGACTGAACCCCTGAGGAGAGAACAGGCTTACTCATATTTGTATCTAGGTGATGCTAGGTTCTTGGAATTTCTAATGATCAGATGGGTGGGTGAAAGGATGGATTGGGCGGATGCATGAACGAAGGCAACTCAGTTACTCAGACTCTTAACCAGAGTCCAAAGCTTCTCACTCTGAATCATTATTAGTTTGTGCTTTAGCTTTCATTTTAATTTCCTTGCATTCAAAATTGCGTATGTTACCACCAACACTACTCTACCTTCTCAAATAACTGTAAAGAAAAATATGCATTTGAAAACATGTCTTATCTACTCTGTTCATTTAAAATCAGTTTTTATGAAGTGTGGTCTTATGTCTCTTTTAAAAAATATAGGAGATTACTTCCCAGGCATAGGGGATTAGCTTCCCATATTATATGGATTAAAAGCCAGAGAGTCCTTGAAGGACAATGCCATCAGCACAACAATCCCAATTATTTCTGACCTCCTTTCCTACCATTCTCCCTCCCACTGCTCAGCACCAGCTCTGGGCGCCCCCCCCCCCCCCCCCCCCCCCCCCCGCTGCTCACAGCTCCAGATCTTTGCATCTAAAAGGTTCTGCACCCTAGATTTCTACATCACTCTTCCCTCTCCATGAAACTTCTGGTTACCACTCCGATATGGCCCTCGCAGTGAGGCCAATCCTAGTCACTCTGTATACAAGTGCAGCCTCTCTACACCAACCCCAACATCAGGCCCCTTCGTTTGTCTCCACCGTATGGGTCATCCTCCGGCACGCTCTCTTTGCTCGGCAGGTCTGCAGTGGAGCCCAGGATCTGCACCTCTAACCAGTTCCCAGGTGATGGCAATGCTGCCTGTCCATAGACCAAACTCCTGAGTCCAAGGCATTAAAACTTGTGTCCAGTAGATGTGCCTGAAACTAAATAATCTTCTTAGGCCTCTAAGCTTTGCATTGGTTCAAAGCATTTGATTTTGGGCCTGAGAACTAAAACTACCAATATACTTTTATACTTCATTAAAATTTCTGACAAAATAGAAGCAAGTTAACATTTCAACTTTCACCCATATGAAACTTCCAACATAAACTGGCCCAGCTGACTCCTTGGTGCTGCCCAGATGTACCCAAGCTCTGTTCAAACAGTTCAGATCATTGTAAACCTGGCGGAGATGGCTGGAAGGGTGGGGCGACTTTATCCATGTTGATTTAGAAATGTGCTCTTTGTCCTGTGGTGAGTGGTGTTGTGTTGCCTAGTTATAGCATTCAGCCTTCATTGACATCTGCCTTTAGAACACCATTATCTGATGCATTATTGAGTCCTGCCCTGCCCCTTCTTCCACCACCCCTATCCCCCAAGGCCTAGGTTATATCTTTCTTTTATTATTATTTCTTAGGCTATAAAAAAGATTGTGGTGATGGGGAAGTGAAAGAGAGCATTAGCTCCTCCCAAAACCTACCTAATCCACTTACTCTCTTAAAGCTGCAGATAAATAGTAAGTACACTCTTAGTGGAGGGGAAGACAAACTACAAAATTTCAGGGCCCAGAGAAAAGTGAAAATGCAGGACCTCTTGCTCAGAATTATTAAGAATTTCAACCCTGTGACAGCAGAGCATTAAACCAAGTGCTAGGCCCTTCTAAGGTCATATGCTCATGAAATCAATTATGGGGGAGAGACTGACAGACAGCTTTTCCCTCTTTCTACCTCTCAAAACAAATGTCAGAAAAGAATAGCTGAATAGCTATGATGTGATGGTGGTGACATTCAATAGATTGTTGACTACAAAAAAATACATATATATATATATATATATATATATATATCCCTGTCTTATCTTTAGCCTGCCTTTCCTTTCCTTTTTGCTAAAATATATCAACTTTCTGATTAAGAAAAACCTAACTAGATGTCACTAAATCCAACCTAGGTGAAACTGAACTCTATCTTTGGTCTGATATTGATAAATGGTTTACCTAATCTATGATTTTTTAAAAATGTAACAGCACAAACATGATGGGAAGAGAGGGTGTGTAATCTCAAACAGTAAGCTTCTCAATTCACCAGGCAGCACATCTCAAACTTCAGTGACTCACTAAGGACCTTACCCTGAGACTGAAGACCACACTTGAGAAGTTGAGTGCTAGGACTGCCCTGTTCATTGGGCAGTTCATAACTTCATGGACCTATTGAGCACTTAAAAAGTGGCTTGTCCAAATGATGATGTGCTGTGGGATATGCAAACTGCATTTTCAGAACAGTCAAAAGAAAAAAAGAGGGAGAAAAATCTCATTAGTAATTTTATATCAATTATATTTTTTGCATATATTGGCTAAAATGCAAAATGATGGAGACAAAATTATCACAACCATAGTTGACAAAGCAACTTAAGAATCATGGTTTAACACGACAGTGACAGGCGAGAAAAATTGGTTTCCATTTTTACCCTTTGATTAACTGGACATTGCTTCTAGGATCAATTTTGCTGAAGTTTTTCCATTTTGACAATGCTAAGGCACTATGTCAGTGTAATCTGAGGGGGTGAGGGATCTGAATTAGAGGGTAAAAGCCTGAACTCTGGTTGAATGTTATACTTATTATGTTCAATAAACATAACTGGTGATTGAACACATACCACAGTAAATACTATGATTTTAAAAAGCCACCAGGTGAACCTTTAGTAAAGCCTCAAAAGACTTAGGAACAAAACAAATACCGCAGTAGAAAATAAAATGAATTATTGGTATAGATCAAATTGCCCAGAAACATCATGTGTCAACATTAATGTCAGTTCCTCAGAACCAATATATTGCTCCTTATTTACTCCAGGCTTCCAAAACCTAGAATCCTACTGACAGCTCACTCCACAGAGATGCGTTTGTTTAGAAAAAGTGTGTCTAGCTACCAGCCTGTCCACTCTGTCCATGTAAGACTCGCCCATAAAAACCGTGTTATATTTCGCTCTGGGCAGCAAACATTAAGTATCCATAAACACATGTGTCAACACATAAGAAATTGCTCCGGGCTCTCTACCTTTTCGTGGATTAAAAAGGCAGAAAACACCAAACAAAGGGGCCTTTGTGGAACTTGAGGCATCAGAAATATTGGTGGTGTTATGTGAGTCAAATAGTAGCAATTTATTCTTGATAAATATTAATAAACCAAGTTTCCATTGACACCGAGTAAGTCCCCAGAAAAGTGTAAAGCCCTGAGTTGAGTATCAGGCCAGGAGACATCACAGAAACAAAACGCAAGACTGCAAAAAGGGCAAAGGTTACTGTTACTTGCTACAATGACTGGTTCTCTGCCTTCACTTCCCTAAATCAGATTAAATGGGGCTCCTCGATGTAGAGTTGTTTCCTCCTGACCCTCTGATGCCCAAGCAGGATTATCTAAGGATTTATTATCTTATTATATGCTAGCATCCCAACTCTGCCATTAATACATAACCTGAGCCCCAGAGCCTGCAGACTGACAACTCACCTAATTCTCTATCTTCAGGGTTCCCTGGGTCTCAGTGTTCTGCTCTCACATCTCACACATCCATCGTTCTTAGCCACCCACTTGAAAATGACAATGAAAATCCCTGTCAGTATTTCCTCTGCTGGACCACAAGCTCCTTGCAAGTAGTGTCTGACCACCCTTTTTATTGAATACAGGTGTTCAATGAATACTTGAAGACTAAATTGTTTTATTCATTTGCCTAGTTATTTTTCCACTTTTAAAAGATAGCTCATGCAACTTCATTTTGTGCTTTGCCAACTGCCTGCTTCAGACAGTGCTAATCTTTGTAGGAAGCTTTATTGAAATTTGTGAAAGCAATATGCAAACTGTTAAATCCATTCTGACAGAACTCTAAAATGAACGAAGTCCAAAATTCAACAACAGGAAAAGCTTATTCATTCTGTGTGTGTGTGTGTGTGTGTGTGTGTGTGTGTGTGTGTGTCTGTCTGTCTCTCTCTCTCCCCCATTTCTCCCTCCCTCCCTATCTCTCTTCATCTCTCAAGCATTTAGGGGTTCTCTTTAATCAATATTCATCTTTGTATAGTTAACTCAAATGTGTGCACATTAAAAAGTAATGACATAGCACCCAACCGAGCTGAAAGGAGAACACATTTGCCGTTCATGTTCTGAAAGATGAATTAATAATGTATCTCTTCATCTGGTCTGATGTATCTGTATACACAGTACCTTGCTCTAGGCACACTCTGAGGCCAGTGATCACCGTCCTGTCTTAGAGAATCTATTGAAAGAGTAGGTCTTTAGCTCCAGAGTAGAAACTAGAATGTGTGGGGCATGTAGCTTATATTAGCCTTTTAAGCAGTAATTTAATTGGTGAGAGTTTTATTTACACACCGGGGTGGTGTTTGTAAGACAGCTTTCCTGGGACAGGCAAACGTACAGGGAATCAATTTAGAGAGCAAACATTAGGTTGATTCATCTCAATGTTCTATATTTGTATTGTTGCTACAAGCAAGTCATTCAATTTATGAACACCTCTGCTTTCTCGTATGTAAAATGAGAAGGATGGCCTGCATGATTTTCACGGTTTCTTCCAGGTAGGAGAGCCTACAGTTCTTTGTGTTGAAATATAAGCGCCATGAAAAATAAAAACACATGGTGAGTAACTGACACTTGCTTTCTTGTCTTTAAAGATACTAAATTCAGGTTGTTCAAGTAACACGAAAGTATATCATAAAATGAAATAACTGATCCCTACTTCTTCCCTTAAATTATCTAGTCCAGGTTTTCTGGATCTTGCACACACTTCACTCAAGCACAGTAAATCTTTGGCGGTCGCCATGAACGGAAGGCTGTTACGTGCTAACGCAGCAGGGCAGTTTAGAGGAAGAGGAACCGTTGGCAGCGACTAGATCAATGCTTCTCCCAGTCACTCTGGTCTGGAGTTCTGAAAGCCCCCAAATTACAGTGGTCAGTTTATGAGGGATAATGTCACCACCAATAAGAGTGGAGGCAACCTTATTACATACCGCCAGCCCAGGTCTCTCCAGACCAGAATACACAACATCCTCTATAGACCTTCTACATTTGGTCTAGTAATGCAGGCAACACAAACAAACATGCCATGTACCCCTTTGCAGCAATCTCTGCGCAGACCCTCTCCCACCTTGTCTCCGTGCACTCCCCCCCCTTCAGTAAAGGACACCGCCATCACTACCCCGTCAACCAAGTCAGAACTCCAGGAGTCATCCTTATCTCATCCTATTCCTCATGCTCCACACCCACTCAGCCAACAGAGAACAGAGGAATCAGGGCCAAAGAGTGTGTACATGCTGAACAAAGTAAGAGACGCGTACAGGAGAAATGAACAGGATGACCAACTGTCCTGGCTGGCCTAGGCGTGTCCAGGTTTGCACAATGAAAGTCTCACATCCCAGAAAGCTTCTCAGTCTCAGGCAAACCAAGACAACTGGTCATCTTGGAAAGGAGGAAATTTAGGTGGGCAGGGATGGCTTCCTGGAAGAAATGATGCACAGAAGAGGACAGTATGTGCAAAAGTACCAAATGGAGGAGCATCAGTAGCATGTGTTAATGAAGTGTCAAATCTGAGGCACGGAGGGTGGGAGGGGGACTCTTAAAAGGTAGGCAGGGGCTAAGTCTTAGAGAGAGATGTATTGGACTTGACCACTTAAGTGGAACAAGTTTCTCAGAGAGATAAAAATAGATCTGCATTTTCAGGCAAGTGTTTTGAGATGGAACCTTAACATTTATGAACTGTTGATGGTTTGAAGCCAGAAGCTAAGCTGTTATTTTTCAACGAGAGGCCAAGTGCATGAAATTTGTGCATGGGTAGGGTCCTTAGCAGCTACTAGCCAGGAGTGCTTCCCTTCCCCAGGCGACCTTCTGCGGCCACCACCAGCCCCACTCCCTGGTCAAACTCCTGGCCAATCAAAGACATCATATCCTTTCACTTGTAACTATTTCACTAAGTAAACCAGGTTTTAAAGCACAGAGACCATGACTTTTTTCTGATTTAACTCTGTGTTGTGTCAAGTATCTAGAACAGGCATGGGCAAACTATGGCCCGTGGACCGGATGGCTGTTCTAAACTATTGAAATAAAAAAATTAAATTAAAAAAGATCGTATCCTTTTATGTAATAATGTTTACTTTGAATTTATATTAGTTCACACAAACACTCCATCCATGCTTTTGTTCCGGCCCTCCGGTCCAGTTTAAGAACCCATTGTGGCCCTCAAGTCAAAAAGTTTGCCCACCCCTGATCTAGAACCACAATGCATACAAACACCCACAGTTCTTATGTGCAATCCTTCTCAACCAATCAGAGCAAGTATCCTGACTGAGATGTTTAGGGAAGAAAACTCTTCCCCACAGACTGCAGATTCTCTATGTGTCACATCTGGGCTGCAATAGCTTATCCATAATGAGGGGGGGGGAGTCCAAAGTCCTCTTAAAACGACAGTGCTTATGACAGCTCTCCAAAATACTGGCCATACTTAACATTAATCATTAACACCCTCAGTAGAGTCCATCTACGAGGTAAAAATGTGCCTCCCATTAGTCATAAGGACGTTTGGATCTGATAAATATTTCGCAGTCATCCAACAGCCTGGAATATCAAGAGTTGTAAATTCATGACTTATGTGTAAATAAGAGTCAACAGGATCTGTATCTAGTCCTCAAGTGTAATTCAGAAAACGTAACTGCTGTGAAATGCTACCCTGATTTCCTGTAGTCATAAGATATAAAAACCTACCAAAGCATAAAACTAAACATGATAGAGGAGCCATCAAATTTTCCTGTCCTTACGTAAACATGTAGAAGTCTTCACAACAAAGGAGTAGATTGGATTACTGAACCCCATAAAATAGTGCTAATGACCCATATTTAATTTTAATTTAAAATCTCAAAAACCTACAAACTTTAGCCAAAAAAAACTGGTGGAATAACACATAGATAAAATTATTTCTCCAAAATATTCAAAATGATTTTAAGCATTCTAGTGAAATTTTAACTCACTTAAACATAATTGGATCCAGGCATAAAAAAGAATTATACTAAAGAAGAGAACTTCCAAAATTATTATGTTAAACAACTGCACTTATATTCCTTTTTAGATATAAAGCTAATTCTTTATTTAAATAATGCTTCTACACACCTGCATCGTATGCCTTAGTGTATGAACCTGTTAGCTGAAACCAAATCACTGTAAAATGTGTATAATTTTATAGTACAATTTTCCAGTGACTTTAATCAAATCTCCTTCTCCCTACTAAGCAATAAAATAAATTAATTTTGTGAATACACGTATATAGACCATGTGTTTTTAAAAAAGTTCTTCACTGCAGGTTTTAACTGTGGCATCCATTTTCAGAGTAATTTATAGCTTTTTAATAAGCAGTAAGATCTGCTTATGACATATCCAGTCATTACTGGTGAACTCTCAGTGAGTGCTGGCTGATGGCTATATATATATATATATATATATATATATATATACACATATATATATATAGTTCCACAGATATCATATTCCATAAATAAAATATTCTATATTATCATATTCCATATATATATCATATTACATATATACATGGAGTATCATTCAGCCATAAAAAACAGGAAGTCCTGCTATTTGGAACAACATGGTGGACCTTGAGGGCATTATGCTACATAGATAAGCCAGACTGGGAAGGACAAACACTGCATGGTATCACTTATAGGTGGAATCTGAAAGAGGAGAAGTTGTCAAACTCATAGAAACAGAGAGTAGAAAAGTGCTGCCAGCGGCTGGGGGGGTGGAGGAAATAGGGAAATGTTGATAAAAGAGGACAAATTTTTGGCTATAAAATGAATCATGTCTGAGTATAAAATGTAAAACATAGTGGCTATAGTAGATAATACTGTATTGTATAATTACATTTTATTAAGAGAATAGAACTTAAATATTCTCTCCTAAAAGAAGAAAAAATAATTGAAAAAAAATTAAGCATTGTTCTATATCACCATAGTGATTTAGTAGGTAGCCACATCTGTCTTTTTAGGTACCCAAATTATTCATGGGGATTGCAAATATTCTTCATGTATATATTAGGATGAAAAAAATTTGCCAAGACAGGTGCAAGAGCTAAAAGAACACCCTTTCTTGTTTCCTTCTGTTACCTCTGTTGAACAAAAGAAGCCACCCCTGAGAAAAGCCTCTAAGAAATGCCTCTAGTGGTAATTTCTAGAAAGGAATCAAACAGACTGCTATAAAAGCATTGGGGGTGGGGGCGGGGAGACAAGGCAAGGTGGACTGGGGTGTCAATCCTCGGGTGAGATGTCGGCAGAGGAGGAGTTTCTCTCCTGTGAACACTATAAAAGGCAGTTCACTCACCACGGAGGGACAGACTCTGCTCCACCCATCCTGAAGCCACAGGTGCTCCCTCCTAGAATTCCCAATGGATTTCACGCGCCGAAGCTTGCAAAGAAGCCTGAGTTCCTCCTCGCAGGCGTCTATGGCCAGCATGTACCGGACGGGGAGCAGGCAGTTCAGGGGGGCCGCACCCAGCGTCTATGGGGGAGCCGGAGGCCACGGCACCCGCATCTCAACCTCCAAAAGCGTGGTGAGCTATGGGAATGACCTCAACAGAGGCGACCTGTTTTTTGGCAATGAGAAGATGGCCATGAGAAACCTCAATGACCGCCTCGCAAGCTACCTGGAAAAAGTGCGCTCCCTGGAGCAGTCCAACTACAAACTTGAGCTGCAGATTAAGCAATGGTATGAATCCAATGCGCCCAGCACCATCCGGGACTACGGTGCCTACTACAAACAAATTGAAGAGCTCCAAGCTCAGGTAAGGGGTGATGCTGTGTTTTCCACTCCGTTACTTAGCTGCATGATGTATCAAGAGGGCATATACATTAGGTGGGTCCAAATGGATGTTGCAAAGCAAATTAGACTGAAATGCAACATCTATAAAAATGGTAGGTTCTATCATCTACACTGACTACATAATAGGATGATTGTCAATCATACTTTTTAAAGTTTTAAAATCTAATTACATGTAAAATATAAAAATGTTATCCTCCAATCTTATACTCTGTAATTATTTTGTCATAGTTTACTGAGTCAGGGCTAAGAAAATAGTAAGCCTTTTTTTTCTGAAAAAAACTAAATTTTTAAAAATATATTTTATTGATTTTTTTATCAATAGAGGAAGGGAGAGGGATAGAAAGCTAGAAACATTGATGAGAAAGAAACATCGACCAGCTGCCTCCTGCACACTCCCTACCAGGGATATGCCCACAACCAATATGGATGCCCTTGAATCAAACCTGGGATCTTTCAGTCCACAGACCGACACTCTATCCACTAAGCCAAACCGGTTCCGGCCTGAAAAAGCTAAATTTTTAAGTGATAATGGTCTTTCACCTAGATCCCATCAATTCTTGAGATCCCTGTCAATTTAGAGAGTTTCCTCCTTTCATTTATATAAATGGTACAATATAAATATTAGAATGCTGTATCATAGATTTAAATGATAAAGTTATTCAGGGGAGAAATGGGAGAGGATGGGTCTTAATGATACCTGGATTTTTAAATGTCCTATTTAATAATCTGATCATCAACAGCAAGCAGTGTAGATACCATTTTTATAGTAATAAAATGTTATATTACCCACAATTAAAATTTATGGCAATTGAATCAGAACCATGTCATCCAAGAGAGGTGGAGTTCTATTGATTGTGTGGAATAAAAGAAGACTTTGCTCCTAATTGAAGATTTCAGATATGACTCAGAGCACTTGTACTGCTAAAATATTCTTATCTAATCAAGAAAAGTATCCATTTTCTTTTCCTTTCTACTTTAGTATTCCTTTCCCTTTGGAGCAAAGGCCACTTACCAGCAAGTCTCTTTCTCTTGTGTTGTGTTGTGTTGTTTTGTGTTGTGTTGTGTTGTGTTGTGTTGTGTTGCGTTGCGTTGCGTTGTGTTGTGTTGTGTTGTGTTGTGTTGTGTTGTGTTGTGTTGTGTTCTACAGCAGTACAATTTGATGCAGATTCCACAGGAAGTTACTTTGGTGTTTCAGGAACTCTGTGGGTGTGAGAGGTGAAGATTTTTACATGGTCCTTTCTGCCAACAGGCCATTCTTCTCCGGCTCCCACTAGACACATTCCAAATCAGCCGTTTCCCCTACCTGTCTCATGGTTCATGTTTCTGAATCCACTACGGATTGCTCCAATTTCTTCCATTTAGCTGGACAGCCTCTGTGTTTGAAGGCAGGCAGCTCTTTCTAGGATGGGATAAAAAAGAGCTATGTCATTATGACATTTTCTACAAGCAGACTTCGATCCATGTGCACCTTGGAGAATTCACCCGATAGGTAACAGCTACTTAAGAGCAGGGGCTTATCTACTCTGACAGCCCCAGTGCAGAGCACAACGCCCGCCACATAAGTGTCCATTCATCAGCCAATATGTAGTCGATACTAACTAGGTGCTAGTTTCCATGCTGGACAATGGGAAACATGGTGGTAAACATAATGCGATTTAGGGGGAAACAGGCATGGACAAGGCAACATTTATCCCACACACATGGGGGGCTGTGTAGGGCAATAAGGGCACAAGCAGTTCATCCATCCAGTTCTATTCAGAGGAACTCGTGAAAGCTTGGAGCACTGAAGGTCTAAGCTGAGACAAGAGGAGGAGGGGAAAGAGGAAGGGTTCTCTGAGTGGGAGGAGCTCAGAGAAATACTCTAAGCAGGAATAAAGGCAAGGCACTCAATAAGGTTTGATGACGAGTTGAATTCAAATCTCCTTTGATGAAATCACAAGAAAGCTAACCAAACTGTGAGACTAGCGTTTGATTTTACAAATCTATCATGCTCAATGGCCATATTTTCATTTTCTTCCTTTCCATTTTCACGTGGAAGTTACTGAAATGTACATCATCTCTGATGTAATAATAGGCGTGTCTGAGTATAAATGCAATCATTTAAACTCCTACCCAGTTGAAAATGTCTTTCTTTTTCATGTGTTTTCCAGATTAAAGATGCCCAACGGCAAAACGCTCTGTGGGTCCTGAAAATTGATAATGGCAAACTGGCGGCCGAGGACTTCAGACTGAAGTAGGTCCCCTACTACCATGGCAAAAGTTCCTGAGAAGGAATGCCTTTTAGGAGTCCTTCATGATACTAAGCTTTCCCCTGTTGGTAAAGGAGCTACCGCTAAGTATTTTCAGAATCTTGGCATTTTAAGGGTGTTATAAACTATCTGGTACAGTCCCTCCCCCACAATCTAAAGGTTTCGTTACCCAGCGTGTAAATGAATATCTCCACTAACTGCTACTGTTCTTGTTGGTTAGCTCTACTTGTTAGAATGTTCTTTTTAAGTAACCCAGTATCTACCTACCTTCTCACATGCTGAACCTCATTCTGCCCTTTGGAATCATAACAAAGCAATTTAAAACTTTGCATAGACCCTAGCCAGTCTGGCTCAGTGGATAGAGTGCCAGCCTGCGGACTGAAGGATCCCAGGTTTCCTTCCGGTCAAGGGCACAAATCCCCAGTATAGGGCATGCAGGAGGCAGCTGATCAATGATTCTCTCTCATCATTGATGTTTCTATCTCTCTCTCCCTCTCCCTTCCTCTCTGAAATCAATAAAATATATATATATATATATACTTAAAATTAAAAATAAACTCTGCCTAGGTGCCCATCTGTTATCTAAAGAGAGTCATTTGTCTATCTTAGTAATTCTGCAAATGAGTCATCCATGTTCCTCCCACTGCCTACCAGCGTATGCCCAAAGTTCCAGGGATGACGTGGCTCATGATGCTTTCTAGATTTCCAGGGTTTTACATACAGTCTGACCAAGCAAAGAACCAGGACTATGATTAAACCAGTCCAAACTGCTCCCTCCCTTGTAGTCATATCACACTACATGTAATCAGAGTTGTACCTCAGAAAATGCTTCTACATTAGGGCTTCCTCACCTGAACTTGTACAATGCATCTGCACTAACGAGTCCCTTATATTTTAAAAGAGTGGCATCTTAATGCTACAGGGAATCTCAAAGAAAAAAAATGAGAGCAGATCTGAAGATTAAAGCAGTTAAAGTTCATTAATTCCAGTCAGCATTTGATTGTTGTATTGCAGTATCATTTTTTAAACATTACTACTTTAATAAAAATGGGAGTATATAAAATTTTAGAAGGGAATGCATGAATTTTTAAGATGATTTACTTTGACACATTTGTTTACAAAGTAATAAAAAGAAACTGATCATGTACCTTCATTAAGTCAATTTAATTACTTTAATATCGATGAGAACCCTTTGCTGACACAATAATTAAAGTAATTTCTTATTATTTTTTAAATATATTTTTATTGATTTCAGATAGGAATGGAGATGAAGAGAGATAAAGAAATATCAATGATGAGAGAGAATAATTGTTCCGCTGCCTCCTGTACACCCCCTACTGGAAACAGAGCCCACATTCCAGGTCAGGGTTGACCTGGAATCAAACCATGACCTCACAGTTCATAGGTCGACAATCAACCACTGAGATACACCAGCTGGGCACAACTTTTTTCTTTGTAAATATATCCTAGAATTTAAAATTGATTTCAGAGAGGAAAGGAGAGGGAGAGAGAGACAGAAACATCAATGATGAAAGAGAATCAATGATCAACTGCCTCCTGCACATCCCCTCCTGGGGATGGACCCCACAATCTGAGCATGTGTCCTAATCGGGAAACACATTTTGACTTCCTGTCATGGATCTACTCTCAACCACTGAACCACACAGGCTGGGCCAGAAACTTTTTAAA
Organism: Vespertilio murinus; assembly: GCA_963924515.1. Lineage (NCBI taxonomy): Eukaryota > Metazoa > Chordata > Mammalia > Chiroptera > Vespertilionidae > Vespertilio > Vespertilio murinus. Next base: position 7,277,089 of record OZ004718.1, read on the forward strand.
GTAATTTCAGATTGATTTTTTTAACCAAATCACAGAGATTATATATGGGGCAAATTATCTGATTCCTAGGTTCTCGGGAACATTTTTGAAATATATAAAGAGGGACACAATAATGTATTGAAATTGAAATCCTCATATACCACATAAAACCTATCTCACTATATTAAGATTATCTCTTCTATAATGGTTTTAGAAGGACTCAGTTATCTCTGCTTATCAATTCACAGGTATGAGACTGAAAGAGGGATGCGCCTAACAGTGGAAGCTGACCTCCAGGGCCTGAGTAAGGTTTATGACGATCTAACCCTAAACAAAACAGACTTGGAGATTCAAATTGAAGAACTGAATAAAGACCTGGTTCTCCTCAAAAAAGAACATCAGGAGGTAATAAATTAATTAAGTGGTATTGGGAATGGTGGGAAGAGGAGAAGAAAGAAGACTGGGTGGTGGTAGTGATAGTGAAGATGACAATAATGATGTTACCCCTAACTTCTTTTCATAAGGTTTCTATCAGGGTTAAATAACTTAGAGAAATATCTGGACCATAAAAATCCCTGCCAATCATGTTCTTCCTTTTTTGGCTCACTCCTAGTGAAAAAAAAAGCCATAAAACAAATAGTCTTTTCTGCCCAGCCTCTTCTGAGAATACACTTCAGACTATAATCAGCCAGGATTTTCATTCTCGTAGGAAGTGGACACCCTACGCAAACAGCTGGGCAGTACTGTCAATGTGGAGCTGGATGCTGCTCCAGCCCTGAACCTCAGCGCCATCATGGATGAAATGAGGCAGAAATATGAAGTCTTGGCCCAAGAGAACCTTAAGAAGGCCAAAGAAGAGTTTGAGATACAGGTAACAGCATAATTATAAAAAATAAGCAAATGTGTAGAAGTTGTCCTCCATAAAGAGATAACTCTTTTTCTTCCTTCCTTTCTTTTTTCCTTTCTTTCTTTCTTTTTCCCTCATTTATTTTTTTCACTTTTGGAATTTTAGACTGAAACTCTGCAGCAACAAGTCTCAGTGGACACTGCAGAATTAAAGGAATCGGAGGTTCAAGTAAAGGAGCTGAGGCGCACCTACCAGAACTTGGAGATAGACCTCAAGTCCCATCTCAGTATGGTAAAGCATATCTACCTTTCAGCTCTCCATGTCGTGTCTGTTTGCTGAGTGCCTGCGTTAGGAAGTTAGAAAATAAGAAATAACCCCTCCCCTTACAAAGCTGGCAGGGAAATGGGCCAAACAACATATTAGAATGAATGAACAGAAATAAATCAAGAAAAAAGGCAATGTATTGCAAGGATGCATAGAAAGAAGATCTGGAAGACTTACAGGGAAAGTGGCATTTCAACTAGGTATGAAAACTTTGGATTAATTTTTAAACTAGAGAATAGGAGTAAAGACCTTCTAGGCAAAGCAAATCAGTCAGCACGTGGTTAATAATGCTGTGGTAACAACCTAAAATCATAGTGACTCACAACACTGCGTCCATCATGGTTTGGCTGCAGCTCTGGCAGGGGCACGTCAGTGTTGTGGCCCAAAGAAAAGAGCAATTGTCAGACCATGTGATCCCTCTTAAATCACATGGTCTCAGAAAAGACAATTGTCAGTTTCACTTGCAACCCATTAGCCAAACAAAATCATACGACCCAGGGTGGTGTCAATAGCATGAGGAAGGCTAAACCTCCAAATGAAGTGGCACCATAAACCGCAGGGAGGGGAAGCAAATATTGAAAACAATAATATAATATACATTTGTATTATAAGAGGACAGTGAGTGCAAAGCTAAAAACAGACAAACAAAACACACACACACACACACACACACACACACACACACACACAAACCAGGAAGAGCTAATGGTCCTAGCTGACTGACTGGGGTTGCCTAGAGGAAGAGAGTGGGAGATAAAGCCAGAATTATGCATGATGCCCTTAACTTGCTACAGAAATTCCTCTCAAAAGATTAAAACTGAGCCACCTCTTAATCCAGCCCTCAAGTAAGAAATGTCCACTTTTTCTTGTGCCTGTAGAAACAATCTTTGGAGCAGACACTGCAAGATACCAAAGCTCGTTATCACAGCCAGCTGGCCGCCCTCCAGGCCCTGCTGAACTCCATAGAGGCCCAACTGATGCAGGTTCGAGCTGATGCAGAACGCCAGAACAAGGAATACAATGAGCTCCTTGACATGAAGATCAGGCTGGAGCAGGAAATTGCTACTTACCGGCGCCTTCTGGAAGGAGAAGAGCTGTAAGAACTTATTAGAATCCAGGGATATGTCTACACGATGTGCCGTTTTAATGTCCACACCTTAAACCCTGTCACATTCCCAAGCATCAATGCAATGCCTATCACAAAATCAGTTACACACATACACCAACACCAAAACAAAAATATATCCAAAAGGGCGCACACCCCAAAAATACCAAATACAGGTTTTGTACTTGAGGCTGTGTTATTGGAGATGATAAAGATTATGCAAATGTTAATTAATGTTTATAATTAATACATAATTGCAAGCAAAATAACTTTTTAAAATTCTGAGAGGTCATGAACTGCACCAGGGGCCACAGAGGTCTGTGGGAACCAGCTGAGGAGTCACTGGTGTTGCAGCAGCAGCTGTCTTCAAATGCCACACCCAAGAAAATCACAAGGGAACACAGATTTCAACTTCTATTATCATTGGACTATTTTAATTAGAACAACGTCTAGCATGTGTTAAGTGAGTCAGTTTGAAAGCTATGTATTTTTCAAGTTAAAAAGTAAGATACTCTGCCCTAGCCGGTTGGGCTCAGTGGATAGAGTTTGGCCCTTGCTCTGAAGAGTCCTGGGTTCGATTCTCGTCAAGAGCACGAGTACCTGGGGCCCTGGCCCAGGTCAGGCCACGTACAGGAGGCAACCAATCAATGTGTCTCTCTCACATCGTTGTTTCTCTGGGTGTGTCTCTTCCCCTCCCTCCCACTCTCTCTAAAAATCAATGGGAAAATATCCTCAGGTGAGGATTAACAACAACAACAAAGTAAGACACTCAAGTTAGAAGAGACAAGCATAATAAAGGGGGTGAATATAAACACAGGATAAAACACACATCACTCGGGCTTTATTTTGAAACAAAAAGACAGGATGGTGCTTCGTTTTCAAAATGACAATAACACTTTTTTTCTGTTTCTTTTTCTTTTCCTAAAAAAATAGCGTCCTGGAGGAGAAAGCAGGTAAGTGTTCTAATTTCACACATTTCTAGAAATTCTAAATTCTCACTCAATAGCTTACCGCTCATCTGCCACTGGTGAAAGGTAGAGGGAGATCAGTTCTCAAGTGAGCTGGTATTACCCTTGGGATTCTGAAAATCAAGCAATCACATAAAGGAGACCTCCCTGTGGGGAATTTGTCACACCCCCAGGACAGGGCGGTTTTCTTGGCCCTATGCTACTCTGTCCTGAAACATCCTGAAACCTTGAAATTGAAAAATAAGGTGAAAATGTGCAATTTTCTTAAATCAATATTGCATATTTCCCTTTGGGGGTAGGGAGAGTAGAAAATGTATAAATTTGAGAAGAGTGGCACCCTTTCTGCATTTATTTTTAAAACTGATTTAAGATCACTTAAGAAAGAGAACTTTTGTCTAAAAGAAGGAAGTAAATACAAAATAATTAATAGTTGAATATTATAAACTAGCAGTGTTATGTGTCTGAATTAACATTTTATATTTCTATCTAAATTCAGATGTGAAGAAAACCAGGAAGATTAAGACAGTGGTGGAAGAAGTAGTGGATGGCAAGGTCGTGTCATCTGAAGTCAAAGAAATGGAAGAAACTATTTAAACCCCTGCCAGGAGGAGAGGCTGCTGAGAGGTTTTGAGAGAAGTGGAGCTACAGCGTTTGCTCCCCACAGGAAGGCGGCCATCAGAAAGCACCATTCATTAATGGTGGGGTGGAGGGGGTAGCCCATCTATCTATCAGCCTCTGTAATTGAACATAAATGTTTTACTCGAAGGAGCTGCAGATTTCCAGCAAAAGTGAAATCCAGTGAGCAGTAGGATGTTTAAAACATCATTACTGCCATCTTAACCATGAAACATTAATTACAAGCTACAGACCACCTAAGATCAATTGATGAATGGTCCTGAAAATTACAGCACATTTCAATGACACTAAACCTCAGGAAGCAGAGGGTCTATGCAAATAAACCTCTTTCTCTCGAATGTCTTCTGTTTCTGAGCTGCAAAATCTCCTTTCTGGGGCCCTGGATTCTTAATAAAGGTAATTTCTTGGTTAATTTCATAGAATTCATCCTCAAGTGTGACCCCTGGGGTCCTTGTTCATCCTCATCTCAGCATAAATCAGCAGTAGCCCAATATTCTTTCACTCATTCACGGGACCTTAAGTTTTTGTTCACACAAAAGTGGAAGATGGTATGGACCACGTGATCACTGAATTGCAGGAAGGTTTATCAGTCTTTAACTCAGGTGCCAAATTCTGAAATCAAAGACCAGAAAAGTACCCAATCTATACTAATAAAAGGGTAATATGCTAATTAGACCAGACATCTTCCTGATGTCCTTCCTGACAAAGCTGGGTCTGCTAATTAGACCAGATATCTTCCTGATGTCCTTCCTGACAAAGCTGGGTCTGGCTGAAGCCGCCCACTGTCTCGGGCACCTATGGCTACGGCCAACACCAGAGAAGCCGCCTGCAGTCACGGGCATCCATATACAGCGCAGGTGAAGCACCCCACCCCCACCCCCCAGTTCTGGGCTGGCCCAGGTCCCAGGCAAAGCTGGCCCAGGTCCCAGGTGCCTGTGGTTGGCCAGAGAGAAGGAAGCCCAGATCCCGGGTGTCTGCAGCTGGCCGGAGGACAGAAGCCAGGGTCCCAGATGCAGGGGCCAAGGCAGAGGCGGTTAGGGGCGATTAGGCCTTCAGGGGAGCAGTTAGAGGCGATCAGGCAGGCAGGAAGAGGTGGTTAGGGATAATTGAGTAGGCAGGCAGAGGGGTTAGGGGCAATGAGCCAGCAGGAAGACTAACAGTTAGGAGACAGCAGTCCCAGATAGTAAGAGGGATGTCCCAAATTGGAGAGGGTGCAGGCTGGGCTGAGGGACCCAACCCCTGTGCATGAATTTCGTGCACTGAATCTCTAGTCCAGGGGTGGGCAAACTTTTTGACTCTAGGGCCACAATGGGTTCTTAAACTGAACCGGAAGGCCAGAACAAAAGCAACCTGACCATGCTGGCACTCTCATCTTGGGCTGCTAGTGAAGGAGCGGAGGGGAGAGCAAGAGAACCCTCTGCTCTTTCAGCTCCGCAGGCCGGACAGAACAGCCAAATGGGCCGGATGCAGCCCAAGGGTCGTAGTTTGCCCTCGGCTGCTCTAGTCAGACATAAGAAGATGAGCACACATTGTACTTAATAAAAACCTAAAGTTTTACAAACACCACATAAATAATTATCTCCATTTTGAGTATTTTGAAATCTCTACGAAAATGAAGATATAATATTTTTGAACAATTCACCATGGTTCTAGTCATTTTTCTCTCTGCCTCAACTTATGTAATCACTTTGCCAACAAGACCAAGATTGTTTCTGTTTTATGCATTCCCACCTTCCTACCTTTTTACAGCTGTCAACGAAATCATTTCCACTTCTAAAAACTCCAGAATAGAGGTATGATCATTTAACATATCCCTCCCTCCACTCACTCCCTCCCCCCCAAAAAAATACACACTGAAGAATAAATATTTCTTTCCAACTTGTGAAGTTGCTCCCCATTTATAATTGAATTCAGAATAAATCTTGGTCACAGCATATCACAAAATTAGAGCAAAGTCATTTTCAAATGAAATTAACTTTAAATGACACTTTCAAGCATATTAAGAATTAAGTTCTTTCAAGTGTAATAACTCCAGGAGTGCGTGGATAAAGTTTAGCCAAACACTAGACTGACTCAGGATAAAAAATTAATTAGACATAGTCCAACCTGAGAAACTTACAGACCAGGATAATATATAATATGTACAGAAACATAAAGGTATGATGTGTAAAAACAATGTATAGATATCAAGCAAAATTATTTAAATTTACATATATACATTAGAGTTGGGAAGTATACATTTCAACATGAAATTGGTTCCAAGTTCAAAAACTAAAGTTAATCATTTTCCCATATTATGTGATCAAGTCATTAAGGCACACTTTGAACTTGGTACATTTCTTCTGACTCTGTAAGCAAGTGAGACCTCATTTTTATTTCACACAGGCAATTTGGGGAAGAAAAATTCCTTATGACAACCATCTCTACTCCGCCCAGATTTCCTTTTGTATACATCAAATATGTAATGGGCACAATTATTCAATTATTTCTATCCCAATGAATTTTCAATATGCGTTAATCATTTAGATGTTGAGTTGGTAAAAAAAAATAAAATAAAAGGGGGGGGACTACATTTTTGAATGGAGAGAGTGAACTTTTCAACTGCAACTCCCATTTCATGATCTATAAAAGGGTAGCCTTTGTGCCTGGCCGATGTTGCTTCCTCGCAGGCTCTGGCCACCTTCCCCAGGCTGTGGCTCTCTCCGGCACCACCATGTCACTCTTAGTGCAGAACTCTGAGCTATCCAGGCAGCTGTCTGCCCAGAGTGGGGCACTGGGCAGAGCCTGGGGCATGTCTGCCTTCAGTGTCGGAAGTGGCTATGGGGGAAGTGGCCTTGGCTTCGGAGGCGGCTATGAGGGAGGTTTTTGTGCTGCTTCCATGTTTGGTTCTAGTTCAGGCTTTGGGGTTGGCTCTGCAAGTTCCTTCGCAGGAGGGCTGGGCACTGCTTACGGGGGAGGTCTGGGGGTTGGATTTGGAGGAAGCCCAGGAGGGGGCTCTCTATGTATTCTCTCGGGCAACGATGGAGGCCTTCTTTCTGGATCAGAAAAGGAAACCATGCAAAATCTTAATGATAGATTGGCTTCCTACCTAGATAAGGTTCGAGCTCTAGAAGAGGCTAATACGGAGCTAGAAAACAAAATTCATGAATGGTACAAAGCACGAGGATCTGGGGCTGAAGATCCTGGGTCACAGAATGATTACAGTAAATATTACCCACTGATTGAAGACCTCAGGAATAAGGTAACAATATGGTTTTTGGAGGGGCTTTGGGAATTACATTGTTTTGTTGTTGTTGTTGTTGTTTTGCTGTTACAGTGTTTTAACAGTGATATTTTTTCAATTCCACTATACTTGGAGAAATTTCTCATATTGAGATATTGTTTCATTTTACCATTTACCATAAAGGGACTCTATTTCCACATTCTGTAGGAAATGTGTGTTCCTTTAACTTTTAAAATATTCCATCAATATATATTCTTTAAAAAATTTAATTGCCACATGGCCGGCGTGGCTCAGTGGTTAAGCGTCGGCCTATGAACCAGGAGGTCACAGTTTGATTCCGGGTCAGGGCACATACATGTCTGGGTAGTGGGCTCAGTCCTCAGTGTGGGGCATGCAGGAGGCAGCTGATTAATGATTCTCTCTCATCATTGATGTTTCTATCTCTCTTTTCCTCTCTGAAATCAATATAAGTATATGTAAAATTTAATTGTCTTAAACTCTTAATAAAATAGCATTTTAACATCACCTAAAAACTATCTGTAAAATGTATTTGTATAAAACTGGTACTTTAGCGTGTTATTTAGTGTGTCCTCCCCCTGTTTTGCCAGATCATCTCTGCCAGCACTGGAAATGCCCAGCTCATCTTACAGACCGACAATGCAAGACTGGCTGCCGACGACTTTAGAATGAAGTGAGTTGAATAAAAGGTAGATTCATGGAAATTGACATGTCCCACCATTTCTTCTTATCCCCTGTTCTCCTGCCTTCGTTGATGGCAAATATTTCAAACTTTCTGCTATTCACCTGCCCCATACATTCATTCAGTGTTCTGGTAAATTTACATTGGGCATTCTAGAAAGTAACTAGATTCAAATACAACTCACACATTACATGTCCTGAAGTATAAGTTGCTTAAACATAGGGCTATGGATTAATTTCATGTCACTTCATGAATAATGTGCTATTGGCTCATGACGTGACACAATAATTCCACCGGCGTCCTAAACCTTCCACGTATCAAAATGAATTAATAATGTTTTTGCCCGGGAGCTAAATGATCTTTTTCCTGATGACACATACACCTAAAATATTAACCATGCCCTGATTTTTTATATTCTCTCCTCCTTCCCCCTACTCTACCCTCTGGACATAAAGAAGAAACACTAATGTCCCTTTTGCTCCACAAAATTTCCACACAGAATGCTATGGTGGTGGTGATCCTGAGTCTATAAAATCCTGGTAAAAGCTACTAAAGAATTACTGATTTTTTAAATTAAATCATGAGTAACAGTTAAGCAAAAAAAATGACTAATTATCATTTTTATTTTCAACTGCTTTTAGGATTCCATCTGGAAGTCCTAGAGACCTGCTGCTGCTGTTCATAGCCAGGGCAGCCGGCCAAGGAGATGGTCCCCTGGGATGCAGTGCTATTGGGGTTCACTGCTGAGAGAGAGTATCACCTCATCATTTTTTCAGTTCTCTCCAACTGAGCATTAAACTATCATAAAAAGGGGAACAGTTATAAAAGCAAAAGAAGCATCATACATTGCAATGCTGCCATTTTAAAATAGTTGCTCAGATTTATGCACAATATAGCTCTGAAGAATGCAAACGGGTGTGATGGGCCCCTAACCTGTTTTGCACTTGGTTTTCAGGTCTGAACACGAGCTGGCCCTGCGCATGAGCGTGGAGGCTGACATCAACGGGCTGCGCCGGGTGCTGGATGAGCTGACCTTGACCAAGACCGACCTGGAGATGCAGGTGGAGAGCCTGAGCGAGGAGCTGGCCTACCTGAGGAAGAGCCACGAGGAGGTCGGCCACAAGGGGCTGCTTTAGTTTCATGTTTACAAATCTGGAGTTAGAGCAGACATGAAGAACAGATATTTCCGTGTTAAAATGTCCATTTTAATTGTGTGTGTGTGTGTGTGTGTGTGTGTGTGTGTGTGTGTGTGTGTGTTTTGTGCCAGCTGCTGGTGGTATTGATAGTAGTTCCTGTTAAAGTTGATCCAATTAAAGGCACTTTCTGATTTGTTCATTTTCATCATCAGGTAAGGACAGTAAGACTTTTAATTATCCTGATCTAGTGATTTTTTTAAAGTTAAAAAACAAATTCTACCAATAATACCTAACGTTATACATGTCAGAGAAGCGGCATTACCCTGTGTGGTTCACACACAGAACTCTGACTTGCCACAAGGCCTATCAGAACCTGGTGGGTAGCATGGGAATTAGTCATGACTCTAGCAATCGGCTTCTAAGGAGGTTTCTACTGGAAATCAATGACTGTGACAGAAACGGTGAGGAAGCCGAGGTGCCATCTGCTGCCCTCAGTTTGGCAGCTGTGGCAGAAACCCCCAAAGGTCCTGTTTCTAGCAGGCCTTCCCTTCTTAGCAAGGCCCTGGGTCCCCAAGAAGCAGGGCCAACTCATTCATTAGGGATGGCAGGCGCAGTACCTAGAGCCCATGGCAATTTCAGGGGCCCAGGGAAACGTCTTCAGTTCTTTTAAAATCAAAAGAGAAATATTAGTTTTTGGATTAAAAAATGTTTAATATATTGTATTAATATGTTTGACTTACACTAACTCGGTTATAAAACCCAGTGTGTGATATTTGTTATAGAAGAAGAGGCCCACACATCATAATGGGCCCCTGCACTCCTCTCTCATTGCTGCCCCCAGGAGCTCGGAAGCTTCCAGTGTGGCGGCCCCGCCCAGGTCAGTGTAGAAATGAAGGCTGCCCCGGGCGTGGACCTCACCCGGCTCCTCAACAACATGCGGGCACAGTACGAAGCGATGGCTGAGCAGCACCGGAAGGACGCGGAAGCCTGGTTCATTGCAAAGGTACCACTAACGACAGCAAAAGGCCTGGCTTGACACATTAGCAGAAAAGCACTCACTCACGTCCTCTGGCTCTTTTCTGTGGCAGAGCGGGCAGCTCAAGAAGGAGATCAGCACCAACACGGAGCAGCTTCAGTGCAGCAAGAGCGAGGTGACCGACTTGAGACGCGCCTTCCAAAGCCTGGAGCTGGAGCTCCAGTCCCACCTCGCCATGGTAGGGCCCGCGCAAAGCGATGCAGCGTCCTTTGGACTTCCAAAGAAAACGTTGCATCCAGCTTCTGGTAGGCCAGTGGCCGCCTCCCTCGTCCAGCCCCCTCCATTGCTGTGTCTGTGCCATTTCCCTCCCCCATGCAGAAGTCCTCTCTGGAGGACTCCCTGGCCCACACCGAGGGGGACTACTGCGGCCAGCTGTCCCAGGTGCAGCAGCTCATCCGCAGCCTGGAGGAGCAGGTGCTCCAGGTGCGCAGGGACACGGAGTGCCAGAACGCCAGCCACCAGCGTCTGCAGAACGTCAAGGCCAGCCTGGAGCTGGAGATCGAGACCTACCGCGACCTGCTGGATGGCGAAGCCCACGGGTGAATAGATAACGGAGGTTGAAATAACCTCCGTGGCTGACCAACCCCCCAGTGGAGTTTGGGGGGCAGTGGAAGAAAGGGTTGTTTAGTTGACAAAAAATAACAAATCTAGTAAAAACAAGTCTTGGGTTTATTAGGCACTCTACACTTTGCAAAGTGTTGTCACCCATTATCTTACTTGATAATAATTCATAAAATGCTGAGATGAACAGTGTCACCACAGGCAGATTGCAAAGGGGTACTAGAAAATCACCCACCTGAGTGCTGATATCAATCTCCAGGTACTAAGAATGACACTTCAAACAATAGCCATCTGAACCTACTGTGGCAAACTTTCTAAAAGCAATAGGAGCTTGACCCACTGGGCAGAACTCAGGCTATAAATCAGAAAGTCCAACTCTGAGACCAGGTCCTCCATTAATGGCCACTTTGCTTCATCCTGAGATCCAGATTTTGGCAGGGTTTGAAAATAAAGGTGTGCTGCACAGACTGATTATTCTCAGGGAGAGTCATGCAAACACTCTTTTATTTTTTTTCCCAGTTATAATACTAGGACATTGTGCTATTTTGCCAACTGATGTCTATAAATTTTATTTTTCAGTTATAGTTTACATTCAATATTATTTAGTATTTGTTTCAGGTACGCAGCATAGTGGTTAGACAACCACACTTTACAAAGCTTTTCCCCTAATATTTCCAGTATCACCTAGTACTATGCAAGGTTATCATAATATTATCATTCAATTATTCTTGATCAAGTAATTTGAAATCCCTTCCTCATTTGTCTATAGTTTTAGGTACATTTCCAATTTTTAGTTCAAATAGCAAACTCCTATTTCTCCTTACTCCAGAAAGCATGATGTGATATAATTTCCCTCCTTTTCTCTACAGTGATGGTGTGGATGAAACTGCATCTGTGACTGACTCCAAATCTGAAGCACAGCCCACTGATTCCTCTAAAGGTATGCAAATTCCCTAAGACTCGCTTAGACTAAGTCACAGTCATATTTATTAATGACTGAAACTATAAAATGTCATTGAATACTGTAGCATTATTAATAATTTAAAGTATATTTCTATTCTGAGCCAAGGAAAAACCATTTACGCATCCCTGCATAAAAATGAGTAGTCTGTATTGTTTAAAATTTCTTATAAGCCCAGGGGGGGAAATCTTCTCTACAAAGAGGTATTATGAGCATCATAACTATATTTAAATGCTTAAACATATTTTCATTTGTGTATATGACAGCACTGAATGCATTTCCTTTTTATTGAATAAAATACATTTTTTAAGAATGTGAACATCATTTTTGAAAGTTTAAATGTGGTGGGTTTTATCAGTTAATACCTAATATAAAAGGTTAAGCTAAACAACAACCAATTTTAGGTGAATATCTGGAACACTAACTTTTGCCCCCCCTTGTTCCCTCTTTATCTTTAGACCCTACCAAACCCCAAGAAAGCAAAACTGTTATCCAGACCGTGGTGGACGAGGAGGTGGTCTCATTTCAAGTTCAGGAACTTGAAGAACTAATATAAAATTTCACAAGATCTGCCCCATGATTGCTTCCTTGGGCACAAGAAATTTACAAGTAGAAACTATTTCTTTCAGAGTAAGATGCTCTATTAGTTCAAGCTTTTTTTTCATTTTCTTTAGTTTCCTATTCACTTTGAGTCCTTTCTGCCCTTCTGAAACAATACTCAACTATGAGTCATTGTGGCCATGTTGGTGTTTATGACAAACCAAAACTGCCTTATAAATTTCTGAACCTGGAGTAGTCTTTTAATAAACTTTCTTCTAGTGACCTGGAACATGTTCTCAATCATAGAGCTTTGATCAAGTACTACTGTCTTAATAAAATTAATTTTTAAAGATTAATGGTAATAATGTGACATCTGTACCTTCTTGATTCCAGCAATAATGTCAAGGGCATAGAGAGAGGTTTGTGAGATATTAATAAGAAAAGTAGACAAACACTGGGATAAACATGTCAAGGTTTGAGATTAAGCGGTTCCTTTTTGAAGTCCTTTCCTTTGTACATTATCCTATCAAGTTCACAGCAAAATTCTATTGTCCACTCTAGGGCATTAACAGTTGTCCTGTTAATTTTCTAGAACCTTCTTTCATGCAATCAAGAAACACTTATTGAACCCTTACAGTGTGCCAGACTGGAGACTCTTCCAGGAATGGCGATACAATGAAATAGGGCAAATAGAAATTCAATGGACACATGGAGGAGAAATATGTCAGGGGGCGACTAAACGTTTCATATAGAACTCAGCCAGGCAGAGAAAGGAGAATGAGGACAGAGGAAGCACACTGTTCACAAGGCTGTGAACAAGTATTGCCGCAATGTCCTTTCTCCTATCTGATACCAGAGACACCAAGGCTGGGCCTTCTATTGGGCTGGGTCAGACACATGAGTCAATAACAGATGTCATGTGCTGGGTTGGAGCAGAAGGCAGCCAAAGTCTAAGCCTGAGTAGATGGTGGTTCAATCTGGGTGTACAGATTCAAAACCGGAAGAAACAAGAGCAGGATTTAATGAATCAGAACCTTTGGGTTCTGAAGCCAGACTGGGTTCAAATTCTAGCTCTGCTACATAGCAGCAAGTTAACCATCTCGCTGTGCCTCGACTTCCTGATCTTTAAAGTGGGTGTATTTGTGAAGATTAAATAAGGTAACATACATAAAACACTAGGAACAGATCCTGGTGCCTAGCAAGTACTCAATATTTGTATCCTGTTATTATTTGCTGTATAGAACCAAAATGGTATGGAGAACTCAGGGGACTGATGAGTGAGGAGTGTAAAAGGGAGCAGGGGGAGAGGGTGGATTCATACAAGCCTGGAGAAATTCCAGTGCTGAGTGCAAAAGCACATGGAAGGTTATGATGCCATTTGAAGACGACCTGCTTCAGTATGCAGCTTTCTGAAGTCACGCTTCCTTTTAATATTTGCTAGTGTTTGGGGGTACTCCATTCATCTCACTTGGTTACACAGAGCAATTCAACTCTCTGTCTTGTCCTCGCCTTCCAAAATGTGTCCTAGGACAACCTTACTCTTCAGACCCAGAGAGATTATTGAAGTCTTTTCGTGAACAAGGTCCATAACATCTGTTTTCCTTACAACTACATCTGAACTGTATGAGATCCAAATGAAAAAGGGATTTTGCACAAGTATTAATCTGGTGGTTATTTCTTAGCTATTAACTTAGTTTCTCAACAATCCCTTCCATTGGAAGTATTTTCTCCACTGGGCTCCCAGAGTCATCATCTCACTGGAAGCTTTTTCTCAGATTCTTCTTTGTGTCCTCTGAATGTTGGCCCAATCAATCCTCTTGTCTCCTCCGCTACACTCTCTCCCTAGGTAACCTCATCTACTGCCATGGCTTTAAAGCAACAATCTAAGGGTGAATGTGAGCTGGACATATTGTGATCATTATTACATATAAATATAGAATCATTATGTTGTACACCTGCAATTAATATAATGTTGTATGTCAATTATAAAGATAAAGAAAGGGACCATTTATGCCTTGATTAGTTCTTGTGGTAGCTTCCAAGATGGCTCCAATGATCCCCACCTCTTGGAGCTCATGCCCCTGTGTGTAGTCCCCTCCCACAATGAACAGAGTTGACTTATTGAACAAGTGATAGTGTGTGGCCTTCAACATTAGGTCATAAAAGCATTTCAGTTCTGGCTTGGTCATTAGATTGCTCACTCTGGGGACAATCAGCTGCCCTTAAGTTTATTCTATTGGGGGGGGACTACCCCAAAAAAACTCAGGGATTTCACAAAGTTCCCCATCCAAAATCACTGTCTTATTCTGATAATATCTCAGTGAAATTATTCTACAGTCTTCAGTTGGCAAAGGAGGCATCATATTTTTTATTAAAAGTACTTTGCCCTACTCTCACTGCCAAGAAATATAATTAGCACAGCATCCTTATCAGGAGATTCCAGCCCTCATTCACAAGACCATGAGCCCTAATTCAATATTGACACGAAATATCCTTTTGGACTTAGTCATTAATACATTGCATAAGTGAGAGATCTGTCTTGAAAGAAAGAAATTCACAAGAGAGAAAAAAACTACAGGATGAGACAACAAAAGACAAACATATTACATATGATTATTTTAAAATCTGAAACTTTACTAATATAAATGTTATGCATTTGTTGTGTGTACAGGCTAGGAAAAAAGTCTGGAAATATTGTTTATACTAAGCTATTATAATGGTTATCTTTTGGGGATTAGCAATCAGTTTGAAGAATAAGGCTGTGTGATAAAAAAAATGTGTACACACTTTAACAGCTGATAGCTCAACTTGGAAAATTAAATGTATTTTAATAAACACTGCCTTTATAATTATTCAAAATGTGTATACATTTTGGGGGGACACCTGTATTTTGTATGTTCTATTGTACATTTTCTAAATGCTTAACAAACCACATGTATAACTTTGATAATTGGGGAGGGGATGAATTTTAGCTATCCAGAATAAATGAGTTTGAAAGTAGGTCACAATCTAGAAACCAACCATCCATTGCCAAAGCAATCATTTTGGCTTTTACAAGAGTGCCACCTACTGGAATTTTAGGAAATAAATTTTTTAAAAACTGCCTCATTCGCTGCTGGTGGGAATGCAAACTAGTATAGTCATTATGAAAAAACAGTATGAAAGTTCCTCAAAAAATTAAGAATAGAGTTATCATATGACCCCCGAAACCCTTCTTCTGGATATCTACCTGAACATTTTGAAAACATTTATTCACAGGGGTATATGCACTCTGTGTTCACTGCAGCATTTTCCCCGGTAGCCAAGATGTGCCTGGGATTGCAAGATAAATCCCCAGTAGGGGGCATGCAGGAGGCAGCTGATCAATGATTCTCTTTCATCGTTGATGTTTCTATCTCTCCCTCTCCCTTTCTCTCTGAAATCAATAAAAATATATTTTTTTAAAAAAAAAGCTATGGCTGCAAGCCTGGCCGCTGTGGCTCAGTGGTTAAGAACTGACCTATAAACAAGGTCATGGTTCAATTCCCAATCTAGGCATATACCAGGGTTGTAAGCTCAATCCTCAGTGTGGAGCATGCAGGAGGTGGCCAATTAATGATTCTCTCTCATCTATTTCTCTCTCCCTTTCCCTTCCTTTCTGAAATCAACAAAAAATATTTTTTTAAAAAATAAAAAAGCTCTGGCTGCAACATTTTTATTTCACAGCTGAAAAATAATCATGACAATAGATAAATTATGGTATATCCACATGATAAAATACAATATACCAATTAAAAAGGATGGAACTACTAACATAAAAACACCATGGATTCATTTCAAGACCATTATGCTGAACAATGGAAGTCAGACTCACAATAATACATACTATATGCTTCAAAGTATGTGAAATGCTGGGGGGGGGGGGTCTAATCTATAGTATGGGGATTAACTGATTAACTGGGAAGAGTCACAGGAGAAACTTCAGAACTGATGAAAATGTTCTGTATCTTGATTATGATAATGGTTACATGGATATATCCATTTGTCAAAATTCTTCAAACTGTACACTTAAGATAGGTATATTTTCTTTATGTAAATCATACACCATAAAGTTAAATTTAAAAGGATAATAATAACAACTCACTAGTCTTTCTTCCTGGCAATGCCGTGTTGAAAGCACAAAGAGGCCAGGTAGGATCATCAACGGTGTGCGAGGATGGGCTTGCATCTGCTCTTAAGTGATAACTGGCAGATTTTCCGGAATTTTTCAATCTGGCTAGTAAGCCATTGGTAGCGTGGCACTGGCCATGATGGGAATATTTACACTATGGAACTTGGGCTCTACATATGTATTTCCCCAGAGAACGGGTTCACGCCGGCACACCACTGAGCACAGCAGTTAGCACAGAGGCAGAGGCTGATCGCCTCGGTTTGGGATCCAGCTCTCCCACTTTCTAGTGGTTTTATTTACCCATCTGTTCTTCAATTCAAATTAAACTGACTGTGAATTTTGGTTGCTGAGAGATGTCATTGTCAATGTTTCACTACGCATATAGTCTTAAAGAAATGCAATTTTTTTTCAAAATCGTGGGAACGGCCCTTAGAAGCAGACCTTTCATAAATCATGCTAATAGAACAGTCCACAGAGAGGTAGTAAGGCCTCACAGATAGAAACTAGATGGTATTTCAGGCTTTGCTCAGTGAGTCATCATTTTGCTCAGAGCAAGTTACTCAACTTGAGATGATTCACCTTTTACAAAAGACAATAATAATATGTCTAATCGCATTAGCTCCACCTTTGAGGATCCTCATTAAAAACACCATAAATACAGGGCACTATGGACCTGTCTGGTCCAAATATGTTCATTGGAGTTATTGGAGTCCACCTCCCACAGTTATAGAGACAAGCAGTTTCTGCTGAGGAAAGTATGTCCATTTTGAAAAATTTATCTGCAAATACCATGGGATTTTTTTTTAATCACTTAAGGCTGCAACTTCACATTTCTAGTGGGTAGAACTGCAATTCAACTTTTTTTAACCAGCTGAAGTATAACTTTTTTTAACAGTCCATTTGGCGTATTTATGTACACCTGGGAGGCATCACATATTCATTTATTTGAGCATTCATCCATTCAACAAACAATTATTTAGCACCAACCATATGTAAGCCTTTACGTCGTCTATTGAAAATAGCCTCAGTTTTTATGAACTAAAGATAAATACATGATAAAGCTTCATATATTTTTCGTGCACTGGTGCAAATGAAATCAGGTAAGTCGTGATCATTTGTAATTGCCAAAAGTGTCATGGCTGCAAGGGTGGTATATGCTGAGTATTTTACAAAGGGGTGAGGAGGCTCCCTCTGGAAGATATGACGCCTCCTCATTCGTTTTTATGAGTTTTAGAAGTTTTATAAAGGAGTAACCCATACTGTTAAGCAGATATTTACCTACAGGGTTTATGTTTAAATTATGGTACTCTTAAATATTTCATTATATTTTATACTATACTTCTCATGATATAAAAGTACCTTCAAGGTACTTCAGGATGTATTCACTGGATCACTGGACAAATATTTTAAACAACTTTATGTGTTAATTCTGGATAGTAGAGTAATTTTATTGTTACATTTCTCTAACTTATCTAAAAATTAACTGAGTAGGCTAATAAATAATAAGATAAATTTTCATCTTTGAAAAAAATACAATTCACATCTAATCAAGAGATAATCCTGAAACAAAAACTGCAGAATTGGACCCAGGCCACTAGGAATTCATTCCTCGGTGGTGTTATAGATAAAGCAGATATATAGTTTCCTTGTCTCATTGATCAGGGGCTGGGGGTAAGGAAGAGCCCTCAGGGGGTGATGTGAAGGTGGGAGAATTGGACTCAATCCCCACTGAGTGAGTCTTCAGTGGAAGATCTCCCTCCCCTATGTGACTCTGGGAGGTGTTTTTACAGCTTGTAGAGTTGGAAGGAAGGAGCCAGGTGAACTGAATGCTAACCAGTGGGAAGATGAGAATCGCTCTAGGGGGAAGGTAGGTTTCAGCAGGAAGGAGAATCCAATGAACACTTTAGTCATTATCACCATCACTATCTGTCTAGACCAAAATAGAACTTGTTCCCCCTTAGTTAACCATGGTGTTCTATCTAAAATAGACTTTTATCCAAATCAAACTTATATTTCCTGGGTATTTCAGAAGCTGTGAGCAACATAGACATATGCGAGTAAGTTTACCTTGAGGTATTAAGAGACCTGCCTATAAGAAAGAGTGTAGGTGAGGTGCTACAGAAGTCTGGAAGAGGGAGAACATATAGGGCTGGGGCTTGAGAACCAGGGCCACTCTTACTGCAGAAGAAGCACTGGAGCGGAGCCTTGAAAAGTATATAAAATCTCAATGTACCATGCTAAAATGTCAGAAACAAGATCAAAGATTGCTCTCTCACAAGACTAAGTGACCTTCTTCTGAAAACCCTATGTTCTTTGACCATGGGGGTTTGACCTTTATTTTTAGATGATGAGTTTGTGTGCCTGATTCCTCTTCAAAGGCAGGGCCATGTACAATTAATTGGTCATCAGAAATAAATTCCCAGACTAGCAGAATGTAAGTATGCTAAATACACCTCGGTTGAAGTGATGTTTAGAAACATCACATTTAGTTTACAGATTGTCAAGATGATTGAAAAATTCAGAGGAAAGGATTGACTGAAATCCAATGAAAATTATGAGTCCATTGGGGGGAGAGGAGATTTTAAAGGAAAGAAAGTGGGTGCCACCTCAACTAAATGAAAGACAAATGAGAAACCAAAAAGTCATCAGTAAAATGTCGCTTGACCAGCACAAAAGGTTTTTTTTGCTTCAAATTGTGACTGGTAATGAAAAGTAGATTTATTTTGAGAATCCCAAACGTACAAAGTCATCGGTTAATCCAGGTCAACCATCAACATCGACTGCAAAGCCAAAGCACTTCGGAAAGAAGAGAATGCTCTGAGTTTGGTGGGATCAGGAAGGAGTGGTGTATTATAAGCTTCTAAAACCACGTGAAACCATTAATACTGATCGCTGCCGATAACAAATAATCAATTTGAACCACAATTTGATTGTGAAACAACCAGAATGTGCCAGAAGACACGGCAAAGTAATTTTGCTTCATGATGACGCACCATCACACACTTCAAAACCAGTTAAAGACACGTTAAAAGATCTTGCCTGGGACGTATTAGCGCACCCACCTTATTCACCAGACCTTGCTCCTTCAGATTATCACTTGTTCGATAGAGGGCACACGTACATTCTGAGCAGCACTTCAAAACGTATGAAGTGGAAAATTGGGTCTCTGAATGGTGTGCCTCAAAACAAGAAAAGTTCTATTGTGGACAGTACCCACAAATTACCTAAAGATGGTGGAAATGTGTAACTAGCGATGAACATTACTTTGAATAAAGCACTTTTGATGTTTCTCTTGAAATAAAAATTTAAAAAAAATTATGAGTCCATCACATAATTTGGCACATGTTAAAATAAAAGCGTATGTTGACTGATTTTTTAATTTTGGCGCTGATATGTAGTCACATAGTTTATGTGACTCTAGTTTATGAGTTACTTGAAAATCTATAATCTGGAAATAATAGCACAGTGTATTTTAATAATTATATTATAGCAAGCGAGGATATAGGAAAGCAGAACGATCAATCTTTAAGAAAAGTCCTACTCAGCAGTACTTTAACAGCAACATCTGACATTTGAATAACCCAGAAAAAATATGAATTGTCAGGGAAAGTTTGCTTACAGGGAAATAAAATTCGAATGTGAATTACTAGGTTTTGCAATAGTTCATGTTGTAATACAGAAATGTGACTGTAATTGAAGGAGGAAGATAATTATGGTTTAGAAGCCAACTAGTTAATCAACACCATGATCAGAAATGTCTAAGTGACAAGCCTTGGTCCCACACCCAGGGAAAAAGGGTGAACCCAAAAAGTAAGTAAAACAAGTTTCCATTAAAATGTGTTCAAGACACCTGAGCTGTCTGAAACCAAGCCCTGAAACCAAGGGAGGAGGGAATTTTATGTAACTAATCATTACTAAATTTAAATAAATAATTTCTATTCATTTAATAGGAAAACCAGAAATTCTGGGCTATCTTTCATCTCTGGAAGTCATAGTATGCTGGAAATGGATGCAATGGAATAAAACACAGTTAACATGCATTCCTCAAAAAACATATTCCTTGAACTAATAGTAAAGACAATGAAAAAGAAGCTAGGTCAATCCTACAGGTTTATAAGTAATCCAAGTAATGGCAAACTAGATGATAAATGGAAGTAAAAACTGTGTCATCTAAGGAACAACTGAATGAACTGGTGACCCCTTAGCTATGAAAACCAAAGATTTATGAGGGTAGAGTAGCCCTCTTCAAATAGCCAAAAACCTCTAAGTTCTATGTGGCAGAATGCAGGCTATAGTCTGTGTGGCAGGTTTCAGTTCAATCCCAACTTTTTAGTAATTAGAGCAGCTCAAAAACAGAAACACCCTGAAAGACAATGGGCTTCCCGTCACTGGAAATATTCAAGGAGACACCAGAGATATTTGATAATGGAGCTCTACTTGGTTTTAAATACTTTTAACAAAGGAAGAAAGACAGGAAATAGCATTTAAGAGTACCTACCGTTAGTAAATATTTTGGGTGTATTATGGAAACTGGTAATCTCAAATTCATGCATTAAATATTATTTCTCATGTAAGGAGATTGAAGCTTACAAAGGTTAAGTTGTTAAGAGTTTATCACACACTCAATGATAGACAGACCTAGGATTTAAAACCTGGAAATGACTTTTAAGGTCCCTTGAAAATTTTGTCCTGGATGACACCATGACAGTGAATGTGTTGGGGGGTCTAGAGAATTTCATTCCGAAATTTTCGGTCAATTTCTCTAGTCTGGTATTATGTCTATCAGAATACCCAGAGACTCTGAGTCAAAGAGCACATTAGCTTTCTTCCACATCAAACTCAAAAGATAAGCCATCGTTCGGGTCCTTTCTGGCTGGATTCTGTAGTTTTGATGACCAGAATCCCCAACAACCCATCTAAGCTAGAAAGGATAGAGAGTTTAGCTCACATGGATCCAACCTAGGCAACTTCAGATTATGGCCTCCTGGATTGTTATTAATAAGAGTTCTATGGCCAGTCTAGCTTCAGCAAGAAAGAGCGTCATGATCAATTAGTGTCTGCCATGAATACAGGAGAA
The DNA here is from genome assembly GCA_963924515.1 of Vespertilio murinus. Taxonomy (NCBI): domain Eukaryota; kingdom Metazoa; phylum Chordata; class Mammalia; order Chiroptera; family Vespertilionidae; genus Vespertilio; species Vespertilio murinus. Next base: position 7,298,332 of record OZ004718.1, read on the forward strand.
AAGAGTGGCAGCAAGGATGTTTTGTGTTTGTCAATTCTCATCTACCCATTTCCTAAAACTGTTTTTTTTATTTTTCATTATCAGTTCTGACAAGGATACAAGCTCCTTGGGTTCTTGTTACCAAATGATGGTTGAAAATAATGTTTACTGCTATCATTTCTAAAGCCACTAATAGAGGGTATGGGAATACATAATGAGAAAGAAGGCAGCTCAAAAATGGATTATCAATTGAAATAGATATTTTAATATAAATTATAATTACTTAGAAAAACTTGCCTTGTCCATTGGTTCCTCTCAGCCTCTCATGACCAGAAACTGGACTTTACCAGCAGAAACCTGACACTTGATGGCTGTTTTAAAATAACTGTATTCATACAATACTAATGTATAAATTAGAATGCCATTTTATTAGCAACAAGGGACATTTCTTTCCAGATGGTCAAGACCTCTTTCCTAATCACTATAGGTGTGTTTGGTAGGATAGAGTAGGAATCCAAAAGCTTTACAATTTGAGCAGAGGTTAATAGAGTTGTGGGACATTGATGGCAAGATTGTTCATGTGCCCAAATTCAGAAACTCTCTCCCTAAGATGAAGCCAACGGCAACTTCCTTAAACCCCCCTTTTGATATTCCTTACCCAGTTGTTGGCCCCAGAAGTTAGATTTGTATTTCACTGTTATTAGTTCAGTTAGGAAAACAACCATATTTCATTTTCTCCCAAGTTCATGGGGACACCTCACTGTCACATCCATATTTGCAGCTATAACTACTTCTTTCAACTCTCAGAGGGCAGCCCCTGGGTTCACTGTACGTAAGAATGAAGTCTAGGCCTAGCTGGTTTGGCTCAGCGGACAGAGCATCGGCCTGTGGACTAAAGGGTCCAGAGTTGGATTCCGGTCAAGGGCACATGCCTGGGTTGTGGGCTCGGTCCCCAGTGGGGAGCATGAAGGAGGCAGCCAGTCGGTGATTCTTTCTCATCATTGATGTTTCCATCTCTCTCTCCCTCTCCTTTCCTCCTTGAAATCAATTTTAAAAATATATTTTTTAAAATTAAAAATGAAGTCTATTATTTTAAAAGTACAAAGGAGAATGATACACACCTTCCAGACTCAATGTACATTCACCACAGTGACTCTTCCAAAGTGTAAGATTTCTCCCCATCATTTTTAAAAGATACCACATCTGCTCTTTATGGTAAGTCCTCTATAATGAAGTTTAAATCAATCACTCAGCAAGTGGTCCCCTCCATCACTGACTCTTGGATCACTATTATTTCTGATTACCCCTTCCTGCCAGGTACCTAAGTGCTTCATCACTTCTTGGCTCTCCGGTTGTTCTCCTTTTGTTTGTTACCAGAGCACTGCAGAGCTTGCTTCTGCAGTCTACACCCAGCAATCGTGTCTTCACTCCACCCGCCTCCCTCCTCAACATTCTTTTGCCTTGTTCGCCCACTCAGAATGATGTTGCAGCAATACAAGACACAGATGGCTTCATTCCATCTCCATCTTTGCTTCCCTCGTAACAGATGGCCCCGCTTCTGTGCCTAAATTGTCCAGAAAAGTCTTGCTTTCGGGTCTCCAAGAACTTTGTGGCAATATCATGGACATTTTTCTAATCCTCTCTCTCCCTGATCTCTCTGCAGAAGTTGAAACTCAAATCTTAAAACTTCTGTCTCCTGGTTCTCTCTTTTTGCTTTGAGTGTTTCCTTTCAACCTCTTTTGTTTCTCCTTAAATGTTACAGTTCCTTGAGGTTTTTATCCTTGGTCCTAATCTCTATTCCTCTTCCCTGGGAAATCCCATTCAGCTTCATAGTTGCTCTTTGCCAGTAACTTCAAACCTAGGCACAAGTTCCAGACCCACACTGCAACTGCCTATGGAATATATCTATACCTAAGTGTTGACAGGTGCTTCATCCCCAACCTTCCTTATCCTGAACTCACTATCTTTCCCACAAAATCTGCTCCTCCTTTGCATTTCCATATTAGTTCATGGCACTTCCCAAAGTCCAAATTGGAAACCTCTTGACATTTAAGATTCCCTCCCTCTTCTTCATCAACCGGTAACTAGCCAATAGTCAAGGGCCACCATGTATCTTCTATCTCCCCCTTCTTGCTACCCTACTGCTACTATCTTGAAGTTCTCATTGTCTCTTCCCCAACCTCTAGGCCTAGACTCTTAAAAAATCGTCCTCTCATCTCTCTACCTCCAGTTCCCTCTTGTCCATCTAGTATACTGCCAGCAATGTTATCTTTCTAAAAATTAACATCATCTCCATCCCCCGCTTAGCAACCCTAAATGGTCCACCCCCTGACTATGGGGCCAAGTCCAAATTCCTTAGGATGGTATTAAAGGTCCTTCCCCATCTGGCCTCGATCTGTTTTTCCAATCTTATCTGTTGGCTCTCACTCATACAAATGCCCCAGCCAAACCAAACTTTTCACAACTCTTAAAGTATGACTTACATATTTACACCACCTTCATACAGGCTGGTCCTTCTCCTGTAATTTTTTTTTTCTGACTCATTTTTTAAGACTCTATTTGAATGGCATCTCCCTGAGACCTCTAAAGGCTGGTTTCTCTTTTTTTGGTGCTGCATGTATTTTATATAAATCTTTATTATTAAGTTCCTTATCTTCCCTTGTAATTATTTATGTCTTAGTGCCTACCCTCTGTTCCCCAAGATATATCTGCTGTGAAAGCAAGAACCAAATATTACTCATTTTCGCATCTTCTGGACCCCATAAAACTGTGGTATGTAATTACTACACAAAAACGGGCGATTCAAAGTAAAAGGACTGCCCCTTCCCTCCAGAAGGTAAGGGGGGAAAGGCCTAAACAAAAAAGAACCCTCATTACCCTCTTTCCTAATTCAGCTAATCTAATGGTCAGCTTGAATCAACTGAAAGAATACCAAACAATCCTTTCTCCACAACTTTTATCATCACAGTGCCTGAAATTCCACTTAATTACCTTTTGTTTTTATGTAAATAGCTTCAATGACTGCCTCTCCACCCTCTCCCACCTTTATCAGTAAGTCACACCTTAGACTGCATTAGACTAATCAGATGGTTATCCTCCTAATACCTGTTCCCACACAGGCTGGGCAGTTTCAGAAGGGAAGGAGAAATAAGGGAACTGGAAACCCTTAGGGAAGGGCAAACTAATCTGGGATGCAGCTGTGGGGTAAGGGTACTAGGGAGCAACTTCAGAGCACAGGATAGGTGGGAGAGGGGAAGAAAGCTGCAGAGAGGAAGAGGTCAGCACAACCAAGATCCAAATTCTATAATGGAAACTTTGGTAGGTACTGGTTCTACTCCTCCTCCACAGAGCTGGGGAAACACTCAGCAAAACAGCCCCACCTCTGCACACAGGCTTGGCTCCTTGGGGGAAGAGCTCACCTTCCATTGTTATTTAACACCTGGTAACTCTGTAAACTACCTATCATTCCCACCCACTGCCCCCATTATCCTGCTTTTCATCTAGTAAGGAAGAGAGGGGTGAGCAGGCCTGCAGTCCCAAGACACAGGCTGCCACAGAGAATTAGATGCCACCTGAGATGTTCTGTTTCTCCCTGTCGTACCTGTGTTGTGGAGCGAACGCGAGTGAACGACCACTGGAGTTCAGACCAAATTAAAATTTAGAGAGCCTTAAATAGCCGGCCGGAGACTGCTCTCCCTCCACGCAGGGAATCCAGAGAGCAGCCCGACCCTTTGTGAAGGACAGTTTTTTAAACACATTCACTACATCCTGTTTGTGCAGAGCAAACCATTTAAAACAAAGCAGTTTTTCTTAAGTAACATCAGCATGTTATTTACAGGGTCCTGGCACCTGGTGGAGTAAGTAACTGCATCCTGTTCTCAGGAAAGTTGACAGTGACCTATTCTGTAAGGCTTACTGGCATCCTGTTCTCAAGAAAGCTGACAGTGATCTATGAAAGAAGGCCTACGTGCTAGGAAGGGGCCATGAAACCCTATCTCAAGGCCTGGCCTGGTGTCAGCACTGACAACTCTATCTGGGGCACAGTCCACGGTATCTCTGGAATGGGCAGAAATTCCCTCTCTCCAACACCTGCAGGGGTCAGCAGGATTTCTGAGGGGAAAACTGGAAGGAAGAAGCCCAGGAAGTTTCCATACAGTGATTATTACATGTGTCCAAGGATGCTTGCTGTCCTGTGAAACTTGTATCAGTACTCCTTGAAGAAGCTGAAGCCAAAGGCTGTCCTGTCCAAGGATGCCCCACTAGTATTGAATGCATGCCTTCAGCTATGGTTTCTGCAAACTAGTCCTCCAGATCCTGCCTATCTTCCAAGCCCTGTTCTCCTGCCTTTCTTAGATTCTAGAGGCAGTTGATATTCCCCCCCAGTAAATTCTTTTATTTCAAGTCTGTTTCTGACTGTTTACTTAGCTACTCTGTGAAGGCTACCTGGATCTTCCTGGAACAGTTGCTCAACTCCATGCTTCATTTCCCTTCCCTTTACCATTCCACTGATAGGCACCTGCTCAGACCTAGCAGAAAGTGTCAAGAAAGAAACATGAATAATGCTAGTCTCAACCCTTGAAGATCTTACACTTTAATAAGCCTTTATTAACTTTTATTTCATGGCATTGCAATTATTCATTTTCCAATTAACCTCCTGGAGGGTAAGGACTTTACACGAGCCTACTGTACAATATAGTGTGAGCAGGAAATGACAGGCACATTCAAATTAGGAAAAATCAATGCGAGTTTAATAAAAGAATTATTTACAAAGGTGGGGCATGGTGTAGGCGGGGGAAACAACCTAGGGTGGCCATTATTACCCCCACACCCAAAGAGACAAAGGAAAGTGACTAAGAAAGTGAAAGTCACAGGGAGGGCCATTATAATGGGAGCTGTGGAATAAGCACCCCAAACTCACTCCATTCCCTCTAATTTTCTGATTGGGTCCCCACTGGACAAACACAATGAAAGCTAGAGGGCAAGGTTCATCCAGAGCAGAAAACAGGATGGAGAAAGGTAGAAAGTGGATCTGGAAGGGCAAATGGCTCTGTAGGGGCAGCACTCAATGCAGGTGTGTTAAATTAGAGTATTAATACAGGCATAAAGGTAACTGATTTCTAGTTTCCTTTTTCTCATTTGGTTAGTTTGAAAGTAGCTATATTAGTGTTTTCATTGACAGCTTTCCTGATCCATGCAAGTTCTATTCTCTTCTTCCTCTCGAAATTTTGCATTTAGATATATTTTTAAAGACAATTGTCCTAAATCTAATTATAATCAGTGTGGATATTAATATTCAGTGTCTACTCTTGAAACCCTGATAAAAACTACTTTCCTATTTTTCTATGCATTTTCACCCCCTCCATCCTGTGCACAAAATCATGGGTAGTGTAACAAAATCATGGGCCCTTGGAGCCATGGAAAGCTGACATAGAAAAAGGCGGAACTACCCCCAGGATATGGAGATGGTGTGCAATAGACTGAAGTGGTGATCCTGGTACAAGGGAATTTTGGAAAAGGAAACATTGATGGTCAAGTTCAAGAGTATAGCAGATATTGCACTGCTATCAAGGACCTTAAAATTCAGGTAAGTTGTCTTATATAAAAAAATAAAATAAGCCACTTTTTTCCTTTTTCCAGGGTAACATATATTATATAAATTAATGCATTTAATTAAAAAGAAAAATATCTGATGTGCATAAAGAGTAACATAAAATGGTTTGGCACTCATTTGAAAGAAGAGCATTTGACTTATTTCTATGTATTTCTGAAGTTCTAAAATAAAATATATTGAGCTAAAAAGTACCATAACAATTGCAGAAATATTTGAATTTACTATTTATCTGGTTTATACAAATTAAATTATGGTTGTCAAACACTTATAATTATTGCATATATAAAAGATATAATCTGGACCTAATAAAACCTAATACATTTTGTTGAATGATATGGTTCCTTTTCCTCTCTCAAACTTCAACACAATGTTACTTTAAAAAACATTAACACTCTGCTTGAGAACAACAGTTCGAGGCTCATTGTGGATGACTTCAAGCTCACAAAATATATAAAGGTTTAACTGTCAAGATAATACAGGGTGGGATAAAATTAGGTTTACAGTTATGAATATTAGAAACACATAATTTATTCTTATAGTCTTATTTATTAATTACTAGAGGCCCAATTCATGAAGACTCGTGCAAGAATGGGCCTTCCTTCCCTTTGGCTGCCGGCACCGCCTTCGCTCCAGCCAGAGCCACCTTTCTGCCTTCCCACACTGCCCAGAGGTCCGGAGTGGTTGGGGCAGTGCAGAACACCTGCATCGCCCCCAGCCACTCAGTGCCTGTATATGCAAATTAACCTTCCTTATTTGTTGGGTTAATTTGCATACTCATTCCTGATTGGCTGGTGGGTGTCAAAAAAGGTATGGTCCATTTGCATCTTTCTCTTTTAGTAGTGTACATTGTATTATTTTCTAAACAAACAACTGTAAACCTAATTTTCTAGTGCTGAACTAACCCAAAAAGTCTTGGATGAATTCATGCTTTGATGAGTTGCTACTTTCTGAGTCTAAATATTTTGTAATTAAAAAATAACAACTCCCCTTTCTCTACCTCCCAGCAAAACTTACTTCTCAGGGTGACAGTAAAGATCAAATGAATCACTTATATTAAAACACTTTGCAAAATGTAAATGTAAACATATTATCTTATATTGCTCCTAAATATTTTTGCGATAGGTTTGCCAAATAAAACACATGATACCCAGTTAAATTAGAATGTCAGATAAACAATGAATAATATTTTAGTACAAATATACCCCCAAATATTGCATGGGCTATACTATAAAAGTACTGCTCTTCTAAAATTCAAATTTATTTGGGGGTTATGTATTTTTTATTTTATTTTAGAGAGGGAGGGGAAGGGAGAGGGATAGCGAGTGAGAAACACCAATGAGAGAGAAATATCATTTATTGGCTGCCTCCTACATGGCCCCCACTGAGGGTCAAGCCCACAACCCCAGCATGATCCCAGGACTGAGAATAGAACTGCTGATCTCTTGGTTCCTGGGTTGATGCTCAACTACTGAGACACACCGCTGGGCGAGGTCCGTATTTTTATTTGCTAAACCTAATAAAACTACTTTGTCATTTCCTAGAATTGTTTTAAAAGCTTTAAAATGATTTCTAAAATCTACAATTTCATGCACAAATGGGCCTTCCTTCCTTTTAAATCCTTTTTAAATATATAGTTATATTAATTTCAGAGAGGAAGGGAGAAGGAGATGTAGAAACATCAACGATGAGAGAGAATCACTGACTGGCTACCTCCTGCACATCCCCACACTGGGGAGCAGCCGGCAGCCCAGGCATGTGCCCTGAGCGGGAATCGAACTGTGACTTCCTGGTTCATCGGTGAATGCTCAACTGCTAAGCCATGCTGGCTGGGCTACACTGCAATTTTTAATGAGTTATCTTTTCACTTTCACTTTCCATTCTTTCAGAAGCAATCCTTTAAGTCTAATTTAACAGAAACTGAAAGTAACTACTGTGATCCCTGGGCTCAACTTTCACAAATGCAGCAGATGATCAGCAATCTGGTTCTCCCTCAGCAATGGAAGTTCAAGTTCAACAAATCAGACCTCAGGCAGAGAGCCAGAACACTGAGTAGGAGCAACTCCTGAGATTGAAAAGTACCACAAACTAATGAATAAGAAATCTGGGTAAGTGATAAAATAAATAATCCACCAAAACCCTAGCCCTTATTACTCGGTTCTTAAATAGATTGTGTATATTTCTCAAACCTAGAATATCAGGCCAAGTAGCACTTGCCATAAAATAATTTACCATTATGACTGATTCAACCCTAACCTAGTCAAATATATTATCCTCAAAACATATCCACATCCCAGTGTTTGTAAAACATCTTTGAAAATAACGTTTTGAAATCAGCTAAACAAAAAAGCAACATTCTTCAAATCTAGCTGTCTTAAAAATTCTTTTTAATTCATTTGTAAATAGGAAATGCCAGCTTATCCTAAATAGACCTGCTGTAATAAAAAGGTTCCATCCTCACCACTGTAATTTCTGGAACAGTCTTGGAAACCACAAAGCACAGTTTACCCATCCGTCAGTGAAAGGTAGTGGTTAAGAGTGTGGGATCTAGAGAAGACAGACCTGGTTTCAGTTCTGGCTCGGCTACTCATTTATTAGCTGTATTACCCTGTGCAAGATACACAGGCTGTCCTCTAAAATGCATACAAGTTTGAATAGTTATTAATTCCAATGGATTAAATGTAGTCATAAAGAAAGAAACACCAATTGAGCTATCAGCCGTAAAGTGTATATACATTTTTGGGGACACCCTATATTACCACTCTAAGCTTCAGTTTCCTCCTTTGTAAAACTGGTCCAATAATAGTACCTGCCTAATAGGGTTGCTAAGTGAGTTGCAGGAGAAAATGTACATATAGCCCTTAACACTGTAGATGGCACAAAGTTAATTACTCTTAATGTTCTTACATTTAGAACAACTTGATGTCTGTTTGATAGATTATTACAAGAGTTATCCCAGCCGAAACCGGTTTGGCTCAGTGGATAGAGAGTCGGCCTTCGGACTGAAAGGTCCCGGGTTTGATTCCGGTCAAGGGCGTGTACATTGGTTGCGGGCACATTCCCGGTAGGGGGTGTGCAAGAGGCAGTTGGTCAATGTTTCTCTCTCATCGACGTTTCTAGCTCTCTATCTCTCTCCCTTCCTCTCTGTAAAATATCAATAAAATATATTTTTTTTAAAACACAGTTATCCTAGTATAGGTTGTGGAGGCCTCATCCCTTGGATAGTTCATTAAAAAAAACACACACACACACACACAATTCTCTAGATTATATTTAGATCATAGCATTTATATTCTAGATGTCAAGAAAAATAAAATAGACAACATCTCACAGTTCTGTAAATATCCACTCATTTCTAGCTTTAGGACTAGAAATTTCTAACCGTTGCATCCCATTTTAACCAAAATGGCCAATATGAAAACTATTCTTAAGAGACACCTGTAATAGTGTTAATAAAAAAATAAATAAAGTTTAAAAAGAGACACCAGAAAGTTTGATAGCTTTTGAATTACAGAAAGTGGAGAATCCCAAGTACCCAGATCCCATTAAGGTCATAGCTTATTGTGGAATTAGTTCAGAAATATATCATGAGTTCAAGACTTAAAGTAAAAACCTGATGAGAAGCAGTTAATCTCCATAATGGGTGTTAACTCTATCTGGGAAAGGCTGCATTATAAAAGGATTAGCACTGCAATTATGCTTGTGGCTAACTGAGCTGATTAGTTATTTTAATGACTGACCTGAAGCTGGCCAATCCAGCCAGAGAGAAAATTCCAGAAACCCAAGCAGGAGGGACCCTCAAAAAGTCAGGACGGAGGCTAGCCTGGGTACAGACAAGATCTACAAGTCTGACCTCTTCAAAAGCAGAACTCTTTCCTCCTTCTTTTTCTTGTCTGTTTATTGTTTTCTCACTGCAAATGCAATGATAACAAGGAAGGCTTGTCCAGTCTGAGGAAAAAAATAAAATCCCTCAGGTTCCTGTTAACTTTCTAAGTCACAAGGTTGGAGCATACAATGCCGGGTCAGAGTTTCTTATTATGTTAAAGCAAAAGCCCTGAAAATAAATAGATCTGTGTTCAAATCCTAGCTGAACCCCTTTATTGGATGATTTTGGGAAAACTACTTAATCTTTTTTAGTTCAAATAAAAGCTGATGGGACAAAAACTCAGGTCAAGTCCTTAGCACAGGCCAGGGAACATAGAAAAGTCTCAACAAGTTCTATAAGCTCTAATTACCTGAGAACTGACATTGCAAATGTTGCTTGCATGCTGATTTAATGAGTTTAATTGCTTTCATTATATTTTTTTAACCTCTATGTGAACCATTTGTAATCCAAAATTTTCTCTATTTTATTTTCAACGCTCACCCAAGGATATGTTTTTAATTGATTTTAGAAAGAGGGAAAGAGGGAAGGAGGGAGGAAGGGAGGGCCGGAGGGAGATTGTTGTGAGAGAGAAACATTGATCAGTTGCCTCCCTTACATGCCCTGACCAGCAAGGATGGAACCCAAAACCTGAGAATGAGCCCTGACCAGGAACTGGATCTGCCACCTTTTGGGGTAAGGGACGACACTCCAACCAACTGAGCCACACTGGCCACCACTTCTATTCTTTTCTTATCTGCCCAGACTCCCTAAGTAAAAATTAACAAGACCTGGTAAGGAAGTCATTTTCTCATTACCAGCCACCTTTGAGTTGATCAGTTTTGATAGACCACCACAACTGGACCTAAAGGAATTTTCTTGGATTTATGAATGGGGAGGAAGACAGCCACTGAATTTTTTATTGGATTCTGTAGAGGTTGGTTGGTTAGTTGGTTTGGTACTTTCAACTTTGCTAATTTTTATAAAAATCAAAAGAGATATTATGTTTCTATTTTCAGTTCCATATCAGAAATTCTCTTCTTAATGCAGGTAATTCATAGTGAGCAATTGTCTTTCAAAAAATGAAGTTTATTCAATTAATAGGAAAAATATATATAACATGCTAATGAAACTTGCTAAGTCATTGTTACACTTAATCCTTAAATTACACCATGCTAATGGGCTAGCTAACCAGAAAACCAACCAAAATAGTCTATTTTCCTAATTAAAATACTGACACTTTGGAAGTACAGATACATTTTGGCAATTTTGGCAGAATGATTCGAATAAGCGACAAAATGGAAAAGGATGGTCCAAACCAGTAGCAACAAAGGCCTTAAAATAGGATAAAGCATAATATCTCAGCCAAGATTTAAAAGAAAGCGTTGCTTACAATTAAGGGATTTTTTTAAAGGAAATGCTAACATTTTTTTCATTGGATTGGAGATGATTGTTATTACAGATTCTTTAGCATTTACTATTAATATTCTCCATATTTTACAGGGTAATTAAATGAGGCACAGAAAGGCTGAGTGTCTTGCCCAAGGCCACATAATTACTTTATGAAGAGACTCCAGCACTCCCTCCATTCCACCACAGGGAGCGTGAGGTTGGACAGATGGAGTAGTGCAAGCTCATTGAAAAGGCTTAATGCATCCACAAGAGAAATCCATTGCAGGTGCCTGAGTATGCGGATAAAGTGATGACGGTACTTTTTCAAGAACATTAATCTTGCATCAGTGAACACAATAGATCTTAAGTGGCACAGCAGTGAGTCAAGAAAACCACTTCAGGAGCTGGTTATGTAACCCCTGAGAGAAGTGGTGAGAACCTGGATGAGGACAGTTGCAGAGAAACAAGACAAACAGTGGCAAAATTTAGTGACTTGGTGGATGCAGAAGATAAAGAAAAGAATGAAGTTAAAAATTAAAGCAAGAGCACAATTCACCGTAGCTGAGATTTGGAAACAGCCTAAGTGCCCATCAGCAAATGAGTGGATTAAAAAAACTGTGGTATATCTACACAATGGAATACTACGCTGCGGTATAGTTTGCATCCATTTGCAACAACATGGATGGAGCTGGAGAGCATTATGCTAAATGAAATAAGCCAGGCAGAGAAAGATAAATAGCACATGATCTCACCCATTTATGGAATATAATGAACAACATAAACTGATGAACAAAAACAGATCCAGAGACAAAGAAACATCTATCAGAACATAAAACTTCAGGGAAGGTAGGGGACGGTGGGGGTAAAGGGGAAAGATCAACCAAAGGACTTAAATGCATGCATATAAGCCTAATCAATGGACACAGACAACAGGGGGGTAAGGGCATGAATGGAGAGGGGGGTTGGGGGTAATCAGGGAATAAGGACACATATGTAATACCTTAATCAATAAAGTAATTTTTTGTAAATGAAAGCAAGTATTAGCCAGAGATAGCATGGTCTGTCACATAGTCATCCTTGCTCTACCTCCTCCCCAGTCATTATCTTCCTCACTAGCCACATTCCAACTGCCAATCTTATCCTTCCATTCATTCATATCTTGCTGGCCTACTGCAGGTTAGTCAGTGGTTTAGGCCTTGAGATACTGAGATCACAGTGACAGTAATAGTAATAACAAAAAAAAACATTTATTCAACATGTATTCTACATGTGCCAGGCACTGTTCTAAAGGCTGGGTATTTACTGACTCATTTAACGATAGGATAGGCAAAATTATTATTCCTACTTTAGAGATGAAGCAAAGCGGTACAGTAAGTGGTGGATGGTAGCCCAAGCTGACTCCAGAGCCCGCCCACTTAGGTACTCTGCTATACTACACTGAAAGCCTTTGTGCAATTTCCATATATTTGGGGCTTCCATTACAGTGTATCCCATACTTTTTTTAAAAAAAATTGTATCATATGGGCATGTCTTCATATTTAAGAGCCCTGAATTCTATAAGGTTGCCAATGAGAAGATATGGGCTTTACCTTAGTTGTTCTCATTGCTCAGCGATCTGGGAGAAAGATACTAAACCCATCAAACAGTCCTACAACTTTCCTCCTGGCTTTGACTCCATAGGTGGCAATCACAAAGGCACATCCAGCAATTCATATCAAGTCACACAACATTAAAGCAATGCATGTCTAATTCTCAAACTTGTGCGATAAGCAACAGAAAATGCTAAACATTTAGCTTATCTGCCTTGCCATCCTGAGGCATAACCTGCATTACCAGATTCACCTTTCTGCACCTAACTAAACTATTCATTAAATCTCAGTTACTCAATCAGAGAAAGAACCACGCAAGTAGGATTCTCAACTAGAAACTTCAGGAGAGAATTTTACTTGAAGCAAAATAAGGAAGAAATTGGAATGATCCAAATCCCAACAGTAAGGCAAGCAAAACTGCTTACAAAGTTGGGAAAAGTTGGGACAATGACATGCCTCAAGAGCCCCAGCCTAATTAACCACACAGGAATAGCATCTGTACTTTTCTTAACCATGACCCAAATCCCAGAAGCAATTAAAGAATAAATGGGTAAACTGGAGTACATGAAAATAAAACGCCCTAAGTCAAGTCACCAATTCTAAGATTGAACACACTGTGGACTGCCCACCACAACTCTTCTAAGCCTGCCCTCTGGAAGGTTGGCAATGTTCCCAATTGCCAAACCAGCAGTCTCCTTTGACCTTGACCAATATCTCTGGGTTCCCTCCTCTCCTGGTTTCTGTGATCCCTGTTTCCCCTTCCCCCAGTCCTAGATGCCCTGTGATTCCCTAGCTCTTCTTCCCAGCTCCTACCATGGCTGTCCCAAAAAGTTCAGGCTTGGATCTTCCGCTCATTTCTTTCTGAACTCCTTCCCTTAGGGATGCTAACTATCCTAAAGTCTGCTGATCTAATCTCTCTCCTGAACTATAATCCGAATGGCTCTAACTGCTGAAAGTTATTTTCATATGAATATCCTGATATTAGTACTTCAAATGCACATCTTAAACCAAATTCATCTTTTCCTCAAAACTTGACTTCACTAATCTTTCAGTTGTGGCCTCACACATCACACACACACACACACACACACACACACACACAAACACACACACACACACCTGTTGGAGCTCCTCTCTGCACTCCCTCAATACCATGTCTATACCTCAAAAAGCCCGGATTACCCTATTATAATCTCTGGCTCATGGGTATGTCTATTTGCCTCTCCAAGTAGATTATAAACTCCCTGGGGGGCAGGAATTGCATCTTATTTGCCTGTGTATCCCCAGAAACTTTTACAGGTGCTCAATAGAATTTGCCAAGAGAAATTAATCAACATGGACCATCTGTTCCAGCCAAACTGGTCCATCTAGAGTGTCCACATGACTGGCATTTTCACAGATCCCACATCCAAGAGCAGTCCTCTCTCTGCTGCTGCACATATGGAAAGGCACTACCCCTCCTTCACAAGACTTAGCTAAGATCTCACCTGCACCATCACACTTGATCAGGTGATCCTTTCCAAGACTGCTCACTTAACAGTCTTACAGTGGCAGGTCAGTGTCATGGAACAGTATCACCTTTGAAGCTACATATGCCTGGTTTAAAACCAAGCTCTAACATAAACTAACTGAATTACTCTGGGCAAATTCCTAAAGCTTTTTGACTCTTTGTGCACCATAAGTGACTATAGATGCTTTTAAAAAAAATCATTTTTCGTGAGAATTTTCTACTCAAAATATTCAAGAACACCCAAATTGTAATGTATTTACTTTACTTTAAATTTACTTACTAGAGGCCCATTGCAGGAAGATTCCTGCAAGAATAGGGCTTCCTGCGGCCTGAGTGAAGCAGAGAAGGGAGCAAAGCCCACCGAGGAGGGCTTTCTTCCCACCTCTCTCCACGGCCACTGCCCCGCCCTACTTTTCACTTTCCCTCCCTCTTCCTTATACACTGTCTTCAGTCTTCACTCTGCACCTGTGTATGCAAATTAGCCACCATCTTTGTTGGGTTAATTTGCATACTTGCTCTGGTGGGCATAGTGGAGTGGTGTTCAATTTGCATGTTTCTCTTTTATTAGTGTAGATAGCATTCATTGAATATTTATTTTTGAATTAAATTCAAAATATCCTGGCATATGGGGATATTTTCCATTTTGAACACATAGCAGTTAACTGGCTAAAGCTATAAAATTAGGTAAATAATACCTATCATATAGGATTTGGGGGAGGGGTAAAGAAGAGTAAACATAATGGATGTTCAAGAAATGTTAACTCCTCCCCACCCTAACCCCTCCACTTCATTTGCCATTGCTGTAGCCATTTACCTTAAGTTGATAATGTATGTCATGTCTCCTCAATTAGATCCCAACCACTTGAAAGATCCTTAAGGGCAGGAGCTGAATCTCATTCATCTTTCTATCTTCCAAGCACTTACCAATGTATCTTACATAGAAACACAATAAAAAGTGAGGAAAATGAAATTACATTTACAGTGGATTATGGCAATCCAGTGTAAACTGTGCCAAGATTAGAACTGACAATTGTACATATTCATCCAATTTAGCTGCAAATTTATTACATGTCACCTCAGTAATTTCACTTATGCCAAAGGCTAATTTCAACAAATGACAGTACAAATGAAGACAAACCTATTTGTAGAGTGTATAAAGCAATCTTTGATAATGACATTAAAGGTGGCTTAAAATGTTACAATATTAAAAGACTATACATGTTTTTTTCCCATGTGCTTTTATGCAATGGTTTCTTTTCACATATTCTTTGATTTATTATAATTGTAGCAGATCTCTTCATACCACTTGTTAATGAATTGAAACTAGATTGAGATTTTCCTATCTTTTCACCAGGGTACAAAATTAGAGACTAATATTTAAGACAAAACTGGTAAGATCAAGATTCAAAACTTGTAATAAATACAGGTAAAATCTTCCAAATGTTTTAACTAATATGTCTTCTTTCCAAATTGCTTTCATTAATATCAAGCCTTTAAGATCTTCTCTAAACTTATTGGAATATTTTTTCTCTATCCTGACTTATCATGGCTTTCCTTCATCGCATATTATCTTCATCAGGAATCAATTCCCATGGTTGGGTTTCATTTTTTCTTTTAATGATTGCCCCACTTGCGTGTGCTAACAGGCTGGAGGAACTGCAACTTTTGCTGCTTAGTAACCTCCACTCTAACAATCAACTCTTCATTATTCTGCCAACCACATTCCCTTTCCCTACAGAAACTATTTCTAGAGTTTTCATAGATTAGAATGTGCAGCTATAAATTTAATTTGAAATAGCAATTAAGAATAGAAGAGTGTGTGCCAAATACCCTCCTTTCAAAATGTTCATGCTTCCAAGTTTGTTTTGTTTTGTTTTGTTTTGTTTTGTTTTGTTTTGCTTTGCTTTGTTTTGTTTTCCCAGGTGGAGAAGTTCATGGCAAGAAATAGCGACCTTCTATTCTATCAGTCCAATCCACCAGAGCACAGAATACACACACACATACATACACACACACACACACACACACACACACACACACACACACACACTGGTATAATAGGAAAGAGCTAAAAGCCAGGAATCAAAGGACCAAGTTTCTAATTTCAGTTCAACCATCTATTATATATCTTTAGGCAAAATTATAACCTCTCTCAGCTTCAACTTCCCCTTCTATAAACTAAAGATAATAATTACCATCCTATTTCAGCACCTTATTTCAGAAATTATAAAAGCAGTGGATCACAAAAGCACTGTATAATGCAAAATGTGTGAAAATTTATACACACACACACACACACACACACATATATATGCACATGTACAAACACACACAGCAATATCATTATCTATGGATAAATACAAAATAATTTTATATAATGTATTAAAGTTCCAATTAAATACTTCCCTAGATAAACTAATATACCAAATTCTATACACAATAGAATTTTTTCTTTTTAATAAACAGGATCTAGCTTGGAAACAATCTAGTTCATAATTTTTGGAGCAAGTATCACTCTCTAATCTATATTTATATTCTTGCAAGCAAATTTTTACTCATAATCATATCAAAATTTTCCCTCTCAACCAATCAAACTTAATATAAGTAAGTACTGGAGATTAGTTTTTCATATCTTGTGCTAAGAATTTCTATATAATGGTCTTCATAAAAGCCTTAATTAAAATTTATTTATTGTTTTCAATGTTAAAAAAAATAGTAGCACCATTAAATTAGAAGATTCCTAAATCATTACTCACTTCCAATTTCCTAGGCAAAATAACAAAATACCTTCATTCTCCAAACACACACACACACACACACACATACACACACACACACACACACTCTCTCTCTCTCTCTCTCTTCCTAAATTGTACTTTTATAGCTTTAACTTTTTATATGTGGCAACTTTTGAACACTAATTCAATTGTCTGGCATATGTGTTTTCTTTTTAGTTGTTTATAGTATTCTAAAAGATCTCTATTATAGCATGCTGTTGTTGTTCCAATTAACTAATACTGCTTAAAACATGAACTTGAAAAATCTTACTTTAGCCATAACTTTGCAGCTAAAATTCTTTTTCCAAACTTTGCAAACATTCTGTACAACCTAAATCAGTGCTGAGATCAAACTGGATCTCCACAGTTGCTCAATGTTCTTCTAAAGGTGAAAAAGCATTTGTTTATCTGAACTACACCCATTTGTAATTTCAACACAGCAAGCCTCTCATTTGTTCTTAAGGCAAATTTTAAGCCATCCATATTGGGATTGGTTATTACAGAAGATAATTTATGCAATCATGAGCCAAAGATGCTAAGCTGGCTAGAAGAAAACCATGCAAGTAAGCAAACTCCACCACATGTGGGACACACCTCCGGTCCATATATAAAGGCTTTGCCACTGTCCTTGGCTGCAGCAGGAACTCCCTGGGCTACCTAGCATCACCATGTCTGTTCGATACAGCTCAAGCAAGAATTACTCTTCCTCCCGAAGTGGGGGAGGAGGAGGAGGAGGTGGAGGAGGATCCCTCAAAGTTTCGAGCAGCAAAAGCTCCCATGGTGGAGGGTATAGCTCAGGGGGGGGTTTCAGTGGTGGCTCTTTCAGCCGTGGGAGCTCTGGTGGAGGCTGTGGCTATGGAGGTGGCCTAGGAGGTGGGTATGGTGGAGGTGGCTTTGGTGGAGGTAGCTTTGGCGGAAGCTACGGAAGCTGCGGCTTTGGTGGGGGCTACGGAGGAGGCAGTTTTGGAGGAGGCAGCTTTGGAGGGGGCAACTTTGGTGGGGGCTTCGGTGGAGGCAGCTATGGAGGAGGCTTTGGTGGCGGAGGCCTGGGAGATGGTGGCCTTCTCTCTGGAAATGAGAAGATAACCATGCAAAATCTGAACGACCGCCTGGCTTCCTACTTGGACAAAGTCCGGGCTCTTGAAGAATCAAACTATGAGCTGGAAGGCAAAATCAAAGAGTGGTATGAAAAGTATGGCAACGCAGGCCAGCGAGAGCCTCGTGACTACAGCAAATACTACAAAACCATTGAAGACCTTAAAAATCAGGTAAGGGGCATTTAAAAATCCAACGTTAAGCCTATTTTTCGTCCATGTGATTCAGATAGATCAATTTTAAATTAACCATGATGTAGCTGCTCATTGTGTTTGCCTATGTTACTTTCTTGCTTCCAAAATCAGCCCTGTCTCATCAAAGGTAAGTATTTGTGAGGATATGGTCATTTCCATCTTCACCCAAAAATGTGTGCTGTGTGTCTTATACAATGGTGGATTAATGAAAATGCTTTTGTTTTAATGAGTGTATGAGTCCACAGTTAAAATACCCTAGCTCATTTACAAATGGGAAAATAGAAAGAGCTGTTAAATGAGTCCAAATTATCATTCAGATTGATAACAAAACAAAACAAAAAAATACTCATTACTTACATTGCAAGAAACATGAACTCTCCAGTTCGTTTGCCTCTACGGATTTGTGAACTGTACCTACAGTGTACCAGCTTGGAGTGCATTCACTTAGAATATATTTTTATAACAAATTAAACCAAATACAAGTATGAGCCAACAGTGGCAGAAATATACAGAAATCACAGGGCATAAGAGGATGACACATGTGTAGGAACTCAGCTATATAATTCCAGTTAGTTTTCGGCAAGAGATGATAAAGAAATAGAAGAGTAGAGAACCTTCAAGAGAACAAATGACTCAACTTTAAGTATCAGGATATGCCTGCAATCTTTCATATTTAAAATAAACAAATCCCCCAAAAAAAATTTTATAAGAGAACATAAAAAATGTAGTTCATCTATGCCACCATAAAAGCCACATCTATGTCTTATTTCTTTACCTCCTCCCACAGATCCTCAACCTAACAACTGACAACGCCAACGTCCTGCTGCAAATCGACAATGCCAGGCTGGCGGCGGATGACTTCAGACTGAAGTAAGCTAAGAGAGTGGGATACTGTGCTGTCACAACAAACAGACAAGCTGTTTTTAACAACAGCTTCAGAAATCCACAATGGCATTTACATTTCCCTGAATTCATTTAAAGTTGACCAGTATTGGAGCCATCAGAGATATTTTCCGTTCCAATATTACCCTTTTTGGAGCAATATTCAAAGAAGAAAACGCATTTTTAAAGTAAATGCTAAGCTTCTTTGCACTAAACCACTACTAACCCTATGTGAATTGGTACATGATAAATGTCGCCATGATATGAAGTCAACTCTGTATTTGCTTTTGTAAACAGTCTCTGCCCAAGCAGATCTCCCTTGTTTATGTTATAACCAGTCACTGTACCCTGCTTGTTTCAGGTATGAGAACGAAGTAGCCCTCCGCCAGAGCGTGGATGCTGACATCAACGGGCTGCGCCGGGTGCTGGACGAGCTGACCCTGACCAAGGCCGACCTGGAGATGCAGATCGAGAGCCTGACTGAAGAGCTGGCCTACCTGAGGAAGAACCACGAGGAGGTGATGCAAAAAGTTATCAGTACTTCCCCCGGCCAAAGGATTGCTCATTTTGGTCACAGGGCAGACATTACATTTTTCTGTTCCTCACACAGGAAATGAAAGACCTTCAAAATGTGTCCACTGGTGATGTGAACGTGGAAATGAATGCTGCCCCGGGCGTTGATCTGACTCAACTTCTGAATAACATGAGAAGCCAGTACGAACAACTTGCCGAACAAAACCGCAAAGATGCTGAGGCCTGGTTCAATGAAAAGGTAGCCTACCTTCCCCTTCATGGTGAAGCCAATGGAGGTTGGTTACCATTTCGGATTTTGGTCATCTTTTCCTTTTTCTCATGTTCTAGAGCAAAGAACTGACTACAGAAATCGATAGTAACATTGAACAAATGTCCAGCCAAAAAACTGAGATTACTGAACTGAGACGCACTGTTCAAGGCCTGGAGATCGAACTACAGTCCCAACTAGCCCTGGTATGTTAATAACTCTCTCTCTCACAGTTTCATGCTCATGCAAAAATATGTAACACACACACACAAATGCAGAGTTAGGGTACAAAAGTAGAATAAAAACTGGAGCTCTTGTTAAATGGGAGAAAAGCATCATTGGCATCAGATGTAAAACACAAGTCCTATTCATTTTATTTATGCTTCTATGCGATGTCTTACGTTGTTAAATGCATTTCACTGTACTCCACTGGACGAGGGGGTCGCTAAGCCGCAATGCATTCTCTCCCCTTTTCAGAAACAATCTCTGGAAGCCTCCCTGGCGGAAACAGAAGGCCGCTACTGTGTGCAGCTCTCCCAGATTCAGGCCCAGATCTCCACGCTGGAGGAACAACTGCAACAGATCCGAGCTGAAACCGAGTGCCAGAATTCCGAGTACCAGCAACTCCTGGATATCAAGATTCGCCTGGAGAATGAGATCCAAACCTACCGCAGCCTGCTAGAAGGAGAGGGAGGGTAAATTATATCTTTTTTTTTTTAATTATCCCAGTAGCTTTGATTCGCTATTCCAAATAGCCAGGTTTTCCTAAAACCCAAGGAAGTGCCAGAGAATGGGAAATGGGAAAGCAGAGAGGAGGCAGAATAAAAAATAAAAATAAAAAAAAGGCGCATGGAACCAGCCTCCGTTTCTCACGAATTTGATTCTGGAATTTGATTTCTGAGGGTTGTGTGTATATAAAGTTGTGTGTAAAGAATGTGTTTTAAAATTTAAAGTGCATACGTTTTCCCTTTAAAACGTGTTTTATTTTCTAAAGTACCAAAGAGCCGGAAAGCGACCCACCGTCTCCCAATGTTCGAGTTAACTGACGGTGACGTTTGCTCCCTGTAGTTCCGGAGGCGGCTACGGCCGCGGCGGCGGCGGGCGCGGCGGCGGCGGCTACGGCGGCGGAAGTTCCGGCGGCGGCTACGGCGGCGGAAGTTCCGGTGGTAGCTACGGCGGCGGAAGTTCCGGCGGCGGCGGTGGTGGTAGCTACGGTGGCGGAAGCTCCGGCGGCGGCGGCGGTAGCTACGGCGGCGGAAGTTCCGGCGGCGGTGGCGGTAGCTACGGCGGCGGAAGCTCTGGCGGAGGCCACAAGACCTCTTCCGGGTCCACTGGGGAGTCCTCATCTAAGGGATCAAGGTCAGGAGAACCTGGCTGGGGTAATAAGAATTCGTCTTAACTTTCAAAAAAATTAAAATCTTAGGGTTCCCACTTGCATTTTTTTTTTAAAGAGTATAATTTAATACTCTTGACACCAATCTTGAAGGAAAACTTGCGTAGTTTAAAATGCTATCGCTGAAACATTGCTCGGATTGTTTAAACAACTTTCTAAAGTTAAATTTTATTTTTTTTTAAGTTGGTGTCTTTTTCTTTTAGAAATGTTGCTTGTTAATTAGTGCCCCCCCCCAAAAAAAAATTGCTTTGTCTAAATTCTACTTTCCTTTTCGTGATTCACTTACAGACACCAGTAAAACCAGAGTGATCAAGACAATTATTGAAGAAGTGACACGTGATGGTAGAGTCCTTTCATCTAAGGTTGAATCAGAAACCAAGAAGCACTACAAGTAAACCACATAGGAGGAAAGAGTCTCCCTTCACACAGGCCATTTTGCACAGATGCTTGAAGAACAGAACCTTCCATCTTAATGGTCTATGGAAATAGGTTCCCTCTTTGAAAATAGGGTCTCTAAAAGGTGTTTAGTGGTTTCTGTATTTCTTCTTTTCACTTTACCAGAAAGTGTTCTTTAAAGGGGACAAAAAAAAAAAATTCTATCCTCATCTACTAATGAACTCAATAAACTTTCTTACTGATGCAAACAATTTTACTTGGTCAGAATTGTCTTTATTTAAATTAGGTTATATTTTTAACCTTAAACATCAGTCAACTATAGCATTTGAAGGTTGATTTATACATAAGTGTTGGATAGAGGGCTATTGTCATTAAGATTTCTCTGAGTACATTTTTTAACCTTGTGGGCATGTTGGACCAATGTCAGTAACCTCACTGAGCAAAAAGTTCATGAGTCTCCCATCTCATTTTTTCTTAATGATACACAATATAGATAGCTCCCAGTTCTCTGTATTTGAATTATAAGCCTGGAAATTCTGAAATCTCTCAACTAAGATCCAAAAGTAAAGTTAATTGGAAATTTCACTTTTCATGATTACTTGACTTCTCACATTTACCTTCCCATTACTATATTACTTCTGCCCAACTGCCATGCACCTTAAGAGATATTTTCTAGCACAGTGAAATCATATCACACAAAATTATGTGGTGTCCACCAGATGAATAGGAAAAACAGTCAAGCCAAGTGATACCAATTTGGTCAAAAGGACACACCTGTTATTGCATTGGCCAACCAACCCTGCCCAGTGATAAATACTAAAAATCTGGTACTTGTAGGGTCACCACGTCTTCCAGCCAGTAAGAATCCAAATTACATTACTTCATACTCTACTAGTATATGGGGTGGGTAAGGAAGTTATTCTGTGCCCCTAAGACTACCTTATGTTCTCTGGTGGACTCCTGTATTACCCATGTCTACCAAACAGCAATCTGCAATATCCTTCCTGATTTGAGCTCCAGTTTTCCCCAGGACATGAGCCCTGGTCCCCAAGCCATTTGCTTGGTATTCCTGTTTGGTAAACCCTACCCTCTGTACCCCAAATTAATGACTAAAACCCCATTTCAATAATTTTTCCTATAGTAGTTTCCATGACCTGCTTGGCACCAATTAATACCATAGTTCAAAGACTTTCCACTTAATTCATATGTCCTCTTATATATGTACCAGCCACTCTTTTGGGGGACCACTCTTCTGAGGTTCATTGTTGAAGTCTCAACGTACCACATTGTAAAGCCCTGAAACACATGTTGCTGAGTAAGGACTCTTAGTCACATACTGTGTAAATATTGACTGCTGCTCAAAAACATTATCTCTTTAAAATATATATTATCTAACAAAGTTAACCAAACCTCTGGAATATCCTATATAATAATCCTATATAATAAAAGGGTAATATGCAAATTGACCTGACAATGGACCAAATGGCGGAATGACCAGTTACTATGATGCACACTGCCTACCAGGGGGCAGATGCTCAACACAGTAGCTGCCCCCTGGTGGTCAGTGTGCTCCCACAGGGAGAGCACCACTCAGCTACAAGCCGGGCTGACAGCTGACAAGCCCAGCAGCCTGTCTCTATGGCAGCACTAAGGATGTCCTACTGACAGCTTAGTCCCGCGTGAGCCTAAGCCATCAGTCAGACATCCCCCAAAGGCTCCCGGACCACAAAAGGGCACAAGACAGGCTGAGGGAACCTTCCCCAACCCTGCGCCAGTGCACTAATGTTGTGCACCAGGCCTCCAGTTTTTCATAATATGAGATGACCATTCTCTTTATACTGAAAAGATAAGTGTTTTCAAACTTACAAATATGTTATTATAAGACTAGAGGCCCAGTGCACAAATTCATGCATAGGTGGGGTCCATCCGGCCTGCCCTGATAAAGGCCATCAGGGTAGGCAGGCTGGGTGAGGGGCCATGGGTGAGGCCCACCAGAGAGCAGGGCCAGCCAGGGTGAGGTGACACAGGCATTCTGGTCATTCTGCTGTTCGGTCAATTTGCATATTACTCTTTTATTATATAGGATAGTTCTTTGTTATTAAGCTTTGTCTCTTCTTTTACCCATTCATAAGCCAGAATCTCAGTGCACCGGAGTTCTTTACCTGATTGTGTGGTGAGCGAAATCTTCATTTCTGAAAGGTCTGAATCATGGTGATCCTGTTGTCTGACCTTTTCAATCTTCCAATATCTCCTTAAACAGTTATTTATATTAAATTCTCTCAGATAAGCCCTGGGTAGGTAGCTCAGCTGGTTAGAGCATTATCCTGATATGCCAAGGTTGTGGGTTTGATCTCTGGTCAGGACACATACAAGAATCAACAGATGACTGGGTGGAACAATGAATCGATGTCTCTTCATCTTTCTATCTTTCTATCTCTCTTTCTCTCCCTTCTTTTATTTATAAAATATTTACAATATTTAGAGAAATGCAAGTCAAACATTAGGGTAACTGCTATTTAAAAAATAAGACCTGGCTTGGGATGGTGAACACAATACAATATACATATGTATTTTAGATTTGTACCCCTAAAACCTATATAATTTTATTAACCAATGTCACCCCAATAAATTAAATTTTAAAATAACAAAAAATAAGAAATAGAAAGTTGGAAAGGATGTGGAAAAATCAAAACTCTTATGCCCTGTTGGTGAGAATGTAAAATGGTACAGCTGCTATGGAAAACAGTATAGTTCCTCAAAAATATTAAAACTAGCCTGGCCTATGTGGCTCAATTGTTGAGCGTTGACTTATGAATCAGGAGGTTATGGTTCAGTTCTCAGTCAGGGTACATGCCTGGGTTGTGAGCTCAATCCCCAGTAGGAGACATATAGGGGGCAGCTGACCAGTGATTCTCTTATCATGGATGTTTCTAACTCTCCCCCTATCCCTTCTTCTCTGAAATCAATAAAAATATATTTAAATATATGCATATCAAAATTAGAATTACCATATGATTCAACAATAATGTCCAAAAGAATTGAAATCAGAGTCATGTTTCCAGGAGCATTATTCGCAATAAGAGCTTGAGGCAACTATTTTCTTCCCTTTATGCTCCCTATACTGGTACAGTCCTGGTGCATAGTAGGTGCTCGTTAAAACTTCCTTTATGTTATGCGTTTTATTTTAAAAAACCTAAGTTGTTATATGAATCATGTGTTTTCTCATCTTAACATCAGAGGAAAGAAACCTCTCTCCCTGATTCCTTGTAAGGTTCAAATGAGATAATACACCAGAAATTCCTTTGCAAGCTGTAAAGCACCATATAAATGCGAGGAAGTCTTGTCTTTATATTCATTGTGCTCCAGCACTTTGAAAAGATCAATATTAAGGTTGCTCCTGATCATGGGTTTAATAATATCTAGTTGAGGCCAAAGCAGAGGTCTAGAGCTAAGCAATATCCATTTGAAGGTGAACACTGCCCCCTGGTGGAAATAGAAGGGCAGGGGCAAGTGTGGTTAACAATGTGGCATTGCCAAGGGTGATACTGACTGCAAAGGAGAAACCACTTACTTAAATTTATACCTCTCATCTTTTTTGTCACAAATTCTCTTTTAGAAGTAGTTGCTTTACATATGCATGATGTAGACACATTACATCTATAAGTTGTATAATTATTATTATTTACAGTTAATAAGCAGGCACTTATTTCTGACTATATATAATTCCTTATATACTTTAAAATTCTAATTATTTAATATTTTGATTCAACAATCCAATAAAAATTAAAAGAATAATTTTTACAATATATACTGCATGTTAATACTATTGATGACAATATGTACACAGCAGGTATATGTCTTAGCATGGTTCATTTAGAGTATATATAAAATATGCTCATGATGCCAGAATCTCAAGGCCATCTTGAACATATGCCAAGTCTCCCCCTGGCATGTGCCCGGTGACTGAGCAAATTGTCTAACATTTCTGGGCCTCAGCTGACTCATCTTCCAATAAAAGGGACTGAATTAGGCGAAATCTGAGGTTCTCCATGGTAACAAAAAGATCTTACAACTTCGCCAAATTTCATTTAAAGGCCATGCTGATGCTGGTGGTGAGTACTGGCTGAGCAGACTTTGGACTGCTTGTGCCAACACAGTTCCAGAAGACACCTGACTGTCCTGGTGACAAACCAACTTTATACCTGAACCCGAAACCAGTCAAGTCCAACCAAATCCCTCCTACCCCTCCCCCTGCTTCAAGAGGCGGCTTCTCAGGTCATTTCTCCTTGTTTGCCTCACCTTTCTTCCCAGCTTGACCTCCCCAGACCCCACCACACACACACACACACACACACACACACACACACACACACACACACACAGTTTGTAACTCAATAATATTAATGTCTGCTCTTCATTGACAGTTTTTCATTTGCCAGACACTGTGCTAAATGTAATCTCCTTTAGTGTCTCAACAAACTGAGGTGGAAACTCTTTTATCCACATTTTAACAATAATCTGAACCCGTTCTGCAAGCCTCTCTGGGATCAACTGAGAAGATATTTTTAGGCGGGGAGGGTGTTAAATAAAGGAATCCGTCAATGTTTATGTTATTATTCAAGGTCATTAGTAGATGTTATGATCCTGGTAAGACCAGAGAAGTTACCAGGATTTTATTTTTTTAAATAACACTTTTTTTTGTTGCTCTGGTGGGATAAAATATGTGTTCCTGTTGTTAATGGTTCTTTATATACCTCTCTGGTGATTAAGACTCTGCTGTAGCTGATGGTACCCTATTCCAGTCTTACTTAACTTTTAAAACTTTATAATGTCCTGTGCCAGCTAATGATGGTATATTCTTAGGGTCAAGATGAAAGTAAAGGATGACTCACCCAAAATTAGAAGTTAAAATAATGAACTTAATATAGAACGAACCCTATTATATATAAGATAACAAACACCCTGAAGCAACAGCCAGAGATGGTAGACACTAATTCCTTTAAATCATCCAATTACACATAATTTTATGTTAATCTGACTGATGCCGTTTTTCTCTTGGCATGCATAACTCAAAGAGAAGCATCCCAAATGTTGTGTATAAAAGAAACCACCAGTGCACAATATTCTGTTCTCCTTTGAAGCCACAGCTATCCACAGACAAGGCATCTTGCCCATACCGCCATGTCGCTCCGATTTTCCAGCGGCTCCAGGCGTATTTGCTTGCGGTCTGGGACTGGAGCCGGCAGACCCTCCAGTGGAGGGGTGGGCTTTGCAGGCGGCAATGCCTGCGGCAGCTCTGTTGCTGGAAGTGGACTTCCCGGTGCCCTGGGAGGGAGCCTGGGCAGTGTTTCTGGCGGGAACCAGGCCGGCGGTACCTTTGGAAATGCAGCTTGTGCCAGCTTTGCCGGGAGTGAAGGGGGCCTCCTCTCCGGGAACGAGAAGGTGACCATGCAGAACCTTAACGACCGTTTGGCCTCCTACCTGGATAATGTGCGTGCTCTGGAGGAGGCGAATGCCGAGCTGGAGAGGAAAATCAAGAGTTGGTATGAAAAGTATGGTCCTGGATCTTGCCGAGGACTTGATCATGACTACAGCAGATATCACCTAACAATCGACGACCTTAAGAATAAGGTGAGAAACCGCAATTTGGAACTATTCAAAGTATTTAAAGTGAAGAATTGCCTTGCGAAAGACAGAGCTACGACAAGAGATGCTTTATAACTGTTATCTGTAATTTACATTGCATTTTTATTTATTAATTTTTTAGATGAATAATTCTTCTTATTAGTCAGAAATATGCACTCGGATTCAAGAATTTCCATGTAGCTTAACTGATAATAATTCCACTGTTGTTTATTTTGAAGTATGTTCATTGATTTTTTAAAAAAAGTATTGTATTCTAAAGTTATCTGAGTATATGAGAAAAAACATATATATGAGCATAACCATACCTGTAATTTTTAAAAGTTAAATTTTAAACATTTTGGTTGTTACCTAAGGGAGTCAGAGTTTTATGCAAAAGCTTCATTGTGTAACATTTCTTAGCTCCTGAGACAATAAATTATAAAAGCGACTTATCTGTTGTGTTCTCCCTCTGGGTTTCTTCTAGATTATCTCTTCCACCACTGCTAACGCCAATGTCATTCTGCAGATTGACAATGCCAGGCTGGCTGCTGATGACTTCCGGCTAAAGTAGGTGACAGAAAATAATCACACTCTAGAAGAAGTTCCCTACCTCTTTACTGTGTTAAATAAGCATTTCCATGTCATCCCACGTAGAACAAAGTACAACTAAGAGATTAAAGGAAGTAATGCATGTTATAATATGATACAAAGCATGTTATAATCTTTTAATCAGCTATACTTAGAATGTACACGTACTTATTACATTGCTGTGACAAAATATCACTGTATTTCTATGCCTGTTTAGAATAGTGCCAAGAGCAAAGATGTTTGTAAATATTTGTTAAGTAAAAAAATATTAACCAAGGTAAAATTACAAAATAGTATATTTTATTTAATTGGGATATACCATTGGCATTTGAGTGATTAGATATCTGAGGGTTGGCCAAAACTAGTTTGGCTCAGTGGATAGAGCGTCGGCCTATGGACTGAAAGGTCCCAGGTTCGATTCTGGTCAGGGGCATGTACCTTGGTTGTGGGCACATCCCCAGTGGAGGGTGTGTAGGAGGCAGCTGATCAATGTTTCTAACTCTCTATTCCTCTCCCTTTCTCTCTATAAAAAAATCACTAAAGTATATATTTTTTTTAATTTTTAAATATCTGTAGATTATCCTCCCCAGAATTGGGTGAGAGGAGTGAAAAGGGTTTTCTCTGTGTACTTATAGAATATTTGGAGTCCTAACTCAATGGCTGACTTTCAATGAAAAGCAATTGAGGCATTCTTGTCCCGTCTCTGGAGGTAGTCTCACTTGTGCTAATGTTCACTGAATGCCTCTCCAGGTATGAAAATGAGCTCGCCCTCCACCAGAACACCGAGGCCGACATCAATGGGCTCCGGCGGGTTCTGGATGAACTGACGCTCTGCAGGACGGACCACGAGCTGCAGTACGAATCCCTGAGTGAGGAGATGACGTATCTCAAGAAGAACCACGAAGAGGTAGGAGCAGCTTCACTGCTGGTCAGATCCCAATTGCACCCATTTTAAATACTTCCGGGGAATGATTACATTGTAATAGGAATTCACACTCATCATCATAACTCAAACAACACCCAGGCATATACAGAAAGAATTTCATTTCTCTCACTCTGCCCTTCTAATCGCATCCCTCAAGGTAATAAATGTTAGTAATTTGATCTGTATCCTTCCATTTTCTAGACTGATATAATATTCTATTTTTCTGAAACTAAGACATTACTTTTGCATGAATGCAACCATCTTTCTTTCAACGACATTATTTCTTTTATTCGCATAGGCTTATCTTGCCCTCAATCTTCTCACAAAAGACCTCTCAGACTAGGAAAAGATGTCAATATTCTCCCTAGTTAATGAGCCTGGGTTTACTATAATATTGAATCCTGCACAATGATAACCCCATTATTTGATGCATACCACCAGGAAACTTCAACACCCCCCCAAAAAAATTTACTACCCCTAAAGTAATTGCAAACGTCTCCAAAATCATAGATGCCAAATTTTCTCAAAACAAACTATGACAAACATGCACCATCATTGGGTAGAAATAGCTAAAACACCAAATCTACTGTCCCCAAAGGGTAAAATTATGCATGAGAAAGAGAGAGAAGTAGTACAGTACTTTAAAAGAAAAAAAAATTAAACGAGAAACAGGGAGAGGAGAGAGTGTCCCAGAGCAGGGGATTGGCAGAGTCAGGCCACCAGAGTAAGTATCATCAGGAGAGTGAAAAGCAGATCCATGCATTGCAGAGTGTGACATCATGAAAAGAAACAATCCCAGAAAAGAAGAAATGGCAGCCTTTAGGGTAGGAGCAGGATTCATTGTTCTCCTTAAAGACACCACAACCAAAAGAAAGTACCTCTGAATGCACTGAAGGTGGGAACAAAGAACCACTCACATCTCAACATCACCCCGAGAGTGTCAAACTTACCACATCCCCTCTGATCTGTCACTATTCCCTTAGCCTGGTTACTATGGTAACTCCTGGGCTCCTTCACTTCCTCCTTAGACCCTTAATTTCTAAAATTCCCCCAAACATGTCTTTTTCACCCCCCAAAAAAATCCTGTTTCACATAGAACAATGCCTGAAAGCACTCAGTAAATGATAGCTCTTGTCCCTCCTGTGGGAGTTCCATGTGGGCAGGGATTTTTCTTTCTTCTTTTTTCCTACTGCTTTATTCCAGTCCAGGAGAATGCTCTCTGACATTTAGTCAATAGTCATGTGCCTCATCACTCTCTGGTCTTTGTATCCCCTTCTCATTTGAGAAAATAAAACCCTTCTCTGGGGATGCTGGTGTTGTTTGTGATTGTTTTCACTAGCAGACAACTCATTCAATGGACGATCGGCATGACTCTAGGTCATGAGTCCATCTGAAAAATCTTACGCCTTGCATTCATTGAAGCACCCATCTTATGTAAAAACTGCTGCTTGAAATTTTAACCCTGCTATTTGGCTTCTGTAAATGCTTGCTTGCTTAAGTAATAAGGAAAATAAGACTACTCCCACTTCAGAGAGGCCATTAAACCTTCCCTGGATGAAATTACCAGTGCTGGCGCCAGGCCAGGCCTTTGGTTGAGGTCTCAAGGCCCTAGGACATACTGGCTCTTTAAGAACTCGCAAAGGGGGCCGTAAACACCCCATATTTAAGAGACAAAGAAGGTAAAAACATATAAGTAGGGAAAATTCCTCCATGTTGGGGCCCAGAATGTGAGAGACATTTTCCTGTGGACCCGCATGTGTAATAAAGTGTGACTCCAAACTCTCCGGCACTGTTGGATTATTTCGGTTCTCTGTAACAGCATTATTCACTGGAATTTAAACCACAGCCTTTGAGGCCTGAAGCAACCCTTTAGCAAACTCATCTCAAATTGTTGACTGTGGGGTGAATGTAAATGGCCCCTAATGTCAGGCTGGCCTTTTCCTCCAGGAAATGAAGGCTCTGCAGTGCGCGGCCGGGGGCAACGTGAGCGTGGAGATGAACGCGGCGCCCGGGGTGGACCTCACGGTGCTGCTGAACAACATGCGGGCCGAGTACGAAGACCTCGCCGAGCAGAACCGCCGGGATGCGGAGGCCTGGTTCAACGAGAAGGTGAGGCCCCCCCCAGCCAGCCCTGTCCCTACTACCCGGAGGGTGCAGGCCCAGTGAACCCCTTTGCACCCTGCCTTCCAGAGTGCCACCCTGCAGCAACAGATCTCGGACGACGCGGGCGCAGCCACCTCGGCCAGGACCGAGCTGACCGAAATGAAGCGCAGCCTGCAGACCGTGGAGATCGAGCTGCAGTCCCTCCTGGCCATGGTAGGTGTCCGCGCAGGTCCGCTGGATTTCCGGATCCTGACACATCTAGCTGAAACCCTCCCGTGTCCCCCGTTAGAGCTTTTACCTACAAACACCTCCTGGAGACAGCAGGAAAGACATGTGCTGAGACACTCAGAAAGAGGGACAAGACAGAGCTCCCTTCCTCCCTGAGGCCACTGAGGATTTATTTCCTGGCAGGTGCTCAGGGCCCATTGCATGAAATAGCTCCTTCCTGGGGGTGGCTCGTCTCCGCCCTGCGTGGCAAGCAGCAGGCAGTGTGCTCAACCGCAAAATTAGGTGCAGGCTGACATCAGGCGAGCGCACAGGGCAGAGCGGGTATCTCCTGGTATTGATGAAAGCCTATTGAAAGCCACATGGCGCTCCTCCTCGGGCAGAGGAAAAGAGGGTGCATCTCTGATTCCGTATGAGCTCTGCCAGCCTCCTCATCACCAGGGGGTCTAGGACAGCAGTCCCTGGAGACAACACAGCACTAAAACCAGCTTCCCTTGGAGTGTCGGCTGGCAGCACCCAGCAGACTGGATTTTGAGAATGATGGCAAATATGGGCCCAGGGGTTCCCTATGAACATCAGAGGTTCCAGGCGCTCTGAGGACACAGGTATCAACACAAAGAAAGAGCCAGTATTATACAAATGAGGACAGTAAGCCAAGAAAACAAACAAACAAAAAAAGATGACTCAAAACAATAGGAAGGTTATTTTGATTTAGCCACCCTAAAAAGGGGCAGTGCTTTCTTATCAGATAACATTTAGATTGGAGACCTATTTTACCAATGATTGCATTCCAGCTTACCCACCATGCCCCTCTCTTCACCTTCATCGCCACTGTGGCTGGCACCCGAAACCCTCCTGGCCACTTAGAGCTCCTGGAACCCTCCTCTCTTCCCCGCCCCCTTCTTTCCTGCAACAGGCCCTGAGGCCCTGTTCCTGGTGCTCTCCCCTGAACAGGAAGCCCTCCTCTCACTTGGGAGCTATGATGAAGGAAATTACTCGGTTCCCCTACCAGAATTTAAGCATTTTCACACAGAAACAATGATGTTAGAGGGTAGTTGGATTCTATGCAGCCAGTATAGCACTATAGTTTGGGCTCATGAAATAATCCACAACAAACAAACAAACAAAAACCCTGTTTAACATACAACATAAGTGAATTCTAGAATATGGTGGCATAGAACTAACTTCCATACCTGAGGTTCTTTTGTCGTAGATGAACTCTAAGCACGGTCTCCTGTAGTTCCCACACAAATCCTGTGTAAATTGGGAGTTGTCTAAAGGGATAAAGGTTTCCTATGCTTCCAACTTCCAAGTAGTTCACCAACTTCCAAGTTCAACCTGCCCTCCTCCCGCCTCTAGCAGCCAACCTTTTACACAGAAGGCTCTGGGACAGAGATGCTGTCCCCTCTGATGTAAGGCAGCATTCATTACCTTAGGAAGGAATACCATCATCAAGGAAGCTAAAGCTCTGAACAGCCCACCCCACACCTCATTGACCCCTGGCCACTTCTTGTCTCATCCTCCTCATTACCATCCTGGTCATCTTCCACTCCTCTGCCCCTGGAGAGCCCAGTAGCACCCACATAATGTACCCGGTAGCCTCTTAGACCCACTGTCTGTCTGTCATGACTAATATTTTATAATTTCCTCTTTATGATCTTAAAATGAAGTCAATAGGTAAAATATCTAACAATTTACATACCAAAAAAAAGGAATTTTAAACCAGTGCAGTGTCATAACTTCAATAAAAAGGAGAATTAAATGTATCTTAATTTAATATGTAAATGCGTGGGCCCAACTACTCTAGAGTATGGAATGAAAGAGACAGAGGCTTACACATTTCTTTGGTAAATGAGTTTTCGGTTGAACAATCAGGAATTGCTCCAGACAAGAAGAAAAGGGAAATGGAAGAGTGGATGGGGGTGGACACTTGGATAATAACTAATATCAAGAGAAATAATAAGCACCCAGATGTATTTATCTATGATAAGGGAAAGAGGAAAATTACTTTAATTAAAGTAGGGATCACATTACAAGACAAATTACAGACCATGGAAGTAGAAATGAGTAGGTATAATATTCATAAAGTAGTGTTGAAATAATGGCCTGGACTGTGTTATTAAATATGCCTCTTGTCTTGAAATTCCCCTTCTGTCGAGCTGAAATCTCCATTTCAGCTTAAGAAAAGGCCTTTGATTGACATTAGAAAATCGAGGACAGATTAGAAAACAAAAAGAAAAAAAAAACACACACAGCACAGAGGCCTGGGAACAGTGGTGGGGTAGATCTCTGAGGACAATAGCAGAATAAGATCGAAAACAATAGGCAACCCAAAAACATACTATGTCATTTCAAAATATACAATTTCCAATGTTGATTTCTTATTGTACTATCCTCAGAAAGCGTTTTAGTACCTAGGTAGGTCATAACAGGAAATATTACCTAAATATCATGAATGTCCATTGGAAAAGTCTTAAGGGGAGAAGGCCATTTAGCCCATGTTAGGCCATCTACCATGCCTACCCCTCCCCCATCTCCAGTAAAACCAGTCACTTCCCCTTCTTCCCACCTCCCATTTTATTGTGACAAGCCCCACAAATTTCCAAAGCTCGTCTGACCAGCAGTACTGCCTTTTGCTGGGAAACACTGGCCTACAGAGCCCTCCAAGTGGCATCATCCCCTGCTCTGAAATCTTTTATGTCCTCAGAAACAGTCCCTGGAGTGCTCCCTGTCTGAGACAGAAAGCAACTACTGTGCGCAGCTGGCCCAGATCCAGGCTCAGATCCGGGCCCTGGAGGAGCAGCTGCACCAGGTCAGAACCGAGACCGAGGGCCAGAAACTCGAGTACGAGCAGCTGCTGGACATCAAGGTCCACCTGGAAAAGGAGATTGAGACCTACTGCCGCCTGCTAGATGGGGATGGGAAGTAAGTAGCACCACGCATTGTCTGTTCACCTGCCAGGCCTCCATCCTTCCGTCTTTATTCCCACAGCAGAAAAGCCAGCTCACCTCTTGCCTCTGCTGTCATCTCTTCCATGTTTTGTACACCACGGCCTCTAAACCTGTGGGTTTAAAAAATCAAATTGAAAGAAGGTTGTCTTATATCCTCTTGTTAGATAACATTTAATTACCTTCAGCTCCTGCCCCCCAAAATCTATTTTCTTTTATAAAAAACTAAGATCTGGGTTTGGCATACAACATTCACTTAGTTTATGTTCACCTATCAATTCAAAAGTGATAAACAGAAATATTAAAAAAAATAAATTGTTGTTTTTACAGCTCATGCTCCAAATCTAAGGGCATTGGATCAGGAAGCTCGGGGAATTCATCTAAAGGTAAAAGAATCTAATTGTATTTCTTTTTTTCTTTTTTCTTTTTATTGATATTTTACAGAGGGAAAGAGAGAGGGACAGAGAGCTAGAAACATCAATGAGAGAGAAACATCAATCAGCTGCCCTCTGCACACCTTCCACCGCAACCAAGGTACATGCCCCTGACCAGAATCGAACCTGGGACCCCTCAGTCCTCTGGCCAAAGCTCCATCTACTGAGCCAAACCGGTCACGGCCTAATTGTATTTCTATTGCAGCAAATACTTTTGCATTAATGGCAACTGTATAGTACACTATGGCAATAGTCTATATTTAAACAACTTAAATCAAAGTGCTTAGCTTGGAACTTAAAATATTATTTTAAATGGATAAAACTGTCTATACTATGGGGCATCCCCCCAAAAAATGTATACACACTTTAACTGATAGCTCAATTTTGAAAATAAAATTTATTTTAATAAACACTGCCTTTATAATTATTCAACATGTATGCATATATTTTTGGGACACTCTATATCAATATAAACCTACTAGAGGCCCAGTGCATGGATTCATGCACCAGTGGGCTCCCTTGGCCTGGCTTGCAGGGATTGGGCTAAAACCAGCTGACATCCCCTGAGGGGTCCTGGATTGTGAGAGGGTGGTCCTCAGGTGATACACCCCAGCATCGGGCTCCCTCCCATCTGGTTCCAGGTTTGAAACCGGAGAACCGCAGCTGCCAACTGACCGTAGCTTGGAGCTCTTGTATTGAGCTTCTACCCCTGGTGGTCAGTGTTCATCATAGCTACTGGTCTGTCAGCTGGTCAGCCAGTCACTTAAGCTTTTATATATATAGATATTTATTCCCTCACCAAAAATGTACCTAATATATTATATTACAACCAACAGTTGAATTTTTTGTCATGCAATTTTTTAAGTTGAATTTGTGTATTCACATATGTTTTACTTCTAGATTTATCCAAAACCACGCTGGTAAAGACGGTGGTTGAAGAGATAGATCAACGTGGTAAAGTCCTTTCATCGAGGATTCAGTCCATTGAAGAAAAGACATCTAAAATTACCAATGGCAAGACAGAACCAAGGGTTTCTTTCTAGCTGTCATTTTTGAGAAAATAATAATTTGGAGAAGAATCCTGCACTACTGTATTATTCTAAATATCAAAGAGATAATAAAAATACTTTCTAACTTAAAGATACGTTTCTTACGGGGGGGGGGGGGCCTGCTTTCTTAGTTACCTTTTACTGGAAAAAGGGTGTTTATTTTCAAATAAATTAAAAAGTTACCGGTAATGTGCACTCATTTCCATTCACTCAGACTAATAAATGTTGATTTGCAATTTATTTTGTCTTGGATTCTAAGCCTTCCCTTTTCTTGTTCATTTTTTCCCTCTGGTGGTTTCCTGACAAAGTTTGCAAAAGAGTTAAATCTGTGAGACCTGTCTTGTCTGAAAATATTTTTATTTCACCCTCACTCATGATGAATTGTCAAAGTAGAGAACTTTAGGTTGGACACTCTTTTCCGTTAGAATTTCTCAAAGGCACTCTTCATGCGAATCATGGCTTCCAGAGCTCTTGAGACATTCGAAGCCATTCTGATTTCCCCACCAATGGCTCACAACTAGAAAGTGGCAGAACTGGGATACGAATGCTGATATATCTGATTTAAGAGTCCAAGTTTGCCCACCAGTGTGGCTCAGCAGTTGAGCATCAAACCGGGAACCAAGGGGTTACTGGTTTCATTCCAGCAAAGCACATACCCAGGTTTTGGCCTCAGTTCGCAATGTTTCTACCTCTCTATCTCTCTCCCTCTTAAAAAAAATCAATAAAAATTTTTTAAAACAGTCCAAGTTCTTCCATGAATAGTGGTGTACTTCAGGAATAATAACCTTGCCACTCAACAACATAATGACCATGATAGAAAGAAAAGACTTGAAACCAGAAATCTAATTAAGGTTCTACTAACCGATTTGAAAGAAAATAATAGTGACAAGGAAAACAGAAAAGAGAAAAATGCTTCAAGAGACACTGCAAAAGTAGATTCAAGAGGACTTACTGACCTATTGTCTGTGGGCTGGTAGGAAATAGCAGTGAGAGATTGCTTAGTAATCTTGAGCATGGTACAGTAATTCCACCAGCAACTAATGAAGAAAGATGCAAAAGATCAAATTTTGATGCCAAGGTAATTACGTGTTGAGTTGAAAGTCAAGACAGAATATCCAAGTAGAAATGGCTGGAGGGTGCCATAAGGTGTAGGTTTCGAAGGGAGGAAAGGACGGTGCTAAAGATGTATATTTAGAACATGCACCTGGAGCCAGGAAGGAATGAGATCACCAAGAGAGAGTGTGTGCAGATCAGGAACCCCAAGCACATAATGTCAGGAATGGCAAATTTTAGAGCAAGAAACTATGCACTACGAAGAAAGAAGAAGAGCAGAGATGCAAAAGTATTCTCAGAAAGCAATTATTGAAAATTCAGTAAAACTGAAATTAGTATCAAATGTGTCTAAGAAAGTATAGGAGAAGAAATATGAGAAATGATGGCTGGATTAGTGATGTGGGGTAATTAGCCATCTTTGAGAGATTAATTTCATTAAGTGGCAGGACCAAATTCAGGAGGGAGTAGGAAATGAAAAGCGGAGAAAATGAATGCAGAAAAGTTTTCTAGAAATAATGAAAGAAATGTGAAAAGGCAAGAAATATAGAAATATCTTGGCCAGGATAGCTCAGTTGATCAAGGGTCGTCTAGTACACCAAAAGGTTGCAATTCAGTTCCCAGCCAGGGCACATGCCCAGCTTGTGGGCTCCATCCCCAGGAGAGGGCATGCAGGAGGCAATCAATGTTTTGATCTACATCGATGTTCCTTTTCTCTCTCTCTAAAAATCAACAAAGACAACATTTTTTTAAATAGTAAAATCCACCTATAATGCCACCACACAGAAGCAACCCTATTTACATTTTTTTAAAAGAAATCTAGAAATAGAAGCGAACCTACAGGCCGCCATCTAATCCCTTCCTTTTACAGATGAGGAGACTGAGGTCTAGACAGGTTTAACCAATACCTTTACTTAACCTGGTTATCAAGAGAACTTAGACAGAAAACCAGTAAAGATGAAATGGTAATTCGGGAGGGATGGGGATCAGAGAAGAGTCCGTCTCATTCTTCAATTTTTGCTTAGAGACCTGGTCATGTTCCTCTGGTACCATGAGCCCAAGGTCTTGAGAATATTTTCAATATATCAAAAAGAAGGATCGTAATATCCATAGAAAACCATAAATATGAACCTCACTTTCTGGGGGGCCGTGCAGGCGGGGAATGGAGTATTGTTGGTTAATCAAGAGAAAGAGAAATTTGTCTATGACACTTGTTTATTCTGTAGAGATTTTATACTCCCGAAGCCTGGGAGACAGGAAGCCTTACTCATCCTAAATTTGAAAGGCGTCACCATAATAATCTTGATAATACTCCCTCCTGTCCCATTTTGGAGATAACATATAACCCCAAGGTAACCATCCACCTACGGAAATGGACACAGTAGGGTAAAGACGTTCATTAAAAAAAAAAAAGTCACCCAATTATAAGTAATTCATGATGAGCTGGCAAGCACCGTTTTCCTGTGGGTTGCAGGTGCATCCGGAAACACCCCGATCACGGGTATATAAAGCCAAACCGAGCTGTTGGAGCAGGACATTTTGCCATCAGAGCTTCGTCCCGGTCGACAGCTTCAATCCAGTCTGGACACCATGTCTGTGCGCTTCTCTTCGGCATCCAGGCGCCTGGGCTCGTGCGCGGGCTCGGTGCGGCTGGCCAGCGGGGGAGCCGGCTTCGGGCCGGGGAACGCATGTGGCGGGCCGGGCATCGGGGGTGGCTTCTCTTGCACCTTCGGGAGCAGCTCATCCGCTGGAGGCTACGGCGCGGGGAGTGCTTCCTGCGCCCCCTTCCTTGGGAATGAGCACGGCCTCCTCTCGGGCAACGAGAAGGTGACCATGCAGAACCTCAACGACCGCCTGGCCTCCTACCTGGACAACGTGCGCGCCCTGGAGGAGGCCAACGCCGACCTGGAGCAGAAGATCAAGGGCTGGTATGAGAAGTTCGGGCCCGGCTCCTGCCGCGGTCTGGATCACGACTACAGCAGATACTTCCCAATCATTGACGACCTTAGGAGCCAGGTAAGAAACACCGTGTCATGAGGGGTAAGACCCATAGGAGCACTTAGCTACATGCACACACTCACAAATACATAAGCAATCACACATAGGAAGCAGGACTTTGCTCTCAGATTCTAATTCTCGGTACTTCGGTATTAATGTCAAAAAATAATGTATGCCAAAACCGGTTTGGCTCAGTGGTAGAGCATCGGTCTGCGGACTGAAAGGTCCCAGGTTCGATTCCGGTCAAGGGCATGTACATTGGTTGCGGGCACATCCCCGGTACAGGGTGTGCAAGAGGGAGCTGGTCGATGTTTCTCTCTCATCAACGTTTCTAGCTCTCTATCTCTCTCCCTTCCTCTCTGTGAAATATCAATAAAATATTTTTTTTTAAATAATGTATATTAAAATTCTTATCTTTGAACATGTCTGACTTAGCACCTGGTATAGAGTGTGCATATTGATGCATTTAATAATATTAAAATATCAAAAGATGCTCAATGTCTCCAGCTATATACATTTATAGGCTTTGCTATCAAAAGAAATTTGTTGTTTTTGTTTTATTTTTTGGGGGAGGGGGGTGGAGTAAAAGAGGTCAGACTTAAATTTCCCATTGTCAAAAGAATCATCTTATTGTTGGAGACAGGGTGCCAGAAATATTACTATTATTTCACTGGTGACTTTCTTCAAGGAAATGTGACAATTTTTAAAGGATTTCCTCACTGCTCACTAATTCTCTGTCCATCAGATCATTTCTGCAACGACAAGCAACGCCAGTGTTGTCCTGCAAAACGATAATGCCAGACTAACGGCTGATGACTTCAGGCTAAAGTAAGTAGAGCTGAAGAGAATTTTTTTAAAAAAAAGTTATTTAAGCATGTCGCTCTTTTATTTAGGCTACTTGAGGCTGGCTCGATTCTTTTGTTTCTATTTGTTCGTCAAATGTGTATTACAATAACTATCCTGAACTATATATTTTGCTTGGGAAGTTTGAGGGCTGACGTAGGTGAATGTCAAGGTCACGTGGAAGAACATGTCGGACCCTTTTCATTCTCTTGCTTCGGAGAAATGCATGCATTGCATTATGGCCGATCCAAGTGAAGCTCTTAGTCTATCTGAACAGTTTGACCTCAGTGGCCTAAAAAGGGGCGTGACTAACGTGATCACACTTCCAAACATTTCCCGAGGTTTGAGAACGAGCAGGCCCTTCACCAGAGCGTGGACGCGGACGTCAGCAGTTTGCGCAGGGTCCTGGACGAGCTGACTCTGTGCCGGACCGACCTGGAGATCCAGCTGGAGGCTCTCAGCGAGGAGCTGGCTTACCTCAAGAAGAACCACGAGGAGGTAAATGCCACTCCCCCCCTCCCCTTCCCCTCCCCATTCCACAACCCGCCTTCCTCCCAAACTTTAAAAAAAAAAATGCATTTCAGATGACAAATGTAATTAATGTCTTCAATCAACTGCAAGAAGGAACTTGTCAATTTCTCCATACAGCTTGATTGTTTAGAATGTTTCTATTCATCCTCCTCTAAAGACATGAACCCTAAAAAAAGAAAAAAAATGTCAAACTGTATGGATCATGCCTATCTGGCTCCTTTAAAAACATTCAGATCCATGCCCTAACTGGTTTGGCTCAGTGGTAGAGTGTCGGTCTGCAGACTGAAAGGTCTCAGGTTCAATTCTGGTCAAGGGCATGTACCTTGGTTGCAGGCACATCCCTGGTAGGGAGTGTGCAGGAGGCAGCTGATCGATGTTTCTAGCTCTCTATCCCTCTCCCTTCCTCTCTATTAAAAAAAAAAAATCAGCCGAAACCAGTTTGGCTCAGTGGATAGAGAGTCGGCCTTCGGACTCAAGGGTCCCAGGTTCGATTCTGGTCAGGGGCATGTACCTTGGTTGCAGGCACATCCCCAGTGGGGGGTGTGCAAGAGGCAGCTGATCGATGATTCTCTCTCATTGGTGTTTCTAACTCTCTATCCCTCTCCCTTCCTCTCTGTAAAAATAAAATGAATAAAATATATATATTTTTAAACATTCCAATCCTAACTAACACGGCTTAACCCATTTGTTCCAGGAAATGAAGGCTCTGCAGTGCGCGGCCGGGGGCAACGTGAGCGTGGAGATGAACGCGGCGCCCGGGGTGGACCTCACGGTGCTGCTGAACAACATGCGGGCCGAGTACGAAGCGCTCGCCGAGCAGAACCGCCGGGATGCGGAGGCCTGGTTCAACGAGAAGGTGAGCGCACGCTAGGGGGCGCTCGCCTGGCCCCGGAGGTCCAGCGCCACCCTAACCTCTCTCCTCGCCTTGCAGAGCGCCTCGCTGCAGCAGCAGATCTCCGACGACGCCGGGGCCACCACCTCGGCTCGAAATGAACTTACTGAGATGAAACGAACCCTTCAAACCCTGGAGATCGAACTCCAGTCCCTCTTGGCAATGGTCAGTACAAAATCACTAAAAAAAAAAATAACAACAACAACAAATGTTTGCTTTGGAAGCTAAGAAATAGTTCAAAGAGAGTTTTCTTCTGTGATAGGTACCCATTAATTAGTATGCTTGACATAAGGCACCTCTGCACTGTGCACAGGAGAATCCTCTTTGCCTGAAAATTATACCTAGATGCTAATTATGATGAAACATTATAAATTAGCAACTATAATTATTTTGGGGGCACTCATAAAAAAAATAGTTTTACCATGAATCTTCTCTCCCAAGTCCAAAGAATCAGAAACCACTGTCCATCTTCTTCATCTAGCATCCCTTCTGCCCACTTACTTAAGAGCACTTACAAGTTCCTTTTTAAGTGGCACAAACAGAAAGCAAAGTAGAGGCTTGAAGGTTGCCTACACGCATGATGATAATAATAACTACTTATTAAGGGTCTGCCCAGCACTTTCACCCACACGAGTCCACAATAGCTCCGGGGCTTAGGCAGGAAAGACTGTAATTCCTGTCATTATTTCCAAAAGGAGAATCTGAGATTCAAAGAAGGTAGGCAGTTTTCCCAGAGTCCCACAGTTGGATCCGAAGGAACCATAACTTCCCTCCAAATTGTCTAATTCCCAAGCCTGTCCTTTTTTCCCCCACAATGGCTAGTAAACCTCCAGGTTTACCCACAAAAGAGGCTATAATTGTATATGAGACGAGGACTGGGTATAAAAATCACTGCAGATGAACGGGGAAGACATTCTCATCTTTATTCCGTGTAAAATGACAGCAAGCGTCCCCCTGTGGGATAAACCCTATAGAAACCCAGGTGGACCCACAAGCCAATGAATCCAAGGGTTTAAAGACGAAAAGGGTGTTCTCTACTTCTAGAAAAGATACGCAGGTCACTACAGAATTATTTTTTCAGAGAAGAGCTACAGTCCTCATGAGACAAGGCAGTCCCATGATTAGAAATGAGGTAACCAAGGGTAGGGGAACTTTTATTCTGGGGGGAAAGGCCAACTTGTGTCAGGCTCTACACGCACAGGCTATATTGGGTGGGGGGCACCTATACACTGTGCCCTATGAGGAAACAGCTTCATCTTGGCTAACACTCCTGGGTCCATGAGTAACATGCATCAGCAGCCGTGTGATTCTCACAGATAAAAATGGTATGACACATTAACAAAGGCAACAATTAAGACGGAACAAGTGGGATCTTTTGAGTAAGCATTACTTGCGTTACATAAAGAGAACGCTCCTAAATATCTACGTGCTTGGCCTTACTCTGAAACCACGCCGGGACACTGTCTACTAAGCTGTCTTACTGACCCACAGAAACAGTCCCTGGAGTGCTCCCTGACGGAGACGGAAGGCAACTACTGCTCGCAGCTGGCCCAGATCCAGGCTCAGATCGGGGCCCTGGAGGAACAGCTGCACCAGGTCAGAACCGAGACCGAGGGCCAGAAACTCGAGTACGAGCAGCTGCTGGACATCAAGGTCCACCTGGAAAAGGAGATCGAGACCTACTGCCGCCTGATAGATGGAGAGGACGGGTAAGGACTGCATTCCCCTGAGAGAATAATTTATTTTAAGGCGGTTAACTCATTTTTAAAATCAAGTACACAGTATCTACGGCCTACATCATGTGCACCTAAACTTCTTCTACTGTTATTTAAGAATCCAACGCTCTCCCATGCCAAATCAATATTTTTCCGTTTCCTTGCCAAAACCCAGAGCGGGGTTGTTAATGCCAGCTCTCCGTATTTTTACAGCTCTTGCGTTAAATCAAAAGGCTACAAAGGACCAGGAAATCAGATAAAAGGTAAGCAAAAGCAGTGTTGAGCATTCAGTGTTTGTTTGTGTATGTTCCAAAGGGTACGTCATTTCCTCTTTATGAATTTGAGAAATCTTCACAGTTCATATGTGTCATTTCAGATGCTTCTAAAGGCACCGTGATTAAAACAATTGTTGAAGAAATAGATCCTCGTGGCAAAGTCCTCTCGTCCAGAGTTCAGACCCTGGAAGAGAAATCCACCAAAGTCAACAGCATGAAGAGTGAACAGAGGGTGCCCTCCTGAGCCCCAAAAGAATGGCCTTAAATTAAAAATGACAAATTGAAGCTTGATCCCTCACTAAGGGCCCTCTTATTTTTCTGCTTTTCTCCCAGTGAGTGAAGACAACTCATTTTTAGAGTAGTAGCATGTCTCTGGCTTTCTCTGTGGTGCTGTTTCAATAAAAGGTTTTTCTGTTGCAAGTCATCTTCGCTGGTTCTGGTTGGTCTTTGCGTTGTAAACTTAACCCCCAGTTGGAGCTGAATTTTGCTTTAACTTTCTCCTATTTAACTCAATGACCTTCAGAAATTAGGATTAAATTTTAACAGGCAAACTAGGTGGAGTCTTTTTCACATTTCTGTAAAGTTTTATGTTGTCC
Source organism: Vespertilio murinus (assembly GCA_963924515.1). Taxonomy (NCBI): domain Eukaryota; kingdom Metazoa; phylum Chordata; class Mammalia; order Chiroptera; family Vespertilionidae; genus Vespertilio; species Vespertilio murinus. Next base: position 7,341,587 of record OZ004718.1, read on the forward strand.
TTCTTTGTATAAACACTTACTAAACACACACTAAGTGCTGGTAACGAGAATAAAACAATTAACAAGATCTAATCCCTAAGTGCAGCATGACAGAGAAGTGGAAAGAAGGAACTAGAGAATCAAGAATATCCTAAAAATGGGGGTAAACCCCACTAAAAAATGGCAATATTTGAAGGTAGAAAGGAAAAGAGAGAAATGTGAGGACTAAATAAGGCAAGTGGTCGATTTCACAATGTTAAGCCACAAAACAAATCTAAGAAGACTGATATCATAACAAGTATCTTTTTTGACCACGCTAGTATGAAACTAGAAATCAATAATAGCAGGAAAATTGGAACTTTCAGAAATATATATAAGTTTAACAAAATACTCCTGAGCAAATAATGGGTCAAAGAAATCAAAGGAGAAATGGGAAAATACATTGAGACAGATGAAAATAAAAATTCAATTTACCAAGATTTATGGGATGCGGCAAAGCAGTACTAAGTAGGAACTTTATAGTGATAACTGCCTACCTTAAGAAAGATGAAAGATTGGGAGATCCAAACTAGTGGCAGTGCAGGTGGAAGCTACACTCACTTCCTCCCAGGAATCAAACTGGAATGACAACTAAAACATAGAACAACCAACCTGAATAACCAACTGACGACTAGCTGAACAGAAGTCTTATAACCAAAAATTTACAAAGGAAGCCACATCGAGACGGGTAGGAAGGATGGAAACGCAGAAAGGGCTGGCTTTGTTCCCACAGGTGGCGGTTGAGATCCCAGGGGGATATCTCAGCTGCAAAGGTTCTCTCTGAGGAGAGTGGGGTCTCAACCCCACACAAGGCTCCCCAGCCCAGAGCACCAGAGCCAGGAAGAGGCACCCACATAACACCTCGCTATGAAGATCACCAGGGATTCTGTCTGCCAGGGACATAATAAAGTCCACAAGTGACAATCCCACAACATCATACTCAATGGGCTTTTCCCTTAAGATCAGAGCAAGACAGAGATGTATGCTTTCACCATTCTTATTCAATACTAGAGGCCCGGCGCACAAAATTCGTGCACAGGTGAGGTCCCTAGGCCTGGCCGCCGATCGAAGCACTAGTGTCTGGTGTGGAAGGGCAGGTCCCAGCTGATCTCTGGGCCCTGGGAAGCTCCTGGGCCTCTGGGCCCCCATGCACTCCCTCCATCTGAGCCACAGTGCCCGAGTCCCCACAAAGAGATGCAGTGAGCACAGCCAGACACCATGGGCTGGGACACAGCATGGGCCTCTGGACCGCCCAGCAGTGCCGTGCGGAAGCCGGGAGGGCAGCGTGTGCTCTCCTGGCCAGCCTTGCAGACCTGCTCCTGTGCAAACCCACGGGGAGCCCAAATGGCTCCTGCGGTCCCAGTGACTGTGGCCTGGCTCACCTGGAAGAGGCTGCTCAGGTGTGGGGCAGGCTCCTCACAGGTACATGGCACCAGCATGCAAGCCCTGGCATCCTGGGGGAGGGTAGCGGGGAGAGTGAGAACAAGCTCAACAGATACCCCACATTCTCACCACACCTCCGTCCCTGTGACCCCTACCACCAGGTAGCCGGCAAGAGGTCATGGCATGTTGCCAATGTCCGCCATGTTTTGTGTCGCCCCCGAGTGGTCAGTGCACGTCATAGTAAGTGGTCAAATGTCTGGTCTCCTGGTCGAACGACCAGCCAAGGAGACAATTTGCATATTATAGTACTGTAAGTCCAAGCCATAGCTATCAGCAAGAAGAAGAAATAAAAGGCACCCAAATTGGAAAGGAAGAAGTAAAACTGTCACTATTTGCAAATGACATGACACTGTATTAATAGAACCCTAAAGATGTCACAAAAAACTACTAGAACTAATAACCGAATTCAATAAAGTAGCAGGATACAAAATAAACATCTAGAAATCGATTGCATTTTTATACTCCAATAATGAACTATCAGAAAGAGAAATTTAAAAAAGAATCCCATTTACAATTGCATTAAAAATATATAGATGCCTGCCCTAGTCAGTTTGGCTCAGTGGATAGAGCTTTGCCCTGCGGACAGAAGGGTCCCAGGTTCAATTCTGGTCAAGGGCATGTACTCGGTTGAAGGCTCAACCCCAGTTGGGGCCATGCAGGTGGCAGCCAATTGGTGATGTTCCTCTCTCTTCAATGTTTGTATCTCTCTATCCCTCTCCCTTCCTCTCTCTCTCTAAAAATCAACAAAAACATATTTTTAAAAAGCCAACTGTATGAGTTGGCTCAAAAAATTAAAAATGAAACTGCCTTATGACCCAGTGATTCCACTTTTGGGAATATATAAAAACAAACAAAAAACAACAACCCCAAAACACTAATTCAAAAGAGTGTATGCACCCTTATGTTCACTACAGCATTATTGACAATACAACATGTGCCAGCAGCCCAAGGACCCATCCGAGGGTGAGTGGATAAAAAAGCTGTGGCTCAGAATCGGTGTGTTTAACCACAACATAACACCATGCTAGGGAGAACCTCGTGAGCCTACCTTCCTTCTAGAAAGGGACAGGATAAAAACAACTAAGTGCATTCTAACTCCAGTTAATCTGAGATTAAGCAACGTCATCAGCGTCTCCTTCCCAAATAAACCAGGGAAGCCATTTTGTGGGAGGAGATAACATACTAGAATCTGATTCTCAGGGGAGAAAAAAAAACAGAAATCTATTGACAAAACAAACGTCATTCATGTCCAAGAGAAATATGTTTCTAAACCCCCCTAACAAATGTAGAATGTGAATTTCAAACAATGGCAAAAGATAGAGCAGCATGTTTGAAGCTAAACACTAAATTTATCAGGGGCAAAATTAGTGAATGGTCATTAGAATAAGATGATATAATGAAAAACTTCATCCTGAGATAAGCCGGCATTAACACTGAATAATTTAAAGTTTGGTTCAAGTACGGTATGCACATTATATAATGAATGTTCTGATATCTGATAGATTCTTAAAAAAAATGATATATAGCTGAGTGAATAAAATAGCTACTCTCAGGGAAGAAATACTAGTACATGGGTAGAAATGGCCTAGAGAATTTGTTAAATCTATCTCCCTTTTTATTTGTTAAATCTATCTTCCAGAAAGGACTAAAGATAAATTATTATTTTAGAAGAAATTTATGATGCAGAAAAGACAGGAGAGTTGCTCGTATGAATGGTAGATGAGAACATTTTGAGGAGTTAAGCATCAGACATTCCAGTCTTGCTTTGACATAAAAATGTTTTGTGATCTGTGTGGCCACTTAGCTTCAGAATCAACTCATCTTCCAAATGGTCCTAATAATATATGTTTAACTTACTTCACAAAAGACTGCAAGGTAATTATTGCTTATAAAATATCTAGAGACCAGTGGTTTGTGTTAATAATACTTTGCAGTCTCATAATACCTCTTATAATTCAAGAATGATAGACTATTACACTGACAAAGTACTCTGTTTTTCTTGTTTTATTCCTGGGTGATATGAGCAAAAGATTAAAATTTTGATCAGGTCACAACAAAATCAGTAATAAGTCCCTGAATATGAGCTGCATCTCTTAACTCATCACACATTCTTCTAAACATGGGCAAGTGATCTGAATTTCAGTTTTAATTAAAATATTTTGGTCAGCCCTAACCGGTGTGGCTCAGTGGATAGAGCAAAGGTCTGCAGACTGAAAGGTCCCAGGTTCGATTCTGGTCAAGGGCATGTACCTTGGTTGCAGGCACATCCCCTGTAGGAGGTGTGCAGGAGGCAGCTGATAGATGTTTCTCTCTCATCGATGTTTCCAACTCTCTATCCCTCTCTCTTCTTCTCTGTAAAAAAGTTAAAATTTATTTTTTGAAAAGAAATAAATTATTAAAAATATATATATATTGGTTAAAAAAAAATCCATGCATTCTGAGCCACCCAATATTCTCTTTCTTTTATGGACAGTAATGTTGGAGGTTTTTTCAAACTAGTCAATATCCACAACCTTGAAAAAAAATCTCATTCAGAACAAATTACAGTTTTAAAGCTATCCAAACCCACAATTAGTCAAACAATCAATTTGTATCATTATAAATGATAGAGACCTGACCCTTCTGACATGGTCACTTTATTATAATAATTTAAGTAATTAACATTTACAAAATGTTTGTGCCCTGCAGACTGTTTTATAGTCATTAATTATTGGAATAGCTCAACATTCATTTGAGATGGTTCAACATTATCATTTTCATTTGCCCAATAGGGAAATTAACCCAAACCAGACAGGTTAACTTCCCATGGCATCAAGGCAAGAGAATGAAAAGCCTTCTTAAACATGACAATTAATCTTCTATTCAGAGTACCAAATCAACCAAAACCGGTTTGGCGCAGTGGATAGAGCATCAGCCTGCAGACTGAAAGGTCTCAGGTTCAATTCAGGTCAAGGGCACGTACCTTGGTTGCAGGCACATCCCCAGTGGGGGGTGTGCAAGAGGCAGCTGGTCGATGTTTCTCTCTCATTGATGTTTCTAACTCTCTATCCCTCTCAATTCCTCTCTCTGTAAAATAAAAATAAAATAAAATAAAATAAAATAAAATAAAATAACAATATCAAATCACTGGCTTTCTAGGTAATAATCAAAATGCTCCTCTTCACATCCCCACTCATCAACATAAACATGGATAATCACCTCTCAAAATAATCCATCATGCCTTAAATACATAAATGTAAACTAAAAGGCAGCAAACAATATTTCTGAGGTAGAGAAATGAACAATGTGGAGACAGAAGTTAGTTGAATGGACATTCTTCTGCTCCTGGACTCAACCAAGAAATCTCAATACAATTAACTTTCTGTCAAGACCACGCATTCATTCTTTTCGGCGAAAATGATAAGCCAAGTACTGCAGGACTTCTGTTATTTCAGTTTTTTTTAAAAATCAATTAAAAAACTCCCATCACCAAAGGATCATTCTATATTGAGAGTATCTGATTTTAATAAGAAAGAAAACACTCAATAAAGCATGAATAATACTAAAGATACTCAGAGGTATGGAAGGGGAGTGGACTGACAATTCTCGGGGAAAAGGGGAGTGGGGGTGCGGGAAGAGACTGAACAAAAACTGTGCGGCTATGGATGAGGAAAGGACAGAGGGTGGGGTGGGAACCTAGTGGAGGAGAGCAATTGGGGGAGGAGAGGAACACATTTGTAATAATCTGAACAATAAAGATTTATTTAAATAAATAAATAATAAATAATAAATAATAATAATAAAGATACTCCATAAGCATTTACAGAACAAAAGCAGTAGACATTTGCCATTTGACTTATTAAATTTTTGTTCTCTAGAAGGGGAAACGAATCTATCCCAGAGGTCAAAAAGCTGTCTATTTAAGTTTGACCTTTGAAACTATGACTCAATATTACTCCACCTGGCACCTCTTCATATGGAAAGACGTCCTCGGGCCCTTTTCCACCTACAGACTGGACAGTATTGACTGTCACCCAGTTATGAAAAACAGCAATTAGAGTCTGAGCAACGTTTTATTATAAATCGGCATCACAAGGGCTGCAATGACTTACCGAACCCTATAAAAGGCCCGCGGGAGCGCGTACTGCGGGTGGTGCGCTTTGGCCTCGCTCCGCTCTGAGAAAGGGCTGCTCAGCTGTGCGGTCGCCATGTCCTTTCGTCTTCCCAGTGGCTCCAGGCGGGTCTGCTCTCAAGCTGGCCCTGGCCGGCTGGCCGGTGGAGGGACGGGCTTCGGGGCTGGGGATGTGTGCAGCGGGTCTGGAGCAGGAAGCGGCTTTTCTTGTACCCTCGGGAGCGTTGCTTCTGGAGGCGGTTTCTACAGCGGTGGCGGGGGGCTGGCCAGCGGTGTCTGTGCTGGGTTTCTTGGGAATGAGCACGGCCTCCTCTCGGGGAACGAGAAGGTGACCATGCAGAACCTCAACGACCGCCTGGCCTCCTACCTGGACCACGTGCGCGCCCTGGAGGAAGCCAACGCCGACCTGGAGCAGAAGATCAAGGGCTGGTATGAGAGATACGGGCCTGGTTCTTGCCGGGGACTGGATCATGACTACAGCATATATTCCTCGGTCATTGAAGATCTGAAAAGCCAGGTAAGAAATACGGGTTGGCAGACTTTTAGTACAGATGTGAGGTGTCCATGCCCTAAAAGCAACCCAAGATAGCCAATGTGCTTAGCAACTATAAATGATGTATTCGTAGTGGTTGGGGGCTGATAATAAAACTTTGTAGAATGAATGAATGAAAGAGGAATGGTCTTAAAGCTATAGAATCATTCTGTTGATCTTATATTTAGCTCATAGGTTTTAATCAAGAGTAAGAAAAGTATTCAAGGTTGTAAAACTTACACTTGGACTCTTGAGTTCTAGGCATTTGTGATCCAAGGAAAATCCAGGTTCCTTTTAATGTAGAGAAAAATTGTACTAAAATAGGTACTTGATGGGTTAAGAAGATAAGAATCACATTAAATCTGGAGTTTTCCTTGACTTTTGGAACTTAACATTTCGCACCATCTACCCTATTTAGATCATTTCTGTGACCACCTGCAATGCCAGCATCATCCTACAAAATGACAATGCCAGACTGACCGCTGATGACTTCAGGCTGAAGTAGGTAAAAATAAAGTCATTTGTTATAATAAAGGGGAAAGGACTATATTTGGAGTAAAGAACATTTCTTTTGCTTTAAAAACCAACATGATTTCTTTTTTCTTTTTTTAAAATATATTTTATTGATTTTTTTTTTACAGCGAGGAAGGGAGAGGGATAGAGAATTAGAAACATTGATGAGAGAGAGTCATCAATCAGCTGCCTCCTGCACACCCCCACTGGGGATGTGTCCGCAACCAAGATACATGCCCTTGACCGGAATCAAACCTGGGGGTGTGGCCACAGTCCCATGCTCCATCCACTGAGCCAAACCGGTTTTGGCAATGATTTCTTTTCTTTAAATTCTTTATTGTTTAAAGTCTTACATATGTTTCCTTTTCCCCCCATTGACTTCTCCCCGGCCGCTCCCACTTCCAGCACGTGCCCTCACACACACACCCTACTTGAACCAACATGCTTTTATAAAATCAGATTACATCACTGAAGAAATTAAATGCATCCTTATTTTTAAAAAGCCATAGTAAACTTGGGACCCTATGTTCATTCAGCGCTTAAGCATTTTTGGATGACAAAAATCAACTCTGAAAAACAACTCCCCCAAAAGAACACCCATAGATCAGTGGGGATTCCAAAGTGACCCATCACTTTGCCAGCACAATCTGCTCCAGCAGTGTGGTGCCCACATCCCGTCTCAGTACACGAACTGTCTGAAGAAGGTGGGCGCCCTTGGTACCCACCCGCCTGCGATTACAGTCCCCACGCTCTCCGACGGCCTTCCAGGTACGAGAACGAGCGCGCGCTGCACCAGAGCGTGGAGGCCGACATCAACGGTCTGCACAGGGTGATGGACGAGCTGACCCTGTGCACCGCCGACCTGGAGATCCAGAGCGAAGCCCTGACCGAGGAGCTGGCCTACCTGAAGAAGAACCACCAGGAGGTCAGGACCCCGCGGGCCGGCTCCGTGTCTATCAGATCCCCCGCCTCGGGCTCACTGTTCAGGTCACAGCACTTTCGATTCTCAAAACTCCCCCCTTGACTAGCCACGCTGATCCCTTCCCCAGGAAATGAAGGCTCTGCAGTGCGCGGCCGGGGGCAACGTGAACGTGGAGATGAACGCGGCGCCCGGGGTGGACCTCACGGTGCTGCTGAACAACATGCGGGCCGAGTACGAGGACTTGGCCGAGCAGAACCGCAAAGAGGCCGAAGCCTGGTTTCACGAGAAGGTACGTCGGCGGCAGGTGGCACACCCGGGTCAAGGGCCTGCTTGTTCCATAGACCCCCGGGCCGGTCACTAACCCTTCTGACGACTGTGCTTCAGAGCGCCTCGCTGCAACAGCAGATTTCTGACGATGTGGGAGCGGCCACCGTGGCCAGGAATGAGCTGATGGAACTGAAACGCAACCTGCAGACCCTGGAGATAGAACTCCAGTCCCTCGTGGCCACGGTTTGTAGGAATCACCACCGATTTGAATATCTGTGTGTGTGTGTGTGTGTGTGTGTGTGTGTGTGTGAGATAAGTAGATACATATATCATATAACAAAATAGATAACCAAGTATAGGTAACTGAAAAGATCAAATATATCAAATAATATTAATATATTAAATACATATAAAAATATTAAATATGAAGATTTTTCTCTATAAGCGTTACTTCTGACTCATCAAACCCAAACATTTTTCTTTTTAAATAAATATATTTTATTGATTTTTTACAGAGAGGAAGAGAGAGGGACAGAGAGCTAGAAGCATCAATGAGAGAGAAACATTGATCAGCTGCCTCCGCACATCCCCTATGGGTACATGCCCTTGACCGGAATCGAACCCGGGACCTTTCAGTCCGCAGGCCGATGCTCTATCCACTGAGCCAAACCGGTTTGGGCCCAAACATTTTTTTAAAAGCAACTTTTTTCAATGAAAAGAAAAAACTTTTTTTTAACTTTGCTAATGCTGTTTGGATTGAAAGAATTTAGACTCCACACAAATATTTGGTTCCACCTTGAGAGTGTTTAAGAGAGGAACGTGTTGGTTGTGGGTTCTACAGGCAAGCCTCGCTTTGTTCTTCTTTCAGAAACGTTCCTACGAATGCTCCCTGGCAGAGACCGAGGGCTATTACTGCCTTCAGCTCCAGCAGATCCAGGACCAGGTCGGGGCGCTGGAGGAACAGCTGCAGCAGATCCGCACGGAAACCGAAGGCCAGAAGCTGGACTATGAGCAGCTTCTAGATATCAAAATATTTTTAGAAAAAGAAATTGAAACGTACTGCATATTAATAGATGGAGACGGAAGGTAAATATTAACTCATGGGAAAACATAATCTAGTTATTAAAAAATTCACCTCGCATCAACCAGCTTTTCTCAGTATACATGTGTGTATGTTAATATTGTATCCTAGAATGTCCTGCTCTAAAGAGCATACCTGGCTATGGCCTCAGAAAGTTATTATTGCATCCAGCTGTAATGAAAACAGGCAGCAAAATCAAATGTTTAAATCTGTAAGATATTTGCAGTCTGTTAATATATAACTATGGAACATTGAACAATTCCTCTAATCCAAGTGGCTTTCCGTGATTTAGTGTTGAAGTACAATTTCTCATCATTAACACATCCTCTTTTATTTTTTACTTGCTTAGTTACCAGAATGGCACCCTTGGGAGAATCTGAGCACATTGCTTAAGCTCTTTCAACCTGTTTTTTTATTGGTAGAACTGCGATAACACCAAATTCATACTCTGAAATACTTTGAACAATCGTGCCTCGCTGTGTAGGGAAAGAGCTATGACAGTGGCTTGCACCTAAAGGGACTCGGTAATCAGCGGCTACTACTAAATCTTGCCCGGGGTCTCACCATCACTTAGCATCTTCCAAGACTAGTGTCAGTCTCCACAGCGGATTCTCTTAAGAACCCTCGCAGTGATGGCTCCCTCCTGCGGACAACGTGCTCTTTACACTTTTACTCCTTCACTTCCCTTCCCTTTCATGCCACGTTAGAGACAACTTTCACTTGCACGGGCTTCCTCTTCTTTTCAACAATGTAAACTGCTTGTATCTTGGCTCTACATTTTCTACAGCACATAGTCTAGTGCAGCCGTGGGCAAACTACAGCCCGCAGGCCGGATCCAGCCCTTTCGGCTGTTCTATCCGGCCCACGGAGCCGAAAGAGCAGAGGGTTCTCTTGCTCTCCCCTCCGCTCCTTCACCAGCAGCCCAAGATGAGAGTGCCAGCATGGTCAGGTTGCTTTTGTTCTGGCCCTCCGGTTCAGTTTAAGAACTATTGTGGCCCTCGAGTCAAAAAGTTTGCCCACCCTGGTCTAGTGCCTTCTGTGCAGTAGGCACGCCAGCTGTGTTCACTGGCCAGGTGATGGACTGAAGAGTCGGTGAGATTTTGGAGTCCCCGTATTGCTAGATGAAAGAGATAATGTCTGGTCACTTAGGGAAGCTTTTATCCATTAATCTAAGCATTCACTTAGGTTAAACATCCACTTAATCGCTTCTTTTACTGTACTGAAGTCATGAAAACCTTACTAATGTCTGTTAAACATAAGAATTTGAATCTTATTGAAACTAGAACTCCAAAACGTTTGTTCCCAATTCACAGTTATTTATGAGCTCCCGGATGAAATAAATGCAATAACTTACTCTTCTCTTCACAGAAAAAGCAAGTCCACGTGTTACAAACCAAAGGGGGGTGAGCCTGTCAATTCCGAAAGTCAAGTCAAAGGTATGGGAGGATTTCTACTTGCCATAACTCTTTTAAACTCCAATTGTATTAGATAAGCCACTTATATTTGTAAGCTTATGACAGTTCTTCATATTTGTATTTCATATTCTTATAGAACAGATGTGATCAAATTATGAAATTACTGAAATGGAGAACCCATCCCTCAATATCTTTGTTACTTAGAAACCATTATTTTCACAGCTTCAATGCTTTGATAGCAGAATTACTTTATCTTAAACCACAAAACTAGGGCAAGTTGATTTTTAAAAGAAGACATTAGTTGCTCCAGACCGGAACTTGCCTAACATTTACATGTTTTAATCCATGCTTCATTTATGCATTCAAACACCCATTTCTCTAACAACAGTGGTATATACAAGAAAGGGAGAGATTCCCGGCCTTGCTAAGCATAGACTTCAAACACAGTATTAACATTTCATTTGCCACGCACTTGCAAACAGCATTTTTATAAAGCTTACCCCTTGTAACTAAATCCCTTTCAACCTGTTAAGAAGGAACACTGGCCCTAAATGGTTTGCCTCAGTGGATAAAGAATCACCTGCAAACTGAAAGGTCCCAGGTTCGATTCCGGTCAAGGGCATGTACCTTGATTGCAGGCACATCCCCAGAAGGAAGTGTGCAGGAGGCAGCTGATGGATGTCTCTTTCCCATCGATGTTTCTGATTCTCTATCCCTCTCCATTCCTCTCTGTTAAAAAAAAAAAATCAATAAAATATTTTTTAAAAAGAATGCACACTAAACTTTCCTTTGTTTTATTTTAGACTCAAAAGAAGAAACTGTTATTAAAACAATGGTCGAGGAGCTGGATCAACTCAGCAGTGTCCTTTCTCTGAGGGTCCACTCAGTTGAAGAAAAATCCTCTAAAATAAGCAATATTACAATGGAGCAGCGGGTACCTTCTAAGACACCCTAATGAGCGTTGCTGTTTTTCAAAGCCTGCCTTCGCAAAATCCCACTGGCTAAGTAACCCAAGGAAACCATTCAGTTCTGTCCTTAACAAATAAAAAAGCTAGACTTTGTTTTCCTTCTCTTCCTTTCTCAAGTTCTTTGCATGTAATCCTCCTTGGGAGTGCATACTATGTAATTCCATCTATATGATATTCTGGAATAGACAAGATTATAGGCATAGTAAACTGATCAACATGTTCATGGTGCCAGGGCTGTGGAAGAGCTTGACTACAAAGGGATAAGAGATGATTTGGGGGCGGGGGTAACCAATTGTTCTGTATCTTGGTGGGGGGGGGGGGTTACACGACTATGTGTTATTAAAACTCATAGAACTGTATGTTTAAGATGAATTTTACTCTCCATATATGAAACCTCAATAAATCCAATGAAAAAGAACTGCAAAAAAATATTGAAGGAGCCGAAACTGGTTTGGCTCAGTGGATAGAGAGTCAGCCTGCGGACTGAAGAGTCCCAGGTTCAATTCTAGTCAAGGGCATGTACCTTGGTTGAGGGCACATCCCCAGTAGGGGGTGTGCAGGAGACAGCTGATCGATGTTTCTCTCTCATCGAAACCATGAATATATTCAGCATTGTTAATAATAGAAAAAAATGGGAAAACCATCTGGAAGGATTCAAACATCTGGAATGGTGAACTGTGGTTGCTTGAGAGAGTAAAGAGGAGAGAGAAAGAGGAAGGTGAGGAAGAATTGTAACATTTTACTCTATACTCTTTGATCCTGCTTGATTTGTTTACATCAAAAGAATGTTTTCATACAGAGAGTAAAATGGCTGTCTTGTTCATGTCAGCATTATTCACAGTAGCCAAAAGGTGGATGCAACCCAAGTGCCCGTCTACTGTTGAAAATATGGTATATAAATGCAACAGAACATTATTAAACCTTTAAAAAACAAAGAAATTCTGACACATGATACAACTCTGAAGCCAGTCACAATAGTCGAAATAGTGCATTATTCTACTTATCTTGAGTCCCCAGAGTAGGTATTTTATAAATATTTGTTAAATGAATGAATGAATGAATCCATATGTTCATAACAGTGTCACATAAATGTTCATGGAAATTTTGTCCATAAGCCGATTTCCAGATTTTTCAAAAAATTCCATAATATTTAGGGTTTTCGATAAGTATTTGGGAATCCCCACCGAATAAGTAGCTAATTTACTGATGACTTTCACCTAAGCTAAACCACAAGGAGATTAAAACACACACACACACACACACACACAGATGAAATATTTGCTTCCAGGTTGGCTTCAAATCTTGCTGGGTCAGGGAATAAGTTAATATCCTCCCAAACCCCCACAACTCATAACAGCAATTAGGGGTGTGTTCCTAATTGCCAAAATGGATAAGAGAAGGCAGCTCTGCCTAACTCTAACTAAGTGTCAACAAAACATGATGCGCATCAGCCAAAATGGAAGCTCCTTCCCATCGGAAACAGTGGTGAGTGGGCATGGGGGCGGGGCTGGTATTGGAAGGACCAGGATGGGCATATCAGGATCCCAGTTCTGTTCCCTACTTAAGCGGAAAGAAATGTAGCAATAAAATTTGTTTAAAGTCTCAAAAACAGCCGAAACCTGTCTGGCTCAGTGGATAGAGCTTCAGCCTGTGGACTGAAAGGTCCCAGGTTCGATTCTGGTCAAGGGCATGTACCTTGGTTGCGGGCACATCCCTAATAGGAGGTGTGCAGGAGGCAGCTGGTCGATGTTTCTCCCTCATTGATGTTTCTAACTCTCTATCCCTCTCCCTTCCTCTCTGTAAAAAAAAAATCAATAACAAATATTTAAAATAAAAATGAAAATAATAATAATAAAGTCTCAAAAACATCAAAATCTGCCTCGGCCTAAAGAGCCCAAAACCATGACGCCAGATGGAACTGATGAGTTTTATCTTCTAAGGAGGGGAGTGAAGAATGACTCACTCCCAATTTTAAAAATGTAGTAAGGAACCTGAAATGGCTCCACCCAGACCCATTTCTCAGATAACCACCGACCCGACCCGAGGGCAGCGGCCCTCCTCCAGAAGCGAGCCCAGCAGAGCCAGTTGCTAATTAGGAAAAATCATCCCAATTATGCCAACTTGCTGAGGCTGGCAAGCTCCCTTTTCCTCTGTGTAGGCAAAATAGCGTCCAGAGCCCACTTGAGAATTGTCTATAAAAAGGCACACAGCACAGGAGCAAGAAGGTGCCCCGTTCTGGGATTCACGAGAGCATCTCTGCCACACGCCTGCCTGCCCGGACACCATGTCTCTCCGACTTCCCGGTGGCTCCAGGCGGGCCTGTCCCCGGCCCACCGCGGGATCGCTCCGGCTCTCGGCCGGGGGAGCCGGCTTCGGGGCGGGAAATGCTAGCAGCTTGCCTGGAATCGGAAGCGGCTTCTCCTGTGCCTTCGGGGGCAGCGTCCTGGGGGGAAACGCCGGCGGGAGCAACTCCTGCGCTGGCTTCACTGTGAACGAGGGCGGCCTCCTCTCGGGCAACGAGAAGGTGACCATGCAGAACCTCAACGACCGCCTGGCCTCCTACCTGGACAACGTGCGCGCCCTGGAGGAGGCCAACGCCGACCTGGAGCAGAAGATCAAGGGCTGGTATGAGAAGTTCGGGCCCGGCTCCTGCCGCGGTCTGGATCACGACTACAGCAGATACTTCCCTATCATTGATGATCTCAAAAGTCAGGTAAGCAACTACACCCCCCCCCCCCCCCCCCCCCGGCCATCATCTCTAGGAGCTCGCATTTCTAAAGGCTCTTTGCCTTTCCTCGCTGAATTCTAAACGCATTTGTCACCCCTCCTTGCAATTTCCTGAAAGGAACTTCAATGCAGCATTAGAAATAAGCAGGAAGTAGATCCGTCTGGTTAACCTCGAGATTTAAAATGTCTCTATCGGGTTCACTATGTTAATTTTGATTACTTCCATTGTCTAATCTTTAAAAAAAATAACCACTTTTTTTTTTTTTTTTTTTTTTTTTTTTTTTTTTTTTTTTTTTATAATAAATCTTTATTGCTCAGATTATTACAATTGTTTCTCCTTTTTCTCCCCCATAGCTCCCTTCCACCCGATTCCCACCCCACCCTCTGCCCTTACCCCCTCCCCCACTATTGTCCTCATCCATAGGTTATACAATTTTAATCCAGTCTCTTTCTGCACCCCACACCCCTTCACCCTGATAATTATCTATCCACTCCCTTTCTTTGCCCCTAATTCTATTATATTCACCAGTTTATTCTATTCCTGAGATTTTTAATTCACTTGACCTTCTTCCTCTTCTTAAGTAATACCTTTCAGCATTTCATATAATACTGGTTTGGTGGTGATGAACTCCTTTAGCTTTTTCTTATCTGTGAAGCTCTTTATCTGCCCTTCAATTCTGAATGATAACTTTGCTGGATACAGTAATCTTGGTTGTAGGTTCTCCCTATTCATCACTTTGAATATTTCTTGCCACTCCCTTCTGGCCTGCATGGTTTCTGTTGAGAAATCAGCTGATAGTCTTATGGGTGCTCCCTTATAGGTAACCAACTGCTTTTCTCTTGCTGCTTGTAAGATCCTCTTTTTGTCTTTTACCCTTGGCATATTGATGATGATGTGTCGAGAAGAATTTTTCTTTGGATTCCTCTTGTTTGGGGTTCTGTAGGCTTCCTGTACTTGTAAGTCTATTTCTTTCACCAGGTGAGGGAAGTTTTCTGATATTATTTCTTCAAATATGTTTTCAGTATTTTGCACTCCCTCTTCTTCTGGCACCCCCATAATTCTGATGTTGGTGCGCTTGCAGTTGTCCCAGAGGCTCCTTACACTATCTTCAACTTTCTGGATCCTCTTTTCTTCTTCCTTCTCCAGCGGAGTGTCTTTTGGCTCTTTGATCTGATTCTTGTGTTCTTCCATTCTGCTGTTGGATCTCTGCATAATATTTTCCAATTTAGTCAGTTTATCTATACTTTTTAGTTGGGTCTCATGGAGTTTATCGAGCTTTTCTAGGATATTGTTGCATAACCTTAGAACCGTAGTTCTGAACTCTATATCCTCCATCTCTTTTGTTTGAGATCTGTTTCCTTGTCTCGGCATTATCACTATTTTTCAGAGTTGGTAGGATGGCTTTGTGTGTTTGGTGTCCTATATAGCACAGTGGATCAACCTCCTCAGTTACCTGAGGTAGACACTCTTGGTGATCCCCTTTGTGGACTGCATGCACAGCCTTGTTGTAGCTAAGTCTCTATTGTTGTGAATTGACCTTCAGGCCAATTGGATGTGGGTATCAGCTGTGTCTACTCTGGGATAACTTCTGTATTGGAGACAGTCTTATAGGATCAGACTTGAAAAACTGCAGAAGCCTCTGCTCAGCTTGGATGGGGCGGAGTCTCAGGGCTGAACTGACAGTCTTGGCTTCTGCCCTGCCCTTGTGCACTCGCCTGAGTTTCCGCCTGACCGGCCCAGTTTCCCCAAGCAAGAGCAGGGGCTCACCCGGACTTGGGCTGGTCTCTGTAGTCTGGAGCTTCTGACTCCTTCCGCTACAGAGAGGCCACCATCTTGTACATAGAGGCAGCGGCAGCCTCCGTGGTCAGACTGGAGCTTCTGACTCCTTCCGCTACGGAGAGGCCGCCACCTTGTACAGAGAGGCGGCGGCAGCCTCCGCGGTCAGACCTGGAGCTTCTGACTCCTTCCGCTCCGGAGGGGCGGCGGTCAGACCTCAGCGCATACTTGCTCACGCGCGCGAGTCTGTAGACCCTGCCGGCTGCGACTGCGACTCCCGGTCCCCGGTCTCCCAGTCTCTGAGTCTCTGAGTCCCTGGGTGCCTTTCTTTACAGTCCAGACTCCACCCGTATGAGCCTGGGACCACGGAATTTCAGCCGGGGCTGGGTTCAGTGCAGTCGGAAAGGGTTCCGTGCAATCGGGGATTCCTCCCCTCCCACCGCCAGGCAGGTATTCGGCGGCCGCGTGAGCGAGCGTCTCCCTACCTCAGTGCTTTTCGGCTCCCAGTCCGATCCGTGAGCCTCTCTCTTTCTTTCTAGTTGTAGCTATTCCACTCCGCCAGCTTTCCTGACGTTTTGGTGAAGTCCTTTTTGATTTTAGTTGTTCTTTTAATTAAATTGTTGATGAGGCGGCAGCTTAGGAGACTGCCTAGGCCGCCATCTTGGATGTTCTCCAAATAACCACTTTTTTATTGACTGTAATAAGTTGCCTTTAGAAAAAGTAAACTCCCGCGGAAACCAGTTTGGCTCAGTGGATAGAGCGTCGGCCTATGGACTGAAGGGTCTGGGGTTCGATTCCGGTCAGGGGCATATGCCTTGGTTGCAGGCACATCCCCAGTGAGGGGTGTGCAGGAGGCAGCTGGTCGATGGTTCTCGCTCATCGATGTTTCTAGCTCTCCATCCCTCTCTCTTCCTCTCTGTAAAAAAATCAATTAAATATATATTTAAAACAGTAAACTCCCCGTTTCTAGATCATTGCTTCCACCACCAGCAATGCCAGTGCCGTGCTACAGATCGATAACGCCAGGCTGACAGCCGATGACTTCAGACTCAAGTGAGTAGACTCAGAGGGAAAGAGTCACAGAGGCTAATGGGAAGCATTAAACCGAATTTATTTTTTCATCCCTCCATCAAATATTAAAATGCTGGGCTTTAAAGCAAAGAGGATGCTATTGCTTTTTTTTTTATGCTTTTGCCACAAGATATAAAGTATGAGCTGCTGGAAAAGAAGGGTTCGATGCCCTAGTCCTTTCTCTGTCCAAGAAATGCATCAAAATAAAGCAAAGAGGAATCACCGTACGATAGACTTTGAAAATGGCTCTTGTGGCCAAGGGGGGCACCTCAGCATCTGGTTTGCTCATTCGATCATTGGCTATTTCTCCAACCATGTGACCAACTGGGAAATCACTGTCACCCTTTAAGGTATGAGAACGAGCTGGCTCTGCACCAGAGCGTGGAGAGTGACGTCAACGGGCTGCGCAGAGTCCTGGACGAAATCACCCTGTGCAGAACCGACCTGGAGATCCAGTACGAGACCCTGAGCGAGGAGATGACGTACCTCAAAAAGAACCACAAAGAGGTGAGAGAGCTGACAGTCTGCGCTTTGCCCCTCTGCAGACACGTCCTCCCCCCCCCCCCCCCCCATAGATCACGTGCTTGGCTTCTCAGACAAGAAACTGGTCCTAACAAACCACTATCAGGCAGACGTGAGGCCCGCGCGGTCTTTGCACAGAGTCACCCCCGCTCTCTCATTGTTTCCCACGGAGGTGGGGGGCGGTAATCGTGTTTTCCAGACCAATCAGGGTTGACGAGCAGTATTTGGCTAGATAATGACAGCTACAGATAATTAAAATGGAGCGCTTAGAAGATTGCATCTAAATGAGAGAGAAGATGCTTACTGTAAGGACTGCCTACGAGAACTGGATCTAAACTTCTGAATCGCAGTGGCAGATTGAAAACATTTACGCCATACACCCATTAAGTATATATACTTAATATTAATACATATTCTTAATAAGTGTGGCTACAAAAATAATGAGGCTGGGATTAAACTGTTCCACTACAATGCACACTTCCGAATAAATGGCGTATGTCCAAAGCGGTCATCGTCCTAAATTAGAGCAGACAGCCACTGCTCCAGACACGCCTCTGGAGTCGCTTTCAGAACCACTGTTTCCTGTGATATGTTTATTCTTTGAGAAGGAATTTAATATTTTTAAACAGCCAAAAAAATCTTCTCCAAGTCGAGCCAAATGCTTAAAGGAGAAAAGCTAAAAACACAGCTTGCTTGGTCCTGAGGCTGTCTTGTAAATTTTAGTGTTTGAAGAACAACGTTTGTATAAATATATGGGTTCAAGTATGGCTATAACCCCCCGGTAGTTACTCAACCAATGTTTGATGAATTGAATGCAACTGATTTCATTTTTTTTTTTTTAATGACTCAAAGACAAACCCCCGGTGCATCTTTTAATCTGCTTCTGTTTGAACTGGGGAAGATTCCCCTAAATCCTCAGAAGTAAAAGCCCCACCGGGAGAGAGACGAGGCGTGGGGACCACCAGGGAGGGACGAATGCTAGAGTCACCAGAGGGACTTGGCACAGGAGGAAGGACAGCCTCGCTGGTGTCACTGGGACGGATCCAGGGCCGGGACACGGGTGGGGGGGAGGGTCCCTGCGGCAGAGGCGGAAGCCGCTCGTGTTGTCTCAGCGGGACGCAGCCTCAGTGGTGTCTGCCACCCACAATCTCAGGATGACTCACTGCATCCCAACAGCTCACACCTCGGACGAAATAATATGCAAAACTGATTCCCACCCCTCTGATGACGATAATGATCATAATGACTAGCATTTAGTCAGTATTCACACGCCAGGCAGTATTGTTGGTCTTTCTACTATGTCACATCGTCCAACAACACGAAGGATATTATTTGTGGCCTCAGTGTCCAGATAAGAAAACTGGGATTTGAGCTGAAGCATCGTTCCCAGGTAGCTACTACAGGGCAGGACCAAAATTCTCATGGAGATCGGTTTGAAACCGAATTCCATCAAGACACTCTAATGGCCTGTGTACGCTTAATAGCTTCATAGACAACTAAGGATTCTTTAGAAGATGATGTTCTTCCTTTACTAATAATAAATAAGTTTAAAATTATAAGCAGGTATAAATATAGGAACATAAATATGTGTTTATTCATAGTTATTTCAACTGTTCAAAATTATCCAGACTCAGCCCCTCCACCATGTTCATGCTGAGTTCAGGATATTGCTGAGCGGAGAACACAGCCAAGCTTGTCTCAGAGTGGAATAATGACCAAGTCCACAGAGATGGAGGCATGTAAGCTATAAATGAATAGGAAAAGAGATGACAGCTCACTCGTTCTATATATTTGTTTAATTTTTTAAAATATATTTTATTGATGTTTTACAGAGAGGAAGGGAGAGGGATAGAGAGTTAGAAACATCGATGAGAGAGAGTCATCGACCAGCTGCCTCTTGCACGCCCCCCACTGGGGATGTGCCCGCAACAAAGGTGCATGCCCTTGAACGGAATTGAACCCGGGACCTTTCAGTCCGCAGACCGACACTCCACCACTGAGCCAAACCAGTTTTGGCTCAACTGTTTAATATTTTTTTTAAATATTTTATTGGCTTCAGAGAGGGAGAGAGAGAGATGGAAACATCAATGCTGAGAGAGCATCACTGATCAGCTGCCTCTTGCACGCCCCCTACCGGGGATCAAGCTGTAAACCCAGCCATGTACCGGACCAGGAGTCCAGCAGTGACCTACAGGTTCATAGGTCCACACTCAACCACTGAGCCATACCAGCCGGGTTCATTCTAGATAGTTTAAGGACTTTCCTTTGGTAAAGGGATTAAGACTTTTTCTGTGCAGCGGAACTACAACTGATCGATGAATTGGAGATGATGAGCTGGAATTGGGTTCCTCGTAGAAAAGACCTCTGCAGCAACTAAAACTCCAAGAATGAAACGGGCTATTTCACGAGGAAGAGAGTTCACTGTCGCTGAAAGTCATGTCTGCTGGGCAGGATATATAAAATGTAGAGAGGGCTCGTTGCACAGGCCGGGAGATGGAACCAGGTGAACGCTAAGAGCGCTTCCAAAGCTAAGCTTCCCCAGCTTCCAGCCTTTCTGTGAGCTCCCTGCCTAGCTGAGCTGCACACTTTTCTGCCTCCAGGAAATGCAAGTTCTGCAGTGCGCCGCCGGGGGCAACGTGAGCGTGGAGATGAACGCGGCGCCCGGGGTGGACCTCACGGTGCTGCTGAACAACATGCGGGCCGAGTACGAAGCGCTTGCGGAGCAGAACCGCCGGGATGCGGAGGCCTGGTTCAATGAGAAGGTGAGTCTCTGCCAGCAAACAAGCCTGCTGCATGTTGGTGATGCTCACACCTGAGATGTGCTCCTTCACGTGTGCCTTCCAGAGCGCCTCGCTGCAGCAGCAGATCTCTGAGGATGTGGGCGCCACCACCTCCGCCCGGAATGAGCTGACCGAGATGAAGCGCAATCTGCAAACACTGGAAATCGAGCTTCAGTCTCTCTTAGCCACGGTAGGAAAGGACGATGTCTTACCATCGCCTAGGTTATCGTTTTAATTATGTGCCGGTGGGTTTTAAAGCTCTTAACCATATTGTCTGATCTGTATAGATCAGGAGTTGAGCATTGACCTATGAACCGGAAGGTCACAGTTCAATTCCTAGCTAGGGCATACGCCTGGGTTGAGCACTCCACACCCAGTGTGGGGCATGCAGGAGGCAACCAATCAATGATTTTTCTCTCATCATTGATGTTTCTCTCTCTCTTTCCTTCTCCCTTTCCTCTCTGAGATCATGTTGAGAATATCTATATATATAAAAGCCTAACATGCAAATTGTCCCCTTGGGAGTTTGACCAAGAGACCGATCGCTTGTTATGATGTGCACTGACCACCAGGGGGCAGCACGGAAAGAAGGGAGGCCCCAGCTGGCAGCCGGAAGTCCCTGATGAGCCCCGATTCCCAGCCAGTCCTAGGGAACCTACCTGTGCACAAATTTTGTGCACCAGGCCTCTAGTATGCATACATTATTTTATGTAATTAACTTAAAACATGAAGAGAGAATAGGATTGTATCTAGAACAGCTAAAACAGCAACATCAATGTCTTTAGACTTGTTCTACCAAAAAGAAAGACTTGCTCATTTTAAGAATGTCACAGTCTTCTTAACCACGTGTCCACAGGAAATCAACAATTATAGGCAGAGCTAGCAAGAGGAGAAAGTCATATGTCAAAGCAAGTTTGCATACGTGTGTCCCCATCTCAGTCTCTTCATTGTTTCCTTACAGAAACAGTCCCTGGAGTGCTCCTTGACGGAGACCGAAAGCAACTACTGTGCGCAGCTGGCCCAGATCCAGGCTCAGATCGGGGCCCTGGAGGAACAGCTGCACCAGGTCAGAACCGAGACCGAGGGCCAGAAACTCGAGTACGAGCAGCTGCTGGACATCAAGGTCCTCCTGGAAAAGGAGATCGAGACCTACTGCCTCCTCATAGGCGGAGATGACGGGTAGGTAAAATAATCTACAGAGAAGTAATAAACTGAAATCTGCATGAAACTTAGATCTCTGGAAACTGATATGACCACACTTATTATCACAATCACCAAATATTAAACATGATACTCTACTGCCAAGGTACAAATTAGCCACATCTTACAAAACCAAAATGCAACAAGCCCTGTGTTTACGGCATGAAAATGTAAGACTCACCTCTTGATGCTAAAGCAGATGTAACCCACTAAAATGTGCTCACCAGACAGCTAAATAGAACATAATAGTGAACTGAGAACTGAAGGGGTTCTCTCCAACTCATTCATTTGTGATGTTTTCAACAATATGTGTTTACAGGGCTTGCAAGTCTGGAGGTTACAAGTCTAAAGATTACGGGTCTGGAAACATGGGAAGTCAAGTCAAAGGTAATTAAGTAAATTCTTATTTTATGCTATACTACTTCATTTTCTTTTATAAAAAACATGTATTTTATTGATATTTTACAGAGAGAAAGGGAGAGAGAGAGCTAGAAACGTCGATGAGAGAGAATCATCGACCAGCTGCCTCTTGCACACCCCCTCCGGGGATGTGCCCGCAACCAATGTACATGCCCTTTACCGGAATCGAATTTCAGTCCGCAGACCGACACTCTACCACTGAGCCAAACCAGTTTCGGCTATACTACTTCATTTTCAATGCACAGCTTGATTGCCTTTATATTTCCAGAATATGTATTATATGTTATATGTAAGAATAGGTAAAGATTTGTAGTAAACAACAGTGAGTGCTAGATGTCTGTCTTTAGAGATGTATGCTAATTTTATCTTATTTATTTTATTTTTTAATTATTTAAGTTTTTCTTTTTTATACTAATTTTAAACAAAGTAACATGTCACCTTATTTTTAGCTAATCAAAATTCACCAAAAATGAGTCCAAGTATTTGTGCTTATTGCCTAGATCACCCTATATAAAAATTCTATTGTTCCTTTACTTGATACACTTTCCTACTCATTTTTTAAGTTTATTATGTTAAAATATATTAAACACAAGGTTTAGTATCTTAACCATTTTTGTGTGTACAGTTCAGTGGCATGATGTACATTCATATTCTTGTGCAACCAACACCACCATCTATCTGTAGAACTCTTTTCATCTTCCGACACTGAAACTCTATACCTATTAAACAACTCTCCATTCCCCCTCCTCAGCCCCTGGCAACCACCATTCTACTTTCTCTATGAATTTCACTAGTCTAGGTACCTCATATAAGCAGAATCATATAGCACCTGCCTTTTTGTGACTGACTTATTTCACTTAGCATAATATCCTCAGGATTTGTCCATGTTGTGGCCTGTCAGAATTTCCTTCCTTTTTGTTTTTTCTATTTTTTACTTTTTTTGATTTCAGAGAGGAAGGGATAGGGATGGAGAGAAATAACAATAGTGAGAGAGAATCATGGACTGGCTGCCTCCTGCACACCCCCAGTTGGGGATCAAGCCTATAACCCAGGCATGTGCCCTGATTGGGAATCAAACTGTAACCTCCTGGTTCATAGGTAAATGTTCAACCACTGAGCCATGCCGGCCAGGCGAATTTCCTTCCTTTTTAGTGCTGAGTCATATTTCCTTGTATGCTTTTATCATATTTTTTTATCCATTCTCCCATTGATGAATTATTGGGTTGCTTCCACACTTTAGCTATTGGTATCTTATTCATCTTTTCTCAACTCTCTAAAATCTCCTTTTAAATTTTAATTTTTAGATCCAGCCAAAGCCATCGTGGTTAAGAAAGTTCTGGAGGAGGTAGACCAACGCAGCAAAATACTGAGCACCAGGCTCCACTCCCTGGAAGAGAAGTCTCAAAGCAATTAATTTGAGACACAAGAGCTAGCGTATGCCAAGTGCTTTTCGAGAAGAAAACGCATCATATATCTTTCCAGAAAAAAATGAGCAAGTCTAAAAAAAAATATCTGTCCCTTTGTCTTTCTGTTACTGAAATATAACCTCTAGCCATCAATAGTGGTATCTCCCATTCATCTGGAAGAATGTCACATACAAATATGATGACTCATTTGAATACCTTATAGAAAATGTTGTTAATTCTTTGTGTTCAATAAACCTTCCTTCAGCAAGTTATCATTGATTATATTGTCTTACATTTAAAATGTCTGTGGCCAAGATATATGAACACTTAACAGCTCTTCATTTATATAAAAACTTTTAAAATTAACAGATTTTCATGAGGCTTTCTCAACAATTCAAAATGAGACAAATTCAGAATGAATAAAAACATTTGCACTTAAATCCCCAATTTGCCATACTCTGACATAATACAATCCATTCCCTTTCATAAAGCTAAAATGTACACATTTCAGGTTCATATGTAAAA
This sequence comes from Vespertilio murinus, assembly GCA_963924515.1. NCBI lineage: Eukaryota > Metazoa > Chordata > Mammalia > Chiroptera > Vespertilionidae > Vespertilio > Vespertilio murinus. Next base: position 7,365,285 of record OZ004718.1, read on the forward strand.
TGCGGACAATAATACTTCTCTCAAACAATTACTATAAAGATTAAATGAATTATTCTAAAGTGTTATTTATTGAGTAAGCACTCAGTAAATGCTAATTTACTTTGAAATACTTGATATTTATAAGTATCATTTCACTTCGAATATATATTGAAATAATATTCCAAATATAAGAAAGGTTAAAGCACAAGTTCTGGTTTAGAATTCAATTTCTATTAATGGAGTCACATAATTTCCTCAAATCAAATACTACCCTAGAGATTTAGTTGACCTCTCAATCCTCTATGGGTGGATTATCCATATTACAACCCATCCATGAAAATTTGATTTCAAGCTCCATCTGAAAATATTAAGCAGAAAAGACAACTGGAGTTTTTTAAGGGAACTATAATTATTCTTGAATTATTTTTATTGTCTGTTTCTAATGCAATCTTAGCCAGGAGCCACTAGAGTCAAAATATCTAATTATGTCTCCCATCATATTATGTAAAACAAAAACAATACAATCTGAGAGAAAATTCTTGAGTTCTCAGAAATGCAGCTTTCTCAATAAATGTGAGCATAACAGACATTCCTTGCCAAAAAGAAAATACTTTTTGTCTTTCATGCCATTTGGGCTATGTGCCACTGATCTCATTCACTTAATAACAACAACCAAGAATTTTCTCAGGCCCAACCAGTGTGGCTCAGTGGTTGAGCATTAACCTATGAACCAGGAAATAAGGGTTCGATTCCAGGTCAAGGCATTTGCCCGGGTTGTCGGGGGTATGTAGGAGGGAGTCAATCAATGATTCTCTCTCATCATTGATTTTTCTCTCTCTCTTTCCCTTTTCCTTCCTCTCTGAAATCAGTAGATTTTTTTTTAAAAAAAAAGAATTTTCTAGTAATAAGATTCTATTTACTTACTTCCACTTACTACTTAATTTTGAAAGCATTTTTGAAATGTAATGATAATTGTGTCATAGAGGACAGCTTTGGGGGGACATTTTCAGAGCTTCAGTTCATACACCGTAGCCAGTGTGTCAACACTGCTCCCTAATGAAATGCTTATCTTCCTTCTGTCACTGTTGTTGCCGTCACCACCTCATTCTTGGTTCACTGAAGAGTTTACTCACAGCAGCTATGAGAATTTTCAGGTATTTACATGGCTATCTCACCAGATACAGTCTTATTTTATGGGGAAACCATATTTTATCGGATGTAGCTCTCCTTTCTTGGGCTTAAAGTTATATTCACACAGACCTGCAGAGGCAATACGATTGCCCCAATGGTGGATCTATATTCGGTTATAGGAATAATCAAAAGGAAGGAGGGAGACAGTGTTGAAACTAATGCGTGATAGTCTTGCCTAATTTCAATAATTTCCTTGGGCTTTGGGCTGGAAGGACAGTCTCTAGGTGTCTGGTACCCGGCCCTGGATGATTTAGGGCAGGGGAAGTACTGGCTTGCTGTGTGAGAGTCAGTTTAATTTGTATCTGTTCCTTTAAATTAGGCAAAGAGGTGGAACAAGATTCTAGTATTAGCATAATTACTGGAAGGAATGCTGCCTGACCTACAGACCTACCTCGGCATTGGAATGCTGATAAATATAACATGAAACTGTTGGCAAGTAAATCTATAAGGACGCAAAAGAACAGTTCAATTATTAACGTGGCTAGTGAAACATACATTAGGAAGTAAAATGGGAGCATATTTCAGAGCTCCGTCCCACCGTGACGCCACAGGCCAGAGTGAATCATGGCCAGCTCAGTTCTCCACGGAAGCAGGTGACCAAGCCAGAGATGAGATCACAAAACTGAAATGCAGTCTTCACAACCATGACATTTAACGACAATCCTTAATTGCTAAGGTTTGTGAGAGCAGCTAATTATAGTCTTACACTTAAATCCAAAAGATATAAATAGGGCCCTGCCAGGTGGCTCAGTTTGTTGGAGCCCCAAAAAGTTTGGGGGTTCAGGGCACATACCTAGGTTGCAGATTCAATCCCCAGCGGGGCAAGTACCAAATGCAACAGATCTCTCTCTCTCTCTGTCTCTCACACTCTCTTTCTCTGTCTCTCTCTTTTATTCTCTCTCTTTTTCTCATCTATGAAAAATATATCCCCAGATGAGGATTTTAAAAATAGATATAGATAGGATCTACATATTTTTATAAATAATTACATATAAATTTTTCAGAAATAAAATCCCTTAGTAAAGGTACCAAGTACATCAGACATACATTTTAAAAAGTGGTGAAGACTATACAGCACTTGAATCAGATGAAATCAGGCTGATCTCCCAAGTCAGCAGCAGATGGTCTTATGGAATAAACAGTACTGTACAAATGCAAAAAAACAACAACACACAAAAAAAAAATACTAAAAATGATCAAGCCATGTTTTTGAATATAGAATCACAATTTAGGAAGCACTTATAATCTTGTGCACTAGGTAGGACAGGAATTACTACCCTTAATTTTATAGGTTAGAAAACTATGGCTCTAAAATTCTCCCTTGAAATAAAGACATAGGAACCAGTGACAGATAATGGCCAAGTGATTTCACCTCAAGTCAACAATGATTCTGGTGTAAAATTTAAATAAAAGCAAGAAAGCAAGATGTAGGCACCTGTGCTCTAGCCCAAGAAGTAAATGATGAGTCTGAATAAGTGTAACATCTAACAAGCCCGAGGAGACGGAGCTTCAACTATTGCTATAATTGTTTCTGATCTTCCACAGAGACTACAGAAATATAAGAAAGCAAACCTTTGTAGACTTCGGATTTTTAAAATAGAAGAAAAAAAATATTTACATACTTAGAGAATGATGAAACCTTTTTAAATCAAACAAAAGCTGGAGGCATGAAGGTAAAGATGTATCTGTAGGAAGAAAATAATACACAGTAGAGAGCAAAACAAAATTAAAAGGAAACCTTTTTAAACCTTAATAAAATGTGCTAAAAATCTATTCCAACACCATGGGGAAATCTGTGCAGCTAGCCAGCCAAGCCACTGCAGTTTTCAGATGCACAATTTCAACCTGGCCAAGCTGCAGTTTGGCGCCACCTGCTGGCCGCTGTCTTCCCTGTCTAAAATCAAGAGAGGATTCTGGGAAGAGCCAACTTCCAAGAAAGCCGCAGTTGTAGGAATCTGCAGCCTGTTTTGTTGGCCTGGCTCTTCTTCAGCCTCCCATTTCCCAAACTTCCCTTCCCTAACCGCCCCTCCCAACACGGCCTGTCCGCCTGCCATATCTCCCCTACTCACCCCAGAAGATAGGAACTTGAGCCCACCTTCTTTGGGGCTGGCTGGACGCAGACTGTGAGCTAACAGCTCACATTTTATGTGTCTGGGTTATATATGTCTGTGGGTTCTGTGAATAGGAAGCTATTGTCTATTTGGTCTGAGGCAAGGTCCCAAGGACCGTTCAAGTAAACATAATCAATAAATTCTGTGCTTTCTTCAGTCTACACTGACTCTGGCCTCTGAAGGACAGAAGTGCCTCTAACCCTACAAAGTCACACGCCCATTCTCTTAACTGTCCATAAACCAACTAAATAATCTTTAGGAAAAGTTAAAAAATTTTAAAAAAGAACTGTTTAAAGAGATTCTAGAGCATTCAAACTCAACAAGTACGAAGCTAAGTCATTTTCTCCCAGAACAAAATTTGGCAAAATGGTGTGATCAAGCAGATGCTGGTGGAGAAAAGATATGCTTAACTGAAACTAAAAGGAAAGACTGGGAAAGAATGATGGGGAAAGAAGACAGGAAAGAGTGAAGGAAGAGAAACAGAATTTGGTGCGTTTCGGTTCCATTTTTGTAGGTACTTTGTAGCTCCTTTGGTGTCTGGCAATAGCACAGGACTGAAATCAATTTATGGGTGGTGCCAGATCCACTGGGAGTGGCTTCTCAGGATACATATTACTGCAAAATCTCTTCTCTCGTCCAGATAGTTGAGCCTGGCGAGGCTCACAGTGGCCACCACCATGACACTGACCTAAATAATAATTCTCTGCAGGGAAGTCCCCACATGATTCTGGTGTGACCTTCCCTGCCCCCTCTGCAAACAACACCTCCTTTTACTAACACCCCTCCAACACAGACACACACACACACACACACACACACACACACACACACACCACAATCCTAGAGGTGGAGAATAAAGTTTTAAAAGACAGAACCCAGCCTGGTTTGGCTCAACAGATAGTGTGTCTGCCTGCGGACTGAAGGGTCCCAGGTTCGATTCCAGCCAAGGACATATGCCTGGGTTTGGGGCTCAGTCCCCAGTGGGGGGCATACAGGAGGCAGCCAATCAATGATTCTCTCATTGATGTTTCTATCTCTCTTTCCCTAACCCTCTCTAAAATCAATAAAATATATTTTAAAAAATAAAAGACAGAACATATAATAAAGGACAGAAGCGATCAGTAGCCCAGGCTGTTCCAAAAGCAAATCAAGCTGTGTTGTTTTTTTGTTAATTCAAGGGCTCTTCATTATCTTTCTACAGCACATCAGGTGTTATAAAGAGGCTGTGCACCCATCAAACTGGGGTTCTTCCTTTTGCCATACCATCTGCCAACACTCAACAAATGCTCTGTGCCCAGTTACTTCCCTAACTATTCTGGTCTTATGCTTTTATTTGAAAAACATAACAGAATATTCTTTAGAGTGATCAGAAGACAGAATTTCCCGAGTTCATTCTCTTCTCAATGCTAAAGATTCATCAGGAACAGCATGCCATGCTTTTCACTACTGATTTTCCTGCTACCCTAAAAGCAGGCAATATATTAATCTGAAATTTTAAAAATACTAGTAATCTGTCTCACAAAAAATAGTAATGGTGACTATTTGAAAATAATTCTGCAATTATTACAGTGGTCATATTCTACAGAGGTCATGTTTGATTCTTTACAGAAAAAAAATAAGCTGCTAATAACAAACTATTCAAAACAATGTATAACTGATGGCAGCATTGAACTGGGAGCCCAGAGAGATGAGGTTCAGTCTATATATATATATATATAACTATATATATATATATAACTATATATATATATATATATAGTTATAGTTATAGTTATAGTTATAGTTATAGTTATAGTTATAGTTATAGTTATAGTTATATAACTATATATATAGTTATATATAGTTATATATATATATTTATATATATATATATAATTGATTTTTTTTACAGAGAAGAAGGGAGAGGGATAGAGAGTTAGAAACATCGATCAGCTGCCTCCTCACACCCCTCACTGGGGATGTGCCTGCAACCAAGGTACATGCCCTTGACCGGAATTGAACCTGGGACCTTTCAGTCTGCAGGCCGATGCTCTATCCACTGAGCCAAATCAGTTTTGGCCAGTCCATTTCTTTTAAACTGTAATATAACTAACGGGTTCCAGGCACCAAAGCCGGCATTTCTAAACATTTACCCCCACTAGCACCTAACCAGATTCTTAAAGTTTCCATTTTAAAATGAAAGAAGTCCCAATAACTAACTTGTGAACTCTGGCAACTCTTTATTTCAAATAAAAGCAAGTGAGTATTAAATTTGGGGATTTCTCAGAATAGTGGAGACCAAAGCTGACTAAAGAATTGCTTCAGGCAAGAACAGAATTGTATTTATAGACGTGATAAAAAACCCTTAATCCACTAGACATCAAAGTTGTAGACAGTTTTCCAGTCACAGAATTGAGATCAGTCTGATAGATTCACCACTGACAAGAAAAGGCACACAGACACACAGAAAGACAGCATGAAACTGCACTTGGGGAAACAGTGACAAACAAGAAAATCCTGTGGGTTTACCTCTGCATTTGTGTATACACTGCCGCATTAGACAAACAGTTTGAGGTGATCATGGCTGTTTTATTTATTAAGTATATGCCCTGCCCAGAAGTCATCTCGGAAGTATAGAGAATCAGAGAAGCATCTCAAGTGAACTTGATTTTGAAGCTGAATATTAAAGAACAGACATATGCCAGCATGAAGAGTACATCAATTTTGCCCTGGCTGGGTAGCTCAGTTGGTTAGAGCACGGTCCCATACACCAAAAAGGTGCAGGTTCAATTCCCAGCCAGGGTACATACCCAGGTTTCGGGTTCAATCTCATGGTGGAATGTGTACAGGAGGCCGATTAATGTTTCTTTCTCACATTACTGCTTCTCTCTCACATTGATATTTCTCTCAAAAAAAAAAATTTCTCTCTCTCTCCTCTCCCTTCCTCTCTCTCAATAAACATCTCCTCGAGTGAGGATTTTTTTAAAAAGTACATAGGTATTTATTATGTACATAATAAAATTATATCAACAAGAAAGCTAAAAAATGAGATACAAGACAGAACACCTGCCATCACACGGTTCCTCAGTGGAGACCCAGATGTCCAGATATCCCAAAGCAGAAGGTAAACAAAGCTGCCGAGATGAGAAAGCCACACCTTAGATGACCACTGACTAAAAACTCCACAAAGCCAGAACCGGTTTGGCTCAGTGGATAGAGCGGACTGAAAGGTCCCAGGTTCGATTCCGGTCAAGGGCATGTACCTTGGTTGTGGTCACATCCCCAGTAGGGGGTGTGCAAGAGGCAACTAATCAGTTTCTCTCTCATCGATGTTTCTAACTCTCTATCCCTCTCCCTTCCTCTCTGTAAAAAAAATCAATAAAATATATATTTTTTTAAAAACTCCACAAAGCCCAGGCCAAACTCAGAAGCCAGCGATGCTGCTAAATGTCTTTCTTCAAACTTTCCACAGGAAACTCTTGCTCCCTGTGCTCAGAAATCTGTTTTTTCAGCTGTTCCTTTCTTGAAACCTTCTTTTAACCAAATGCCAGCCTTATGTAGGTAGAAAGATTCCATTTCATAATTTTAAGAGGAAGGAATAGCCCAGTGATGGTCCCTCCCGTCTCCAGCCTTCACATTCCAGTAAACCATTAGCGCTGAGACTTCTCTGGTTTCATGTTTTGGGGAGGGGTGAGGCAAGATGACCAACAGACATAATAGATGGTGCACTTTTTCTCTACCTGGGAAGGGTGTGATGCCAATTATACCCAGCTTAACGATTTAAAGTTTACAAAACACCTTGTGCTCCTTGAGGCAGCACCCTAAGACTGGAAACACACCACTGCTGCAAAAACAATACAGGGAGAACATAAAAGCTACCGACTCCCCTAAAGAGCTCCACGCAAAGGGAATTACCGCTGACTTAATAGTGTGTCCCAATCAAAGGCAGTCTAAGGAAAAATTAAAAGAAGGCAGAACACTGAATAAAAAATGGTCAGCCGAAACCGGTTTGGCTCCGTGGATAGAGTGTTGGTCTGCGGACTGAAAGGTCCCAGGTTCGATTCCGGTCCAGGGCATGAACAGTGGTTGCAGGCACATCTCCAATGGGGGGTGTGCAGGAGGCAGCTGATCGATGTTTCTCTCTCATGGATGTTTCTGACTCTCTATCCCTCTCCCTTCCTCTCTGTAAAAGAAATCAATAAAATATATATTTTTTTAAAAGATCAAATGTAAGGATTAAAGCATGCACGTGGTTTAACAGACACTGCCAAGATAAAGGAGAAAGATTTAAATAAACGAACTTCAGTGAGCCATATGAGCATAAAGCTAAGAAGGTCAAGAAATATATTTAAAGCATCTATACTTTTATTAAAAGATACTTTTTAAATTTGTGGTAAAATACCGTATTTGCCGGCGTATAAGACGATTTTTTGGCCCTGAAAAATACGTATTTGCCGGCGTATAAGACGACTGGGCGTATAAGACGACCCCCTAACATTTCCACTAAAAATACAGTTTGTTATATACTCGCCGTATAAGACTACCCCCCACTTGGAGGCATATTTTTCAGGGCCAAAGGGTCGTCTTATATGCCGGCAAATACGGTACACATAACATAAAATTGACCATCGTAACCATTTTTGAGGGCACAGTGCAGTGGTGTTAAATGTATTCATGCCGCTGTGCAACCAATCTCCAGAATTATTTTTCTCTTGCAAAACTAAAACTCTGTTTCCATTAAACGACTCCCCACTGCCTCTTCCCTAGCCCCTGCCACCACCACTCTGTTTCCTGTCTCTGAATCTGACTACACCAGCTACAGCATATAAGTAGAATCATACAGTATTTGCCTTAAACACACACACACACACACACACACACACACACACACACACACCCTTTCAGCGACTAGTAGAGGCGAATGGAAAAATCTAACGTACAGAGAGACAGAAAAACAGGAAGCAAAAAGTGACCTGGGGAATATTCTAGTTTTCAGTGTCTCTATAATGACCCTAGTCATAACATTAGTTGTCAGAAGTGGGTACAGGTTCTCTTTTCTAAATGTCTTTAAAACAAAACAGAAAAGAAAAGAACAAAAACACAAGAGCAGAGGTAGACTGGGGAAACTCCAGACTTCAGTATCTGCAAATGACTCTATCGGTTAGCAGAAGTGGATTCAGATCCCCTTCTCCAGATGTCTTTAAAACAAAGATGAAATCAGTCTCATCTTCTAGTTTCATAAGATTTGATTCTAAAGAGGGAAGTTGGTATCATTCTGTCAGACTCGAAGTCAATCAGAAAGTCACACTCTTCGTAGCATCGCACCAGTCACTAATCTGATGCTTTTGTAACCATTCTCTGATTGAGTACATGGGTTGCTGAGACATAATGATGTGTACATGGAAGACTGCTTTTTATTTCTGTTTTTCTTATCAACAGTAAAAATATCTCATTTGATCTCAAAATAAAAAATAAAAAGACAATAACCCGAAAACCACAAACTTCAACAACCTCAGAAATACGCCGACGGAAACAACCATAGGGAAAGGCGAGTCCGTCTAAAACCAGTGCTGATGGTGGAGCCAGTTTCAACTTTAAGAGAACAATACACACGAAAAGTTACAGGCCTGACGGGAAATTCCCCTCGTCATGTTACCTGTTGCAATGACATTTGTGAATCTGTGCCCTGCCATTGGGAAATCATGAAGCCAATCTAATAGAATCGCTCCTTCAGAAGAGAATCATCAATCCAAACTTCTAAGAGAGTCAACCTGTCATTCTGGGAATAACTCCTTTTTTTTTCCCTTTGCCCCACCTTGGTTGGTATTTCCTGGTTATAGTAAATGCCCCCGGGCTCTGACCCAGCTTCAGAAAGAGAGCCAGTGGAGAGGCTCCAGGAAAAAAGACATTATCCAATTGCGGATTAGCAAAACTGTAATGGGGATTAAGAAGTGACACAGAAGAGGAACACCCTAAAAGGGTGCATATAAGGGCCAAAAAGGCAGCCTGCAAATACGCTCTTCGCCTCTCCCATTCGCCTGGACGCGCTCAACCTTTGCTCCCATCATGTCTTGCTCATCGCGGGTCTCCTCCTCCCGGGCTGGAGGCAGCGGCTCGGTCAGGGTGTCTGCTGGGGGCAGCGGCAGAAGCAGATGCGGGCTGGGGGGCAGCTCTGCCCGGGGCTCCCGAGGAGGAGCCGGCAGCTGTGGCCTGAGTGGGGGGTTGAGTGGGGGCTTTGGAGGGGGTTTTGGTAGCTGCTCAGTCGGGAGTGGTTTTGGAGGAGCTAAGGGCTCTGGACTTGGCTTTGGCGGAGGATCTGGATTCGGTGGGGGTTCTGGATTCGGCGGGGGGTCTGGATTCGGTGGGGGTTCCGGATTTGGTGGCGGTGCCAGCGGAGGCTTCTGCAGCTATGGTGGTGGGGGTGTGGGTGGTGGTACTGGCGAGGGCGGGCTTTTCTCTGGAGGTGAAAAGCAAACCATGCAGAACCTCAACGACCGCCTGGCCAATTACCTAGACAAGGTCAGAGCCCTGGAGGAGGCCAACGCCGACCTGGAGAACAAAATCAAGGAGTGGTATGACAAGTTTGGGCCCAGGTCTGGAGATGGAGGGTCCGGGAGAGATTACAGCAAGTACTACTCGATCATGGAAGAGCTCAGGAGTCAGGTGAGACCCTACCCACCGCGGAGCTTCTGTTGGTCTCTTTTGCTTTTATTGAGGACATGTACAGGGATGAAGGTGGTAAGCCAAGGAATTACTCGAATACGTAGTTGTTTGCTGGGTATTTAAAATGGGAGTTGGGCTGCGTCCAACCACATTAATTTCCTGTTTGCATCTCAAATCTGAGTATTTCTACATAAGAGTAAAATTTGTACAGTGACAGGCAGCTGGTTGATATGTATATATGAGTGATGACAACGAGTCAAAACTAGTTTAATCTATTTCAGGATTGATTCTGACAGGCTGACATACTTTAGAGTCTTGCTAGATTTAAATGGTCTTTACAACCATTTTTCTTCCTAGAAAATTTGGTGCAAATATTATATAAGAATGTGGGGGAGCCCTAATCAGTGGACAGAGTGTCGGCCTGCAGACTAAAGGATCCTAGGTTCAATTCTGGTCAGGGCATGTATCTTGGTTGCGGGCACATCCCCAATAGGAGGTGTGCAGGAGGCAGCTGATAGATGTTTCTAACTCTCTAATCCCTCTCTCTTTCTCTCTGTAAAAAATCAATAAAATATTTAAAAAAAAAAAAAAAGAAAGTGGTGGACTCTAAAGTATCTTGCCACTGTTGCATGGAAAATATATTTTTCAAGTCTTTTCAGAAGTGGAGCTCACTTGTCACACTCTTTTCTGAAAGAGCTCATGGAATAACTGATTTCCCAAAGCAGTGGAAGTATGCAGAGGGCTGTGCTCTGTGCCGGTTCCAGTAACTGCTGCAGATTGCTACCTTCCTGCGGGAAGATGTAGTCTAAATACACCCCGGTCCTCAGTACAAGGTCCATCGCTAAGCAAGCTCTCAAAGCAATCCACCTCTGAAAGCTACCTCAGCGGCTTCGACCCCCCCAGGCGGGCGTGCGGACACAGGTAAAAAGCATCCACAACTCACTCGCTGTCTGTGCCTTTCCTAGCTCATCACTGCCACCGTTGAAAACGCCGGCATGGTGCTGCAGGTTGACAACGCCAGACTGGCTGCGGATGACTTCAGGCTAAAGTAAGCAAGCTGGGGCCTTGAAAACAGGTGCTGTGGGAAAAGCGAAATTCAATCTGTTTGCTGAAGTCGCTCTAATTTTTGTTTAAAAAAAAACTTTTAGCCAAAACCGGTTTGGCTCAGTGGATAGAGCGTCAGTCTGCGGACTGAGGGGTCCCGGGTTCGATTCCGGTCAAGGGCATGTACAATGGTTGCTGGCACATCTCTAGTGGGGGGTGTTCAGGATGCAGCTGATCGATGATTCTCTCTCATCGATGTTTCTGGCTGTCTATCCCTCTCCCTTCCTCTCTGTGAAAAATCAATGGAATATATTTTTGAAAAATAAAAAAAATAATAAAAACCTTTCAGGGGATCAAGACCTAAATTCACAAACGTCGCAAATGTAAATTTTAGAATCCATCATCCCACCAACAAGGAAAGGAGAGACATGAAGAATGGCCTTTGTGGCATAAAAACTATTAGCCAGCAATAGAAGTAGCATTAGGCTCTCTTTACAAGGGAAAAAACCCTAACATTAGTAGCCTTCATTGGTCAGACAGCTCCGAGGAGACCACGCCTCGTTGAGGATGTAGGTCGGGGGCACCCTGATGTGAGCCGCTCTGTCTCGCGGCCCCCCCTCCAGGTACGAGAACGAGCTGCACCTCCGGCAGACCGTGGAGGCCGACACCAACGGCCTTCGGAGGGTGCTGGACGAGCTGACCATGACTCGCTCCGACCTGGAGACGCAGATCGAGAGCCTCACCGAGGAGCTGGCCTACCTGAGGAAGAACCACGAGGAGGTAGGAGCACCATCCCCGTGGTTAAACCGCTCTGGCCTCCCTGATCCCCCCACAGCGATTCTGTAAAGTAAAATAGCATCATCGGAACGCATTTCCAACTCCTATGACCAAGAAAAAGTAATGCCAAGACAGGTGTGGCTCAGTGCATAGAGCGTCGCCCTGCGGACTCAAGGGTCCCAGGTTCGATTCCGGTCAAGGGCATGTAGCTGGCTTTCGGGCACATCCCCAGTAGGGGGTGTGCAGGAGACAGCTGATCGATGTTTCTCTCTCATTGATGTTTCTAACTCTCTATCCCTCTCCCTTCATCTCTGTAAAAAATCAATAAAATATATTTTTAAGAAAAGAAAAAGGTAATAATGAGCAAATTGTAGCTGAATTTGGTGGGGGGTGTCTTTCCCCTTCAGTGTCTTAGTTTCAACTATTGCTTCTCTGTTTTATCCCTCTAATCCTTTCTTTCTTTCTTTCTTTCTTTCTTTCTTTCTTTCTTTCTTTCTTTCTCTTTCTTTCTTTCTTTCTTTCTCTTTCTTTCTCTCTTTCTCTTTCTTTCTTTCTTTCTTTCTTTCTTTCTTTCTTTCTTGCTTGCTTGCTTTCTTCTAGGAAATGAAGACCATGCAGGGCAGCTCCGGAGGGGAGGTGACGGTAGAAATGAATGCCGCCCCAGGCACCGACCTGACCAAGCTACTGAACGACATGAGGGCGCAGTATGAGGAGCTGGCGGAGCAGAACCGCCGGGAGGCGGAGGAGCAGTTCCAGAAGCAGGCAGGTTATCCCCCGGCGCGGAGCGGCCAGCCCGTGGCCACCCGGAAGCCACGTCCGCTCAGCCCATCAGCCCACCGTGACTGCGTTTGTTTCTATTCAGAGCGCATCCCTGCAAGCACAGATCTCCACGGACGCCGGGGCAGCCAGCTCCGCCAAGAATGAGATCAGCGAGCTGAAACGGACCCTGCAGGCCCTGGAAATCGAGCTCCAGTCCCAGCTGGCCATGGTGTGTGCAAGGCGCTCTCCAAAACCCCCAACAGGGGGGCTGAGGCATCGGTTTTCCCTCTTTGCCAAGACATGCCACTTGGCACAGAGTAAAAGCAGCGTTAAGGAGGATAGTATCATGGACACAGAATGCATAAAACATTCCAAGTAAAGATCCCAAGATTACATGCTATTTCCATCGATTTAATTGTTTTTAAAGTAATGCAAATGAAAAATAAGAAATACAACTTGCGATTTGGTGAAGGTGACCGTCTCCCAGTACCTTATAAAATTTTGTGATTTTCTTCTCATCATGCATTTCTTATTTATTTATTTTTCTCTTAGAAAAACTCCCTGGAAGGGACCCTGGCCGACACGGAGGCCAACTACATGGCTCAGCTGTCGGAAATCCAGATGCGGATCAGCAGCCTGGAGGAGCAGATCTGTCAGATCCGGGGTGAGACCGAATGCCAGAACTCGGAGTACGAGCAACTGCTGGACATCAAGACCCGCCTGGAGATGGAGATCGAGACCTACCGCCGCCTGCTCGACGGGGAGGGGGGGTAAGTGAAAGTCAGGAACGCGCTGAAAGGCACCCACCTCAGTGCATGTGTGTCATGAGACCAAAAAGGGGCTTGGGGGCTGGACTTATATATTTGGGGGGGTAATATTTTTTTATTAAATTATTATCTGTGTACAAATATTACCATTGCCCCCCTATTTATAAAGTCACAGTGCCGGTCCAATCAAATGGCATCTACCTTCATCCCAGAGCGCCCTCTTCTGGAGGGGTTTTTTCTGCCTTTGCAACATGCAAATGAAAATTATTCTTTTTTCTCCAGTGGTTCCAGTTTTGGAGGATCTGACTTCAGAAACTCGGGATCCAGAAACACGGGATCCAGGGATTCCACATCTGGTGACTCCAAGTCTGGAAGCCATTCTAGCCAGGGAAGAGGTAGGTTTTTTTTTAATGTTCATAATTTTATAATTTAAAAGCAAAGACAGCCCTGACTGGTTTGGCTCAGTGCGTAGAGCGTTGGCCTGCAGACTCAAGGGTGCCAGGTCCTTGAGTTAAGGGCATGTACCTTGGTTGTGGGCACATACCCAGTAGGGAGTATGCAGGAGGCAGCTGATTGGTGTTTCTCTCTCATCAATGTTTCTAACTCTCTATCCCTGTCCCTTCCTCTCTATAAAAAATCAATAAAATGTATTTTTTAAAAAAAAAAAAAAGCAAAGACATGTTTTGCTTGTAATATTAAAAGTATATATACTGTTGCCTGGCTGGTAAGGCTCAGTGGTTGAGCATTGACTCACGAACCAGGAGGTCAAGGTTGGATTTTCAACCAGGACACATGCCCAGGTTTCAGGCTCAGTCCCCAATAGGAGGCATGCAGAAGGCAGCCAGTCGATGATTCTCTCTCATCAATGATGTTTCTGTCTCTCGCTCCCTCTTCCTTCCTCTCTCTGAAATCAATAAAAACATATCTTTAAAAAATTAAAAATTATAAAGTATGTACTGTTGTTTACATAACCTTTCCCAGAGAGAACATAATTCATGAGTGCGCTTGTTTTTCTCCAGATCATGTCCAGACTGACATTGTGATTCTGTGATTTTCAGACCCAAGCAAGACTAGAGTGACTAAGACCATCATCGAGGAGGTGGTGGATGGCAAGGTCGTCTCATCTCACGTCAGCAATATTTCTGAGGTGAAAGTCAAATGAGAAATTTATGGATCCTTCAGAGTGTCTTTCAGAGAACAAAATCTAAAGGACACAAAGGAAGACATCGCATCAATCTGCCCAGCTTTCTGGATAACTTCAGGGAAACGTTCCTGAACAGAAATAGATGTCTAACCAATTTTCCGGCAGCCTCTTCTTTTCTGATTGGAATGCTCTTGAAAAAGTTGAAATGACAACTTTGCTCTAATTGCTTCTGTGCTTCAATAAACTTACTTTTGCAAGTTAAATTATTGCTGAATTTTTTAAGAAATTTAATATTTTACCTAGAAATGAAACTGCCAGTTATGATCTAGCTGCAGTGTTATGTTACTGATATTAACTCATTATTTTTTATATTTTTAAATTGATTCAAGAGAGGAAGGGAGAGGGGGAGGAAGATAGAAACATCAATGATGAGATAGAATCATTGGTAGGCTGCCTCCTATAAGCCCCCCTGGGGACCAAGCCACAACCCTGGCATGTGCCCTTGACCGGAATTGAACCCGGACCCTTCAGTATGCAGGCTGATGCTCTTTCCACTGAGTCAAACCAGCCAAGGCTTAATTCATTATTTACCAGCACATAAAAATCAAGATGATAGCTATTTCCTATGTGGGCATTTTCAATACCATCACCTTAGAACTCAGTGAAAACTGAAATTAAACCTCAGTGCCCCTAAATCTAGAGCCAATAGCTGAGCCCACAAAGAAAGATGCCATTACTAGAATTATCTCTTTACAATTAGTTAATGCCTAGTTTCTTAAGGCCCATCACTGTTAAAAAGAAATATGAGCCAAAACCGGTTTGGCTCAGTGGATAGAGTGTCAGCCTGTGGACTGAAGGGTCCCGGGTTCGATTCTGGTCAAGGGCATGTACCTTGGTTGTGGGCACATCCCCAGTGGGGGGTGTGCAAGAGGCAGCTGGTTGATGACTCTCTCTCCTCGATGTTTCCAACTCTCTATCCCTCTCTCTTCCTCTCTGTAAAAAATCAATAAAATATATTTTTTTTAAAAGAAAGAAAGAAATATGACATCTACCTTTATCAAGAAGGCTACACTTTAGAGGGGAAATCTAAAACACAAAGAAGACAGCAAACACTAAAGGGTGTTCACCGTGAAGGGCTTGATTCCCCAATATTCCCCGTAAGTGCCACAGACTCTGACATTTTGTGGTTGCGGGACATGTAGGAGACTGGTCAAAACGGAAGTCTTGGGATATGTGACATGGTACCAGATTTCTAAACACCTTGAAAGCCCCCAAAGAGAAGAGATGCTCAGAGAACTTCAGGGAAATTGTGCCAAATCTAGCCACACTCTCTTAGCCAGGGTGGTGTTTCCCTTCCCCACCCTCCATTGCTGAGGTCTTTTACGCCATGGGTGGTCCACGTGGCTCTTTGTCTTGCTTGGGAAAATGAAGCGTGTTAAAGTAGGGTAGGTGGCAGTATAAGGTCAGTCCCGGGGAGAAACAGACATAGGACAAAGCCAGGCTGCATAAGAACATCCCCAGTTGAGAAACTTCATATGAGCAGATCACAAATTAGAAAATCAACCCCACAAACCAGCCCTCATTTCCCTTGGATTTGGCGGGGGCGGGGGGGGGGGGGAGGATCAAATTTAAAATTACAAAAAGAGAAGCCTGAATAGAGTTCATGTAAATTATACCTTCAAATATAACACCAACACTTGTATGGAGTATCAAGCCTTAATAATCAAGACAACCTAAAAAATTTAGTTTTTCATATTCTAGGCACACTGAATAAAATATCAAAATGAATCCATAGTCACAAGACTTCTACGTAAATTGCTAACCACAGGATAAATAGCCAAGCATGAAAACCACTACTCAGAGAAAAGGAGCAATGTTAAGTTGTCTTAAATTCAACAAGTTTCCCATCAAACCATTACAGTAAATTAAATCTTGCAGGTGAACACTTCAATTATCGGAGGAAATACATTATAAAGTATATGAATGTCTATCTGCTGTTGCTGTACAGCCGAAACTAATACAAAATAGTGTGGAATGCAGACTGCAATCAAAAAAATAAAATAATCATTTAAAAATTAAATCTTGGATTTTCTAGTGCTAAAAAATTAAGAAATATGAACCAGCGGATCCAGCCTAGATTAATGACAGAAGGACAGACATGGAAACCAGTTAAGTGCAGCTTCCAGAGTCTTGGGCCATCTCAGCCACATCAAAAAGTCTCTCTCACCCTAACCGAGTTGACTCAGTGGATAGAGCCTTGGCCTGTGGACTGAAGGGCCCCAGGTTCGATTCCGGTCAAGGGCATGTACCTTGGTTGCTGGCACATCCCCAGTGGGGGATGTTTCTCTTTCATCGATGTTTCTAACTCTCTATCCCTCTTCCTTCCTCTCTATAAAAATCAATAAAATACATTTTAACAAAAAGAAGCCTCTCTCTATCAATCTTCCCAGATCTAGTCTTCTGGGCCTGGACCACCCGGGACTTACGTTTATGGCCTGGCCAGTATTATCCCCACGTCAAGACAACAATACGCGGCTACTCTGAAAACCATGTTGAGGTGAAAAACTTCATTCGGTGTTTCCTTGGCATGAGTTAAAATGCTGCATTGGTACTAAATGACTGTTTCCAGTTTTAGAAAAGGCTAAAACATACTGAGATGCACTGTAATATGTTTTAAAAAACACACAGGTTCAATTTTTAAAATGGATACTGTCGAATCATTTTGGATCATGAAATATATTGAGAGTGCTGAATAAAATATTAAGAATAAGGTGATTGTTAACCTGCCATAAAATTATTTTAAAATTATACAATAGGCATATGTTCTCTTTTGAAACTGAAGTTTAGCTCTCCAGGCAAGTTTTAAATCAGAGAAATGTGTTTCTTTCTCCTAAGAGCCAGACTCCTCCCTAAGCAGGAAGAGCCAGTGCCTACTTGCATATGAATTTTAACTGTTGACTTTTGATTCAGATTCAGATGGTTGTGCTTGTCTTTCTGACCTCAAGGGACAACGGACAAGAACAGTGAGAAGGCTGGAAGTGGCATCCATTCTCACAGAGATTAGAAACATGAAACAAAGTTTATAGAAGGCAGAGAAGAGGAAACAGCCAGAGGATTTGAGACTCTATAGAAAGTAGCCCAAACTTGCTTAACGACGTCATGGAATTAGAGAGCGTTCAACAAGTGGAGACAAAGTGATGAATATAAATCAATCATGAAGCTCAAGTAATGTTTGCAGAAAAAGTCTCCCTAAATAAGAAAATGCTGCAAGTAATAAATCACTTTAAACTTTATCTGCAGTTCAAATAGGACACTTGACAAACAGGAAATATCGATCAAATTCTGTTATAAAAAAAAAACAACTCATTCATTTGTAATATCGACGTCAATATGAAATGACAAGGTGGAAAGAAGCAAACACCATTTTGTTACTATTTAAATGACACCTAAAGCACAAGCTTAGAGTGTACCACAGATCTATCGTATGTAAAATACATAACCTGCTAGAGAGAGAGGGAGAGAGAGATGCAGTGTTTATTTTGTTGATGAACCACAACAAATATGAAAGCGTATGAGAGCTCATTGAAAATTTTTAATAAGACATGCATTGCTTGGCCCCAACTTGCTTTTTAAGGACACCATAGGCTTGGGTGGTGTTTAAAAGATCTGCAAAGTAGCGGGGCAAATTACAGGTGCAAAAGCTGCATTGCCATAGCTACATTTTTTTAATATATTTTTATTGATTTTAGATAAGAAGGGAGGAGAGAGAGGTAGAAACATCCATGATGAGAGAGTATTATTGATTGGTTGCCTCCTGCACACTCCCACTGGGGATCAATCCGGGCATGTGCCCTTGACCAGAATTAAATCCAGAACCCTTCAGTCCACTGGCTGACGTTCTATCTGCTAAGCCAAACCAGCTAGGACCATAGCTACGTTTTAAAAGGACAAAGGAAAAATCACCCCAAAAATGTATTGTTATAATGCTGTGCAAATGTGCATCTATAAATTACATTGACTTCTGCATAAACTTCCCTGGAAATGATTTAAAATTTTGAGGACAATCTCGTCGTCTTTCTCAGAATGGATTGAGGGGCTACCCAGAGGTGGGAGAGCAGGGAAGACCTCAGTCAAGTTCAGGCTGGAAATCCTGGTTGGCTGTCAGCTGGGACGGACAACTGACTTCCCAGACAGGTCCTATCTTTCAACCTACCCATCACAAGACTTGTTCCAAGTTCTTTGCAACAGGCAAAAATAATGTTAGAATGTGCTATGATAAAAAGTTCTAATATGGAATATTCTAACAAATTAAGAGAACAAGGACAGTTTGGGAAGCCAATAAATATCCATTGCCATCCTGGGAAGAGGAATTATCTCAGTGGCTGACTGGTTTGACATGGTATTCCAGAGCGGAGTGCTACACCAGCAGACTGCCACCACTGCCGACGCATCCGATTCTGCTACAACTGATGTGAATGCACTGGAGTGGGTTTTCTGGTCCTAGAGCGAGAACTCCAGTCTTCAGGAACCCTGGAATGTAAAAAGCTCCTCCTGGGTGAATCCACCAAAAGCCAACTTATGCCCAGAGATAATTTCATGATTTCGCCTCAGCAATAAGTTTCCAAAATATTATATTCCCTAATGAAGTTTATTTTTAACAGCTCTTTATGGGGGGGAAAATCCAATATCTTGGGATTCTTTAATCAATAACTCAGACAGGAAAGTTTCCATTTCATGTATGAAAAATATCTGGGAACCTTAGCTGGTTTGGCTCAGCGGATAGAGAGTGTCGGCCTGCAAACTGAAAGGACCCAGGCTCGATTCCGGTCAAGGCACATGCCCGGGTTGTGGGCTCAATCCCCAGTGGGGGACTTGCAGGAGGCAGTCAATCATGATTCTCTCTCATCATGGAAGGTTCTAGCTCTCTCTCTCTCTCTCTCTCTCCCTCTTCTTTCCTCTCTGAAATCAATAAAAATATATTTAAAAAAGAAAAACACCTGGAAGCAAAATTATTAACTGCAGATATCAGCCCCTATTCTGCAAATACTACAGCCCCGAATTAGCTGAGTCACTACAAATGTCAACATAGTACAAAATGAGCCGAAACTGGTTTGACTCAGTGGATAGTGCGTCGGTCTGCGGACTGAAAGGTCCCAGGTTCGATTCCGGTCAAGGGCATGTACATTGGTTGTGGGCACATCCCCGGTGGAGGGGGTGCAGGAGGCAGCTGGTTGACGTTTCTCTCTCATCGACGTTTCTAGCTCTCTATCCCTTTCCCTCCCTCTCTGTGGAAAATCAATAAAATATATTTTTTTAAAAAAACAAAACAGTACAAAATGCTCAGCGTGGCCCATAAAGTGAGGGGTGAGGTACCCTCCTCCTTCCATGAAATCTCAAAACCTCACCCCCTTTTAAAAGTGGAATAGATTTGAAAGAGAAGTTAAAAGAGAGAAAATGCCTATATGTTGATCTTCTTTCTTGTAAAGTGAATAGGAACACTATCTGATACAAAGAAAGGAATCCTTTCGAGAGGGAGTCGTAGACAAAAACACACATGCCATATTCAGAAAGGGATCAAGCCAAGTCTCTCTTATAGGTTTTAACTCAACTCAAAAAAAAACCTACAAACCCACAATTATTGGTTGCTTATAATACACAAGTGCAGTGGTAAGGTAATAGGGCTAACTACCAAAGGAGGACTATAGAGTCAAACAGTTGAAAATAGATCAAAGTTAATCCTAAAAGATTAACACTTAAGATTTCTCAAAGAAAACTGAAAACGTTTCCCTAATTCTCAAACAGTGCTGACTTCAATGGCCATTTCTTTCAAGGTATGAATCACTGTTTTCTGGCTACTCAGAGGTTTCAAAGATGATGATTTTTGAGAGTAACTGATCATGTGGTACCTGTATAGCAACATATCACCAAATTTTAGTTCTGGAGTGAACAGTGATCAATGGACTGAGCCACTGATGAGATGAGACATTTGAAAAAAGTGGTTAAGAAGGAGTTGAAGCTCAAAGGATTAGTAGAATGAATTTTTCTGAAGGCAATAGTGTGAAAATAGCTTGTAAAAGGTATGACAGACTGTGGAATCAGGGAAAGGCAACTATGCTTACCCTACAACAGTTTTGTTTTTTATAGAGACTGAACTAAATTTCGAAAAAAGTATTAATTTCCAAATGTAATTGCTTATAATTTAAGCCAAAAGACAACTTTAAATGTATTAAACTTTTAAAAAAAAAATGGTTACTGAATGGACATGTGGTGTAAGAAGCCAACGAGAAGCAAAAGTCAAATTGAGGAGGCCAAAAAAATTAAAAGGAAATAAAAAATGTTAAGAAATTTCAGAACACTTTGTACTACAGAAGGAGCATCGCATTGCAGACTACAGTCTTCAAGAAATCAGCAACTGTGTACAAGCGCTAAGTCAGAGAATGAATCAAGCATGCTTTTATCTTTTTAAAAATATTTTATTGATTTTTTTTACAGAGAGGAAGAGAGAGGGATAGAGAGTTAGAAACATCGATGAGAGAGAAACAACCATCGGCTGCCTCCTGCACACCCCCTACTGGGGATGTGCCCGCAACCAATGTACATGCCCTTGACCGGAATCGAACCTGGGATCCTTCAGTCCACAGGCCAACGTTCTATCCACTGAGTCAAACTGGTTAGGGCAACATGCTTTTATCTTAATGCCATATTATTTTTCATACAGGGCTCAAAACGTATTGGTTGCTAACTATTTGAAGTTTTAGTTCAAAGGAAAAAAGTGATGTGGCTCAGCTATCCAAGTTACCATATAGGATGTGAGGGCGAGCTGGCTGCGGCATTGGTCACCCCATTGATCTCCAGGGTTGAACCAGCTGGTCTGGCTGGCGAGGCCAGTGTCCCTTCCTCCCTCACCACTCCATGAGCATCCCTCCCAAAGCTGCATGTTGGCGGCCTTCCCCGATAGAGGAGAAGGCCACCAGTTCTTTTCCTTAGATTGTCAAATAAAAAATAAAAAATAAAATGACACCAGCCAACGCAATCGCTGTCCAGTATGAATCAAAATTATACCTATTTTTCTGTCAGATCAGCAAAAAAATATGTTTTTTTGACGTGCCACAGAATTTCAGTAATTACTTTATGTGTGCCATGAGATGAAAAGGGTTGAAAATCGCCGATCTATGTAATTAAGTTGTATTAAACTGAATAATTGCCGAATGCTGTATAGTGTCTCTAATCATGCCCGAGCGGGCAGATTACCATGCTGACCTCATACACACCAGTAATCCCCAAGAGAGCAACTCCCCTCCTGGTTATATAATGAGGAAGTCAAAACAAACCCAGGCCTTGCAACACACATTTCTAGAACTCAAATCATATTTCTAAGAGAAGTTTAACAGTAGGCATCCCATTTTCAAGATAAGATATAAAGTTGGGGAAAGATAACCTCCTCTGATATTCACTTGTTTGTTCAAAGGCATTAAATAAGCGGTAAATCTAAGGGATTAGTGGGGAAACCCAGGAAATTAGTGGGAGTTGGAGCAGGTTTCAAAGAAACATAAGACATACGGGTGCGCTCTTTGCCCTTGAGACGTTCACAGTCTAGTTAAGGAGGAAACAATTACCCAGCATTTTGAACCTCACTTAAAGATTGTGGGGAGATCAAACTTTTGTTAATCTATGTATTTTAAGTGCCATCCATTTAGCTGCCAAAGTTGGGTTACCGCCTCTTCCAAGCCTGAGAGGAAATATAATGAGGAAAAAATTTGTACAGCTAAAAGTTCTGTAAAATGTGTCTTTGCAAAAAGCCTAAATGTGCCACTTCTGAGACTCCATTTTTTTAAAAAAAATATACTTCAGTCATTCTTCAGAGAGAGGAAAAGAGAGGGGACATTGATAGAGAGAATCATCAATCAGCTGCCTCCTACACACCCCCCACCGGGGATATGCCAATAACCAAGACACATGCCCCTGACCAGAATCGAACCCATTTTTTCCATTGATTTTTAGAGAGAGAAATGGAGGGGGGGTAGGGAGAGAGAGAGAGAGAGAGAGAGAGAAGCAATCAATGTGAGAGAGACACTGAAAATCAAACCCACAATTCTTAGGTACTTGGGCTGACGTTCTAACCACTCAGCACACCGTCCAGGGCATAATCTGATTTGTAATACATTGAAACTGCATACATTTGATCCTGAACTGGCCTCACCCTCTAGCAACATTCACTGTTAAGCATGAAACATTCTTTGTGTATGTTGGGCTGCAAAGAATAAGGTAGGAAGGGGAAGCAATAGGGAAGATGCCAGAGAAAATCGAACCCAAGGCAAAGTCCTTGATCAGGGAAATAGCCATACTTCTTACTTGAGTGACCACAAAGAATGAATTTGGTGTCTGTCAAGAACATACCTGCATATGTACTACCGCCAACTCTGCTTAATCGCTCTGTATGAAACGCCATGTGTGGGACATATGGAAATGCATGTAAGCATTGCTCATGCACCTCGAACATGCTGAGAAATGCTGACAACACGTTCCAACACAAATCTCTGTGTCTAATTATATGCCTAACTGATACATGAAACTGTACCATGTAGAGGCATGCTCCTGTGAGTAGTAAAATCAACAATATAACAAAGAGGGGACAAACCAGTAAAGTAGAGGCCTCTCGCTTAAAACAATATTTTGAAGTACAATGATGCAAGTGTAAGCCTATTACAATGCATGGTTGACTTAAAAAGAAACTCGCAGTATCTTATGCTGGTAAATTACTTAATAAATAAAAGAATACCCAAGCTCTACAGGATTATCCCCAAAGTGAAAAGATCAGCTGGACTGGTTGATATGTCTATGCAAAGACAAAAGACTCAGAGTTGCAATTGCCTGGAAGAGAAATCCATCTCATATAAACTGGTGTTGCCATCAGTTCTGTCTGGTATGCTTTTTAGGATAAAAATTGATCATAACTTTCTATATAGGACAGATAAAGCATTCGAGCTGCACCGTTCAACACAGCAGCCACTAGCCAAGTGGCTATTGAACACTTCAAATGTGGTTTGTCCAAATTGGCATGGGCTCTAAAAATGCACATTGGATTTCAATGGCAGTGTCAAAGGGGGAGAATATAAAATACCTCATGAATATTTTATATTTTGACTCTATGTTGAATAATTATATCTTGGATATATCAGGTTAAATAAAATCTATTAAAATTTATGTCACTTGCCGAAACCGGTTTGGCTCAACGGTAGAGCGTCGGTCTGCGGACTGAGAGGTCCCAGGTTCGATTCTGGTCAAGGGCATGTACATTGGTTGCGGGCACATCCCCGGTAGGGGGTGTGCAAGAGGCAGCTGGTCAATGTTTCTCTCTCATCGACATTTCTAGCTCTCTATCTCTTTCCCTTCCTCTCTGTAAAATATCAATAAAATATATTTTTTTAAAAATTGATGTCACTTGTTTCTGTTTTTATCTCTTGATACAGCTGCTAGAAAGTTGAAAGTCACATGTGTGGTTTGCATTATATTCCTATCGGAAAACACTGCTTTAGGGTGCATAAGACATACCGGGATTGTCCGCCCTCTGTGGAATCTAGTTCCACTCTGTATTTTAGGCAGAGATTAGCAGCAACTACATAAAGTAACAAGAGGGTAATTCTTTACTTTCTTCCTTCTCCTCCCATTGCCAAGTGCCTGCTTCTCTAAGTTCTCCTTTGCAATTACCAAGAAAGAGAACCAGTTTGGCCTAGATACTCATAAGTGGCCCTCCCGGGTCAGCTTTTGTATCGGGGACATCACAGGTCTCTGACCTATGGACTGGCTGTCCCTGAGTCAGCTGTTCATCCCTAGACCAATCCTTGTGAAGGGGGCATGGGTCAAGTTAAACAGAGTACAGGAATGATCTGGAACCTCCTCTGAGCAGAGGCTATAAATGACCAGCTTTGTTTGGGGGGGGACTGTAGGAAGGCCCGGCACAGACTGGGCTGGCCGGCAGGGAGTTAATTCAAAAACTGAGAGAGCATGATGCATGCACATTCAAAGGTCCTGTGAGTGCGAGAGCCGAGGACTATTTCCTAAACGATGCTCCAGAAACAATTTCAGCGAAGCCAAAAGAGAGATCTAGTCTCAAAAACCTTTCAGTCACATCTAGCAACTAGCTGGCCAGCTTAAACGAGAAATTTAGGCAGGGAGAGGGAGCATGCAGAGCAAGGGAAGCAATATATTGGAACCCAACCAACCAATCAAAGTCCCAGGCCCAACCATGCCATTACATCACCACGTGACCTTGGGCAAGACACCTTAACCCCTCCTGCCTCAGTCTTTACTGGTACAAAACTGACAGGGGGGTGAAGATTGGATGCAATGATAGATGGAAAGGTGCTTTTTAAAGTTCGAAGAGCTGCACAAATGTTCTATGTATGAGCATGAGCTATTCTTAACTCCGTGTTGACTACTGAAGGAGCAATCTCACAATGAATCCGACCTCGGTGAATACTCCCCGTCTGGGCACATCTGGTGGTACTTTTCTCAACCTTGTGAAAACGGGGTAAGCGTTAGCTCTCAGCTCTGGTGCTCTGCTGGCACTTACCTCTCGCTGCAGTTTGATCTGTGTTGCGCCTTCAGGAATTCACGTCAGTCCATCAAACCCGCTGTCAGGCCAGCAGCCCACATGAACCACGCCGTATGCATCTGAGAGAAATGCCATCAATCAGACCTGTGGCGAATGACAGCTGCCCACTGAATCTGACAGTGGCTTTCTCCAATAACTGTCAGGGTCTCCAAGACTTCCAGCCTATCCTAATGCCCTACCACAGCACCTGTGTAGGGAATCCAAATGGTGAGCAGCCAAAACTGGTTTGGCTCAGTGGATAGAGAGGTCGGTCTGCGGACTGAAAGGTCCCGGGTTCGATTCTGGTGAAGGGCATGTATATTGGTTGCGGGCACATCCCCGGAAGGGAGTGTGCAAGAGGCAGCTGGTCGATGTTTCTCTCTCATCGACGTTTCTAGCTCTCTATCTCTCTCCCTTCCTCTCTGTAAAATATCAATAAAATATATATATATATTTTTAAAAAATGGTGAGCAAACCTGTAAAAGAAAATTCAGCTATCACGTTTCGGGCCCAGATTTATTTCCATGCAATCTCTTGGGAAAACAAACTATCTTTGTCCTTCTCTCATGCCTGATTTCATTCCCATGAGATAAATTACCCTTCCTTTTTTTCTCCCCCCCAAAAAAGTACTCAGTTTTACAGAGAACTCATTCAGAAACACTGAACATGTTTTCATTTTTGTTGCTGTTGTTGTTCCTTTATGGAGGGTCTGACATCTCAACTATACAACAACAGGAGAAAAGGGTTTGCCAAATATCTGCATCATTAAATAGGAGCACGGGAATTTTCATGGCTTGTGGAAAAAAAAGGAGCTCTGTGTCTTTAAGGCTCCACGGACGGGGCTCTGGGCTGGGAGGCTGGCAGAGCAGCGCTGCTGCTGCAGCAGCGACTCAGACTCATCCTATCGATAAGGTTCAGTTAGCCAAGGTGGAGGATGGGAAAAGAATGGAGCTGTCCCAGCTCCTCAATGAGATCAGGGCAAACTATGAAAAGCTCCTCACCAGAAATCAGATAGAGACCGTGCTCTCAACAAGGATCCAGGTAATGATTTCATACAGACAGACACCCTCCCGGATAAGGAGACAATCCATGTCTATCCAATTCCTGTCCCGGCCTCTCTGAGGTACAGTATTTCCTTTTCGATGCAGCATCTACTGGGGAAGGAATTTCGGTTTTACTGCAGTGTGACGGGGACGACAGGGGGAAATGCTGTGATTATACTGTGGAGTGGCCATGAAATAAGTGTTGATTGATGCATTTCATTTTTATGTAAATTATGAGGTAACGGTCATTAATAAACCACGGGGTCAGCGTACAATAAAATGGTGCACTCGAATCTCTCTCGACGTCCTCCAAGGAGGAAGCATTTCAAATATCCTTCAAAGATAATACAGAGTTCTTTATAGACGTAATTTAAATGACATCTTTAAAATGGCAAGCTTTGTGGTAAGATTTATTAGCGTGCAGACTTTGTTGAGGGAAACTAAGTAAAATATTTCTAGATATTTGTAATGAGCTCGGTTTTATTCCAGATCGTTATAAATAGAAATCGTCTGGGCATTAGAACGGGGCATTCAGAACAATTCTGATATAAATCGGGACAATCAACCCCCCACCCCACCACAACCAATTGATAGATTCTCCACTTAGATTATAGCTTTTTGCTTTGGTGATATAAGATGAGAATGTATATTTCCAATAGTTAGGCATGCTATATTTAAGTTTTAAAGACAAGAGAGGACCAAGTTAAATAAGGGTTAAATCCTAGTTCTTTAGACTTACTTTGTTTTAAAGTGACAAACACCTTTAGCAATTAATTAGGATCTCAAATCTTTAAACAAAGGTACAAACAAATATTTTAGAAATGATTCAGAAATTCAAGGATTTTTTCTTCTTTTTTTTTTAGTTTACCTACCATATCAAGTTCTATTCTGAGCACCCAAATACTGTAAGAAATTTACTTAAGAACATCACAAGAAGGGGGGAAAGTATTGCTGGGAAATCATGTGACTTTGCTCCATTAGCTATTCACTTTTTGTAATATTATAAGTTTTACCTCTGGATAACATGGCCAGTCTTCATAAAGAATGATCAGAATCCTGGATTAAGCAGAGTCGCCGGGATATTTAACTGTTGGAATAGTTCATTCACCTTTTACAAAGAAAGGGGGGATGACAATTAATTTTAATGACAATTTCTAAAAATTATAAACCTAATAAACTGTATGGGGTTTTTTTTTTGCATTAGTAAAAATACAAGTTGTTTCCTTTACAAGTCACAATGCTGAAATGCATCAACTGCAGCCAAAAAGCAAGACTACATACAGTACTTTTTATTTAGTCTTCTTAACATATCTACCTTAGGGGATTGTTTTCAAAGGACCAGCTGAAATAAATGCAAGAAAGCCTGTTTAATTATTACACCATAGGGAGCTATTTCGGTTACATATTACCATACAACAACTACCCCAGAACTTAAAGAAATCATTGTGTCCCCTCTCACGGTTCTGTGGCTTGCCTAGGTTCCTTGGGGGTGACTTCAGCTGTACGTGACATTGGCTGGGACTGCAATCAACTGGGCTGGGTCATCCAAGGTGGCTCATTCATGGACCTGGCACCTTGGGGTTTTTGAAAGGCTGGCTCCGCAGAGACAAATGTTTCTCTCTCCATGCAGCCTCGGGGTATCTCTCCGTCTGGCCTCTCTATAGGATCCCTCCAACCACAGAGTATGCAGATTTCCTACATGCTGCTCCCAAAGCATAGAAGTGCAAGCTGTCAGGACCTCTTAAGGTTTAGGCCTAACACTGACACTTCCGCCACCTTCTACGGGCTGAAGCAAGACATAGGTCAGCCCAGACGCAATGTGGAAGGCCACCACACAAAGACATCCATTTGGGGTCGGGTGGTCCATTGCAGGCCATCTTTAGAATCTAGCTACTATCCAAGCTCCGCTGCCCATCCCCAAATCCAAAACACCAACGAATACCATCGTGTTCATGCACTCCGAGCTCCTAAATGCTCAACACTTTCTTTCGTAGCTGCTCTGATGCTGCTTGCTTTTGCCAACAACGCCGAGAACAGCAAATCAAAAGAAACATATAAATGTTATCTAATCCTTTGCCCTAAACTTCTTTACAGACTTTCAGTACTGCAGTGTTTCCTTTTTTATAAAATCTGTTGCACCATCATATTACATGTTTTTAAATTTTAAAATGCATTTTTGTAGAAACATAAAAAGGTAGTAACTTTTGCTTTAAAAATATTACAACCAATTTCATATACTGCTCGTGGGGCCAAATGTTCAAATCCGGTCAAAAGAGACTTTCACTGACTTTCAACATCAGTATAAGAACATTTAGAGCTAACTGTACAATAATTCGTTTGTTTTTTAGTATGAGGACATTTAGAAAACAATTTTTAAGGAAGTCATTTTTTTTGCTACTACTGTAAACAAATTAGCATGCCTTCTAAAAAGACCATATTAAAACAGATAAATCAATAGTGGGTGAGCTTAATACTGAAATCTATTTTAGAGTTTCTAATGCCCGTGATGTCTCTAAATTATTCATAATATACTTTCCAGCAATATTTATTCCCTACCAATGTACCCAGTCCAATACTTGATTAATGTAGGTTATATAACAGTGTATCTGCTTTGATAAAGCAACCAACAAGAAAATATGGGGGGAAATAGTAGCTAATTTCAATCGTTATTCCTTATTAATGCCATAAATTCTGGAAAGTTAAGAATCGGAGGCCTCAAAAGTAGGTCCCGTAAACTGTTACTCCGTATTAAAATGGCTGTATTTTCTTTCTGCATTTCATAGACTGCCTTAGCAGGAAGAGATTTTTGAGGTTCGTTCACATCCAAAAAGACTGAGGCCGAGGGTGCAATGGACTTGCTCAGACATTTAAATGATTCGTAACGAAGCACTGAAACACACATTTATAATCCAGCAACTTAAAGAAAACAATGATTCGATTCCCATGCTATTTTTCTATCGTTGCTCTTAAACGCCTCACTCTCAGGAGTGCTCTTTCTTTTCCTGCTATTGTTGCTGTCGGCCCTCTTCTAGCTGGAAGAAGATCTGAGCAAAAAGATGGACAAAGATGAAGAGGCTTTGAGGGCAGCTCAAGCAGAACTGAAGGAAGCCCGGCGCCAGTGGCACCACCTGCAAGTGGAAATTGAATCTCTCCATGCTGTGGTAAGCCTGGTCTCCCAAGCGACTGGCCCATGGAGTCCCCAGATGCTACTTGATTAAGGAGGCGGGGGGATGGGAGGAGGAAACCCCATTACTTTACAGTGAGAAACTCACTGTGAACAAGAAATCAAGGCCACTGAATTCTACCCCAGGTCCTAGTTTAACTACCCTTTTCCCTCCTTCCCTCGAGGTTTAGTTCACCCGATTCATATTGAGTGGCCCTTGCTTACTGCCCTGTGGCTCTCGGGGAACAGAGCTCTTGTCATTACCCAAAGTCACCACCGTGGAGAGTCCATACTTTTGAGACGTCTAATAAGAAAATATTTAAACACTTGTCTCAAATGCTTTTTATATGCATTCTGCTTTGGCTTTGTTATTTAACAGTCTATATTTTTAACACTTAAAAAAGAATGATAAGTTAAGCACACTGCAGAATTCTTATTCTTATTCTTTCTTTAACATTTTTTTATTGCTTTCAGAGAGAGAGAGAGAGAGACAGAAACATCAATGATGAGAGAATCATTGATCAGCTGCCTCCTGCACGCCCCACCCTGGGGATCGAGCTCACAACCTGGTATGTTCCCCTGACCAGGAATTGAACTGTTGACCTCCTGGTTCATTGTTATTATTACTAGAGGCCCGGTGCATGAAAATTCATGCCCTGGAAGTGGGGAGGGATCCCTCAGCCCGACCTAGCCCCTCTCACAGTCCGGGAGCCCTCAGGAGCGGGAGGCAATCCAGTGATAAGGGGAAGGCGATGCCCCCATCACACCTCTGCTGCTGCCACTGCCAGCAGTGCATGCCTCGGCCAGCCCTACAGTCCTGGTTACCTGAGCTCGGGTGGCCCTGGGTGGCTGGGGAGCTGCCATCCAATGCTTGCTTGCCCCTCAGGATGGACCTGAGTAGCTGGGGGCTAAGGGAACTGGGGGACTCCAAAGACAGGCATGCCTACCGCCCTGGCTGGGCTGAGAGAACTGGGCACTGCCATCTTGTGGCTGTGGGCGCTGCCATCTTTGAGGGCAGGACAGTCAATTAGCATATTCCCTCCTTATTGGCTGTGGGCACCACCATCTTTGCACCAGCGTGAGGGTCAATTAGTATATTCCCTCTTTATTAGATAGGATTATTTGACCTCATAAATTATCAGAGGATTTCTTTGAAACAGTAGGCTCTCTAAATATATACATATAAAACATACTTTTTTAAATATTTGAGCCATACATAAAGCTGTAAGGAAACACCTCTCCCTTAATATCTATTTATTGATTTCAGAGAGGAAGGGAGAGGGAGAGAGACAGAAACATCAATGACGAGAGAGAATCATTGATCGGCTGCCTCCTGCACACCCTCTACTGAGGATTGTGCCCGCAACTTAGGCATGTGCCCTTGACCAGAATTGAACCCGGGACCCTTCTGCAGGCCGATGCTTTATCTATTAAGCCAAACCATCACCTCTCCTCTAAGTGCTGTAGAACTATTACAACCTTTTATTAAAAAAAAATAAAAATAAAATAAAAAAGGAAAAACACAATAGTGAAGACACTGCACATCAGGATTCAGAAACGCACTGCGTTTCACTGATTCATTGATGAAGATCTGTCTAAAACAGGAGCGGGGCCTCGAAAACTCCCTGCAGGCCAGTGAGCAGCACTACCAGACGCAGCTGCAAGACCTGGAGGCCGTGATCGAAGGGCTGGAGAGAGAGCTGCAGGAAGTAAGGCATGGCATCGAGAAGCAGCTGCAGGAGCATGAGATGCTTCTCAACACGAAGATGAGGCTAGAACAAGAAATAGCAACGTACCGCCGCCTCCTAGAGAAGGAAGAAATCAGGTACCTGATCCCAAGCGGTTCGTGACAAGTGGCCGGGAATGCAGAGCCCCTTGCGTCACTGCTGACGTAATCAGAGAAATTATATCTAAAGAAATCATCTCCATGGCAGGAGCACTGAGTTTCTACAATTCAATAGTAGTACACACTACGTACAAAGGGTAGCACGCACTGCAAAGGAGCATGCACTGCAAAGAATATGAGCGGTATTTCCAGCCCCCACAAATCGTGGACAAAATAACCAAAGTTAGGGGCCTGAGCTACCACAGTGAGACTAGAACAAAATGTAAAGAATTGCCAATCAGTACAAAAATGACCTTTCTAAATTTTCCCACTTTCCTTGCCACGCAAACCTTTTAGAAATTAGTCACTGCCTTATACGGTCTGCCCACAAAGAAAGTTTGGAAAATTCTTTCTATCACATCCCCCCCACACACACAAAGGCCCACTCCCACCACACATCAAACACCAAAATCTTACAACCATGGGAAGCAGTGGTGTTCGGAGTATATGATTTAGAAGACTTCCCAGATTGTCCTGATAACAAAGGTACCAGAGAGGAATTCTTATTGATTCACACAATTTCATAATCTGCAATCACTTATAAGGTCACGTGGCTTTGAGCACAGCACAACCTCCAATTTTGCATGTTCCCATAAAAACAAAACTAGTCTCTTTTTTTTTAACCCTTTGTACGCCATAAGCATCAGTATCATGTGGGGATGGTTTCCGTTTTGGATGCGTGGCAGTTAACTGGTTAAATATGGGTGTTTTTTTAAATTTCCAAGTACAGTCAACAGTCAACATATTAATTTCAGACATACAACCCAGTGATTAGACATGTATATAACTTTTAAAAACCACCTAATAAATCTCACATCATGCATAGTAATTACAATATTATTGGCTATATTTCCTATACTGTACTGTACATCCCCGTGACTGTGCTATAACTACCACTTTGTCCTTCCTCATCCCATACCTCCAGCCCTCTCACATGGGCATCCATCAAAATGTTCTCTGAATCCATGATCTGTTTCTGGTCTGCTTGTTCATTCGTTTTGCTTGTTAGATTCCACATATATGGCATTTCTCTGACTTACTTCACTCAGCACAATACCCTCTAGATGCATGCATGTTGTTGTAGGTGGCAAGATTTCATTTTTTTTATGGATGAGTAATATTTCACTCTATATAAATACCACTTCTTTAAAAAGAAACCTTTATTCTTGCTTGCTTCAGAATTCTGAGACTTCTATAAAACTAGATGAAACTGCTTTAACCTATAATGTCTTGACACTTACTAAATCTTTGAAAAACGTAAATTAAATTCAAAATATACCACTTACTAGCAGAGTGAAGCCAGGCAGGTTGCTAAACCTCTCTGTGCATCAGTTTTCTCATCTCTAAAATGGGAACAATATTACCTACTTCATAGCATTGCTGTGAAGATTAAACAAATTAATGTTGCAAAGGGCTTAAAATAGTATTATGTAAATATTAGAGGCCGGTGCACAAAATTCATGCACTGGGGGATGGGTGAGGGAGTTGTCCCTCAGCCCAGTCTGCACCCTCTCCAATCTGGGACCCCTTGGAGAATGTCCAACTATGGGATCGGGCCTAAACCGGCAGCTGGACATCCCTCTCAAAATCTGGGACTGCTGGCTCCCAACTGCTCACCTGCCTGCCTGCCTGCCTGCCTGATTGCCCCTAACCACTTCTGCCTGCCAGCCCGATCACCCCCAACTGCCCTCCCCCCGCTGGCCATCTTGTGGTAGCCATCATGTGACCACACAGGGGTGGTCATCTTTGTGCGAGGATATGACAGTCAATTTGCATATTCCTTTTTATTATATAGGACACATATAATGTATTATTAAATAAAAGGTTGTGAATTTAATTAATTCCTAAATCTTCAAAATATTGGTAACCTGGTCTTTAATATTTCTGTAATATTATTTTATTATGCCATATTTAATACATATAAGAAAGTATCAAGAAAGATGTAATGAACTCCTGTGAGTTCCATTACATCTGATCTTCCCCCGGCTCAGTGAGACATACACACTGTTGTTGAAATCTGTTCCACTCCTCATCCCCTACAACTAAACCACATTCCTCCAATCTCATCCTCCTCCCTCAATCTAACCTGACTCCCAAATTTGATGCTTATTATAAGAATATGTCTGTATCCCTAAACAAAAAATGAAATTGTTTTGCATTCTATTTTAACCTTTATAAACTTACTCTTCTTTTCACTCAATGTTGTACTTGGGAGATTCATCCATAAGGATACAGTGTGCCCTGAGTTCATTTATTTTCACTGCTAAAGAGTATTTCAGTTGGATGAATATACTGCAATGTATCCATTCTCTTATCAGTGAGCATTTGTTTCCATTATCTGCTATTACTTTGTTGCTCCTATAATATACTTCTTTCCAATTTCAGATATTATGGTTGTATCCAAGGAGGAAAAAAAGAGAAAAAACCTACAAGTAGAGTTGGTTTTGTTTTACCTTCAGGTAAGTTTCTGATATAAAGTAAATTAACTTGAAAAGCGAAGTGCCATTTGTAGGGATTATAAATAAATTGAACACTCTAACGTAGCAAAAATAAGCAACAATTACATAAATGTTACCATGTGAATTGACGGTGATTAATACTTCAACATTGTAATTTAATGTTTCATGAATAAAATTTTCACAGCCATTATAAATGAAATCTCTTTTTCAACAAAAGTCCCACAAAAGTGTGAGAACGAAAAAGTGGAAACAGTGACCAAACAGGCAATATTAAATGGAAATGTCGTGAAGGAGAGCACTGAAGCTCATGGTACTATTCAGTAAGTAAAGCAACTCTGACTAAGAGTTAAAATAAACGTGTAAAGAAATTAATGTCAATCAAATAATCTCGGTAATCTTTGTTTGAATGTTTCCAAACCTAATTTTAATTTGCTGTGATTTTTAATCTGACACGAGTAAGCATATAGAAACAAAAATTCAGATAAAGGAATGCTCAATCCTTAACTCACCATTTAAAAAAAACACACAAAAAAACATAGCAACCCAGGAGCGTTCCATAGAATTCCTTGAAATTATAGTTATGTGATTTTTAAAAGTATATAAATTATAAATACCATGATGCACATTGTAAAACTTAACATGTAAATTATAAATCATTCAAACTTCTTGATTTCTTTTTCATATGGAATATATATTACATATTTTTTTCATACATCCATACGTCTTCATATAGAAAGGTTTGTTTTATCATTTCAGGACAGAGAAAGTGGATGAAGTTATTAAAGAATGGGAAGGTTCCTTCTTTAAAGATAACCCTCGGTTAAGGAAAAAATCTGTTTCTCTTCGCTTCGATCTGCATTTAGCCGCCACAGATGAAGGGTGTTTACAGACTAAACAGGATAATCTACCCGATATAGAAGTCAGGCTTATCATGAGGAGATCATGCAGCATTCCCTCTATCAAACCTCCATCAGCAGCTCACTAACCCAAAGACAGTCTTTGACTTGATCTGAAAATGACATTAGGATGGGCCAAGGTGGGCCGTGCTGACCACCTTCTGTCCCAAATGGAAGTTTAAGTATGAATGTTATGATTGATGTGTGATTCTCTTGGAGGGGGGAGATGGTAAGGGGCAAAATTTCTCTGAATTTAACTATGGATATATTTTTTGGAAAGGGCAAGTACAAATAAAATCAGAAATTCAGTATGATTTCTATTTTATTTATCCTCCAAATAATCGTTTTTTGTTCCCTTGAAATGTTATCAGACATGGTAAGCATTAGCAGCTTAGTAAAATCTTTGACTTAATGCCTGAATACTCTAAGGAAAAGGGAGTGGTTTATTTAAATGGGATTATACTATGGTGAATCACACCAAGTAATGCATCACGCTTCTATGACTGGTTATAGCTACAAAGATTTTTCTAATTGAAAAAGAAAACAACTATACAACTTTTAAAGAGGACTCTATTCCCTTAACCAAAAAATGTTCCTTTTGAGACAATCATTTGCCACTTAGAAAAATGACAGTTGCTTTCCATGAGCAGTTCTGAGCAAAGTATAGAACATAGCCCGGTTCTAATTTGATTAAATAAAATTAACCTTCATCTCAAAGTGTTTTTGTAGTCATTATGTGATTTCCAGAAGAGTTACTTTATTCAAAGGATTTGAAAATTGCCCTCTATCAACAACAACCAAAAAAGAGGCCAATTGCACAAAATATGAAAAGCTGGTACTACAATTTCTAGAACAATTATCCAACCTCTCCCCATCCCAGTTTTTCCATCTATAAAGTTCAATGTGATTAATTGGAGTATTTGGTGTGAGCATTAGGTAAAATATTATATAAAGTCTTATTAGTATTTTTCTGCAGTCATTTGTGTGAATTAAGATAATGATATTGTTATCTAAGCTATGAGTATTTGCAGGATTTATGTTTTCAAATTGTTCAAAGTATAATAAATATGGAAAAAAATATTTATTATGAGTAAGTAGTGTTGCAAAGTTTTATAAACAACCTAATTTGTTTAATACAGGTATATTTCTTTTAAGACCTTACATTTAAAAAGTATCTGTTTTAAACATTAGAAAGTTATAGGCTATTAATTTTTTTCTAAACAAAATATGTTGAGTATCACTCACCATACCTTTTTCCCAACTAAAGAATTATCCAAGGGCTATAGCTATGTTAGCATTTTAGTACAGCCTTTCCAACCAAAACCTCTGTCTCTCCCTCTCTCTGTGTGTGTCTCTCTTTCTCTCCTTTATTTCAACAACAACAAAAAGGTATATTTTAACCTGAAGAAAATTAATCTTTAACATAATGCAGGGATATAGTTAAATTTTTCTTTCAGTTACTTCAGATTTCTTTAAGTGTTGCTTATTCTATTTCGTGAGAGGAATAATTTTGTTGTCAAGGATACAATAGCATTTAAATGCTTATTCTTGCATAAGCATCTAACCTAAAATACATCCTATATGTAAAAGTGTTTAATATCAGTTAAAAGCTGCTAACTTCATTAAAGCTTTGAAAATGCAGTCATATAAGCTATTGTACTAAAGTTACTGTATTAAGCAACAGTGATCATAATACCATATATCTAGTGTAATTGATATGCAGTGTAAAAACTTAATAGTGGGCATCATAAATGTAACCGCTTATAATAGTAATTCCACTATGCAGCTATTGTGTGCAACGTATATTTTAAAATACAGTGTTTGAATTTATAACAAAGTTTTATTTGCTTTGGGGCATTTTAAATTGGGATATGAATTTACCAAAGTAAATGATACCACTGTAATAAAAATTATAAAACTGAAACATGAACTCTAAATCTGCATTGTGTTTGAGTTCGAGACATTGTGAGTTTGTTCTGAATGACAAACAGTAACCATGGCGGAGAAAGAATTTCTTTTAATATATAATTTACTTCAAAGAGGAAGGGAGAGAGAGGGATAGCAACATCAGTGATGAGAGAGAATCATTGATCGGCTGCCCCCTGCACACCCCACACTGGGGATCGAGCCTGCAACCCGGGCATATACCCTGACCTCCTGGTTCATAGGTTGACGCTCAGCCACTGAGCCATGCCGACCAGGCTGTAATACGAATGGTTTATTCTAATTTTAAAAAATCAAAATAATCCCATAATCCCCTAAGTATAACAGCCAGAATTTACAAAATGCCCATTCTGCTCCTCACACTGTATTCAGCATGCTTGTACATAATCACTAATCCTCACACCGATCCCTCAGGATGTATAATGTCACTCACATTTTGTAGATAAAGTAAATTAATATTCTTCCATTATTGGGGCATAATTAAAATGTATGCTTTTATGACAAAATACAAAAGTGAAGAATAATTCCAATTACTAACAATTGTAGCGTCCCTGCCCCGCCTGGCACCGTCACTAATTATCCATGTAACCAGGAAGGAATTACTAACATTTCTTAGCCTCAATTTTCACACTTGAAAAAAAAAAGGGGGGGGGGGAGATGGTATTTGGGAACATCGCCTGCCTCACAGTTGCTTGAAATTAATACTGAGTGACCAGATTATTATCATCTCTGAACCCATAATAATCTGGCAGATAGATAGATAGATAGATAGATAGATATATGCCTCTAGTATTACAAATAAACATTTTGAAAGAATGTATATATGCAAATCACTACAAGCCTTATCCAGTTTCCCTCACACACTTAGGCCCTAGACCACCCTAAGCTAACTTTGGGCCTCACCTCCATACACATTTATTGAGGTCAAGCCTTAGTAGACACGGGCAATGTGAAGATGACCAATGCAGACGCCTGGACCTCTGTTTGCAAGACCCTCACCATGCAGTAAAGATGACCAACACCCTCGGGTACCTTGGATCAGGTACAGACTACAAAGATGTCAAAGAACCATGGAGCTGGGAGGAAGGATTATTGCAAGGGAGGTGGTGTGGGCGGAGGGGGTGGTCAGGAGGGCATCAGAGGGAGACGTGTGAGAGCTGGAT
Organism: Vespertilio murinus; assembly: GCA_963924515.1. Lineage (NCBI taxonomy): Eukaryota > Metazoa > Chordata > Mammalia > Chiroptera > Vespertilionidae > Vespertilio > Vespertilio murinus. Next base: position 7,402,846 of record OZ004718.1, read on the forward strand.
CCAAAAGGACAGCTGAGTTTACCCTGAGAAAGCACGCGGCAGGCACTGCCATCGATGGGAACCCAATGAGCCAAGCCCTCGTCGGGCAGAGGCCAGTGGCACCTCCGCTCCGCAGGGGCGCCCAACCCAGGGAGGATCCACACGCCGCTGGGCCTCGGCTCGGAAACCAGCGGCGATCGCAGCAGATTCGACCTCGGGGAAACGGGAAAAGCCCGTGTTTTTAAAGCCAGAAGCCCGAGGGGCGCCCGTGGGGGCGGAAACCGCGCTTCCCTCAGCTCGGCCCGCTTAGAAAATGGCCTGGCGGCGTGAGGGGTGGGGGCCGCGGGGCTGGCGCGGCCCGAACCGGGCCCGCGCGGCCACAGTGGCTCCGGGGCTCCTGCCCCGGCGACCTCCGCCGTCTGCCGGCCCCGCGCGTGGAGCCGAGGCCGCGGGTCCCCGGCCCTCCGCGCAGCCTCGCGCGCCCGCCGGCCGCCGCTCCCGCCGCCGCCGCCCCGCCCCCTTCACGGCGGCGGCGCGCAGGCCTCTCGGGCGGGCGGCCCCTCCGCCTCCCGCCGTGGCGAATCTGCGCCCGCCCGAAAAGGCACCCACACTCGGCGGGCCCGGCAGGACAAAGAAGACCTGAAAAAAATTTCGTGACCGCAGGAAGCCTCGGGCGTCCTCCCGAGGAGGTTTCTTGTCCCGAAGTCGGTCGGCGGCGGAATTAAGGAATTCAGACGCGTGTGGAAAGTGCGAGCGCGGACGCTCGCTCCGCGCGCGGGGGGCGGGGCCTGCGCGGGACAAAGGGAAGCCAGGCCGGAGCTGCGGGCGCCTCTTCTGCCCGCGGGTGAGTGTTTCCGCCCGGGCTCCGGCGGGCCGGGCGTGGGGGGCCGGCGGCGGGGGTCCCCGCGCGGCCGGACTGCGGGAACCCGGGGGTTGCTGGGGTTCAGGCCCGGCCGCGGGGCCGAGCCCGGGGCTGGGAGCGCCCTCCCTGAGGCCTAGCGGAGCGAGGGTGGGCTGGGAGTCGTCCCGCCCGGGTTCCCTCCTCGGCGGCTCGACTCGCCCCTGCCACGGGCCCCGCGGAACGGGTCCCAGCAGCCGTGCGTGCCCCCGCGTTCGTGGGCTTGCTGGTAGCGTGCACCCTCCGCCACAAGCCTGCAGGGAGCAGCCGCAGAGCAAGCCCTCGGGGTTGAGCGGGGGCCCGTGGGCATCGCTCCCTTCCCCCCACCCCGACCCCCTGACCCCCCAAGGAAGGTGGTTTCCCTGAGTTCAGGCATCGACCTGAGGCTCTCGGTGTGGCTCCGAGTGAAGAGCAAAAGCTCTGGAGCAGATGGGCCTGGGTCGGGAGCCCACCCCTGGCATTTCCTCGGCTGTGTGTTTTTAGGGCATCTTCCTTACACCCACTAATTCCATCTGTAACCTGTCCCTGTCTTGTTGGTAGTTGGTGACTGACTATAAAACGAAAGGATGTGGGTGATCGGCCCCCAGACGGTATTCAGCAAAGACCTGTCGAGTATGTTAGGTCCGGCGGTGGGGATGGAGCCCGCGGCGGGCAGCCCGCGCTTGGGCTGCGTGGCGTGTAGCCGAGGGGCTCAGTCATTTAAAAGGATGAACCGTGAATACCGTAGGAGAGCTGGTGGCAGCGCCTGTCAGGGCCCCCCACAGAAGGTTGACAGCTCCCTGAACGTGAGCAGGAAGGAAATAGACACAGAGGCAGTGGTTTCCGCCTGTTCCTTAAGGAAGGAGGGAGAGACCCAGTTTAGGTCACTGAGAATATAAGCTACAGTGTTTCCTTCCACTCCAGCTGTCTTATTCCTGGGGCTCCAGGGGATTCCCCCTAAAAATGCAAAATAGGAGCAAAAAAAAGATACATGTCATCCTGTTTGTTGCACAGAGCGTTGGATGGGAGGATTGCAGTAGTCCTAGAAGTTATTTGCCTTTTTTTCTGACCATGAACATCGCTTTGTTTGCCCTGTGTGATGTCTACCGGTGTCAGGAAGCAGCTCGTGTGCATGGTCATGGCCTGAGCTGGTAATCCGAGGGCAGAATTTATTAAGGATTGAGCTAGGTCCTGGGACTGTGATAATGAATCAAATGGTCCCTGTCTCCAAGCAGCCCACGATCTAGCCACATTAACCGGTAAATGAGACAATACACAGTATCCTAGATCTATGTAAAGCCGGTAGGAATACAGAGGAAGCAATCCTGCCCCAGGTAATTTATCAAGGAAGCTCCACTAAGGAGATAATTTTGCAACAGGCTGTGAAGGGTTACTAAGAGTTTGGGTTTTGTTTGTTTTTTTGTGTGTATTTTTTTCCCTGATGGATTCTTTCAAAAGTTTTTTCCAACAGCTATAAAGCTGTTTGCCACTAAGAGGGAATATAAAGTTCCTTAGCATGCCAGTTACCTTTAGTACTGCCTTCGGGAATAAAATGTTGCTCCGTTTTTAATAGAAGTTGTTGGGCTAACAGGAAGGGAAAGCTGCTGCTGATTGGGAGCTGTCAGGATCTGCAGGCCTCCCTTAGTGTGGGCCCTGAGAATGTATCACATCCTATTGTCATTATGTCTTAATCGGTCTGATTAAATGTGTCCATGGCATCAGCAAAATGTTTCCCATTCAAGAGGTGGCTCAGTAGCCTAAGAAACATTTTTGTTTTAGTCGCCTTAATTCTGATCATCACAGTGACCTAAAGAACTAGTTAAATATGCAACAGGCGTGGTTACTAGAAGATAATGTAATTTTACTAAGCAATACCAATTAAACTACCCTTATTCTTTAGGAAAACATTCTCTCATGCTTGCTGCGTTTTGATTCTCTTTTTTTTTCTTTTTTTTCCTTTTTTTATTTTAGTGTCTCAGATTCATTCTTAAGGAACTGAGAACTTAATCTTCCAAAATGTCAAGTAAGTTTCGTTTTTTTTATACTTATCAATCTATAGAAATAAGAGACTAATGCCCTTGCAAATGGGAATTCCAAAATACTCTCATTTTTTTTTTCTTCAAACAGGACCATTGGTAGTTTTGTTGCATAGTGTTATATCTCAGTTGTTTACAAGAAGTTATTTATTTTCTTTCAAACAGAAAGACCATCTTATGCCCCACCTCCCACCCCAGCTCCTGCAACAGTAAGTTTTAATTTTCTTGTTAATGTAATAGCCAAGTCTGGCCTTGATACAAAAACCCAGATGTCTTCCAGGAAGGGTCACTCAATCATCACAGCAACAGAATGAAAAATTCAGCTAAAAAACAAAAAAAAACAAACCCAGCACTTCCTACTAAATAAAATGCATCTTACTTTGAACCAACCCCAACATTTAAAGAAACATACTGCTGAAAAGCCAACCTCCTATGCTCGGTTCTTTTTTCCCTTTTTTTTTTTAATGGGAAATAACTGACAAGTTTAACACTTCTTTCTTGTTAATCTCTTGTTAAGTCTTTAAAGTTGATACTGAGTGAATGCTCATTCTGGCATTTGTTACTTCCAAACCTAACCTTAAATTGGTTACATTGTTTTCTCTCCTAGTCTATAGATAATTTCCATATTAAAGCAAACAATAAAGTTTCCAGTTCTGGAATAACACTCATTGATAATCTTTATTTTCAAGCTGTTCAAGTAAGGATTTTATTATCTGTGGGTCAGATCCTGCTGCTGAATTTTACTCCACTCCATATATCATTGGTTTGGAATTTGACGTGTTTCAAAGTGTCTGAATAATCGTTGTGAATTGGTTTTTTTCACCCAGCAAGTTCTGATCCAACTTGGTCAGCGTGTCAAATAATTATCCAGTCCATACAACAAGTTCACAGTAACTCCTCAGACCTTGCTGAAATAGATTCCTTGTTTGTTATTTTAAAAAAGCAAAACAAAATACTATTAACCTTTACCATACCCTACAAAAGCAATTCTTTAACAGCTGTTAGCCCTTCTTCCAAACCCCCTTCCCCTAAATTTCAAGCTAGTTTACTAATTAGGTCCTCTTTGTATTTTATCCACTAGATAACTATTCTTAATTACTAATCCCTTAGATAAATGTTTTAGTTACGTTTATTAGCAATTTGGTTTTCTTCAGTAAGATGTTTTTAAAAAGAGATGCTATATCACTTTATATAACATACCGTCTCAAGTTATGTCCAGTAAATCTTAAAGTCCTGTGTTTGCTTTCTTAAATCAAAGAACATATCTTACGACCATCTCCTCGGCACTCTGCCAGTGGCTGTCCCGGTAGAGTTGAACAGTTGAGATTCCTGACCTCAAACAACTAACCATGTACTTCATTTTTGGAAATGGTATAATTGTCATGTTTTAGGTTCAATTTTTTTAAGCCCCCCTGCTTAATTTTCCTACATCACTGCCTCAATTTTGAAGTGTCTCATTTTTTATGCAACTTTTGAAGGTGTCATTTTTATACAAACACTGCCTCAGAACAGTGTATAGTACCTGGAACACATACTTGATTTTTTGAGAAAATAAAAATAGTCCAAAACCAAGTGTTCGCTTATGACTTCTCAAATATAGAAAGGGATTTTTTTAAATTTTTGCCTTTCTTTAGTCATATTTATCTAGCATTATAGCTTCACATTGACACATAATACAGAAGACTAGGGATTAGGACATCCAGCAGAGTGGAAATTAAATGAGTTAATCCTCCTTCCTTTTTTTTTTTCTCCATTATTTTAACCACCACCATCACAATCATCATCACCACCACTACCACCTCAACCACCCAGATGTGCCACTCTAAATAATATACACTTCTTTTTGTGCCTTTGATATTTCATCTGTTTTGCCTACTTTAATAAGCTTAATTTGCGTCTTCTATAACTACATAGATTACAAATTGATCAGTTCTCTTCTCAAGAATATCAAATGTTTGAATATCTTTCAGAAACTAAGGATATGTGCACCGGCATGTTTTTAAAAATTGTGTTTATTTTATAACAGTTACAGTTTAATTGGAATGTGTTAAGTGTATTTTACATCATACAATTCAAGACTGTTAATTGCATGTTAAAATGAAATTACTGTCACTTGTTTTTATTGAATTTCATTAGGGAAAATACCCTACTTTTGGTCTCTTTGCTGTATTCCTTTTATGTATTATATCTTGATTCTCATTAACATTGGATGTCATTATATTAACCACAAGGGGACCGCTATATAAGAGCCCATTTGTAATCACATATAACTCACAAAAGCCAAGAATTCTGTTGCTACAGCAAGTAATTGTGTACTTAAAAGGACTAAAGCTATCAGGAAACTAGATTTGTTTTTAAAAAGAGAGAGTTTCAAGTCTGTCAACTAGAAAAATAGTTCACATTAACTAAATGCAGGAATTATTCATGACTGGCTTACGAAAGATGGATCAAAGAAGAGGTGGAAAAGAAAGCCTATGAAAGAATGGCTGGGTTAAAAGGATCAGACAGCCCCCCCAGAAAGAAATCCATGCATTTCTTACAAGTCTTTGTTTTGAAATCATGTATGTGACATCCATTGAATCTCACATATGTTCTTTTCTATTGACAACTTCTGACTTCCTGATTTGAGTCTCTTCTCATTTCTCATATGTATAAGATGATTTAAAACTGTCTTTGAAAGCAGTCCATTTCTTGTTTTTGTTCTTAGTAGACAAGTACATTGGCGGCATCCACATAACTGTCAAATAAGTCATGTTTTGTTTTGCATGTAAAGTGTTCTCACACTTGTAGTTTACCACATTTCCAGCTTTCCTCTCAGACATATATTGCCAAGATGTTATATCATACTATTGACCATAAAGTAATCCTGAATGTTTGAGACACTTCGCTGCTTATTCCAAAAATGCAAGCACGCATTCAGATTCACACCAACACCACTGGCCCTGCAGAGAGAGAGAGAGGAAAGAACCACACACTTGCATACTGGTTTCTCAATGAAAGAAAAAACAACTACAACACATCACTGCTTGTTTAAACTCAGGTTGCTTTTGCATGTCATATGCAGATCATTTTTCATTTCTGTGTTTTCCTCGTTTGAGCCCATTTCTCATTCGTGTTTTTGTCTCATTTGTTTCCATCAGCAAATGCCCAGCACACCAGGGTTTGTGGGATACAATCCATACAGTCATCTCGCCTACAACAACTACAGGCTGGGAGGGAACCCGGGCACCAACAGCCGGGTCACGGTAGGAGAATCAACTATTACAGCATCCGGCAGACAACTGGAATTGACCAGAAATGCCTTCAGAGATAGGTCCTTGTGAATCATCAGCACAGCCATTAAATTATTTTTAACCTGGCTTTTCAACTATTTTGAATATTTGTTGTACGACCTTACAGTGAAAAAAATATATATATAGTGAGATCCTGGATATGTATAAGAAAAAAACTTCATTCTTTTTGGTGGTTGGTAGAGATAAAACCTTGGGCACTTAATGTTTGTACTATATGTAGACAAACCTAGAAGTTTTTATGGTTAAAATACTCTAGTTGAGCTGAAGCGTTATCTTTCGTTTAAGGTGACTAGCATTAGGTTCGAGAACTCAGGTTTCTTAGCAAATGCTGGGCTTACAGACCTGGCTTTTTTTGGCTGGCCTTCTAGTTTGAATTGCTACACATAATTATTTGTCTTTTGGATTTAATAGGTGACCTTCTAAGATTCATTTGTCTTCAGTTAAAAAGAGAAAAAGACTTTCGTGTCACATCAAAGAATTGCAGAATAAAACTTGAAAGAAATTAATTTGAAGTACTAGACTAGATAACTACAACTAGCAGTGTGCTTATAATCCTTAGAGATATGAGATATGATTTTTGAAACTGAAGATGTGTTATTTAAGTGATCAATCTAAGAAAAAATAAATATAAAAGTTAAGTAAATTATAAATTTAAAATAATCAAAATTGGGTGATGTACTTTTTATTTTAGAATCATCTTAAACTCCATTCAAGGAAGTTTAGGTACCAAAGGGGAAAAAAATAGCTGTAAAGAGGATTTATCAAAAATAACTAAATAAATTGAATCCAAAAGCCAAATATCTGCATACACTGGATTAAGTTTACCCAGAATGACGGTAAACTTCTCTACCTGGTTTTCATTTGCTATATTCATAAATAATTCAATTATGTGAATTCAAAAAGCCCTCTCACCCTGTAGTCAAGCTAGAGCAAAAAGCTTGTTACTCTCAGACTATCTTGGTAAGCACATTGCTTAGCTTGATAGGTTTTGTTTGTCTAAAATTTTCATTGTTTCTGCATAATTTGTACTTCATAAGCATATCAAGTTTTATGTGCCATGCATATTTCATGGTATCTGAAAATAATTCTGACAGAGTATGTGTGTGTGAGTATGCATTTCACAATGCATACAATTTTTATGTGTGTTGGTACATGTTTTTTCCTGGCCTAAATGTGTTGTTTCATGAATGTATGGGTGGCAAGGTTATCAATGATAAAGAGCATTTTAATTTAAACAAGAAACGGAATCAAATTTGGGCCATTCGTGTTAATGCAGAAAATTACTCATGAGCAAGTAAACAAGAATGATTGCATTTTAATTGCTCTATACAGTCAGCTCTTGATTATCTCTGTTAATGGAATAGAAATAGTGGCAACTAATTTTAGAATCACTTGTATTTTGGTCTGTGTAAGCATTTTGTTGTTAACTTGGATCTATCTGTGAGAATTCTCTTAATAAAAGGAGATCAGTTAATGGAGACTTAACCAGGGAAAGGCAAGTGCGCTCTCTGTTTTGGAAGCTGGCTAGATTACCTATTTCTCCCCATTCCTCCTCAGGTGTGTTGGGACCACAACATTTGGAGTGGGCATTAGCTTCAGGGTAGATTTGGACAAAAAGGTTGTTGGGGTGGAAAATTTGGTGTTTGGATTCTTTGTAGTTGTTTTCTTTGTATTGTTCTCTCTCAATATCAAATTTAATTATATTTAGACTTAACCTGAACGGCCTAGAAAATCTGAAGGCTTTTAGCCTGTGTTCATTCCAGCCCCCTCAACTTATCATCCTCAAGAAAATAAGTTATGGCTAAAGTTTTTCACCACCTTTTTTATATATCTAATTTAGCCATGTTAGGACTCAGTAAATCTGATTTTGGCCATTATTAAAGTGTTTTATTTAAGTTGACCCAACTATGTATTACTTTGGCTGGATTTGGGGGGTGTCCTGTCTGATTTGAAGGAATGATTCTGTGCATCCCTATTGAGTAGCTCCCTGTAGGCTCCTGTGTACTTGAATAGCTTTCTGACAGTAACTATGTAGCATGTTGAAGCCTTTCGGAGTGCTTGTGATAGCTATGCAATGGAAATCGCTCCTAGTCAGGTCTTCATTCCGATGGTAATTAACTTCTCTTAAGTACAGTGTGGAAAATAGGTTGAGATAAAATGTTAAAAACAACTTATTTCTGCACTTCAGTGGAAATTCTATCCCAGGAGCAAACCCTTAAATAAGATCCTGCCAGAGAATTGGGAAGAAACAATAACAAACTCTTGAGTAGCCAAAATGAATTTCACAAAACAATGGACTTTTTTTGTAGGAGATCCCAGGACCATACTCTCATGTAAGCACGTTTCAACAGGCATAGCGACTTGTTTTCCCCCAGTGCATTGCCACTTAGAAGCAGAAAACTGGAAAGAGGGAGAGCTGCGGCTAGAGATGATTTCATGGTAACAGCAAGGAAGGAAAGGCTTTAAAAAGGCATAACCACTGGGCATTGAGACATTCTAGAACGATGTCCGTCTGAGATGGTAAATGCCAGGTGTTTAATGATACAAATCTTCAGTGTCCTCAAAATCAGCTAGACTTTAACTTGGTTAATGTTTTTTATTTTGCTTTGTTTGCATTTGTAAATTAGTCAATGTAATAAAATAGGGGCTCAGTATGTGAGCTATTTGGGAACCTTTCTTTGTGAGAAAGGAAGATAAATAGGCAAACCCATTAATGTTATAAATGCAGTTCTTTGAAAAACATCCAAGATTAACTATTACTATAACTTATCTTTTAAGTGTCTTAATTCAACATATTTAAGCATAGACATTTTAGAATTTTTTACCTCTTTTTTAAAAAAATTGTTAACAATGACCTACCAAATTCAATTATTGGCACAATTTCCACTTTATTTGTAACTTCATGAAATTCTGAAGATTTGTGTTAACTGAGTTGGAAAATGCTCTGATTTTATGACATACTAGTAAGGTTAGCTTTGTAGGAATTCCTCCCTTCTCCCTTCCCTCCTTGGAAGAACTCCTACAGACCCTGAGACAGATCTGCCCTTACTCTTCAGACCACCGCTGCTGACAGTTTCCATCCCCAATGGCTCACCTTTCATTGCCCACTGCTGCTAAAAGCAAGGGCTGTCTGCATGCCCAGCATGAGATGTGGTAAGAATGTACATGAAGAGTGAGAAGAAAAGTAATACTGTTTCAAAGATGAAATGCTTTCTAAAGAAAGTTCCTGAAAAGCATAGAGGAGTGAAGGAGACCCTCATAGTGAAGGAAGCATCATCTGAAAGCAGTGGAGTAGGGTGCAAACATGCTAATCTCTGAGCCCATGGATGAAGAAGAAGGTTGTAATTGAGCCCAGAATGGGGTTTGCCGTAGGGTTTTGTCACAGCAACAACAGAAAAGCAAGGGAACCGACTGTCACTAGTTTTCTTACAAGGACATGCCAATCTCTGTCTTGGTAATTAGAATAAGTCAGCACTTCTTACCCCCTGCCTGGCAAGAATCAATATTGGGGGGTCTTCTAGAAATGGGGGGGAAATAAAAGTCATTCAGCCGTGGTTTTATTCTGAGTCCTTGAGCAAATAGAGTCATATACATATATTAAGAAGAGACTAAGTTCAGAAATGGCATTCTTGGGTTGGAGTTATGTGGGGTGCCCACTAGAAATTATCTGGTATCTCTTGCATAGATATTAGCCCATAGAAAGAACCAATCTTTTCTCTTTCTCTTTCTTTTTTAATCAAATGGAGATTCTTGATATACTTTAATAGCCCGTAAGCTTGTTTGCCCCTACACTAAGGATTAAAAAAAAAAAGACTTTATTTCACACTTCTTGATCCCCTTTATAGAAAACCACTAAATATAGAACCTTAACATGTCTAGTCGTGATAAAGGAGATGACGTTTTCGTTGCCTGTTTTTGAACTTAGAAAATAGTTTTTGTTGTTTATGTAGGGGTGCATTCTGAAATAATACAGATAGATACAAAGAGCCCTGTAGACAGTGTGAGTGTGGCTAAGTGCTGAAGGCATTCAGATTCTGGTGCAGATAATCAAGTGTTGACTGTATGTGTAATGGCAAATTAAACAAAATAAAAGGTGCCAGGTAATGTCCTGAATGTGGGACATTTGCTCTGTGACCACATATTTTTGATGTATGGATTGTTCTGTAATAATGTATTTGTTCTTGCAGCCAGGTTGTCAAAGCAGTAGCAATAAACTGCTGTGCAAAGTATTTTTAAATTATGTGCGTAAAGTCATTTTCTTCATTTTCTTTTGATGTGAACATTTCTGAATTTACAGTGATAGCTATTTTCAGTGGAGAAAATATAAGAATCTTGTATCCATGGACGAGTAGAAGAAAGGCGCATTAGAATTTTTAAGGCACTCTCTTTTCATTTTACCGGTGAGCTTCTTGCAATTGAATAATGAATGTTTCTAACTCTTTTGTAGGCATCCTCTGGTATTACGATTCCAAAACCCCCAAAGCCTCCAGATAAGCCGCTGATGCCCTACATGAGGTACAGCAGGAAGGTAGGTGCCGAGGAGCGGGGAGTGGGCGCTGCTGTCTGTGCTTCTCATTAGATTTCAGAGGGGCTTACCCAGCTTTTCTGTGCACAGTCAGAGGAAAGGATAAAGAACTGCGGTTGTTAAAGAAATTAGTTCTGATTTTAAAGTTCCAGGGCTAAAATTCAACAGGAAGAACATGATTGAATACACTGTTAAAATCCTTAAGATAGTGTTTAATAGCCGGTGTTATGTAGTCTTTTGGAGAATATGGACATTGGAAATATCTTGAATGAAAAAAGGGATATAAGACTACTGTATGTATTAGTATCTTATTTTTATAAAAATTATAGCAACTACATGATAGTTTGAAGGAAGAAAAAAGCCAAGAGATATAGTTATCTCTAAATAGTAAGCTATGATCATTTTTATTTTCTTTACACTACCTTGAATTTTCCCTCTTATTTTGTGTGTGATGAACTTACATTACTCTTAATAGATACAGCCAATAATACCTTTATTAAAGATAAGAGCATTTAGCTATTTCCATCATTATTTAGAATTTTTTTTTTTACTTTTGGTCATAATTATATGTGTATTTGATGATGCATTGTATTGTGCAGATTAACGACTTCTGAATTTTTATCAACTCTTAGACGCAGACTCTGTCACTGAGTTAGCTTCTCTAAGTGTCTGTAGTGATTGTTAATGTCTGAGATCTGCCTTAGAGCAATCCATTAGACTGGAGAGGAAATGAGATTGGCCAGCTGTTAGTTGTACAGCAGGCTAACGAGACTTGATTCTGTTCCCTCTGTTCTTAAATGTTCACATTAAAAAGTATTTTTAAAGGCCTGTATTTCTAGGCATCAATACTGACATTTCATCTGTTTCCTTTGTAAGGTCTGGGACCAAGTGAAGGCTTCCAACCCTGACCTAAAGCTGTGGGAGATTGGCAAGATCATTGGTGGCATGTGGCGAGATCTCACCGATGAAGAAAAACAAGAATATTTAAACGAATACGAAGCAGAGAAGGTAGCGTGGGGGCTGCAGTGGGACGGACCCCGTGGGAAAGGCATACACGTTCGCTTACGATTTAGAAAAGCAGCATAAGACCTAGGACAGCTGAGGCTGCGCTGCGGCTTGGTCTGCCTTGACCAAGTCACCTAATTTCTCTAGGCTTCAGATTGCATGTCTGTAAAAAGGAGATAATTAGGGTGTCTTTGGATATTCCTGCGAGATAATATAGGTATTCATTATAACCTGATAAGTGTTCGCTATAAAACTGCAAAACGGTTGCATTTCAGATAGAGTACAATGAATCTATGAAGGCCTACCACAATTCCCCCGCCTACCTTGCTTACATAAATGCAAAGAGCCGCGCCGAAGCCGCTCTAGAGGAAGAGAGTCGACAGAGGCAGTCTCGCATGGAGAAAGGAGAGCCTTACATGAGCATCCAGCCAGCCGAAGACCCGGATGGTAATGGCAAAAGCAGAGGGGGGTTTGCTATGCTTTCTCCGAGAATTAAAGTAAGACAGAGCTTTTAAGTTTCTGCTTCCTATCCTAAATGGAAAACAAAGCATAATTTAAGTGCCATTTCATTTTTTTTAATATATATTTTATTGATATTTTACAGAGAGTAAGGGAGAGAGACAGAGAGCCAGAAACGTCGATGACAGAGAAACATTGACCAGCTGCCTCCTGCACACCCCCTACCGGGGATGTGCCCGCAACCAATGTACATGCCCCTGGCCGGAATCGAACCCGGGACCCCTCAGTCCGCAGACCGATGCTCCACCACCGAGCCAAACCGACCTCGGCATTTCATTATTTTGATTAACTATTTTTTGTAAGATTTGTATGTGAATTTCCCACAAGAAAAGGAAATATTCTTTTTAGTGCAGAAAACAGCGAAAACTATCATTTATCCAAATCTTTGTACTCAAAATGCCTGAAAGGTTTTTGAGCCATAATCAGAATTTTGCCTCAACTGCTTTAAAAAAGGTAAATGCCTCCTAGTTACATCCTGTTTTCTTATTGGATCCCTAAGCCCTGAATTAAGGACTCCTAAAAGAGAAAGTTAATGAGCAGGGGAAAAAATACTATGAAACTTCCTTCCCAGTTAAGTGAGAAATCCAACTCAAATTTATAAATGTATCTCATGATAACACACATAAAGGTACCCAAATTTTATATATACACACACACACACATCAGCTTCCTCGTTGCCATTTCAGGAATGGTTTGCAGGTCTACAGATTGCACCCTGGCTGTGTGCAACCAGGCAGAGTCTGTAGCTACAAGGAGCCGCAGAGCTAGCCACCTCTAGCTGTGGGCATATTTGTCCACGTAGCAGGCATCTTGGATAAGTAATATTTTCTCTGTGTGCTGCTGCGATATGAAAAAGGTTGGAAGTTCTAACTTTAAGCAACAGGAAATATCAGAATAATTTAAGGCCCCATTTTAAAAGTAGTGGTAACAATGCTTGTAAGAACTTTAAAAAAGATACACCATTGAGAGAGGAAGCAGTAATACCACCTAAAGACAAATAAACTGACATACTTAAAAGAAAAACAAAAAGGTTATTTTAAAAGAATAGATTGGGATATTGGCAGATATTCTCATAAATACAGAATAGGATATTAGTATAACTAATAGCATATGGAATAGAAACTATCAAGTGTTAAACAGACTCAGGAGTGCTAAAGACACACTAGCATACACGGACCTTAATGCTCAGAGTGAATGGTTAATGCAAAACATGCAGAACTAAAAAAGGTAGAACATCCAGTCTACACGTAATCAGAAGGATGGGCTCAGGAGAAGATGAAATAAAGGCTAGCAATGTAAAAGCCATGGATAGAAAATAGTTTTCACGCTGAAACCGGTTTGGCTCAGTGAATAGAGGCGTCGGCCTGTGGACTGAAGGGTCCCGGATTCGATTCCGGTCAAGGGCATGTACCTTGGTTGTGGGCACATCCCCAGTAGGAGGTGTGTAAGAGGCAGCTGATCGATGATTCTCTCTCATCGATGTTTCTAGCTCTCTATCCCTCTCCCTTCCTCTCTGTAAAAAATCAATAAAATATATATTTTTTTTAAAAGAAAGAAAGAAAATAGTTTTCACTAGGTGAAAGATAACAGCATGAATATTGAGACAGGCTGAAGGGATCACTCAGGAACAATCTTTTAAAAGGGTTCCTCTTCTCTGCTTCTCAAACTTCTGCCCATTGTGCCTTTTAAGTTTAATATAGGATCTTAAAGCTTCTCAGAGGGAAGGACAGGTACCACCAAGAGAGAGAAACATTGGCAGAATTCTACTTTGCTCTCACATTGATTTCCAGGCTAAAGACACGTGCTTATATCTCGTGTTTCAGCCAAACCTGTCTCTGACACATACCATCTCTTAAAGATTCTGTAAGAAAAACCAGTACTTCTGCCAATGAGCACAGCGTGTCCCGTACGGCTTTTATCGAGTGACTGCCCCGGGGTTCCCATGGTGGCCTTTAGACCCACTTGTGAGAGCCATGCTCCTTAGGAATTAGGTGTGTACATTGTTCCACTCCTGTTTACGGTCACTGGTGACCTAATTTCCAGAACATCTCGTTTATTCCAGATTATGATGATGGCTTTTCAATGAAGCATACAGCCACCGCCCGTTTCCAGAGAAACCACCGCCTCATCAGTGAAATCCTGAGTGAAAGTGTGGTGCCAGACGTTCGGTCGGTCGTCACAACAGCTAGAATGCAGGTCCTCAAACGACAGGTCCAGTCCTTAATGGTTCATCAGGTAAGAGTCACAAAACATTTGTTATAATGAAATGGGCTTATGCCACAGATCCCGGGTGACCCGCTTCTATATAATGCATCAGTGCGCCTGTGCAGTGTGTCTGTTCAGTCTAACCTGGGCCTGACTCAGGAGAGAGGCTTGAGGGAGTGGATCTCTCCCACCGATTTAATACGTTTATCCTTAAAACTGTAACACAGAGTTTTGTAATGGAAAATTTGTCCATTTAGGATTTTGAGACATCCTACCAACTTTTTACTGCTTTACTCAATATTCTAGAATATTAATTATTGAGTTAGCATATTGAATATTATTAGAATATTCAGGCTCAGGCCTGAAACAGTTTTTAACATCACATACTTATTAGTCATAGTGATTCCTCTATGCTACATTTTACTTTTACTTTAAAACCTCAGCTAGACATAGTTGTGTAATAAATGACTTACATTAAGAATTCAGGCCCTGTCGAGACCGGTTTGGCTCAGTGGATAGAGCGTCAGCCTGCGGACTGAAAGGTCCCAGGTTCGATTCCGGTCAAGGACATGTACCTTAGTTGCGGGCACATCCCCAGTAGGGGGTGTGCAAGAGGCAGCTAATTGATGATTCTCTCACATCATTGATGCTTCTATCTCTATCTCCCTGTCCTTTCCTCTCTCTCCCTCTCTCTTCCTCTCTATAAAAAAATCAATAAAATATATTTTTAAAATAATAATAATAACTCAGGCCCTATCTAGTTTGGCTCAACGGATAGAGCATCGGCCTGAGGACTGAAGGATCCCAGGTACAATTCTGGCCAAGGGCACATGCCCAGGTTGTAGGCACAACCTCCAGTGGGGGGTGTCCAGGAGGCAGCCAATCAATGATTCTCTCACATCATTGATGCTTCTATCTCTATCTCCCTGTCCTTTCCTCTCTGAAATCAGTAAATATATATATATATATATATATATATATATATATATATATATATATTTTTTTTTTTTTTTTTTTTTAAAGAATATATATATATATTTTTTTTAAGAATTCAGGACATTTGTTATATTGTAAGAAAGTTTGGACTACTAAAAAATGAGACATGTTTTCTATTTGGCATTTGCTTTAAAGAAAGTACTGCAGTAATTATAAAACAATTATAAAGCATGATCATGTGTCTTACAGCGAAAACTAGAAGCTGAACTTCTTCAAATAGAGGAGCGACACCAGGAAAAGAAGAGGAAATTCCTGGAAAGCACAGACTCATTCAACAATGAACTTAAGAGGGTATCGTTTTAATGTGTTAACTATATCAGTGTGTCTGTTACTTATATCTCTCATTCTTTTTTCCAAAATAGTGCTTTCGTTGAATATTTTTCACTTTGAAACGGGTAATTTCACTATAACCAGTAGATCTTTGCTTTATAAAATTATTCCCATTTTTTGGCCAAATTGTAATAGGTTTGTATATTTAGTGTGCATACATATACTAGGCCTATCGAGTCTAGAATCCTCTGATGTTCTAATTTACACTCTCACGCAAGCGTGAATTATTTTCATTTTATTGAAGTTTGTCAAATGTCGTTGTTAGATGTAGTTCGCCGTTTTCACTTTGTATGAAAACAGGTAAATCTAGTGTTTGGTAGCCTACAATATAACATGGAAACCTGATATATAATCCAGTGCTTTCAGCATTGCCTCACCAGCTGTTTGTAATATTTGATGTCACATGGCTCTGCAGCTTTCTTTTCCTGTAGGCAGACTCTCAGGGAAGACCGGAGCCATGTTTTTTCCTCCCATATACATACAGTTTATAGCCAATAAATCCCATTTTTTAAGTAATTTTTTCTCTTTGAGAGATTGTAAGAAAATAACATTACTAAGAGACTTTTTTGTGTGTTGTTTTTTTTCCTGACTACTAGTTGTGTGGTTTAAAAATAGAAGTGGATATGGAAAAAATTGCAGCTGAAATTGCACAGGCGGAGGAACAGGCTCGCAAAAGGCAGGAGGAGAGGGAGAAGGAGGCAGCGGAGCAAGCTGAACGCAGTCAGAGCAGCATTGCTCCTGAGGAAGAGCACGCAGCCAATAAGACTGAAGAAAAGAAAGAGGCCGAGAACATTCCGATGGAGACAGGTAACCTTGCAGTGCACACAGCGGAAATGTTGGGTGTCACAGCTCTTTCGTTTTTATTTCTCTTTCTCAACACCTTTCAGAGGTCACTCTTCCCTGCTGCCTCTTCGGTTGTTCTTTATATGACCTACCCATTTCTTTCCAAATCTTAATTTCTAAAGTAGGCTTGTGTAACATATTTGTATCGGAGCGGAACAGCAGTGGAATGTCTCTTTAGTCTTGCTCTTTGAGGTCTTAGTTATTTCCCCAGATTGAGTCAAGGCGTTTCCACCTTGAGAATGTAAAGTGCGATGGTGCGATGGTGAAGGAGACTGGCCCTGGAGTCAGAGCGGGGTCTGACACTGCTCACCACGTGCTAGCACTGGCCTTTGCGTAGTTACTTACTCTCCGTTCCTTCATGTGTACGTATTCTAGCACTGCCTCAGGGAGTTCTAAAGGGTAAACTCAAAAATGTGCATAAAATCATTTGGTATTGGGTTTTACATGGTATTGGCACTCAGTATTTCAACCTTTGTTGCTAAAATTATTTAAATAAGATGTGGTCATTGCTGTAAGACGGATCATTTTGGTGCCCCAGGACAGGGCCAAATCCTGCCTGCCACCTGATTTTAAACAGTTTGGTTGGAACACAGTCACACCCATTCATTCACATACTGTTGGTGACTACTTTGGGCCACGACATATAGTTGAGTGGCTGCAACAAAGACTGCCCAGCCCATGTAACCTAAAATATTTCCTACGTAGTCTCTACAGAGAAGTTTGTTGACCCCACCCTGGAAAATCCCTACTTCCCGGTGTACTCAGAATTTCTAACTGAAAGCATTCCTCAAGGCAAAAAACAAAACAAAAAAGAAGAAAAGGAAAAATACTGTGCAAAACTTACATAAATACTGATTAAATTGGGTATTATTTGAAATTTTGAGATTACCTTACCTTTTGGCACAGTTTTGTCCCTGACCAATGTACTATGTAAACAGGACTAAGCAAAAGTATTATGGGAAACACATCCAAAGGTCTCCTGAACCATCATAAGAAGGGGAGGGGTAGTAATCATGCTTAGTACTCAGTTGGTGGTCTGATAACTTCCTGTTTGACATCTGGAAAACATTTAATGGAAGATAATGTTACCAGATATTTCTGCAAAATATAACTCAGCAGATTAACACTTCAGATAGATTTTAAGTTTCATTATTTGAGCCTTTTTCTGTTTTGTGTGAACATGTTTTTTATCTTAACAAAATTTGAACATGGGCATATTTTTGTGGTTAATGCAAGAGTTTGAGAGCTAAAGTGTGGTGTGGTTCTTTGCTCATTTTGCAACTAAAACTCTGTCCTTTGCCTCTGTTTTGTCATCTATGAATAGAACATGCCTGTAGGTCTTCACTCAGATTTTCATCCTTCTAGTCTACAGGAAAACAACTGAAGAAAATCGAACCTATTAGAGCAAAAACCTCACGCTCTTAATTTCTTACAGAAAACAGCCCAACATGACTGTTAATGAGATACCTAAAATACTGACCTTATATCATTTCTGCACACACTTTCTCATTAAATACAAAGCACTCCACGACACCATTGTCCAGTAGAAATACACGTACGTCACTTGTGTGACTGCATTTTCTACTAATGACATTTTTCAAAGTAGAGCAAAACAAGTGAAATTTTAAACATATATTTAATTAACCCAGTTTATCCTAAACAGTATCATTTCAACATGTAATTAACTTCTCTTTCCAATTACAGTTGACATTCACTATTATTTTATCCTAGAGGCCCGGTGCACAAAGATTCGTGCGAGAATGGGCCTGCCTTCCCCTGGCGGCACCGTCTTCCCTCCGGCTCGGAGCCACATGAAAGAATTAATTTCTTACATTCTTTTTTTATGAAGTCTTTGGAATCTGATGTGTATTTTGTACTTACAGCACATCTGAGTTTGAAGCTACATTTTTAAATTCAGGTCAAGAAGTACTTGACCTGTATTTAGATTTCATAAATTTACAGTTAAAAAGTAGATAATTAAACCCCAAATTATCTCAAACATGCTGAGAGTTTCTCGGTCACACTAGCTCGGTTTAGGCGCTTAATAGCCACATGCTGGGACAGTGGAGCTCTCGTCTGTCAGTCTAGTTAGAAGAGTAAATGTCTATCTCAGAACTAACAGTGACAACTGTGTGCTTACAGAGGAGACACACCTTGAAGAAACCACAGAAAGTCAGCAGAACGGTGAAGAAGGCACATCTACTCCTGAGGACAAGGAGAGTGGACAGGAGGGGGTGGACAGTATGGCCGAGGAAGGGACCAGTGACAGTAACACTGGCTCCGAGAGCAACAGCGCCACAGTGGAGGAGCCACCAACAGATCCCATACCAGAAGATGAGAAAAAGGAATAAATGATGCCTTGTTTTATGTATTCTAAATCCTTTTTTAAATGAAAAAAAAATGTTTCTGAGTTTTAATGGTGTTATGTGGTTTGTGTACTAATATTTTCCTTGTCCATGTCACGCCACCCAAAGCTTTTGGACCATATAACATCATGAGCCAAGTGGCTCGGTTACTTTTCTTTTTAAAAAATCTATTTTTATTGATTACAGAGAGGAAGGAAAAGGGAGAGAGAGAGATTAGAAACATCAATGATGAGAGAGAATCATTGATCGGCTGCCTCCTGCACACCCCTTACTGGGGATTGAGCCCACAACCTAGGCATGTGCCCTTGACCAGAATCGAACCCAGGACCCTTCAGTCCACGGGCAGACGCTCAATCCACTGAGCCACACCGGCTGGGGCCATAGTCACCTTTCTTAAGTCGTGATGATGGTTCTCTTCCTTAGATCTTGTTTCTACCCTTCACTGCTGAAAGCCTCGGAATTTAAATTAATTGAGAAAATACCCATTTTTGGAGAATTTTCCTTTGATGCTGCAGAATCTACTCTTACAAATGCCTTCCTACAGCTCACTGGGGTGCTTTCCAAAGCCATAGCTTTAAATCTTCTCAGTCCCCATCAACAGCTTCCCGAAAGTTCCCGTGTACTTCCACAAAAGTAGCTTCTTGAAAACGTAATCATGTATGAGTATATGTCTGTTCACTTGCCCTTTTCATTTGTAATCAATGTCAGGTAACCAAGAGTTGTGTTAAAAGTGTTGAGTGTACCTGCAACTATGCTTGGATCGTATTGATCGAGAAATCGTCTCCATAGAGTAGTCACCAGCTTATGAAATAGTCATTAAAGCAAACATGGCACATGTGTACTGTCCTGCTTTCTGTTATAATTAATATTGGGTACGTTCTGGTCAATTCATCCTTATTGTACAGAAAAAAAATTACTTTTTTATCAAGTTTTCCAAAGACAGTAGATCACAAAAGCTTAAGGAATTGAATGTTCTTGCAAGGGAGTATATAACTTCAAAATGATTGGCCCGTTCTAGAAGAAAACAGCTCGGAATTAAGTTCAATCACTTGAAATTGTTTTTACAATAATCAAAACAATTCAAAACCTCAAGGCTCAGGATCCCATAGGTCAGAGCCTACCTTTTTGATAAAGTTAAGTTTTAGCAAGTAGAAACAAGATGGTTTGTGACACATATGCTTCCTAAAAACTAGACTAGATTTTTACTACATAGTGGAATATCTGATGGTATATGTTTCTTAAAGGTCCAAATGTAATAAATAAAAGGAAAAAGAAAACAGTCTCGGTGTTTTTAATGCATTCAATGTTTATATGCTAAGCAAGCAAATGATTTTGTTACTGGAACACTGACCATACGGAGTGGTCACTCGGCCATTATAAAATTGCATTCTCACAGTCCTCTCTCGCCCAACTGCTGCACTAATCAAGTTCATGTGCACAAGACACTGAAAATGAGTTTCCCTGCATTATAGTCATGTCACATAGGGAGGTTGGTCTGTGTCTACATTTACATATGAGCAATATGAAACAGTTTATGACAGATTAGTTCTCTCTGGAAAAAGTGGCTCAATCGATGTAAGCAATCTGCTTACCTAGAGATAACTTCTTTAGAGAGGCATGACTTCGTTCGTAGGGAATTTACCGACCGTGCAGGATTCCATTTGACATTCAGCCTCCTGAGAAAGGAGGAAAAGGAAACTCAACGTTGGGTGGAAACAACCTGTTTTTCTAAATGGCACATGGAATCTTTCTCCTATTTCTTTTAGAATCTAAGAACTAGTGTATTGGATAATCTTTGATACATTGGGCTTTGTGGGGCTAATAACATAAACCATCTTATTCCTTGCTAATTTAGTGTGTTCTGGTTCACTCCCTAATAGTCAAACCAGGCAGAGAAGTTAAATAACATGGATGGAGCCCAGCTGGCGTGGCTCAGTGGTTGAGCATCGACCTATGAAACAGGAGGTCACGGTTCAATTCCAAGTCAGGGCACATGCCCAGGTTGCTGGCTTGATCCCCAATAGGAAACATGCAGGAGGGGGCCAATCAATCAATGATGTTTCTATCTCTATTCCTCTCCCTCTCTGAAATCAATAAAAATATCCTATATAATAAAAGGCTAATATGCAAATGGACAGCTGTGATGTGTACTTACCACCAGGGGGCAGACGCTCAACGTAGGAGCTGCCTCCTGGTGGTCAGTGCACTCCCACGGGAGCACTGCTCAGCCAGAAGCAGGGATTATAGCTGGTGAGCCATGGTGGCTGGAGCCTCTCCCACCTCCGTGGCAAGAAGCAGGCCTAAGCCATTAGTCAGACAACCTCCCAAGTGCTCCCAGACTGCAAGAGGACACAAGCTGGGCTGAGAGGCCCCTCCAAGTGCATGAATTTTGTGCACCAGGCCTCTATATGTGTGTATATACATATAAAACCCTAAAATGCAAATAGACCAAATGGCTGAACAACTGGTCGCTATGATGTGCTCTGACCACCAGGGGCAGAGCGTGGAAGGTGACTGGCATCGGCCATAGTGGGATGGTGGAGCAGGTGAGCAGGGGTGCCAGACCAAGGTGGGGAGCCGGTCGCTGTCATTGGGGCAAACCTCTGGTGGTTACTGAAAATTCTTTGCTCCTATACGCCACGGTCCCGCCCAGCCCTCACACCTGCTGCTGGCACTGGCCCCACTTGCACCAGCACCCGGCACCGGTCCCGATCACTTGGTGCTGTCAGCAGGTGCGAGCAGCAGCTGCCGACCCCAATCACCCCTAAGGGCATCTCCACCTTCCCCTGCTCTTGAGGGGGCGATTGGGGCAACAGCCACTACTCACACCCACAGCTGGCACCATCACCAATGGCTCCGCGCCATGGCGGGTGTGAGCGGGGCCAGCACCATCAGCGTGTGGGAGCGGGGCTGCTGGCAGACAGGGGGACCAGGGCGGCAGGGGGAGGGGCTTGGCTGGGGCACAGAGGATGGGCTGAGACCAGCCCCTGTGCCTACAGCAGCCTCGAGGCCCACAGTTCCTTTCAAGACGCACGAATTCATGCACTGGGCCCCTAGTATTAAAATAATATGGATGGAAAACAGTGCCAGAGCAAGATGTCAGGTTATCTATGGCACTGAAGTCTCAGTGGGTGGAACTGGCTCCTCTGCTAAGCTGGAGTTGGCACTCAAAACAAGCATATCTGCCTTCCACCACGCTGCGGCAGGGGCTGAAGGACAAATGTAAATCAGGCGGGACCTGACAGCTCGAAACAGGCCGTGGAGGGTGGTGGTTAAAATCCCCTCTTGTCAGAGCGATGTGCACAGACACTACCTGTGTTTAGTTGTCTCCTAGTTTCTCTGAGCATGTGGGAAAGTCAAGATCTTCAGTCTTTCCCTTCCCCCCTAGGCACTGGGCAAGTCACTGAAACTCTGAGCCTGTTTCACCTATAAAATGGATTGAATTACTGTCTGTCTCAGTCCCCGAGGCTTCAAATAGCCATGATTTTTAGTGCATTTATTTTTTTTAATATATTTTATTGATTTTTTTTTTTTTCACAGAGAGGAAGGGAGAGGGATAGAGAGTTAGAAACATCGATGAGAGAGAAACATCGATCAGCTGCCTCTTGCACACCCCCTACTGGGGATGAGCCCGCAACCAAGGTACATGCCCTTGACCAGAATCGAACCTGGGACCCTTCAGTCCGCAGGTCGACGCTCTATCCACTGAGCCAAAGCGGTGAGGGCTAGTGCATTTATTTTTTAATATGAACACATAATGTTTGAGGGCTTACATTTATATTAATTTTTTAAAAGATAATGGCTTTTTAAGAAAGGTTTTATTGATTTTTTTTTTTTTTTTTTAGAGAGAGGAAGGGGGAGAGAGGGAGGGACACACACACACACACAGAGGGAGAGAGAGAGAGAGAGATTGATCAGTTGCCTCCAGCACACACCCTGACGGGGGCCAAACCAAAACCTGGGCATGCACCCTGAGCAGAAATCAAACTCACCGCCTATTGGCCCAACCCACTGAGCCACCCTTGCCAGGGTCATATTAGTTTTTAACAAATAGGAGAGAGGGGAACCCCCCACAGTCCCCCAGTGTTCTTACAGGAGTTTCAATTTCATATCGTTCACCATCTCCACAGGCGGCTCTCTGCAGCACTGACGAGGCCGTACCTGCCCAGCAGAGCCCGGGGGTGGCTGCTAGCAGCTATCTCGTTGGCCGGGCCATCGGGAGCGTCCCATGAAAAAGACCCAGGCCCGGTGCACTGTGTGCGAAGAGGGAACCTGATGTTTCACGGATGCCCTCCCCATGGTTCGTTTTGGCCCTCCCCGCTGAGGCACCGGCTTGGGGTTTTAGACAGTTGGTGCTGACAGCGTGAAACGCCCGTGGCCTGCAGTTAAATGAGCTTTGGTTTCTCACGTGAAGCTGGGATTATACTCGGTTAAGTCCTCATTTCAGAAATCGCTCCCCTCCGCCCCCAAGCACGGCCCCACACGCTCCCGCCTGGTTTCAGGAGCGGCTCTCGCCGCGGGGCAAACCTGGCAGGAGCAACAATGGCCTCTCGGTGATTTGCACACCGAAGGGCTTAGTTCTCCACCAGTGAAAGCCCAGGTGTAAAAAGCTCTCGTCAGCCTGGAGCCTGCTTAGAAGAAAATCCTGCTGGATTCCAATTTGGCTGGTGGTCATAATGTTGCTTTGATCGGTATGGTAACGAAAACTCAAGAGTTTCGTAGAAAACAATGCTACATGCATTAGCAATTATAAAACTTAGCGTCTTAATATTAGGTTGGACCATAGGATATTGCCAATGTAGGTGTAGGTTTTTTTTAAATATGTTTTATTGATTTTTTAAAGAGAGGAAGGGAAAGGGATATAGAGAGTTAGAGTAAACATTGATGGGAGAAAAACATCGACCAGCTGCCTCTTGCTCACCCCCCACCGGGGATGTGCCCGCAACCAAGGTACATGCCCTTGACCAGAATCGAACCTGGGACCTTTCAGTCCGCAGGCCGAGGCTCTATCCACTGAGCCAAGCTGGTTAGGGCGCCAATGTAGGTTTTTATCTACAAAATGATAGTTTCGCCTGCTTCAACCTAATTCTGCCTTTTTTTTTTTTTTTACTCCAAATTGTGAACTCTTAGCAGCTGAGTGTGAAACAGTGGAACTTTTGATTTGTCAGACTGGCCTATATACTAGTAATTACTGCATACTGTTCAACAAAACCCTGATTAAAATGCAAACCCCAGACTATTAAGTATTAAAATATTATAGGATGTCCCCAAAATGTATACACACTTGGAATGATTACAAAGTCAGTGTTTATTAACATACAGTTCATTTTCAAAATTTAAAAGAATCTGCAGAAATAATTTGTGTGTGTGTGTGTGTGTGTGTGTGTGTGGTGTGTGTGTGTGTGTCCATGCCTGGTTTCAAACAGATGACCGTTCTAGTCCGGGCACTGCTGATAACACAAAGCAATGAAGTCGCAAACATTCAGAATCATTTCCTTAGGTATTGGTGTGCCCTCCATTCATTGGCTGTTGCCACTTTTGTGCCATAAACTGTATCTACTATGCGTTCCCATAAAAAACGTTTAGGACAAATTATCTTCGTTCAAAGCTTAGTCTGGCTTCACCCAATATTTCAAATCGGTTAAACCATGAAAAAGGGGTGAAAGTTAACTGTTAAAGTATGTATACAGTTAACTAGCTGGCTTATGTTCACATCTTTTCTCACCAAAAAAAAAAAAAAATAAAAAAAAAGCTTTTTAACAATTCTTCTGCATGCATTCCGGAGTAAAAAGTGTTATGTGGGGAGGGGGAATTCCCGATTGCTATAATTGCTTCTTTTCGTGAAACTGAGACCATAACTGCCGGTCCTGGGCCCCCACGAAGAGCCATCTGAAAGGCAGGGAAAGCCACCGCAGACTCCTCCTTGACATTTAGGGCTGAATAACTCAAATGTTTCCTCTCCCCAAAACTGGTGTGGCCCAGTGGATAGAGCTTCAGCCTGCAACTGAAGGGTCCCGGGTTCGATTCCGGTCAAGGGCATGTACCTTGGTTGCGGGCTCATCCCCAGGAGGGGGTGTGCAGGAGGCAGCTGATCGATAATTCTCTCTCTCATCAATGTTTCTGACTCTCTGTCCCTCTCTGTAAAAAATCAATAAAATGTTTCCTCTCCTCGTTGAGCTAAGAGCCCTCTTCCTCTCCTTTCAACCCTGGCCCTGCTTCCATGCCGTGAAGCCAGAAAGAACGGGTTGAATCCTCTTCCAAGTGAAAGACGCTGGCATGTTTCCAGGCAGGCACAGCCCGCCCAGCGTCGCTCTGGATGAGCTGGAGGGAAGGGTCTGCACCTGCCCCTGCCCCTGTCCCTGTCCCTGTCCCTGTCCCTGCCCCACGACGGAGGCCGAGGCCAGCAGAAAGCCCTGAGGTTTCGTCTCACCCCAGGGTGAAGTCTAGCTCTTCCTTGATGTGCTGCACACCTCTGGGCCTAAGAAACCACCTCCCAAAGTCTTGTGGAACACAGACATGCCGTGACCGTGCAATCCACGAAAACCCCGTAAAAGACACGGCACCGGAGGGACGGGAGCAAGCAGCCCCCGGCCGTCTGCATGCCCCGCCGCCATCTTCGCTGTTCCTGGGCACCACCTGTGCCAGCCTCACGTAACTGCTTCCTTCGAATCCACGTACCGATGCCACTTTAATCATTTATTTTCAAAGGAAACTTTATATCAGCACAAACGCGAAGCGATTGTCTTGGCCATAAAAAGAAGACTCTTAAACAGATATTTTGCTGATGGATTATGTTTACACTTAAATACATCCTATTGGAAAGAACATTATTTTCCAAGGTCTGCATGCCATCAAAATCATCTGAAGGACCCCCCACAGCAGCCTGGATAAAGCTGGGGGGGGGGGCGGTGCTAAAGGGAAGGTATGTTTCCAGCTATCTCAAGCTTCTTCTTTTTTAAGATTTTTTCAATTGATTTTTTTTTTGAGAGAGAGAGAGAGAGAGAGAGAGAGAGGAAGGGAAAGGGAAAGGAAGGGAGGGAGAGAAACATCAATTGTAGAGTGACCCGGGATCAAGCCTGCAACCCAGGCACAGGCCCTGACAAGGCCCAACCCACTGAGCCACCCAGCCAGGCAGGAACCTCGTCTTCTCAGGAACCACCCCTGAGCCAGCAGCGTTGAGAAATCAGGGACAAACAGTGAAAGTTAATCCGGTGATCGCCCGATAAACATCAAAGCCGACGTCAGCCAAGGACTTACTGTATACAGCCCGCGGGCTTTTCACCTTCTTAGATCACATTGTCTAATGCCTGAAATTAATATTAGCGTTCATACGCATTCCTCCACCAAGGAACTCATTTAATCTTGGGCCAGAGTTGATCAATCAACTCCTACAACTCCTCGTTTTTCTTGTGGGGGGAGGGGAGCCTGGGGCTGTAGCACAGGTACTGAGTGATGTGGAGATTGAAGATGTGTCCCAAGATCAGGAATTCAAATGACTGGAGACAAAAGACTCTAGGAGGAGATGGGTGTTCTTATAACGGGAGGGTCCCCTCTGAATCCGCACCTCCTTTCCTCCAGGGTTCTCCGTACCACCAAGATGAACACACACACACACACACACACACACGAGAGAGAGAGAGAGAGAGAGAGAGAGAGAGAGAGAGAGAGAGAGAGAGAGAGATGTAAAATATATGACCTATAAACCTTCCATAATACAAGTTATTGTGCTGCACGGAGGCTGGCCCCGTGTCTCGTAGGGTGTGTTATGTTTGCATTTTACCTCTGTTGTGGTTTCCTGTCAATCTGTGAGTCTTGGGGGACCTTTACAGAGACCTGGTTGAGTCTCGGAAATTTCAGGAAGTACCTCGATCAGAGGGCTGTGGTGCAGAGCTCCTCGCTCTCTGAACTTGACCCGCCTCTTCCTGTGTGTGGGCTCTGGATGGGCCGTCCTCCTCCTCCAAAAACACTCCACAAGATCTGGGCATGAGCTTTAAAAGCCAACATTGGTCACAGGCTAGGGCAGGGGTGGGCAAACTTTTTGACTCACACACACACACACACACACACACACACACACACACACACAGAGATGTGCCCACAACCAAGGTACATGCCTTTGACCAGAATCGAACCTGGGACCCTTCAGTCCGCAGACCGGCGCTCTATCCACCGAGCTAAACCGGTTAGGGCTGTGTTTTTCTTTAATCTTTATTGCTGAAAGTATTAGGTACGTCCACCTTTTTCCCTCCTTGACCCCTTCTAGCCCCCCCGCCCCCGCCCCATTTTCACCACCCACTTTGCACGTAAATTTTATGAATTTCAAAATTCATTAAATTTTACCTTCTCAAGGTAGGTCTAAAAACCAGAAGATGGTGGATAGTTAATATACTGGGAAAACGCACACACACACACAGAGCAAGCCATGCAGGTACTAAGTACCAACCAGGCCGGACCCTGCCTGGCTCCCGAGACCAGACGGGTCGGGGCGTGTTCAGGGTGGCATGCCGGCCTCTCGCTCGTGGCCTGGGGTGCCAGGCTGTCAGCGTGGTGACAGCTGGAACACCCTGGGCAGCCTGCTAGCCCGAAGCGAACCACGGCCGATTTACCCGTGACCTGCCTTCTCAGCATCAAGAAGCCGAGAGAGTTCCGGCTCATCTCACAAGGTCACTCTCCCGCCTCCGAAAGGCGTCAGCTCCCCGAGAGGGGCGTCTCCCCTGGGGGACAGGCTGGTCTGTGACTCCCTGGCCGCGGGCAGACACCTCGCCTGCAGAGTGTGGGATGTGGCCGCCTACCTGGGGAGGCAGCGGATGCTCTGTCCCCAGGCACCTGCCTCCTGGGTGTGCCTCCGGCGCCCTCTACAGGACGCTGGTGGGAACTGGGCGCAGGGAACTAGGACAAGGCTGTCCCCCCTCACCCCGCGACTGAGTGGAGACTTTCGGTGCTCAAGCTAGGAAAGTCCCAGGCAAGCTGAGACAAGCTGGCCACCCCATTAAATCAGGGGCGACCTCAAGTGGCGTGTAGCAGATGGGAAAGGGACCCTGCCCTCTTAATCCGTCACGGCCGTGTGGTTGAAGAGGGGGTGGGGAGCACCGGGACCAGGGTTCCCAGGAAGGAGGTGCCGGCCCACCTCAGGGAGAGAAGGAGGCTGTTGAATGGAGAGGCCCTGGGCCCTGGGTCCAGCCCACCCCGGCGCTGGCCGCTGCAGCAGAGCCCTGTGTCGGGGGCTGTCCAGGTTGGGGAAAGGGCAGGGGTGGTGACTGCCCTGTGAGTCACTGTTTTGACTTTCCTTCTCTCGGCAAACGATGAGGGAGCCTTCGTGCTATTCGAAGAACCCTTCCAGACACCAGGGACAAAGACCCGGGATGGCCCTGGCCGGTTCGGCTCAGTGGATGGAGCGTCGGCCTGCGGACTCCAGGGTCCCAGGTTCGATTCCGGTCAAGGGCATGTACCTTGGTTGCGGGCATGTCCCCGGTGGGGAGTGTACAGGGGTGGTTGATCGATGTTTCTCTCCCTTCCTCTCTGTAGAAAATCAATAGAATATATACATATTCTTTTTATTTTTTTAAATATATTTTATTGATTTTTTTAACAGAGAGGGAGAGAGATAGAGAGCTAGAAACGTCGATGAGAGAGAAACATCGACCAGCTGCCTCTTGCACACCCCCTACCGGGGATGTGCCAGCAACCAAGGTACATGCCCTTGACCGGAATCAAACCCGGGACCCTTCAGTCCGCAGACCAACACTCTATCCACTGAGCCAAACCGGTTCTGGCATATACATATTCTTTTTAAAAAAAGATCCAGGGTGACTTGCTCCCTGCTGCTTGTTTTACAGCAGAGATGTCTGCAAAAGAGGTCCGAGCCCAGGGAGGGATGCCCACGAGACAGAAGCCTGTGCACAGGGGCACACACGTGGAGGGCGGCTGCCTTTCACGGGCACCTGAGCTCGGCAGGCCCCGGGGGGCGGGAGTCAGGCCCAGGGCACGTGAGGGAGCAGAGGAGGATGAGCTGCTCACAACCCCCCCCCCCCTTCTCCCTGCCTGGCCCCAGGGTCTGATGGGCTCCAGAAAAGAACGCCTTGGCTCCGTTTCCCACCGCAGGAGGTGGGTTGAACAGGTTACGATCCCCAGTGGGCATTGTACATAAGAAAGGTTGTGTAATTGTGTAACAACAGGGGAAAGGCACGCACCGTCAGATCAGGGTCTCCCCAAAGGCGTGTGTGCACCGGGACTGTGGACAGTCACTCTGCATGCCGGCGGAGACCGGAGGGGAAGACACGGAAATTGGACCCAGGGGGGTTGTGGTACCTTTGGTTCTTCTCTTTTCGAGACTGGGTTTAAGATCAGCCCCAGCCCATGTGGCTCAGGGGTTTCAGCATTGCCCCATGCTCCGAAAGGCCACCGGTTTGATCCCCTCCTCCCCCCCCCCCTGCCAATTTCAGGTTTGGTCCCCGATCAGGGTGCATCTGGGAAGCAACCGATTGATGTTTCTCTCTCTCTCCCACTCCTCCCTCTCATCCTCTCCCTTCCTCTTTTCCTCTCTAAAATCAATCAAGACATGTTTTTAAAATATATTTATATAGCTCGTTATTTTATAATAAACAAGGAAAAATACATTTCATGTTATAAAGCTCACACATCCTACACTCTAGTGAAAAAAAAAAAACAATTAAAATAAAACACTTCTGCCGAAACCGATTTGGCTCAATGGATAGAGTGTCAGCCTGCGGACTGAAGGGTCTCGGGTTCGATTCAGATCAAGGGCACATGCCTGGGGCTGCGGGCTCGATCCCCAATGTGGGGTGTGCAGAAGGCAGCCGATCAATGATTCTCGCTCATCAATAATGTTTCTATCTCTCTCTCCCTCTCCCTTCCTCTCTGAAATCAATTAAAAAAAAAAATTTTTTTTTTAAAGTTCTCATCCCAGCACCTAGCCCAGGCCCCAAGGCCTCTCCCGGGGAAGCTGGGCTCAGGAGCAGGAAGCGGGTGAACAGCTGTCGGGTCAAACCCGTGCCTGAGCGTCAGCCATTTGGGAACGCGGCTCTGGGGTCAGAGGTGGCCGTCCTTGGAGGTTGCCCAGCACCTTCATCCCCTGTCAGTCACCCCACGCTGGAGAGATAGACAGAAGGAGCTGGAACAGACCTGGGAGGACCCTCCGGCCTCCCCTGAAAGCCGACCCCCTGCCGAGCCTGCGGGCCAGCAAATTCCCACGATGCCAGGCCCTGATGGCCAAGATCTCCGCCCCTTCCTCCTGCTTCAGACCACAAAGCTGCTCTGCCACTCCTCGTCGCCCTGGCTGTGAGGCCCCGGAGCCTCAATCCCGACCCCAATCCTGACCCCGAGGAGGTTTCAGCTCTCCCGGGAGCCTGGGGCGTCTGCTCTGAACATCCCATCCCCTCTCTCTCCCCCCCAATGTCTGCCTCAGACACAGACGAACAAACCGCCTCTTCTCCTGGAAAGATGGCAGACAGAGGCCGAGGGGCCAGCGAGGGGTCTTCCTACATGTTCACTCAGTATTCTCGAGAGCTTCGTGTCGGAGACGGGGTATGCAGAGAGGAGGGAGACCGGGGCCCAGGCCCAAAGAGTTAGAACCTCAGAGACAGGAGGGAGACAAGCTGGTGACTCAGGGCTGGGACCCAGGCCCTGCCTTCCATGACAGGAGCCGCCCAGGGGACCCGCAGCGCGGATTCCTGCACCCGGGGACCCACCCTTCTCCCCCAAGTGCGGGTGGGCCTGTGGCCAGCTCTCCCGCAGACACTCAGAACCCCCAGCCTGTGGCCAGTTTCTCCCGCAGACACTCAGAAACCCATGGCTCAGAGGGATTCTTCCTTCCGGAATAGCCGGTCCCCAGCCCTTGCCCTCCGTCTACCAACGAGAGCAAAACCGGGGCAGCTCCGAGGCCTGCCCCCCACCCTGGGGAGCTCCGGGGACCCGAGGGGGCGATCCGGGGAAGGGGACCCGCTGCCAAAAAGTACGAGGTGCCGCTCGGCCCCGAGGGGGTTTTTGGCTGCCGCCTGCGGGGCGAGAGGTGCTAAGAGCAAACTCTCCCCTCCTGCTTTCACTTCCTCTTCTCTGCCTCCACCCTGGGAAGGGGAAAATCCTGCCGGGGATGGCAGCTGAGGTCTCAGCGAGCACAAAACAACCTTTAGCACGACCTACCGCCCGGCGGCCACGGGACCGGCCGTGACGTCCCCAGGCCCGAGGCCCGAGGGCATGACTCGATCAAAACACAGCGTGGCTGGAAATACCCGCTGGTCCCGTGCCCGCCGCCGGGTGCCCTGCCCCAGGCCTCCGTCCCGGGCAGGCCGCTTCCCCGGGAGGGTGATGCCACCTTTGGTTATGCTAAGGCAACACGGGCCTGCCACCCGCCGGTCCTCGGGGGAGCGGGCGGGTCTCAGTGCGACAGGGGACCCAGCATGTCCTCGTCCTTCCCAGCCTGCCCCCCTCCCACCACAGCCCCCCGGGAGCCGGACCGAGGAACGGCGGCTAAGTGGGTGTCACAGCCCCCCAGCCCAGTGGTCGGCAAACTCACGAGTCAACAGAGCCAAATATCAACGGTACAATGATTGAAATTTCTCTTGAGAGCCGAAAACCACTTCTGCGCATGGGCTATGAAGTTTCCATCGCACTATTTTGTGGAAGAGCCACACTCAAGGGGCCAAAGAGCCACATGCAGCTCATGAGCTGCAGTTTGGCCATGGGAGCGGGTGCTGAAAAAGACCCAAACATGCACCTGCGCCCGGGCCAGTTTGGCTCAGGGGATAGAGCATCGGTCTGCGGACTGAAAGGTCCCAGGTTCGATTCCGGTCAAGGGCACATGCCTGGGTTGCGGCCTCCATCCCAGGGGGAGGTGTGTAGGAGGGGGCCGATGGATGATTCTCATCATGGGTGTTTCTCTCTCTCTCACTCTCCCTTGCTCTCTGAAATCAGTAAAAATACTTTTTTTTCCCCCCAGAATGAGGGAGTGTGCATCCACCTTGGAGACCTGGCCTGTGTGGCTTTCCTACAGAGCTAAGCACACAGTGCAGCCTCAACAAAATTCATTAAAAAAAAAAAAAAAAAAAAGATAGCCAAAACCAGTTTGGCTCAGCGGTAGAGCATCAGCCTGCGGACTGAAAGGTCCCGGGTTCGATTCCGGTCAGGGGCATGTACATTGGTTGCGGGCACATCCCCAGTAGGGGGTGTGCAAGAGGCAGCTGGTCGATGTTTCTCCCTCATCGACGTTTCTAGCTCTCTATCTCTCTCCCTTCCTCTCTGTAAAATATCAATAAAATATATATTTTTTAAAAAGATATAAGATGCATGAGGAAAACCTGCCTGCTGAAGGCTATCACGTGAGCAGGGGGTGGGAGGGGTCGGGAGTTGTTGCAAAGTGATGGGTCCTTTCTTGTAGCAAATGGTCTCCATGGGCTTCTCAGGATGCGCCTTTGGTAAAGGTTGGAGGGAGTGATCGCTTCCCAGATTCACTCTTCCTGCGTCCTTTCCTGCCCGCAGACCGGGAGGGCTGTCAGTGCAGCCGCCCCGGGTGAAGACGCCTTCCCGGCTCCCCACTGCAGGGAGTCCCGAGGATGGTGCCGTCGAGCAGAAAAGATGTACGCTCCCCGTTTTATACTTCATCCGCAGCATCCTCTTCATCCTCTTCCTGTTTCCGCAGGAAAAGATGGCTCGGCAGGCCGGCCTTTGTCCTTACAATGCCCACTGACAAAACCGCTTCCGAAGTGCCCCTGGGAAGGAATTGCAGGAGATGGCCTCCCCGCCCCGCAGGGAGGGAGGGCACGTGCCACGCTCCATCAAACATTCAGTTCAAAAAGAAAAAGAAAAGCAATCCAGTTCAGCACAGCCAATGTGGCTCAGTGGTGAGTGCTGACCTATGAACCAAGAGGTCATGGTTTGATTTCCGGTTAGGGCACATGCCCCGGTTGCAGACTCAGTGGCCAGAGTGGGGCATGCACGAGGCAGCTGATGGATGGTTTTCTATCATCACTGATGTTTCTCTCTATCTCTCCCTGCCTCTCCTTTCCTCTCTGAAATCAATAAAAATATATTTCTAAAGATCCAGTTTCAAAGGATAGATTAGACATGGTGATAGGTTGAAGATTTTTATCAAAATACTAGAGGCCCTTCGCATGAAGGCTCATGCAATAGGCCTTCCTTCCCCTGGCTGCCAGCACCAGTTTTCCTCCGGCACCCAGGACCCAGGCCTTCCCTCTGGCCGCAGCAGAGAAGCCAAGCCTCTTCAGTCTTCAGTCTTCACTGAGGCTAAAGCTTTCAGTCTTAGCTCTGCACCCAAATATGCAAATGAACCGGCCATCTTTGGTGGGTTAATTTGCATAGCCACTTCTGATTGGCTGGTGGGCATTGTGGCAGTGTGATCAATTTGCATGTTTATCTTTTTTAGTGTAGAGAAACCTTGCTCTCCTGAGCAATGTGTGGACTCCTGTGAAAATTCATCACCGTTCTCAGTCTGACATGGATAGAACGCATCTCTCCCTGGATGCGTTCCTTCCACAAAAGGGTCTGGTAAGAGTCCTCCCGCTTTAGAAACGGTTGCCATGTTCTATAAAAACGGGCCCCAGAGTCACCTGGTGTCTGGTTTTCTCCCTGGAGAATGGTTGTCTTAGAAATAACATTGTTGCCACATCTCTGCTCCCCAAACTGTTCTGGGGCTTCCTCTCTCAAACCACATGGAAATCATTCCTACTTTCTCCCTCTCCCACCGGCACGGTGGACGTTGTGGGCTTCTATAAACACAATTTCCAAGTCTCGGTTATTGATATAAATAGAGCTAAGCATTTTCCCCTACTGAGTAGCCCTCTGGGTCATCTGAAGTTCACAAGGGGTAGGTAGGCATACTGGAGTTATGCTCCCTCCCCATTCTCTCTGCTTCCTCTCTCCCCAAGAAGCCCTCCTGGTCCAATCTGATCTTGCCTTTTCGATCCTTCAAAATCTTAAGTGTGAAATGAGACAAATCATTGTCATCAGCTAAATCCCTGTCTCGTGGCTTTGTTTCACCAAAGACTTCTCATTGGGGATGGGATTGGGGAAGGAAAGAAGGGAGGGAGAGATGAGGAAAGCGACCATCGCTAATCCCTAAAAGTCACTGGTGCAAAAGCAGCATCTCAATTAAAACCATTGCATGCGCATCAGGTTCCCTCTCGCCCTACAGAGTCAAATGTTGACTTTCAGTTGCGCTGCAGGGACTCAGAGAGATTCCGACTCATCAGACAGAAATTCTACGGCTGGCTTATTGTGGGGACCCTTTAGGACTTCCCAGAAGCACCGTGGTCTCTTCTCATACACAGACAAAACCTTATACATTATTTATAAGTGTCATTTACCTGATTCTGAGAAATCTTTGTCCGATTCCAATTTGCTGAAGTGCAGCCAACTACTTTGCTCTGGGAGCTCATATTAGTCCCTCCCAGAAGGCAATTTCTTCTCCATCCCAGTCTTGGCTAATCAAAATCTCACCATCCAGCGCTTGGATATATCCTTACAATAAACTGGTACGCAGCCACGAAGCGTGGCGTTGTGGAAGAATAGTTCATGACAAAGAGGAAAGTTCATGATACATTTATCAAGTGAGACTAGCAGGTCACAAAACAGCAGGTGCTATAAGGTATAGTCTTCTTCAAAGGCATATATTGGTTTTTTAAAAGATTGAGCAGATATGGTTATCTCTTAAGTAGTTTTATTTTCCGTTTTGTGCTTTTCAACATTTCACATTTTAGGAGTACTTTTGTAATTGAACAAATGTACAGTTCCTGGCTGGGTAGCTCAGTGGGTTAGAACATCACCCAATATGTTAAGGTTGAGGGTTCAATTTCTGGTCAAGGCACACACAGGAATCAACCAATGGATGCATAAATAAGTGGGTACAATAAATTGATATCTCTCTCTCTCTCTCTCCTCCCTCCCTCCCTCCCTCTCTATAAAAATAAATGTAAAAAAAATCCCCTGGCCAGGTGACTCAGTTGGTTGAAGCATTATCACATAAACACACACACACACACACACACACACACACAAAAGGGAGTGTGTGTGGGTGTTTGATTCTTGGTCAGGGCACATACCTAGTTTTCTGGTTCAATCCCCAGTTAGGGCACATACAGGAAGCAACCAATTAATGTTTCTCTCTCACATCAATGTTTCTCTTCTCTTCTCTCTCTCTTTCTCTCTCTCCCTTCTCCCTCCTCCCTCCTCCCTCCTCCCTCCTCCCTCCTCTCTCCTCTCTCCTTTCCTCTGTCTCTAAAATCAATGAACATATCCTTGGGTGAGGATAAAAATCCAACTTATTATAGGTTGAAATGTGTTTCCCTGAAAAAAAATTTAATACATTTAAGTTCTAACCCCCAGTACCTCAGAATGTATTTTAGAGAGGGCCTCTAAAGAGGTAACTAACATCCAATTAGGTGTCATGGGTAGGCCCTAATCAAATACGACTAGTGTCCTTATAAGAAGACTAGGAGATGAGTTTCAGAAGAAGTCAATTCTCCCTAACCTGTTTGGCTCAGTGGATAGAGCCTCAGCCTGTGGACTGAAGGGTCCCAGGTTTGATTCCGGTCAAGGGCATGTACCTTGGTTGCAGGCACATCCCCAGTAGAGGGTGTGCAGGAGGCAGCTGATCGATGTTTCTCTCTCATCGATGTTTCTAACTCTCTATCCCTTGCCCTTCCTCTCTGTAAAAAAAAAAATCAACAGGAAAAAAAAAAAAAATATATATATATATATATATATATATATATATATATATATATACACACATTTTTTTTTAAAGAAGAAATCAACTCTGCCAACACCTTGGTCTCTCTTCTAGCCTCCAGAACTGTGAGAAAATAAATTTCTGATGCGTACACCACCCAGTCTGGGGTATTTTGTTATGGCAACCAAGCAAAGTAATACACCACCCATCTTTCAAAGACCAGCTCCAATGCCAATCCAGCCGTGAAACCACCTCTCACTCCCAAATGCCCCCTCCTTCAGTCCTTCTGTTGCTCCTTCTCTTGCATCATTCAGCCTAGTTTAGCATCACATTTGCTCACACTTCTCCCTGCTATGTTGCAATCTTCTTGAGGAAGAAGTCCTTGTCCCATTCCTTTTTTTTTTCCCCACTCCAGCACTTTTCGCTCAGATGGCCTGGAGGACTCAATTATTGAAATAACCAAAAATAAATAAACTTCCCTAGAATGCCAGTAGGGGTCAGACTACCTAGATGTTTCCTGGTGGTAGTGGTGGTGTGTGCATGTGCGCATGAGGGCGTGTGTGTGTGTGTGTGTGTGTGTGTGTGTGTGTGTGTGTGTGTGTTTTGTTGGTAGGTGTGGTTGTTCCAGGAGGGCAACACCTCTTACTAACTGTGTGACCTTGGGGGCAGTCACACTTCACGCCCAAACCTTAAGAATTTACAAAGCATTTTTATAGGTAGTCTCGCCTTTGGTTGTCATAACAACCCACCAAGATTGCATATTATTTCCTCTGGTTCACAGGTGAGGTCACCATTCTTACAGAGGGTGCAGAGACAAAACACGTTAGTTGTGGAAAACTTGTAAGAAGAACAGCCAGAACGCACTGGGTGCCTGGCACCACACCAAACATTTTGCATGACTTGTTTCAATGACCCCTCACCACGAGCCCAGGAGAAAGGACATCTCACCAGACCTATTTTGCAAATAAGGACATCAAGGTTCAGAGGAGTCACCTGAGATCACACACAGCTAGAAAATGGTGGCGCTGGGACTTAACTTATACCCACAGGCTCAGACAGGAATTGCACCAAAATTCAGAGACTACGTTGGTCTGAAAAGTCTTCTTAACTATGGTGAGAGTGGAGCTACGTCGTTTTTGGACATAGCTGAGTGGAGAGGATGGGGTGGGGCAGCCTGCCTCAATGCTGTTTACGGCTAAGAGTCTCGAAAGTCAGATTTAACCACCCCATCCAACTCCCACGCCCATCTGTGCCCCCAGTAGGTGCCAATCAATGGTCTTGGAGGTGCAAGGGTACAGTGGAGGTCCCTGCCTGGGAGCAGCTCCGTCTTCTGAGCAAGCAGGTTGTGCCCACTAATAGCAACCCAAGAAGATATGGATGGATTACATTGCCATGGCTTTGAGGCTCTTTCCAGGGCTTTGAGGGGGAAACCACGGTCCCAATGCTGTCGGTCCCAATGCTGTCGGTAATTTTCTACGAGGCTTAGGCAAATCACAGCCCATCCTGTGGCCTCAGCTTCTGGGAAATGGAGTCACTGAATGTGTATTGCTGAATGACTCCCGTAGGCTAACGTCAATGGTTTACATGCAATGTTCATTCTCTTTCACTCTTGATGTTGTTGTTGTTGTTGTTGTTGTTGTTGTTAGCCATGTGAGTTTAGTGTTAAGGAGAGAGGTCAAAGCAAAGAAATATTTTTCAAAGTCAACAACAAACAGATAAAAGTCATGGGAGCAGATGGACACTTAAGTAGAGATGTTTGTTAAATTGAAAAAATAATTAACCCATTCTGCTGGGCCCAGCTCGTGATTCCACACAACCCAAAGCTCTAACCCTGGCAATTAAAAAATTTTAAAGCAGTTATTTGTTGAAGGAGGGAATAGAAATTAATAGGGTTAGGGCTAGGGTTAGGGTTAGGGTAAACAGCACCAATCGCCAGTTTACAGGCCCCTGGGCTGGGTAATTCAGAAGAGATGGTGTGAATGGATTAACCGCACAGGTCCCTGGGAAATCCAGAGAGAGAGAGACCTGGGTCTGTAGCAATAATGTGATGCCAACAGCAGCGCCTGTCCTCACCCAGAGCTGGAACTTGGGGGTGGCCTCTCTTAACTTTTGCCTCTTGTTGGACCCTCTCCCAGTGCAACGGGCCCCTCAGCAGTGAGGGCTCACCTCTTATTGGCTGGTTTCTCATCAGACTCAAGAGACAAGAGGGAGTCTTAAGGAGCTGATCTGACATTTTCTCAAGTAAGTACACAAGTTGAATAAATGGGACTATTTCCACGGCCGGGTCCAATTGATCAATGTGAAGTCACTTTGGATTCTTGAGCACATTTAGCTCCTCCGTACATATCTGATTTATTTTTCTTTGTGTTTTTGTATTGATTTCAGAGAGGCAGGGCGAGGGAGAGAGAAGCATTTTATAGAAACATCAATGATGAGAGAGAATCATTGAGCAGCTGCCTCCTGCATGCCCCCTACTGGGAAGTGAGTGTCTGCAACCCAGGCACGTGCCCCTGACGGGAATCGAACCTGGGACCCTTCAGTCCGCAGGCTGACAGTCTATCCACTGGGCCAAACCAGCTAGGGCTTTTCTTGTTTAATTACAGGACAAAAACCATCTGTAATAGCACTCCTTCACGTTTAAACTGAGCCCTTCCCTTTCTCATTCCAGTCTCCAAGGCTAGCTATCCAGACACAGTTTTAAGAACAGCCGAAACCTGTTTGGCTCAGTGGTAGAGCGTCGGTCTGCGGACTGAAAGGTCCCGGGTTCGATTCCGGTCGGGGGCATGTACATTGGTTGCGGGCACATCCCCAGTAGGGGGTGTGCAAGAGGCAGCTGTTCGATGTTTCTCTCTCATTGATGTTTCTAGCTCTCTATCTCTCTCCCTTCCTCTCTGTAAAATATCAATAAAATATATTTAAAAAAAAAAAAAAAAGAACATAAGCTACCACGAGGTGATCCTTTCTCTGGAAGGTAAAGAAGAGAAGGGTCTCTGCTCTCCAGGGGTCTCCCATTCTACAATCTCGGGGCTGCCTCCGTGGCACGGGGCCTCTACTGATTGCTCTCAGAGCTGGCTTTCTACAACCCTCCACCCCCACCCTCCCTGCACGGCAAGGGGTCGGGCTCTGTCAGAAAACCTCGCTCTTTTGAGCGGTTGCAGAACCTGAGAAGATGAAAGAGAACCATTTCCCAGTAACTGCACCCACAGGCTCGGGGGCCTTCACAGGCTGGGGCTGTGCCAGGAGGCTCCCCCACCTGAGGGCCAAGCAAGGCAAGCCATCAACGCTGCTCTTCATTCTGTGCACGCAGGCCGTGGTTGGCAAACTGCAGCTCGTGAGCCACAAGCATCTCTTTGGCCCCTTGAGTGTGGCTCTTCCACAAAATACCACGGCCTGGGCGAGTCTATGTTGAAGAAGTGGCACTAGAAGGAGTTTAAGTTTAAAAAAAAATCTGGCTCTCAGAAGAAATTTCAGTCGTTGTCCTGTTGATATTTGGCTCTGTGGACTCACGAGTTTGCCGACCACTGCATTCAGGCCATGTACCCGAGTCACCTTCATTCGTTCATCTGATCAACATGATGATGCCGGCATGTCTCTGCCAGGCGCCCTGTTCTGTCCTGGGGATCCAACAACGAAAAGGCAAGGTTTCTGCCTCCAGGAACTCAAGATCTAGTGGGGCCACAAAGAAGTCTCCATTCCTTCTTCCTCACCCGCCACCCTACCCCCCCCCCCCCAGCCCCATAGCCCCGATATCAGGAGGTGAGACAAGATGGGTTGAGTCAAGTTGGAAAGACTGTTGGGTTGGGCTGTTGACTACTGTGTTGGCTAAGAACCCAGTAGAATCTGATGAGGAAAGAATTTGCAGCAATTGTGACTGTCTTAGAGGACCTTCTAATGTAGCTCTGTTTGGAGGGGGGAATAGTCTAGGCCAGGGATAGGCAAACTTTTTGACTCGAGTGCCACAATGGGTTCTTAAACTGGACCGGAGGGCCGGAACAAAAGCAACCTGACCATGCTGGCACTCTCATCTTGGGCTGCTGGGGAAAGAGTGGAGGGGAGAGCAAGAGAACCCTCCGCTCTTTCGGCTCCATAGGCCAGAGAGAACAGATGAACAGGCCGGATCCGGCCCTCGGGCCGTAGTTTGCCCACGGCTGGTCTTGGCTCTTAGTAAGGGACAAGCTTATAAAAAGAAGTGAAAACAGTCATAGAGCTGGGTATACTGCCTGCTCCCCTGGGGAAAGGAAAGGTGCAGGCAGCAGAGCTTCAGGCTGGGACAGGCAGCCAAACGGAGAGAGCATGAACCCAGGTCTCCATGCAATGGCCCTGAGGCCTGGGCCAGGGGCCGGGGCAGGGGAGGTTACCATCTGCCTTTTCTGGCTGGAGGAGTATAGAAGGCAAGCGGAGAGGGACGTAAGTAGACTAAACTCATGCAAACCCCATTCCACACCTCTCCCTGCCAACAACATGTTAGTGGCAAGAGGCTGGGTCTCGTTGCACCTGGTTGGGTCTGGTCAGATCTGGTCAGGCATAGAGCTCAAATGCTGCCCAAGCCCTTCTGTGAACTAGTGGTCGACCCAGAGACCCGAGTTCAAGTCCCAGCACTGCAAGTCTCTTGCCTTGCTTCAAAAACCCCTGACTCTCTTTAAGCTTCAGCTTCCTCATGTATTAACTGGGGGCCATTAACAGTACTTACCACGGGGTGTTGTGAGGACTAAATAACGAGCATAAAGCTCTTTTTTAAAAAAAATATTTTTTATTGATACTTTACAGAGAGGAAGAGAGGGATAGAGAGTTAGAAACAACGATCAGCTGCCTCTTGCACACCCCCTACTGGGGATGTGCCCGCAACCAAGGTACATGCCCTTGACTGGAATCCAACCCGGGACCTTTCAGTCCGCAGGCCAACGCTCTCCACTGAGCCAAGCTGGTTTCGGCTAGTGTAATGCTCTTAAAGAGTGCCCAGCAGAAGTGGAGGCTCACTATTTGTTAGCCATCATCATCAGCTACATGGAGTCTCTCCCGACCCTCCCAATAAAAGCAGCCTCTGCTTCACCTTGAACTTGCATCACAGTCTGGCTCTACCTTTCCATTTCTGCCCTTGACGGAAAAATCCCTGTTTCGCTCACACCCACAGCCTCCAGTAAGACTTCAAATGATGAGTGAGAATTCAAATGCAGAGGGGAGATGAAAGAAAGAACTTAGAAGGATGTCTATTGGCAGAAGATGCAACTACCACCGGCTACCAAAACACGTTTGCTGGAGGTGGCGATGGAGCTTGCTGGTGAGAACGATGTGAACTTGAAAGACAGACTTGTCCAAGTGTGGTCCCCGGGCACCACGGAGGCCTAAGGAATGAGACGCTGAGTTTTTTTGTGTTTGTGTTTTTTTTTTAATATATTTTATTGATATTTTACAGAGAGGACGGGAAAGAGATAGAGAGCTAGAAACGTCGATGAGAGAGAAACATTGACCAGCTGCCTCTTGCAAACCCCTTACCAGGGATGTGCCCGCAACCAAGGTACATGCCCTTGACAGGAATCGAACCTGGGACCTTTCGGTCTGCAGACCGACGCGCTATCACTGAGCCAAACCGGTTTTGGCAGAGATGCTGAGTTTTACCGCGGGGCCGCCTTTGCACCCTCAGCTTGAGAATCGCTGCAGAGACCAGTGCTTCTCCCTCGTGGCCACACACAGGAGTCATCGAAGGAGCTTTTCAAAAATCCCGATGCCACATTGTACCCCAGAACCAT
Organism: Vespertilio murinus; assembly: GCA_963924515.1. Classification (NCBI taxonomy): domain Eukaryota; kingdom Metazoa; phylum Chordata; class Mammalia; order Chiroptera; family Vespertilionidae; genus Vespertilio; species Vespertilio murinus. The sequence continues at coordinate 7,444,269 of OZ004718.1, forward strand.
TAGAGTTTTGTTTCCTCTGGCCGCTCACTCGGCTACCCCAATACACGGCCCAGGTGAGAACCACCGGGTTGGGACAGACCAGCGATTTTCAACTCTTTTCATCTCATGGCACATGAAGGCATGACTACAATCCTGTGGCAGCCCCCAAAAAATATGTATTTTGCCTATCTGACCACAAAATCTGTATACTTTTGACTCATCTGCACTCGATGGCTATTGCGGTGGCTGCCGCCATTATTTTTGAGTCTAAGGCATGGCCGGCAAACTGCGGCCCGCGAGCCACAGGCGGCTCTTTGGCCCCTTGCGTGTGGCTCTTCCACAAGATGCCACGGCCCCGGGCGAGTCTATGTTGAAGACGTGGCCTTAGAAGGGGTTTAAGTTTAAACACTTTGGCTCTCCAAAGGAGTGTCCATCGTTGTCCTGTTGATGGTTGGCCCTGCGGACTAATGAGTTTGCCGACCACGGGTCTAAGGGAAGAGAGGTCAGTGCCCCTGGCTAAGTAGCCGGGTATCGCATGTTTTAAAAATTCTTGCAGCGCCCCGGTTGAAAATGACTGGTCTGCACCAACCCTCCAATGTCCAGGCCAAGAGACGATGGTGCAGAGGAAGCAACGGGCCTGCCCAGAGTCACACAGCAAGCAAGGGGCCAGAGCCTGGGACCGGAGCTCCAGCCCTCCCGCCCCCGGGCTCGCTGCCCGCGACAGAGTCTGGGGAAATGGGGTGAGGTGAGGGAGCCCCGGGCTTCCCTCTCTGGCTTAGCGTCTTCATGATCGGGTCCTGAGGAGGCACCTCTTGGGCACGAGCGGCCGCTGGCCTTTGAGTTTCCCCGGGGCACTGTGTCCGGGGGGGCCTCCCACTCGGAGGCAGCAGCCCCAGGAGCCCGGGGCCAGGGGGGCCCGCTCCCCCACCCTCTCCTCCAGCCAGCCTGACCCTGCCATCCCCCCACACCCCCAGTCCCCTGTCTTCCCAGAGACACAGCCACCCAGGGGCTGTCCCGCCACCCGGGTGGCACCGTTCTCAGAACTCAGGTGAGGTTTCTGAGCCCCCACAGCCCCAGCTCCCACCCCCTCTCAGAACTGGGACAGGCCCGTTCTCAAAGTCAGCAACCACGACAGACAGACCCGAAACCATCGGGGCTAGCGGCTCCCCGTGACTTGTTTTTGCTCTCTCGTCAGACCTCCGATGGTCTCGGGTTTCTGACTTTTTCTGGGGTGTTTTGAAGTGGCTTTTTGTTATTCTGCCTCGGCTCACTCACCTTTCTCAGCCTCCCCGCCGTGGAAAACACTCAGCCCCGCTGGATTCCATGTCAACAGCTCGCCGCTGCCCACCGGTAGCCTGCCCAGGCTCCCAGCCCGTGGAAGGGATTGTGTGGCACAAAGCTTGCCCAAGTTCAAGGAGGAGAAGACAGGGTGGTAGGCCAAGGAAGCAGAGCAGCTTTCTAGGCACAGTCACCGATGGCCCGGCAGGTCTGTTCCAGGCGCACAGGGGCTGCGGGCCCGGAGCTGGTCAGCACAGGGACCCTCTCCTCCCACGAGCATCAGGCCTGCTACGCGGAGGGCGCACGCCTGCCAGGTGTCTCTCTGGTCTCCTCTGCTGAACTCTGAGGGCTAGATCTACAGTCATCCTGTCTAGAAGGCAGCCCCCAACCGCACAGGGCTACGGAGCGCTGACCATGTGGCTAGTGTGACCAAGCAACTGGACTTTTCACCTCATTTTCTCTTATTTAATGCCAATTAGACTTAAATAGCTACGCGTGGTCAGCAGCGGTCCTCAAAGTGGAATCACCTGGGGAGATGGAGGGCCCTGGGGTGCCCCGATCCATCCTGGGCATTTGCGGTTGTTGGCATCAGGTGCGGACGGGGCGGGCCGTCGCTGGTGTGAGGTTGGAAAGCTGCACAGGTGACTGATGCGCCGCCCAGACGGAGCCCCTCTGGCCCACGGGACTTCCGGCAGCTCCTCCGACTCTGCCTTCCTGTGTTTTGAGTTGGTTTCTACAAAATCTTCTAAATTTGAGGACCGAGGAGCCCGTGTCCTGAGCAGAATATATGTTGGCTGCAGAACATTCAGAGAAGAAGAAGAAGGAAAAAAAGGAACGTTAAAATCCCACCTCCCAAATAAAAGGTTAAACGTTTGGGCGTCAGTTGCTTCCAGGAGTTTCTGCCTGGATATATCCTTCCGGTTTCTTCCAAGTTGGAATCACGCTTTCTGTTTTATGATTGGCTTTTGTCATTCTGCTCCTTTTGGTTAACAAGTGTTTGTATATCATCCACTGGAATGGCTGCATGATATTCTATCACATTTATCAACCACAATTTAAACAAATCCCTATTAATATTAGTCCCAATTTTGCTATTGTTTTTTTTAAAAAAAACAACAACATTGCTATGAATATAATAATAGCAACATCTTTATGCAAAGCCATTCACTAACCCCTTAGGGAGAAAAGAAAGGAGAGGGGTGGGGAGGGGAAGAAAAAGAAAAGAAAAGAATATGATCAAAACGCATACTAAATTCTAAGTGATTCAAATCACTCTCCAGAAAAGTTGAACCTGGTTACATTCCTGCCAGCAGGAGGTGAGAGTACCTGCTTTTATGCATGCTGACATTGGAGACCGAGATTTTGGAATTTATTTTTTTTAATATATTTTATTGATTTTTTACAGAGAGGAAGAGAGAGGGATAGAATGTTAGAAACATCGATGAGAGAGGATCATCGATAAGCTGGGGATGTGCCCGCAACCAAGGCACATGCCCTTGACTGGAATCAAATCTGGGACCTTTCAGTCCACAGGCCGACGCTCTATCCACTGAGCCAAACCGATTTCGGCGAGATTTCCGAATTTAACACATTTTTAAAAAACCCAAGGACCCCTTGTTGTGAAGTCCAGCACATCCTTCGCGAGCACCATGAGAGCAGGCGCTGCCTGAGGTCCTGGTGACAGAGATGCGTCGCGGCCCTCTGAGATCCCAGGAAAAGGAGGAGTGCAAGGGCTTGGCTTCAAGTCAGGAAGAACAGCATGGGTGCTCACTGGGGTGCCAGAGTCACACGGTGGAGCAGAGAAGAACAGTGCGTGACTCCCCGTGGCAGTGCTGGAAGTCTGCGGGGAGGCATTTGAGCTGGCTCCAGGATGAGCACAGGCTCTGGTGAACTAAGACTGACGGATCCGGCAAACTCCGCAAGGTGCCGGATGCACGCTCAGGGGTCTGCAAAGGTGTGGCAACTCCTACATTTATTAACCCCCTCCAGTCAGGAAGCTTGTCCTCCGACCTATCCCACAGCCCCACGGGGCAGCTGAAAGCCCTTCCCTCTGGCTGTTTGCAGGGGAAGCAGTGAACAACTGGTTTCATTCTCCACAAAGTCACCTTCAGAGACTCCTAGATCAGTACAAATGCCAAGAAGGATATACTGTGTTTCTGTTTGGATTAGTCACTCTTCTAAAATATACATACATATATATATATATATATATATATATATATATATATATATATATTAACAATAACAACCATGCCTGGCCAGTATGGCTCCGTGGTTGAACATCAACCTATGAACCAGGAGGTCACAGTTCAATTCCCCAGTTGGGGCAAATGTCCGGGTTGTGGGTTGCAGCCTCAATCCACAGTTGGAGACGTGCAGGAGGAAGCCAATCAATGGTTCTCTCTCATCATTGATGTTTCTAGCTCTCTCTCCCTCTCTGAAATCAATAAAAATTAGAAAATAAAAAGAACAACCATGACATAGGATGTCATTATGTTCATCTGAAAAACAGTTGCAGGAGCCCAGCTCACGGGGCACATGTTGGGATAACTTGGGGTTCCCCAGGCCCCAGGTCCCAAGCTCAACTTACATACCATCCTATGGCTAATGGGAGCCTTATATAAAGAAGGAGGCAGCCAGTTCGAGTCCTGGATCTCCCACCAAGGATCATGACATCCCACCAAGGACATCTCCTTGAGCCTCTAAAACATGGGTAGTAAGAATAGTGGAAAGTTAGCTGAAACCGGTTTGGCTCAGTGGATAGAGCATCGGCCTATGGTCTGAAAGGTCCCAGGTTCGATTCCGGTCAAGGGCATGTACCTTGGTTACGGGCATATCCCCAGTAGGGGGTGTGCAAGAGGCAGCTGATCGATGATTCTCTCTCATCCATGTTTCTAACTCTCTATCCCTCTCTCTTCCTCTCTGTAAAAAGTCAATAAAAAATATACATATATTTAAAAAGAATAGTGGAAAATTAGACTTGAGGGATAGGGCGCATGAAAATAACAATAATAAGAATAACCTGTGACTCAAGTTAGCCATCCTCTTGCCTTCTATTTTCGTGAGTGTCTATAACCCACCACACACACACACACACACACACACACACGCCCTTTATGCCAAGCCTCTGACGTCCTAGCATTTCAGGAATGAGCCCTGGCCTTTCTTCAGAAGTTCACTGAAAACAAATTAAGGAACTGGCCCAGCTGTGGCTCGGCGCAGGGAGGTACGAAGGGTATGGCAATCCTGGAACCTTTGAGTCTTGGGGCTCATTTTCCACCTGTTGACCGACAGTTCCCCCCCTCTCCCCCCTTTCCCTAATTCTGCCCTGTTACGTCAGGGACAGAATCAAATTTCCCACCGGCCATGCCTTCCCCTCCCTCTCCTCCTCCTCCCAGCTCTGTGACACAGGTCCCTGGAGAGTCCCCACATCATCACAGAACAAAAACAAAAACAACAAAGAAAAACTACCAAACCTCCCCCTTCCCGCCCCCGCCCCTGCGCCGGGGGACGCCCACATGACGGGGGTTCTTCAACTCAAGTTTCAAATGCCTAGAAATGAAATGGCCCCCCCTTTTTTTATTTTTCACTTCTGCTATTTACACATAAGTACCTACCAGGGACCTGTACGCTCAACCCACCATAATTCAAGCCTATTTTTAGGTTTCTCAGCTGTCGAAACCTATAAAATGCTCAAAATGGGCTCTGCCGATTCAGTCAACAACAAGGAGGAGAAGGGGAGACAGGAGCGCAGTTGAGAACCTGCTTTTGGAGGGGGGTGGGGGGGGGGAGAGACTCTGATTCCGCTTCATTCCATCCTCACAGGGACTCATAGGAAAAACCCTGTGACCGATCACACATTGTCGGATAGTGAAACTGAGGTGTGGGGAGTTAAGCCACTCTTCAGCGGGAGGACCTGGAGTTGAAACCAGAACTTACTCAAAAGCCAAAGTTCTTTGTACCGAACCCTCCCCCCCTCTCCGCCTTCCTCCAGCTCCCGAGCAGAGATCCCTTCTTTACCTGAGTGTTCACACTCTTCCTGCCTTAGGTGCCCGCACCTTGCCCTTTTCTGCTTGGGAACAAAGATAGGATCAGCCAGAGAGAAGGTTCTGGAAACTTGAGAATCCACACATTCCAAAGCAGTGGCATAGGCCTCATTCTGACCCACGTCAGCGACGGGCTCCTTGCCCCCTGGGCGTCCTGGTGGGGGCAAAGCGGAAGCGAGCTGGAACTCACTGCCAGAAACATGGGAGACTGCTAGGTCTGGATTTTTAACAGTTTGTCCCGCGGCTTCTTAAAGAAATGGGGACTTTTTTGAAACGCCGCGGGACGCGGGACAGATTGTTAAGAATCGGGACTGTCCCGCCAAAAGCGGGACGTCTGGTCGCCTTAAGCTACACAGATCTGCGGTGGAATCCCAGCCTGAACACTGAAGGCACTTACATGTCACTGAGCCTCTCCTCCCCATCTATCCATCAGCAGGGATATGCCCCCGTGGCAGGGTAGCTGAGACACCTGAATGAGACTATATGAGAGAAAGGGCCCAGGCCAGATTGGGGCACGTGGGCATCATCTGTAAATGTTTCCTTCTCTTCCTCTCCCACCTCCTCAAGAGAGGGGTGCAGGGCTGTCACCAGGGAGCCTGGCCTGCAGGGAGCTCTGCTGCCTATCTCTGAGAAAGCTCCGTAGACTCATGTAGGCCTGCAGCGCCCAGGCAAGAGTACCCATAGAGACCTGCATACCATATGCCCAGATATTTATATGCCAGCCAAGCTAATAAACTGTTCAATGAAATGGGTTCTGTCCCATTTTGAAAATATATATTTCCATAATGAAAAATATATTTCATGATCACCTAGATCAGTGTTTCCCAAACTTTTGACATATGTGTGTACCCCTTCTACAATTTTTGTCACACTGAGTACCCCTCGTCAAATAAATGGATGTATTTTAATAACAATGAAAATATTTTTATTTTTTATTTTTTTGGCACATACACTGTGGGCCACTTTTTACTTTGAGGCTTTCCATGGTTGTGAAGTTAAGTTCCTGGTCACCAACGGGTGTTGTGGCAGGGAAAGAGGAGGGAGAGGGGAGTTCCATTCCCTGTTCTCTGCTACGGACTGAGCCTCCTTTGGGGGAAGTTCTGAACTTCTCTGAGTCTCTGTTTCCTCATTTGAAGAGTGGACATCACAGGGCTTACCTCACAGAATGGTTGTGGGACTACGTGAGTCGATTCAAGGCCTCGCCGTCAGCAGGTGCTGAACAAGTACTAGCTCCTGTGGTTCCTCAAACAATAGATGCTCCTGGAAATTGGTGATCTGCCTCATAAGCCTGGGCACTTCCCCAGAACCCATGAGCTTTACTCAAAAGCCAAAGTTGGCGCTAACCTTTGGAGAACATGGGCAGATGGCCATGAAGATAAGCAAGAGATGTGCCCAGTAAGCGTCCCTCTTCTGCCCAGCTTCTCCCTAGCTGCACCAAGGAGTGACCACTCTTCCACGAGCTCTAGGTAGAGCTCGTTTGTGGTCAAACCAATAGAAAAATGCTTCAGTTTAATTTAATGCCCACCGGTTGAGCAACAAGACCATGCGGGGTGCTATGTTAAACACCTAAGAAATAAGTAAGGTGCCACTTAATTGTAACCTGGTGGAGGGAGAAAGATGGATACATGCCTCTGATACAAATTTGACTGAGAGATGCTATCATGGCATTATGAGCAGCGTGCTGTGGGCACTCGGTGTCGGGAATTCTTCCGGAGGTGGGGGCTCTTTGAGCTAGATCTTAAATGATGCGTTAGAATCTCACAGGGGGAGACCCGGGAGCCAGAGACGTCTTAGCCTGCGAGGAGAGCATGTGGAAAAGCCCGGGTGAATTAAAGCACTGGTGCTTTGGGGGGAACCCACAGCTGGCCCAGAATGGTTGAAATACACAGTGGATACATGTGGGAAGTCAGAGATTGAGGCCAGAGCTAGTGAATGGGCTGGGTCGAGAAGGGCGTTGATTGCCACGAAGAGGGCCCAGCGGAGGGAGAGCAGCATGGGCGCCTTCAACCATTGTGAGAAGGAGCAGGATGGTTTCAGGATCCCCCCCCCCCCCAACGAGCTGTTCTTTCTGACCAGAGCTGTACTAGGATTTCCTAAATGTGCACAACCTACACTTCTCTACAGCCCCTCCGGGAGATGATCAATGGGATCCCCAAATGTGTGGCCAGAGAGGACATCCAACATCATCTGGCTCAACCCCCAGAGAAGGAAACAAGAGAGGAGGGGCTTCTGGACAGTTGGCTGGCTGAGCTGAGACTGGAACCCCACACTTTTTCCACCCAAAGCAACAGTCTCAAGCTAAGCAGGCATCAAGACACCTGGGCTTTCTAATAACGAAAATGCAGAAACTCCAGAGTGAAATATGCAGGATTAGCCCAGTGATGGGCTCAATCACAGGGTGGGGCAGGAGTGGGCATTCGATTTCTCACTTCTCATGCATCACTTGCCATGAGGCCAGCATCATCATTTCTTGCCCCTGCTTTCACACTACACAGGCTATTTCAGTCCGAGTTTTCCATAGCCCTTGCCACCTCGCTTCAGAAGTCAGCACAAGTTTCACTGAGGGACAAAGAGAACCATGGGGACTCTGTGCAACCCTCAGCCACAAATTGGAGCTATTGGGGACAGTAGGACATTGTGGTCAACCCCCCCCCCCCTCCAGTTGGCAGAAACTAGAATGGCATGAGGTTTTGCTGAGCAATTCTGGAAGCATGACTTGCTCCCTTACCTTCCCTTTCACCTGCCTGCAGACCCCCATCCTCACCTGCCCCCCACCCTTTCCCTCAGGGAGCTTGGCAATGTGAAAAACACAGACCCATAAACCCTTCCTCTCGATGCCCAAAAATGAACCCACGGAGCAAAACAGGAAGCATCTTCTTGTCAAGGCAAACTCATTGTCTTCTCTGCGCACTCGCGTCCTGACAAGTGGCAGGAAACCGCCACCGGGCCGTGGCAACAGGTGTGAGGGTGACCTGAGGCTTCCCGCTAGCCTGTGCCCAGGCATCCTTCCCTTTTCTTCGTCCTGGCGAGCTGCCCCCTTCATCCCTGCAGCTGGACAAGCTCCTTGCCTTTCACCTGTTGGTTCTTTCCCTCTTGGTGGCCCAAGATCTGATCAAGACTTTAAAAGATTGTAAACTCTAAAAAAAAAAAAAATTATAGTCTCTCTCTAGATATAATTCCTAATACCAGCCAGCATAAAATATACACATATATGCTGAACTTCAAGGAGCTTCTTTTCTAGATTGTTCTGATGACAAAAATTCTAGGGAAGTTCAAAGCAGAACCTTCCTCATCCTTTGGAGCATCCCTGTCTGGCCGGGGCCCTAAATCTAGGCCAAATCTGCCTGTTGGGTTGTCCAGCCACTCTCCTTGGCATCACATGGGAATAGATTGTACCCAAGTGAAATGAAGCAGGGGTTAGAGGTAGAGGGAGGGGTTAAGAGGTGCGATCTTAGACTTTGCCCATAGCATTACAAGCCCAGAGAGACTGGGAGCCAGAGGACACTCTAGGCAGAGCTCAGAAATGGGCACTTTGACCAGAGCTCCATGTGCAGGAAAGGCAGGGCTGGGTTTCTGGGTCTGCTTCCTTCTTTGGATCTCTCCAGGTCGGAGACCTTCTCTAGAAGGTCTTTGTTCTTTCCGGCCCTGTTCAAGACTTGCCCTGTTTTGTCTTAGGCTACCAGGAGGCTGAGCTTATGATGGTAGGCTAAATCACGTGCTTTGTTTTCCTCCTAGGTGACCAAGTGGTCACAGTTGGACTGAATGACTATGAAGGTTTCTCCCGGGTTCCGATTCCTGCTCCTTCTCAGAAACCTTTGCTCATGAGCAGGACTTCCCCCAAAGAGTGTAGTGCACACATTCTCAGAGAACACGGAGCCTCGCCTGAGGGCATCTTTTCCAGTTGGGGACAGAACAGCCATGGCCTGAGCCCTTCAGGTCATGTCTAGCGTCAGCCACACAGGGCGGGAAAAGTCCCTTAGCTTGAAGTCAAAGGTCAAGCCACTTCTTCTCTTCGAAGTCTCTGTTTCCTCAATCAGAAAATTGAAACCTACCGAACAGCAACTCTGTGGGTTAAATGAGATAAGATACAAGAACGTACTTAGAAATGTGGAAGCCCCATGCACATGTGGAGACATTGTTTTCTATGAGCAGACATGCTTTCTGGTCAGTAGTTGACCAGGGCTTATTGCAAGGAGGCCAAGTTTAACAGGGTGGCTCTCCTGGCTCCTGAACTCTCAAAATGAGCGATTCTGAGAAAGTAGACAAACTGTCTGCCTTGACACTTGCTACTGATCACTCACCAATACCCTCCTCTCTTTGCCTGGGTCCCCCATACGTCCCATAAACACCACTTTTCCCACGGTCTTCCCGATTCCCCTCCTATGTGCTCCTAGTCCCCCAACATTCACTCTTACTACATTGTTCTATAATTTCTATAATTTTGTCTTCCACTATTTTTAAATATTATGAATTATTTAATACATAAAGTTTCAAAGAATAATACAGGGAGACCTTTGTCCACCACAAACAAAGCTTTATCAGCATAGTTGACACTCCTGGATTTTCTTTTCCATTTGCATCCTCCTCTTCCCCCGTCCTCAATTCAATGCTCACCTTCCCATGCATGTTTTTACACTGTTAGTGCTTCTGAGTAATTGTCTCTTTATTTTTCTATCCCCTCCCCACTGTTATGGAATGAATGTCTGTGTCCCCTCAAATTCACATGTTGAAGCCCTAACACCCAGGGTTTGCATTTCCAGACGGGACCCCTCAGAAAGTTATTAAGCTGAGTAAGGTTATGAGAGTGGGGCCCTGGCTCAACAGGATGAATGTTCTTACAAGAAGAGACACCAGAGAGCTCACTTTTTCTCTCTGTCTCAACCCTTGCACATGTGCAAAAAGGCCATGTAAGGACAGGTGAGAAGGCAGCCATTTATAAGCCAGGGGGGGGGAAAGGCTGACCCAGCTGGACCTTTATCTGGGATTTCGAAGCTTCAGAACTGTGAGAAAATCAATTTTTGTTGTGTAAGGCAATTGGCCTGTGGTATTTTGTTACTGCAGCCCAAACTGACTAATACACCCACCATGCTCGACTTGGTGAGGCCAGGGAGCACGGGTGCTCATCTCTGTGTCTGTAGAGTCCCGCGTTGTGCCTGCCGCACGAGAGCTCCTCAAATACTTGTTGAATGGAGTCACTGCAGAAGCAAAACAGGTGTCCTAGGGCCCATTCCCCGAGAGCAGGGTGTTCTCTGCTGCGCCGTGATGCAGGTCCTCTGTTATGGGCATGTCCTTGGTTCAGACACGTGGCACTTCCATTGGAGAACAGGAAACTGAGAGCATGCCTTTCCTTATAAAACAAAGCACATCCTCCGCAGAGCCCGGATGCAATGGTGCCCGCTCTCATAAGCCCTCGCGCATCGATAAGGGACTTCACCTCTCAAGCCCCTGCTCTGGCTTTTAAGGTTCTCCAGGGTGAGGAGGCAGCAGTCCCAAGGAGCTGGCTTCTAGTCCCTAGCTAGGCATACAACACACGCTCTTAACAGGATGGATGAGACAGAACCTTCTGTGACAGAGGCTATCACCCATTATTGAACTATGCCAAACTATATTTTTTTAAAAATCACAGCACTAATTGGGGGCAATGAAAAGACCACCATAGAAGTACATGGCACAATCTTGTTTTAAAGAAGCACAAAGCCCACTCTAGAATAGAAAGTAGTTCACCCATGTCCGCCCATCGCTGTACATGCCAGTGTGGCCGTCGCTGAAGTTAAGTGCTGCGGGAGTTCAGAGGAGGGAGCACAGGGAAGGTAGGCTGCCTGGGCCGACATGTTGGGATGGGGTTTGACAGGTCTTCCTCGGTTCCTCTCCCACTGGCCCTCTCACAGAGAGTGGATTCACAGCCACTAATTGCACCAGAACAGACAGAGGGGGAGCTTCCAGTCAGCACTGGGAAGTAGTAGGGCATTCCCGTTGTCAACCTCAGAGACCAGCTCAGAAACGAGAACTCAACACTCCCGGGCCAAAGCGCGCAATGCCCACGCCGAGTAAGATTATAAGAGTGGGCCCTGGCGAGGGGCTGGAGGGGCTGGGAAGGACAGTAAGAGGAGGAAAGGGGTCTGAGTTGGGCACCACCACTTGGCACCCAGCTGATACTTGCTGAGATTAGAATCGGGAGCTGCCCTTTATCCGCCTGACAACACGGTGCATCTACCACAAAGCCCTCCAGTCTTGCCCCGGATACTGTGGACACTCTTGACATGGAGCCTTCCATAAGGGCCTATACCAGCTTGAGAATCAAGAGAATCCTTGAGGACAATGAGGAATATCTGGAGAAGAAAGCCTGGAGCTTACATGGTCCAATCCCACTACTTCTTAGACGGGCTTCCAAGAACCAGAGAGAGAAGGTGACTTGCCCAGGGTCACAAAGTCAGTTATAGCAGAGGCAAGGCTGAAACACGGGTCTTCTGTGTTTTCTTAGAAGCACCTGGCACATGAAAAGGGGCTCCAGGAGGTAGCTTCCAGAATAGTTCCAAATGGAAGTTGCTCTTCTCCTCCCGACCAACACCCTGCCCAGATATAACCCATGAAATCCTTCCCACCTAGTTCAAGAGATTGCTGATATTCCTAAAAGCCAGGGTGCAGCGAGGCTTCTCCTGTCCCTGTCAGGGAATTTAGAACAACAGAGAGTGGTTAAGCAGTGGTCAGGACGCCACGAGAAAGTCCTGCACTTCACACTCACAGCTACCAAAGTTTAGATATCTCCTAGGCCCATGGTCGGCAAACTGCGGCTCTTTGGCCCCTTGAGTGTGGCACTTCCGCAAAATACCATGACCTGGGCGAGTCTGTGTTGAAGAGGTGGCGTTAGAAGAAGTTTAAGTTTTTTAAAAAATTGGCTCTCAAAAGAAATGTCAATCGTTGTACTGTTGATATTTGGCTCTGTGGACTAATGAGTTTGCCGACCGCTAGACTAGGTGGTCCAATCTCTTCACTTTACATCTATAGAACACTTTACCCAACATTAGCAGAGTGCACATCTTCTCAGGTATACATAGAACATTCTACAGGATAGACCATATGTTAGGACATAAAAAAATCTCAATACATTTTTAAAAATTGGGATCATACAAAGTACTTTTTTTTTTTTACCACAATCAATAAAAGGAGGAAATTTGAAGAGTTCACAACACACTCACTCCTAAATAATCAATGGGTCAAAGAAGACTCACAAAGGAAATTAAAAAATACTTGGAGATTAATGAAGATGAATACATAACATATCAAAACATATAGGCATTTCTAACTCTAAATTTCTCTCTAAATGCTTAGAGAGAAATTTAGAGCTATAAATGCCTATATTTATGAAAAAAAGAGAAAGGTCTCAATAAAGAACCCAATCTTTCAACCTAAGAAATCAGAAAAAAAGCAAACTAAACCTAAATCAAGCATTAGTGAGGAAATAATAAAGACTAGGATGAAAATAGATGGACTAGAGAATTTTGGAAAGGAGGAGAAAATCAATAAAACCAAAAGTTGGTACGGGGAAAGATCAGCAAACTTGACAAACCTTCAGCTAGGCTTACCCTGATACCAAAATCACACAAACGCAACGCAACAAAATAAAACTACCTGTGGGCATATCCCTTCTCTTCTACTATCCATCATCTGTCAGAGCCTCTCTCTGGTCAAACCTACCCAGAAGCCAGAGGGCAAAGCAGTTTGGGAAATGTAGTTCCCTGTGACACTGGGCAGGGCCAGGAAAGGATGGAGACACAGCTCTCACACTGTCACGGGGCTCTGATTCCCCTGCGGGTGGTATTCGGTCTATAAATATTTGTTGAATCAATAAATGGCCCCTATTCCCCTGCTCTGGGCTGGGCCCTTCTTTGTTTTTTTGTGTGTTTTTTTAAAATTTCTTTATTGATTAAGATATCACATATTTGTCCTCAACTCCCCATTCCAATCCCCCACCCCCTCCCACTCACGCCCCCTCCCCCCTAATGTCCTTGACCACTGGTTAGGCTCCTATGTGTGCACATAAGTCCTTTGGTTGATCTCTCCCTTTTATCCCCACCCTCCCTTTGAGGTCTAACAGTCTGACCCATGGCTCCTTGTCTCTGGGTCTGTTCTTGTTCATCAGTCTATGTTGTTCACCATTTCCCCCAGATGAGTGAGATCATGTCCTACTGGATATATACTTATAAGAATCAAAAAATGAGACAAGCAATAATCGCTATGCTGAAAGGCATATGAATCAGCCTGTAGTGAGCTTCTTTCTGGGCCACCAGTTCTTGAGACCCAGTTTCCATGTCAAACAGTTCCTTACGTGTGCATGTCAGCAATGATATTTGGGCCCTTCTCTGATCTGAAAGCCTGCACAGGGGGCTTTCTGAATGTAAATGACTCGGTGATTCACGATCCTATGACCAGCACGTGGGCTGGCCCTCGGTCACATCGCGCACACTGCTGGGTCCCTGAAAGAGCCTGTGAGGCTGGACTGGAGGGAGGAGCAGGTGTGGGCGGGGCAGGGAAGAGGGTGGCTCTTCTTCACAACTTAAAAGGGGCTCATACCACTTCCTCCCCAGACAGGGGAGCGCAAGCCGGGGCCCAGCCTTCCTGTGTGGTTTCAGCTGCCCTGCGTGTGCCATGGACTTGGGTGAGTGGGGGCCTCCGTGTGGGAGAGAACAGTCCCCAGATTGACTCCGTGGAGCGGGGGGTGGAGGAAGGGGGTGGAAGGTGGGAAACCCTACGGAAGGCGTCCTGGTCTTTGGTGGAAGTCAGAATGCCAGGCAGGAAGGGTGCACCCTTCAGATTAGGGGAGGGGGTAACCATTGGCACCAGGACAGACAAAGGGGCCGAGGCCGTGTCTTTGCAGAACAGTGGGACAGAAGAAGGTGGCGGCGGGGCTGGGGTTGGCGCTGATCTGGACAGCACCTGCTCTCGCTTCAGGGGTTCTGGGTGCGAGGGGGGGGGCGGTGATGGGTGAGGCTCTCCAGACCTGTCTCACCGGGGAGAGGTCCTCAGGAGCTCTGGACCCTTCCCTCCCCCTCCAACTCCCACCCTACTCCCCCGCTGAAGAGGGGTCAGGCTCTCCCTTCTCTTGAGGTTAGGAGGAGGTGCAAATCCACCAAAGGTGACTTGCATTGTGCAAATGGCACTCTGCATGCAAATGCAAGCTGGTTGTTTCTCTGCCGCACATCCCACCAGCCTTGCTGGGTGCCTCCTGCGTGTGAACGGCTGGGTGAAGTCATAGCCGGGGCCTCAGCACAGCCCCCCGCCTCCCTTGGTCGCTGTTTCTACAAAGGACTCTTCCCTCTAAAAAGCCCATCCTCTCGTCGAACCTTGCTCTTCCCCGGAGACAGTACCAGGGAAGCCCTGAGCGGTTGGGAGGGGTTCGCAGGGGTCCGCCCAGCTCCGGGTACCCCGTCTGTAAATCTCAGGCGTGGAGTCAGACCCTGCGGAGGTTACAAAGGCCAGGTTCCTGGACGGCTCGTTCTCACCAGCGAGCGAGCGCGCGCCTCGGTGGCCTCAAAGCCACAAGCGGTTGGCTTTGAAAAGTGAAGGTTCCCTGCTGTCCTCAGAGCCCTCGCTGCCACCGCTGTCTCTGCCTCTCCTCCCCGCCTCCCGCCTCCCCGCCCTCAAACCGGGGTGGACCCGGCACACCGCTGTGCCAGAGTTAGAGTGGCCACCCCGTGCACAGACTGCACCCCTGGAAGGCAGGGTCTGATTCTTGCATCTCTGAATCTGTACTTTGGGAG
The DNA here is from genome assembly GCA_963924515.1 of Vespertilio murinus. Lineage (NCBI taxonomy): Eukaryota > Metazoa > Chordata > Mammalia > Chiroptera > Vespertilionidae > Vespertilio > Vespertilio murinus. Next base: position 7,459,330 of record OZ004718.1, read on the forward strand.
AGGGGGGTGGGGGAGTGAGCAGAAAAATGTTTATGGAATGAATGAATGAATGAATGGTGTCAAGAATTCTGAGCTGCTTTCAGTGTTTTCAAAATCTCCTCCACCTGCCTCTCCTCTCGGCAGCCTACCTTCTAATCCCACTCCCCAGCCATCGACCCCCATGACCACAGACACAGGATGCAGCAGCCTTCGCCCACCACAGACCCTGCCCCTGGCTCCCTGCTCGACCTCTGTGAGGGGGGACCAAGCAGTGTCCCAGTGGCGGGCTGGGAAACGCTGGGAAACTGGCTCCGACGTGTAGTGCTTTGCCAATGGCCGTGGTGTAAATTCTCCCACCGTCGCTGATTTCAGGCCTCCAGCCGATTTCAAACCATGAAACGCCGGCACTGGCGAAGGAACCTATTCAAGTCAGTCCGGGCACACCATGGAGGGTCCTTCTCCAGGCCTCGGTGTGGGGGTGCTAGACTCACCCAGGCTAGCTGTGGGAAGGGAGGGCAGCTTCTGGCCCGAGAGAAAGGGATGCTCTTGCGGCTTTGCTCAGTTAGCGAGGGCCCAACGGCCAAGCCCGAAACACTGACAGCTTTTGGTCAGAACAACCCTTAGGCGGTTGGTGGGGCAGGTCTGTTTTTCTCTCTCTTCTGTCTGCCCAGGGGGGAGCCAGGAGGGGGTGAGGGAGTTGAGTTTCTGTTACACAAAATGAAAATGCCAAATCCGGGCTGAGCTGGCCTTTCTCACAATTTGAATGAACAGCCCGGAGGGGCCCTTCCCACCTTCAAGAAATGTGGCCTACGCTCTCAGAATTCTCCAAAACAGAGAGAGAGAAAAATAAGCCTGCCAGAGACTTCTCTCTCTCTCTCTCTCTCTCTCTCTCTCTCTCTCTCTCTCTCTCTCTCTCTCTGCTTGGTCCACTACGGCAGCAGAGGGGAATGCTGAAGGAATTCAGGGACCATCCCTCCCGGCCTTCCGGGAGCTTGGCTGGGGAGGAGGGGGAGGCTGCAGCCTAGAGGCGCTCTGGTAAAATCTCTCCTCTTTCTTTGAGATTTCTCGGTTCCTTTCGGTCAACTATCACTGATTGGGGAATTCAGGCATGACCGGTCCGCTGGGAGAAGGTCACATACGTCACTACGCCAATGCAATAGGATGAGATACGGTGCTGATGGGGTGATGGGTAAGGTACTTATAAAGCTCAGAGAAAGAAATGGCGGGCATGAGTCAGGGGAGCATGTAAGTTGGGTTTTGAAGGGTGTGTAGGAGTTAGTAAACCAGTGAAGGAGCAAGAGGCCAAGGATGGGGCAGTGATGGTAGACTCAGTTGCCATCAGAAACCAACAAGATAAATGTGGGAATGGCCATAAGATGGAATAAGGGAGGGGGAGCAGAGTGAACCAGAGGGCGCAAGCCCACTTAAAGGCAGACAAACATAATTTTTTGTAGATTCCATGCAGCCAAGCAAAATATCCTGCAGGCTCCTAGATGGTCAGCTCTGGCCGTGCCAAGGAGGAAGGGAGGAAAGGAAGCAAGCGTGGCGGGCAGGGCTGATTCTTAAGATTTCGTATGGCATTCCTAAGACGTTTGGGCTTTCTCCTGAAATTGATGGGGAGCCGGTGAAGATTTTTCTCTTTCAATTTAGTTGAGTTACAGGGTAAGATCTGTGTTTCAGAAGTTCTGTGGCAGCCAGGGGGCAGCAGAGCCTTAGGTCGGGGCAGAGGTGGGGGCTACCTCTGAGGTGATGGGGGGAAGGGGGGAAGCAGCAGCACTGGGCGACCATCGGGATGTGGGGGGGGGTGAGGATTCCCTTCACGCTCCACGGAGGTCCCTGTACACAGCATGGCCCCCAAAGCCACCCCAAACTTTTCGTCAGAAATGTAGGGTTATGCGGTAGTAGGAGTTCAAATCTCACAGTCATCTTTTAGCAGCTGTGTGACCCTAGGCAAGTGGCTTAACCTCTCTGGACCTCTATTTTCTTGACAGATAGAATGAGAACCACAGGGATAGCCCACAGGATGTTATGAGAGAGAGAGAGAGAGAGAGAGAGAGAGAGAGAGAGAGAGAGAGATGGCGACCAGGAGAGGCACAGAAGAGCAGTTAGGAGCGCCATCTCTGGGGGCCAGACAGGCTCAAAGCCCATGTCTACCGCTCGCCAGTTACGACCCTCACCGTGCCTCGGTTTCCCAGGGCCCACCTCACAGGCCTGTGGTGAGGATGCAATGCTCACCCATGGAAATGGGTTGGTGTGTAAACAGGTTCGTGTGCAAACGTGAATGCCAGCACTGGATAAAGCAGCTGACTGTGGACTCGAACAGCTGTCAGCCATCCCTGGCTGGAGTCCTCCCAAAGAGAGTCCCCGTGCCCCCACCTTCCCTGATTCTTCCCTCCACCCCCCACCCCCCCAACCCCCCGCCCAAGAAAGAGAAACGCACTGGCAGGTGAGGAATTACAAAGAAGAACACGTTTCAGGTGGCTTTGAGGAGCAGCTGGTGGGCAGCCATGATCCCCCGAGTGGCCCTAAGGTCCTGGGAAATATAGGGATGGACGTGGAGGGCTGGGGGGGGGGGCGCAGCCAGCCAGCAACCCCCTCCTCCTGGACAAGTGGGGAGTTCCTCTCTCTGGGAGCTCAGGTGGGAGAGCTAGGGAATTTTCTTTTCATCGCGACCATTACTGGAAACCGAAGGACTCAGAAAACACCCACCCCCATCAGTAAACCAACCCTCAGCCCCCCCAGACTTCCAACGTTACTGGCCTCACCCCAAGCTGCTGCCCGACGCCAGTTGCTTTATGACTTTTGTAACAGACAGAAGTGATCTGACTCACGGCCGCCGACCGGGCCCCCTCCGCCCCACACCAGAGTTCCCCCAAGTTCCCACTGGGTCACCTCCTTTGAACATGGCCCCTTCTGATCCCACAAGATCCCTGCTCACTTGTCGTCTGCAACACACCTGGAATGAGAAATCACACACACACACACACACACACACACACACACACACACATGCACGCACGCCCCAGCTCCTAGACAGTGGGGACAAAAGACCTGGGACAGGGCCCCGGCGGAGGGGGCTAGCAAGTAAAACAGAAACACGGCCCTTGCTCCTCATATTTCACCGGTTGACTTATCAAAACTTTGAGGTTTCTCGGTTCTCACTCACAGTCAGAGCGGGCTTTCTCCGGAGTAACCGAAAGACTGCGCGTTTAGAGAAACCTCGAGCGCTGCGCGTCCGGATGAGTCAGTGGGGGGTGGGCGGGGCGGAGAGAGGGTGGTGAGGGCAGAGACACGGACAGACAGCAGCCCAGGGGTTCCCGGGGTGGTGCAGCCAGTAAGGGGACTGAGAGAGGGGAGCTGTGGCGGTGGACATGGACCCATTCTTCCCCCCCGCCCCCCCCCGGGGCCGCCAACACCCAAGCACAAGCTGGGAACACGGGGACCGCACCGCTAGGAGGGCAGGTGCAGGGGGGCCGCAGAGGGCCCGGCGGCCATGCCAGCTCTGCAGCAGGGACTTCCTCCCTGGGGTTGGGCAGAGAAGCCCTAAGGGTCCAGAAGGAGGCCCAGGAGGGGGGTGGGGGGGTCCAGCCGAATAATGATTTAGGAACCCGTCTAGCAGTCACGTGCAGTACGCCTTGCTTGAGGTGAGAGAAACAGCATCTATTCGTGTGGCTGGATGCCAGTCCTTCGCCCACGGACACCCCCGCCCCCCCTAAGCCCGAGGCGGACTCTCCACTTCCAAAACCCCCGCCGCTGCCCTGGGCAGTCCCTCTGGAGACTTCCCCTGCGGCCTGGGTGTCGTGCTGCAGGACCTCCAGCAGGTGGTGCTGTGGCCAAGGACTCGGATTCACCGGGAATGGCTCCTGCCTCTTGGGAAGCGGGGCCGCTGCTCCCTCCCCTGCAGGTCCCCCAGGGAGCCGGCTCCCAGAAGGTGTTTAAGGCGGGGTCCCCGCCTCTTCCCAGTCCCTGCTGAGCGTAGAGGGGCGACGGGCCTGTACGTCCCTGCTTGGCACCCACGGGTGTTTCCTGCGGGCCAGACCTGAGGGGCAAGGCCTGGGCCGGGGACCACAGAGGTGAAGAAGGCACAGTTCCTTTCTCAGGGTGCTCCCGGGGTGCTCCCAGGCTGCGGGGGAGATGAGACTTCTCCAGAAACCACCCTGCGGCCTGGCCTGCTCAGGCCTTGGAGATTCAGCCTGTCCTCCGTCCGCCACACACAGACGGGCTCTCAAGACGGTTCAGGCCCAAGGAGAGCCTCCTGGACTCCAGGGAGACCCAGGCTCCGACCCCTACTCTGGGCAAGGTCTCTCTCCACAGCTGGCCTCCTCTTCCCTTCTACCCAGAGCCCCCCACCGGCTCTGAATGAGACACAACTTAAGGAAGAGGAGGCGCGTACACTCCTCCGTCAAGCAAAGTCTAGTAGCTCCGGACAGGGTCCCCTCGGGCCAGCCGCAGCGTCCTCCCTGGCCGGGCACGCCAGGCGTTCCTCCCTCTGCGTACGCACCAGCTCCCATCGCCGGCACTAACGCTCTCCTCCCCCCACAGGGAAGCCCATGAAGAGCGTGCTGGCCGTGGCGCTGCTGGTGGTTTTCCAGGTGAGGTGTCTCCCCTCCTCCACACCCCTGTCCCCCTCTCCCCTCCCCTCCCCTCTGGCGCCCAGGGTTCTGGGGGAGCCGCCGGGCACTGGCTGGAAGGAAACAGACCCAGACACCACCCCCCCTCCATGCATTAGGCTGACGGTCGGTCGCCCCTCTCCATCTGACCCTAACACGGCGGTCGGCAAACTCATTAGCCCACAGAGCCACATATCCACAGCACAACGATGGGCATCTCTTTGGAGAGCCACATTTTTTAAACCTAAACTTCTTCTGAGGCCACTTCTTCAAAACAGACTCTCCCGGGCTGTGGTGTCTTATGGGAGAGCCACATGTGGCTCGCGAGAGCCGCAGTTGGCCGACCACGGCCCTAAGCAGGTCTTGGCCCCCATTCCAATGAGAACTGAGGGGAAGAAGGGCCCACCCCCTTCCCCACCCGCTGCCCACGTCCCCATTGCACAGACAGACGTGCAGCTGAGCTCTCGGGGAGAGGGCGCTCCGGGCCAGGTGAACGGGAGCTGCACGTGTGTGCGCACACCGGGCACATGCAGCTTCATACATTTCCATGAGCCAAGCAAAGAGCCATGAGTGTGTGGCCTGGCGACTGTCCTCTCCCCACGCTGCCTCCCCCCCCGGCCTCCATCCAGAGGCTCCCCGAAGGCCAGCTCCCTTTTGTGGAATAGAGACGCGTCTGGCCGAAACCGGAGTGTCTCAGTGGACAGAGCGTCGGCCTGCGGACTGAGGGGTCCCGGGTTCGATGCCGGTCAAGGGCATGGACCTTGGTTTCAGGCACATCCCCAGTAGGGAGTGTGTGCAAGAGGCAGCTGATCGATGATTCTCTCTCATCAATGTTTCTAACTCTCTATCCCTCTCTCTTCCTCTCTGTAATAGAATATATATATATATATATATAATCAATAGAATATATATATATATATATATATATATTTTTTTTTTTTTTTAAGAAATAGAGACGCGTCTGCCCTCCCCCGGAGGGGGGCGAGCGAGGGGCCCAGGACCCCGGGAGTGGGAGCAGGAGCGGGTGGAGGGGCGCACCTAGTTCCTGGGGCCTGAACAGGAGGGAGGGCCCCCAGCTCACAAGGCTTGGCTTCCCAGCCCCAGAAGTGGAGGCGGAGCACCGGCCCCCCTCCATCCATCCATCCAGAGTTGGAAGCCACCCGAGCTGGAGCTGGAGGGCCCTGCTCCGGACCTGGCGCCGCCCCGGCTCTGGAGGCCAGAGGGGCGGCTCTCCAGGCGCCCTGGCCGGAGGCGGCCCACGCTGGGCCCGGTTCCCAGAGCCCCAGCCCGGAGGCCCCGGAGCCTGGCCGCCGCCCACAGCCTGGCCCCTTCCCCAGCCCGGCTCCCCCCTGCCCTCCGCTCCCGCCTCCAGGACCCCAGAGGAGGGGCTGCGTTCCCACACTGCGGGCTGGAGGGGGGAGGGGGAGGGACAGCTGGGACCCATTCTTCTCTTCACTGGGGCACATGGAGGTGGCTCAGACGGGGCAGGAAGTGGTGGGGCTGTGGGCTCAAGCTTGGTGGCTCACGGGGGGGGGGGGGAAGGTGGGGGGGGAAGGGGGGGAAGCGAAGGCAGGGGTTGTGGGGAGCACGCTCCATAGAGGCCACGTGGATGGCCCTCCAGCGAGACCCAGAACCCCCACGTCCAGGGCCCCAGACCTCAGGCCTTGGGCCTTCCTGTGGACGGTCCACTACGACATCCAGGCCGCGGTCACGCCCGGACGAGGGAAGAGAAGTGGCCGCTGATGTTTCTTTCCGAGACAACAACACCCAGAGAGAGGCCCCGGCCTTCTTGTTCCCTCACCCCGACCCGGAGCAGGCGGGGAGGACTCCGGGCGGGAAGTGAGAAGGGCAGAGGTGGGACCCAGGGAAGCCGGGAGCCGGGCCTCCGCCTCCGGCCTCGGATCCTGGAGGCCCTGAGAGAGCCACGTGGCTCCCCCCGGAGCCTGCCTCCCTGTCCTCGTCGCTACAGTCCCTCCCGCCCCCAGCTGTGTGGAGAGCCACCGTGGAGAGCTGCCCAGGGCCCTGTGCCCAGAGGAGGGACCTGCAGCCCCCAGCCCACGCCGTGTCGCTGTGCACGGGGGCCTGAGCAGCCTCGAATCCCTCCTCCATCGCTCACCTCCTGCAGGCCGCCCAGGCCTTCCCCTGCTCTGCACACAGGCTTTCAGAGCCCTGAGCGGAGCCCTGCGGGCCGGGATCTGCCTGGAGACTTCGAGGAAGAGGCAGAGGTGGGAGGAGGCCTGGGAGGCAGAGCTGTGCTTCCTCCCGAGGCTCCAGGCTGAGGCAGCGGCAGCCCTGCCTCGAGCTCAGTGCTCTGAGAACACATTATCTGAGCCCTGCTGTGTCCCCTCCACTGTGCCCCGGGCCCCAGGGTTCCAGGAGAGTCTTCTAGCCGCTCTCCATCCACGATCACGGCCGCCTGACCCATACCAGGGCGAGCCATTCTCTTCACGGAGCCTTTGCCTTACCCTCTCCTCACTCCAGGCTCCGCTCAGCCTGACCGTCCAGGTGGGTTTCCCCCTCCAAAGCGGAGGGGTTGTGCAGGCTTCCTTCCGGAAAGCTCTTTCCGCCGGGTTCGGAAGGAGGCGCAAGAGGGAAGGCACGGGGCTCCCACAAAAATAACACCTCCGTGGAGACCAGTGGGTGCCCCCCCACCCCCCACGCCCCGGGAGAGGAGCCTCACCACCACCCCGTGAGGGAGATGGGCCACGTCTCCGTTTCACAGAGGAGAGAGAGAGCTCGGGCCCAGAGGGACGGGGTGGGGGTGGGGGGTGTCGAACCACCTCACGGCTCAGCCAACCTCAAAGCCAACGATTCCCGGTCCCCGCAGGTGTGCCTGTGCCAGGATGAGGTCACGGACGACTACATCGGCGAGAACACCACGGTGGACTACACCCAGTTCGAGTCCGTGTGCGACAAGAAGGAAGTGCGGGACTTCAAGGCCTGGTTCCTGCCGGCCATGTACTCGGCCATCTGCTTCGTGGGCCTGCTGGGCAACGCGCTGGTCGTGCTGACCTACATCTACTTCAAGAGGCTCAAGACCATGACGGACACCTACCTGCTCAACCTGGCCGTGGCGGACATCCTCTTCCTGCTGACGCTCCCCTTCTGGGCGTACAGCGCGGCCAAGTCCTGGGTCTTCGGCGTCCACGTCTGCAAGCTCATCTTCGGCATCTACAAGGTCAGCTTCTTCAGCGGCATGCTCCTGCTGCTCTGCATCAGCATCGACCGCTACGTGGCCATCGTGCAGGCCGTGTCGGCCCACCGGCACCGGGCCCGCGTGCTCCTCATCAGCAAGCTGTCCTGCGTGGGCATCTGGCTCCTGGCCACGGTGCTCTCCGTCCCCGAGATGCTGTACAGCGACGTCCTGAGGAGCAGCAGCGAGCAAGCCTTCCGGTGCTCGCTGGTCACCGAGCGGGTGGAGGCCCTGGTGGCCATCCAGGTGGCCCAGATGGTGGTGGGCTTCCTGATCCCCCTGGTGGCCATGAGCTCCTGCTACCTGGTCATCATCCGCACGCTGCTCCAGGCGCGCAACTTCGAACGCAACAAGGCCATCAAGGTGATCATCGCCGTGGTGGTGGTCTTCGTGGCCTTCCAGCTGCCCTACAACGGCGTGGTCCTGGCCAAGACCGTGGCCAGCGCCAACGCCACCACCACCTGCGCGCTCAGCAAGCGGCTCAACATCGCCTACGACATCACCTACAGCCTGGCCTGCGTGCGCTGCTGCGTCAACCCGTTCCTGTACGCCTTCATCGGCGTCAAGTTCCGCCACGACCTCTTCAAGCTCTTCAAGGACCTGGGCTGCCTCAGCCAGGAGCGGCTGCGGCAGTGGTCTTCGTGCCGGCACACCCGCCGCTCCTCCATGAGCGTGGAGGCCGAGACCACCACCACCTTCTCCCCGTAGCGGCCTGTCTGCCCGGACTGGACGGACCTCTCCCGGGGTTCCCCCACCCCCACCCCCACCCCGGGGTCGGGGACGGGGAGCAGGTGACATGACTTGGGACCCAAACGCTGCTGAGGGGGAAGGGAGTTCTGGCTCTTTAAGGTGTATCTCATGGTGAAAACCCACGCCGCCCAAGACAGGCGGCCGTCGGAAGACAGAGAGGCCCAGGCCTAGCTACCTCAACCACGTTGGCGGGGAACCTGGCTGGTGAGCGACCAGCCCCGGCACCAAAGCGGATCATCCCCCCAACCAACACCCAAAAAAGTGAAAGTGGAGAAAGTCCACACCTCCTGGACCCCAGGGTTCGGCCTGGCCAGAGCCGGGGCGGTGCGAGGGCCCGGGGAGCCCTCCGAATGAACCCTCCCCCTCCGGGCTCGGCCGGGTCTTCCAGAAAACGAGACGGTGTCTCTCCAAGGCCGGAGGTGATGGGGAAACATCTTGGCTGGGCCAGGAATGGGAGACGCCAGCGAACCCTCTGCATCCCTCCCTCCCTTCCTCCCTCCCTCCCTCTCTTTTTCCACTGTCCTCCGAGCCAGCAAGAAATGGCAGCCTCCTGCCTCCCCGAAAAGCACGCTGGCCTCCCAGCTCTCCGCGGGGAGAGGCGTGGCGGTTCCTGCCGGCCAAGCCCGCTGCCTCCGGCCAAAGCCGCGTCCCCAGCCCGGGCTCTGGGGCGGGGATGACGCGGGGCCAGGCCTTCTCGTGTGTCTGGGCTCCGCCAGGAGGAAGGACGGGCCCAGAGCAAGGCGAGGGGCCGGGGCCGGGGGCAGGGCCGGCTGCCAGGAGGCCGAATGCTGCTGCTCTGCTCTTTGTCCCGGGACGAAGCACTGCCGCCCTGTTCTGCTTTCAACCCGCGGGGAGAGCACATTCTACTCAAATAAACGGTCTTCCCTTGGGGGAACAAAGCTTTAAGAGAAAGGGGGAAAGTGTTCTCTCTTTTTTGGAGGGGGGTAAATGGCAGATGAGTGTGTTGTTTTTGCAAACCCCTCACGCCCCACCAGACCTCCCCCCCCCGCCCCCACTTCCCTCTCCCCCTCCCGGCTTCATGTCCCGGAGCTGCTCAGAGCCAGGTCTGGGCTGTGTAGGCTCCCAGCCATCCAACGGCGGGGCCCCGGGCCGGAGAGGTAGGAGGCGGCGTGGCGCCGTGCGGACGGCCCTCCAGAGCTCACGGGGCAGGGGGGAGGCCTCCTGTGGCCGGCAGTGACCGGGAACGCGGGTCTGAGCAGAGCTTTGGGGAGAACCCAGTTGCCCCTCTCACCTCGGTGGCGGGGAACTCGCCCTGACCCTCAGCAGCACGTGGACGTGGACACTGGGCTGGCCCAGACCAGCCGGGAGCTGCAGCCCCGAGGGCTCCAGAGCTGGCGTTCGGAGGGAGGCCTCCCCTGAGCACCGAGAGCTCAGCACGCTGGAGGAAGGGGGCTCGGGGTGGCCCCATAGCAGAGGCTGCACCCTTGGCTGGAGGCTTGAGAGCCAGGTCTACCCATCACCCTCTGCAGCAATGGCCTTCCCTCATCATGGAGGGACGGGGGGGGGGGTAGGAGCAGCCCCGGCCCACCCAGGCCCGGCTCCCTGTCCCGGGTGCCCTGCTGTCTGCCCCAGACTCTGACTCCTTCAAGCCGGGGAGGTTGGTCCAACCTGCGGTGTCTCAGTGAGGAGGCGTGGGAAGGGCCCAGCGTTGTAACAGCTCGGGGGGCCGGGACGGGGGGTCGGGGGGCTGGACACTCACGCCAAAGGCGACCCCGCCAGTTTTCCGGAGCGCAATGAAGCCCGCCAGATCAGGAAGCCCCTTCTCCAACCTCGTGAGCACACTGCATTGCCCTCCTCCGAGGGACGCGCCGGCCACGGTTTGTCCAGCGGGCTCCAGGCCGGGACCAGGCGCCGCGGGCAGAATGAGCCTGGCACAGACACGGGGGGAGGAGGGGGAGGGAGGCAGGGATCCAGCCCCACAGCCGCACTAAATATTAAAGATGCAACCGCGTGCGTGCGAGCGAGCAGGGGCGCGGGGTGATCCTGATGGGTGTGCACATCCCGGGGAGGTTACAGTGGGAAAGGCCTCCGTGTCTGAGGGCAGGGGGGTAACGGAGCGGTCGTGGACAGGAAGCCAGGCCAACCGCACAAACACTCATTTCTAAAACAACTGGGCATCTCCGAGTATTTGCAGAGACAACAAACACCCAGCAGCGGGAATGCCCCAGCGGCCGGGCCGGCCTTCTCGCCGCGGCTACTCGCTGGCCTGGCCCTGCTCCCTTGCCCAACGCTCTCATCTGCCTACCCTGAGCTTTGGGGGCGCCCTGGGAGGATGAACCAGATTCACTGTGGACCCCCACCCCACCCCCCAGGGCCTCTCCGCCCCCCTCTCCCTGTCTCTTTCTCCCTCTGCTTGCTTCACATACTGCCCATGGCCCCAGGTTCATGGCCACCCAGCCCCTCCGCCTCCCCTGCAGCTTTCCCCTTCCCCTCCCCGGCCCCTCCTCCTCTCTGGCTACAACCCCGGCCACAGATGGGTCATGTCAGCCAGAAGCTCCGCCCTCCACAAAGCCCAGAGCAGCGAGGGCTCACTGACCTGCTGGTCCAGCACCCAGCCCTTCTCTGGGTGGGGACACTGAGCCCCAGAGGGAGGGCCTGACTTGCTTAAAGAGACATGTCAGTGCCGGGATGTTGGATAAACTGGCTTTGGGGACCCGGGTTCTGGCGGGCCTCAGGAGGCGGGCGGGGGAGAGCGGGGGCTCGGGAGCCAGGCCTTTCTCGGTGGCTCAGATCTCTCCGCTGCGGAAGGAGAGGATCTGGCCAGCGGGGCGCACGGGCCCGGGATGCGGAGGAGCGTGGGGGTGGGAGCGGCGCCTCGGCCGGACTGCCCGGAGGGAATCACAGCCTCAGCCTCTCTGCGCCCCGTCTCCTGGTCTGCTGAATGGGGACCATCGCTGCAGTCCCTACGTCCGAGGGCGGTGGTGAGGGGGGAAACATCCCTGTGTGCAAAATGCTTAGGAATGCTTAGCTTTAGGAAATCAACGCTTTAGCCCCATTCCGCTCCCTCCCCCATTCGCTTTGTAAGCCAAGCTGGAGGGCAACTTTGGGTGAGTTCCTCTGTCCTTCCCTCCGGGTGTGCGGGTGAGTCCATGAGGCCCGGAGGGGGGGGACGTGCTCACCTGCGGCCTCTCAGGAGCTTGTGTCCAGGCCCCGAGCTCCCATCCAGCCCCCACCCCTCACCCCCCAGACCTCCTCATTCACTGGCTCCCCCTGCACCCCCACCCTGCCATCCACCCTCATCCGGACCTCCCGGCTCTTCTCTGGCAGGCTCCGCCCCTCTGGTCCTGTGGCCAGGCCCCTCTCCCTCTTTTTTTAAAAAAAATATTTTATTGATTTTTTACAGAGAGGAAGAGAGGGGGATAGAGAGTCAGGAACATCAATGAGAGAGAATCATCAATCAGCTGCCTCCTGCACACCCCCTACTGGGGATGTGCCCGCAACCAAGGTACATGCCCTTGACCGGAATCGAACCTGGGACCTTTCAGTCTGCAGGCCGACGCTCTATCTATTGAGCCAAACCGGTTGGGGCCCCTCTCCCTCTTACCCAGTCCCCATCCTCACCATGGAGGGTGGGAGAACGAAGCGCAATGGGCGTCTGGAGATCCCACAGCTGGTGTTTTAAAGGAAGGATCCCCCCTGGGACTTGGGTTCTCCGTTGCGTTTCTGATCATCACCGAGATGTTTGAGGATGACGTGTTGGAGGCAGACTCAACAGGCCCACAGCGGGGACAGGGGTGGGGATTAAGGCAGAAGAGATAGTGGGGAGCAGAAGGCAGGGGAAGGGAGGCGGGCTGGTTTCTAGGGTCCACAGGCTGGGCTGGGCTGGGCTGGGAGAGCATGCCAGGAAAGACGCCCTCACCTACGAGCTCACACACCGCTGCCAGGGCCCCCAGGCCCAGGTGGAGAGGGGCCGTGTTAGTCCCCGAGACAGGCGGGCCCGGGGCCTTCTCTGCGGAGAAGGGGCTCGGTTTCCCTCATCTGAGCTCCCAGACAAACCCCAGGAGGACAGGGAACGGGGGTGAACCTCTCCTCCAACTCAGAAGGTCGACCCTCCCAGTCCTCACCCCCAGGGGTGCAGCAGCCTCGTTACCCATAACCCACCGCTGCCGCCCCTACACCATCTGTCTTGGGCCCAGAAAGAGACACAGACCAGGGATCCGCAGCCCCTTACTCACCAGCCAGAGCAGCCCTAGCCCCGTGGTCGGCAAACTGCGGCTCGAGAGCCACTTTCGGCTCTTTGGCCCCTTGCGTGCGTGGTTCTTCCACAAAACACCGCGGCCTGAGCGAGTCTATGTTGAAGAAGTGGCGTTGGGAGACGTTTACGTGTTTTACAAAAAAATTGGGCTCTCCAAAGAAACGTCCATCGTCGTCCTGTTGGCGTTTGGCTCTGTGGACTAATGCGTCTGCCGACCCCTGGCCTAGACCAACGCAAGGCGACTGGCCCCCGCTGGAAATCAGAAACGAGGGGCCGTGCGTGTTCCCACCGCGCCTCTGCGTGTGTGTGTGTGTGTGTGTGTGTGTGTGAGCACGCAGCCCGCCTCAGGCCTCCTGCCCCCTCCCCACCCCCTCGCCTTTATCTGAGGCCGGCCACAACCTTGTTTGTGTCTGTTGTTCATGAACCCAAAGGAATGCACTCGCTGGGTTGCTCCACGGGGTCACGGTGACCACTGCACGGTCTGGCCTCCACGCTCCCGTCTCTGTGTACATAAACATCTCCCACGCGGGCTCGGGAGCTGGAGCACGGCGCAGGGCAGGAGCCAGGCTTTGCCCGGCTCTGACCAGCTCCGCTCCCAGGGGGTGCAATCAGCCCTGAGGTCAGACCTCCGCGCCGCGGTCCTGGCAAGAGGGCCGGCGAGGAAACAGGACTTGCGTCCTCTCGTGCCTGTGCCAGAGCTTGCTTAGGCCAGAACAGTTTCTACTTGCTCAGCAGATGCTGCCGACGAAATGCCCCGAACCTTTTCCCGGTGTTCAAGAAGAGGCCTGGGCGTGTGCCCCGGGAGAGCCGTGTGCCCCGGGGAAGCAGTGGGACCCGGGGGAGGGGCGGTGTGAACCAGAGGAGGAGCAGACTCTATTCGTGTGGTCCTGAGATAGTCACCATAAAACAAGCAGGCTGCCAAATGACAGCGGGGAGGGGAAGGAGACCAGGGGGAGATAAGAGATCAACCGAAGGACTGGTATGCATGAATATAAGTACAACCAACGCACACAGAACTCTGGGGAGGGAGGGCATGAATGGGAGTTGGAGGCGGGGGGGGGCGGCAATGGTAAGCTATGTATACATATAATACCTTAATAAATTTTTTAAAAAAAGAGGCCTGGGAAGGCAGGCACGTTATCGCGTCTGGCATATGCAAACCACTCCTGGGACTGGAGCAGGCGCGCGGGCACGTGCAAAGGCCCGGGGGTGCGCTCTTCCCAGCCAGGAGGGGGCTGTCTCGGTGGAGTGGCTGGGACCTGTGGTCAAGCCCGGAGCCGGGAGCCGGGAGCCGGCGTGCCAGCAGCTCTGTCTCCTGCAGGAGCCTGGCCTCCTCCCTCACCGCCCCCTAGTCTGCACCAGCACCTCTTTCCACCGCCGCCTGCCTTCTCCTCACACCCCCGGCTCAGGGACGCCCCGCTGCCCGGGGGACGCTGCTGGCAACCTCTGGACCAGGGGGTCCAGGAGGGGGAAGAGCGAGGAGGACGGTGGGACGCTCTGAACCTGAGGGTCCCCCTCCGCCTTCACCTTCATCCTCAGAACAAGACACGGGCCTAGGCGCACCTGGATCCTTCAATCCTGGGCGGAAGGCACCACTTGGATTTTTGTCCCAGAACTAACCTGTCCTGCCCCCCCCGCCCCCTTCAGTAACCCCACCCTTGTCCGGGCTCCCGGACCGCCAAACGGGGGGAGACCAGGACTGCCGAGAGCCTGTGAGAGGTCACGCTGCGAGGGTCGGACAGAGCGTAGGTGACAGCAGGGGTGGGGGTGTCACAGAAGGGACTGCAGGAATCCCAGCGCCGGGGGGGAGTGGGGGGGAACCTTGAGCAAGTGGAGGGGCCTCGCTTAGGAGGGGCTGGGCTGCCATTCCCCGAGTGCCTGCGAGGTGCCAGGGTCCGCGGGTGCAGAAGCGGGGTGTGCGTGACTCGCCTGCGCTAGCACAGCTCGCAGGGTAGCTGCCGTTTCATCCGGGTGTCATCAGGCACGTCACGCTCCACTAAGCATCGTATCTTGTTGGAGCCTCACAACCACCCTCACCCCCCCCCCCAGAGCCCCATTTTACCAGTGAGGAAGTTGAGGCTCAGAGAGGTTAAGCAACTTCGCCAGAATCACACAGCTACTACAGGACAAAGCTACCACGTGATCCCGGCACGTTCTACCTGGCCCCTCTAAAAACCTCACGCTCTTACCACTCCATGCCACGCCATGCCACCCCACGGGCCATCTAAATAGCTGTGTATCCATTACCCATTGTGTACAAGGAGCCCTTACTTTGTGGCGGGCATTATGCCAGCGTTCTAACACTTTTCTAAACCTACTGGGTGCAGAGCTCTGCCCTGGGGGAAGGGAGGATCAGATACCAAAGATAAGAGTCCCCCCTGCCAGACGGGGGAGGGGGGGGACCCCACATCCAAGACTTGGCTGAGAGCTGAGCCTCCCCTTCGCCCCTCCAGGCCCTGCCTCTCACCCAGGCGCCCCCACAGCCGGCCTGCGGGGCTGCATGCCCCGGGAGGCAGGGGTCCTGGCTCTGCCACAGACTGCCCGGGCACCGCGGGGGTGGGGGGTGGGGGATGGGGGGTCACTCTCTCTCTCCGGGCCTCCATCTGCGTAGCTGTGACATGAGGAAGCCGGAGCAGACGGGCTCAGCCCGCACGGCTTTGAGGTGCTGCAGGTACCAGCCTGGGCGGGGCGGTGCCTGGAAGGGGTGCAGGAGGGAGTGGGTGAGGGGCTGAGGAAGCTGCCCCACCCCCAGCTGTGGTTTCTGGTGGGGCCCGCCCGTGGCAGCAGCGGGAGGGGGTGTTTGTCATCCTTCCAACAGAGGCAGTGGAACAAAAGAAACCCCGGGGCACTCTGGGAGCAGCGGCAGCGAAGGCGCCAAAAATAAAGCGCCGGGCACACCTCCCCTTTGTCGGGCACCTGCGGCTGCCGAGGGCCTGGCTGGGGGCTGGGGGAACAGGGCTCAGCACACACAGCGGACACGGGGGAACAGGGCTCAGCACACACAGCAGACACGGGGGTACAGGGCTCAGCACACACAGTGGACATGGGGGAACAGGGCTCAGCACATGCAGCGGACACGGGGGAACAGGGCTCAGCACACACAGCAGACACGGGGGAACAGGGCTTGGCACACACAGTGGACACGGGGGAACAGGGCTCAGCACATGCAGCGGACACGGGGGAACAGGGCTCAGCACACACAGCAGACACGGGGGAACAGGGCTTGGCACACACAGTGGACACGGGGGAACAGGGCTCAGCACACACAGCGGACACGACTGGCTTCGCGGGCCGAGACCTGCACAGTCCCCCAGGCTCCTGCGCTCGGAAGGGCCCACGCAGGATTTAACGCTTGGCTGTCTCTGCCTTGAAACTTAATGACGTTGGGGCAAGAGGCCCTGCAAGTCCCGCAGCCAGGCCTGCTGCTGTGCATGCATGAGCGCGTGCATTCACTGCACGCGTAAGAAGCACACATGTATAGACAAGCGTGCACGCCCGGCACACAGACACAGAAGTGCAAATCCATGCACACGCCTCCCCACGTCCAGCAGCATGCCCCTCACCCCACGTGCACCCTCAGTGCAGCATGCACACGTGACCCGGGGGGCTGCGGGCACGCACACGTAACACTCAGACACGTGAAGCTCGCCTGCTGCCCACTGGCACCGTTCCATTGACTTAACTTCAGGGGGCGCAGAGCAAAGCTCTGGGATGGAAGGCATGTGCCCAGGGCAGGGCTGGGAGGTGGGCACGGATGGCATGTGCCCAGGACAGGGCTGGAAGGTGGGCACGGATGGCATGTGCACAGGGCAGGGCTGTGGATAGAAGGGATGTGCCCAGGGCAGGGCTGGGAGGTGGGCACGGATGCCATGTGCCCAGGGCAGGGCTGGAAGGTGGGCACGGATGGCATGTGCACAGGGCAGGGCTGTGGATGGAAGGCATGTGCCCAGGGCAGGGCTGGGAGGTGGGCACGGATGCCATGTGCCCAGGGCAGGGCTGGGAGGTGTGGATGGAAGGGATGTGCTCAGGGCAGGGCTGGAAGGTGGGCACGGATGGCATGTGCCCAGGGCAGGGCTGGGAGGTGTGGATGGAAGGGATGTGCCCAGGGCAGGGCTGGGAGGTGGGCTTGGCGGCTGCAGCTGAGCCCCTGGATCCTGTTAAACATCTTGTCTCCTTGTCAGGCCTTGCAATCGGATCCTGGGTCCAGAAATTCCAGACCCCTCATTGGCAGCAGATGTTCAGACGTGTTTCCTTCTCTCCTCCCGGCCCTTCCCAGCCAGATGTGCTCATGAGAGTGGACCAGCCTGTGGCCCCCACCCCTCCAGCTCCCGCTGTGTTCCCGCCGCACCCCTCAGCCAAGCAGGGCCCCAAGGCCTGAAACGCTTCTTCCTCAACTGTTCTTTGGGGAGGGTAGTGCAGACCCCCTCCCCACGGCGAGGACTGGAGTCCTCCCCCCTCCCCTGTCCCCTAGGTGCCTGCCTTGACCGTTGCGGGGTGACCCTCCCCCAGGAGAAGTAAGAATGAGCCCCTGACACGGGAGGACAGAGGTCCCGGCTGTGGCCGCAGGGCCAGGGGCGTGGCCCGGCCACGCCTGTGCCATGCGGTGCCCAGCGGTCCTCCCCGCGCCCCTTCTGAGCACGCTCCTTCCAGGAAAGGAAGCGCTCGCCGCCAACTGGGTAGGCACCCGCCAGCGCCTGATCGGCCGGCCCAGCCCGGAGCGGGGGCAGGAAAAACATCTGCGCTGGAAGTGTTCGGGGGGGCGAAGCTGGGGTCTTCCCACACCCCTGACTCATCGTCCAAAATCTACCCAGAAAGTCCTGCTGGCGGCGGGCCCGCGGGGAAGAACTGAGTCAAGGCTGAAACGAGGGCTGCCCTCTCGGGCGCACGGTCCTGGAAGCCGCTCAGACGGTAACAGACGGCCTTGTCCTCCGGCGCCTGCCCCTCCCCGGGCGCAGGGTCCGGCTCTGCCGCGGGCTCCTCCGCGAACGCGCTGTTTCCATAGGAAATGAAACCCCAGTCCGCTCTGTAATTTCCAGCGCGGCCCGCCCGGGCCAGGGCAGCCTCCAGCCCCGCAGCCCGCGGGCCAGCGGCTCCTCCCGGGCCCCTCGCTGTGCTGAGCCCAAAAGGGCCTCCGGAGGCTGTGGGCACCATCCCCTCCCAACCCCCCTCCCCCCTGCTGCCCCCCTGCCCAGGGGCGCCCAGCAGAGGGTGGAGCCCGAGCGGAGTCTGGTGGCCCTGGAGGGAGGAGTGGGGCGGGCAGGGAAAGAGGTGTGGGGGGGGGGCGGGGGGGGGCTGGCAGGGGCTGGTTTCCAGGAAGAAGTGGGAGGGAGGAGACAGGTCTGAGTCTGGCAGCCTGGGCCCCAGGAGCCGTCGTTGCAGAGGATTTCTGGCTGCAGGGGGAGGGGAGGCCGTTCTCTCTCTCTCTCTCTCTCTCTCTCTCTCTCTCTCTCTCTCTCTCTCTCTCGGCGGCTGGAACATCGGCCTCTATTGTCTGAGCCTCATCAGCCTCTGCTGTGGGAGCCAGGGCCGCAGAAGCTGACCGAGAAGGGCTTGGGAATGTGTGTGGGGGGAGGGGGACGGGGGTGCATGGAGGGCGGGGGGAGGGAGAGGGAAACTGCTGGACAAGGCAATGGCTAGCTTAAAAGCCAGGGTGGGAAGAGGACGGAGGGGCGCTCTTCCTGGAAGAGGCCGTGCTCTCTGCCCCCACCCCGTTCATTTGAGGCTGGGGGGGTGGTCTCTCCCCACCCCCCACCCCTCACATCCCAGAGGTGACCAGCCTGCAGGAGGCCCCGAGCCAAAGGACCCAGCTAGCTGCCCGGCCCCTGGCCCCCGTGGCTGCAGCCCGGGCCCCCTGCCACCTGCCCGGCCGTAAGGAAAGCTCCCTCTTCCGCCCCCGGGGTGCCAGGGCCCCGGGGGGGGGGGGGGGCCAGGGCTGGAGGCTGGATGCCTTTGAACTGGGTTCCCGACCTCACTCTCTCCCGGAACACCTGAGAGCCCGCGTCAGCAGCGCGACGCCCACTCTCTCCCCTTCCCGGGGGCTGTGGGCGAGGTGTGAAAGTGCTCGGCAGCTGGAGCCCTTGTTGTTGTTGTTATTATTATCTGTGGGGAGAGTTTCACTCCACCCCGCGCTGAACCCCAGAGCTCTCCACGCGGAGCCCCAGCCACAGGGCGGGCGGGCGGCGGCCTCTCCTCGGACCCCGATCCCCGATTACTCAGCGGCGGCCACCGGGAGGCCCCGGCGCCAGGCAGCGGCCCAGGCCCGGGCCCAGGCCCAGGAAGGGAGGGGAATGCCCAGAGGGAGCCAGGATGCGGCCCTCCCCCGGTTGGCAGCCATGGCCACTGCTTTCTGGGGACCCAGAGGCCCGGGAGCCAAACCCTCCGGCCACCGCGCCGCCCTCACCCTCCTGCCCTCGGCCTCGGCCGGGGCAACTGGCGGCCACGGCAGCTCGGCCACCGCCCCGCGGCCCGGTGCGGTTAGCAACAGCAGGCAAACCGCTGACCTGATTCTCTGCATAAAGGAAAAGATAATAGGGCACGTCTGCTTGAACACACACACACACACACACAGAGAGAGAGAGAGAGAGAGAGAGAGAGACACACACATGCAGCCGTGCAGTGGAAACTTTCTCTGTTTCCTTGACAGGAACCCAGCCCTGAGCGGGGGCTGGGGGGGGGGGGGGGAGGCTGAAGCTTCTGTGCCGGGAGCTTCCTGGGGTACAGAGCGCAGTGTTTACCTGCGGTAAGGCAGGGCTCCCCGCTGGGGACAGACAGCGCCTCTGCCCTGATCTGAGTCTCAGCTGCTTTCCCTCCCGCCTGGGCCGGCAGCTCAGGGTCCCCCACAGTCCCCCACGGTCCCCCAGCTCCCCGCACTGTGCTGGGCCCGGACCTCGGGGTCCACGAGAGCCTCAGCTGCCCAGGTGGCCTCAGAGTCCCGGGTGGACACGTTCACCAGATAAACAAAGGTCCCCTAGCCCCGCGCTGCCCCCAGACCCCGGTGCCCGCAGCCTCAGAAACACCCCGCCGCACGCTCTGCCCCCTACAGGCCGCATGGAGACTTGTCCGTGATGGGGAGCTGCTCCTCCTCTTCATCACTGCCCACGGGCGCGCCTTCCTCTGACCCCCTGGGACGGCGCCCACGGGGGTGGCCGAGGGGGAGCGCGCAGCACCGGGGTCGCCCACCTACGTGTGGTCCTAGGGACACACAGGGTCAGGGCCAGAAGGGACAGCAGAGGTCCCGGGCCAGCTCCTCGGGGACGTGCCCGGGGGCCTGGAGGGCCCCTGCCCCCACCCCCACTCACCACCTCCCTACTCCAGCGGGTCCTCAACCAGCAGCATGGGCAGCACCCGGAGGTGTGAGCAGGGCAGGGCCCAGACCTGCGGGATCAGAATCCGCATTTTGACAAGAGCCCCAGGCGACTCCTCAGCTGGGGCCTAGGCCTCCCGGCAGACACGCTCTGCCCACAGCGCAGCGCCGCCCGAGAGAGCGAGAGAGCGTGCCGCCAGCCCACCCGGCACACGGCCTCCCTCCCCCGACAGCAGGGTCCGGTGAGTTGGCGGTCAGTCCCTCGCAGCGCCCCAGGTTGCTGTGCTGAAGACAGGAGGGTGCAACAGCCCCGTCCTGGGCATGGAGAAGCTCCCGCCCTCGCCTGCCTCGCCCACCTCCTCTCCACCCTCCAGCCTCTGCCCTTCCTGAAGCAAGGGGCACGGTGGGCAGAGGGCCAGGCACAAGGTCTCCTCTGGCCCGACCTACTCTCTCCCGCCCGCTCCCTAACAGAGGTCAGAGGTCACCCGGTGCTCCAGTTCTGCCTGCCCCTGCGCCTCGGCTTGGGACCCCCCGTTAGCCGTGATCCAGAGCCCCTCAGCGGGCTCTCCAGCCCCCCACTACCAGCACCGCAGCTGGGGCTCAGGGAGGGGAGCTGTGTTGGCTGAACTGGAAAGCCATTAAAAGCTATCAACACCCTCAGGGTGTGAAGATCGTGGGCTCATTTATCGCTGTTAACATCCCAGTGTGAATGAGTTAGTGGGTCTGGGGGGGGGGGGCTGGCAGGGAGAGGGATGGGACATCTGGATGGGATGTTTGCACAGGGAAAGCTGGTCTCAGGAAGGAGGAAGCTCAGGTCCAGCTAGTCCCCTCAGCGCTAGGTGCTCTGATCCCCTGTCACTTGGAGGAAACTGAGGCCCAAAGGAGTTTACCAAGGTGGCCCCAAGTCCCACAGCTGGTGGCGGGGAGAGGGGGGCCGGGTGAAATAGGGCCACATGAAATAAGACCTCCCAAACTCAGAGACCGAAAGTAACCACACAGGATGATCTGAAACTAAAACTGGTAACTGAAAGCCGTTCGTGGTGGGCCATCGTAACCTAGGCCGGAATGTTCCTCTAACAAAGTCCATCTTCCCCTTAACTGTCTTCTCTTACACCCACAGCCACATGCCTTTGGAATATCAAAGGAATTTCCTTTCTTCCTGACGCCCTCCAAGCACAACCACCAAGCCAGAGCAGAGACTGCGAATTCCTTCATTGTTATCGTTCCTGTTAATCGTTAACCTTAATTGTTAACCTTAATCGTTAACCGTTAGCAGTCCTCTACCCACAAAGGTACAAGAAGTAGGTGTCTGTTCGTTTTACTTTTCATCCCGTCTCAGAGATCTCCCCCTTTGCTCTCTCCCACCTCCCTATTCTGTCACCAATGGATATCATGTAACCCCCTTCGCCTCCTCCTTGGACTATAATGTATAAAAAAGGTACGAGCATCAAGCAGACTGTCAGATTACAGCGGGACGGCTGGGGAGTGTTGGGGAGGGGTGGGGGGAAGAGATCAACCAAAGGACTCGTGTGCATGCACATAAGCACAACCAATGGACACAAGGCACTGGGGGCGGGGGGGGGGGGCAGATAAGGGCATGCGACTGGGGTAGTGGAGGCTGGGGGAAGGTCAAGGGGTGGGGGAGATATATGTACTACTATGTATAATACTTTAAACAATAAAATAAAATTTTTAAAAAATAATAAAGTGTTATCCAAACAGCCACTTATACAATGTTGTGCACTTTTCCACTTGGCATTATGCCATGAACGGTTAGTGTTATTGCACGTACTCTGAGAACATATAATGATTTATGTAAGTTCCCATCAAGTGGCTGTTCCATAGATTATTAAACAATTCCTTTCACTAAATAAATAAATAAATAAATAAATAGCAGAAACCGGTTTGGCTCAGTGGATAGAGCGTCGGTCTGCGGACTGAAAGGCCCGGGTTCGATTCCGGTCAAGGGCATGTACCTTGGTTGCGGGCACATCCCCAGTAGGGGGTGGTGCAAGAGGCAGCTGACCGATGATTCTCTCTCATTGATGTTTCTAACTCTCTGTCCCTCTCTCTTCCTCTCTGTAAAAAATCAAGAAAATATATTTTTTAAAATAATAATAATAAATAAATAAATAAATAAATAAATTTGAAAAAAAAATAGGTGCAAAACTGCCCTTCTTTGGAGCCTTTTCTCGGCCCACTGAGATTCTGCTTCGTGGCCGTCGTCATGCGGCTGGCTCAAATAGACTCACAAAAACTCGTACGGGTCTGCACATTTCTCACGGGGACAGAGCAGGCCCAGGCCTCTCTGGTTCTCCCTCCGGGGCCGCAGTCCTCTAGAGCGAGCCTGCCGGGCTCTTGAGACCAGAAGCTGTGTCTCCCGCTCCCAAGTCTCCGGCCCCTGCTCCGCGCAGTCAGTGCCGCGCGGGCCGGACTCCGGAGGCTGGCGGATCGCACTGCAGGGCCCGGGCAGCTGGGCTAGTGTGCCCCGCATAAGGAGCGGCCCACCGGTCACCCCATTATCCCTCCTCTGCTCGAACCCGCGCCAGGCTCCACACTGCCCTGCAAGCCGGTCCCCATCTAGTCCCAACTGCCCACCTCAGTGCCCAGGCCTTCCCGGCCTCCCCTGTGTTTCCGCTGGACTGGACGGTGTCCCCCCAGTGAAGCCTGCGCTTCCCTTTCCCGCCACCTTTGCACATGCTCTGTTCCCCCTGAAGTCCCGTCCCTGCCATCATCACCTATCAGATTCCCACGTGTCCCTCGTGATCCATGTGTTACTAGTGCCACCCAAGCAACATTTCTTCTTTTTAAAAATATTTTATTGATTTTTTTTTTTTTACAGAGACGAATGGAGAGGGATAGAGCATTAGAAACATCGATGAGAGAGAAACACTGATCAGCTGCCTCCTGCACACACACACCCCCTACTGGGGATTCGCCCGCAACCAAGGTCCATGCCCTTGACCAAAATCGAACCTGGGACCCTTCAGTCTGCAGGCCGATGCTCTATCCACTGAGCCACACCGGTTAGGGCTCACGCAACATGTCAACTGGTAAACGTTCCTTCCTTTGGTTCCCACGGGCCTCCTTCACAGGGTTTGTAGTCCTGGGAAGCTTATCTCATCGCCCCCGGCCACTGTGAGCTCCTGGGTGCAGAGTCCCGGGCCAGCGCCCGTACAGGGCAGGTGCCTGGCAGATCGGGGCGGAATGGAGGTGTCACAGCATCTCTCCGCAGACAGGTCTGACACCTAGAGGGCTGCGGCGGCTTAAAGACGAGAGTCAGGTTTCCTGGGGTGCGGGGTGCTCTTAAGCAAGGCTCTGCCCCCCTCCGGGGCTGGCGAGAGGCGCCAGCTCTGCCACCGGGAACCATGCGGAATCTGGGAACAGCGAGCCCGGCCAAGGAATGTCCCACCCGCAGCATCTGAGCCACTTCCTTCCGGGAGGGAGCACAAGGCAGGAAGAGGATGAAGCTTCTCCCTGCCCCAGGGTGCGGGCGCGGGCCCCGAGTGGGCAGACCTCCGGGAGCCTAAGCTTCCAGGGGACAACTGGGGGCCGAGGGCCCCTGGGAGAAGGACGGAGATGGGGCTGATCAATGACTCCTTCCCTGCCTGAACCGGTGTGGCTCAGTGGATAGAGCATCGGCCTACGGACTGAAGGGTCCCAGGTTCGATTCTGGTCAAGGGCATGTACCTTGGTTGCGGGCACATCCCCGGTGGGGAGTGTGCAAGAGGCAGCTGATTGATGTTTCTCTCTCTTTGATGTTTCTAACTCTCTATCCCTCTCCCTTCCTCTCTGTAAAAAATCAATTAAAAAAATTTTTTAAAAGACCCCTGCCAAAACCGGTTTGGCTCAGTGGATAGAGCATCAGCCTGTGGACTGAAAGGTCCCGAGTTCGATTCCAGTCAAGGGTATATACCTTGGTTGCAGGCACATCCCCGGTGGGGGGGGGGGTGCAGGAGGCAGTTGATCGATGTTTCTCTCTCATCGATGTTTCTCTCTTCCTCTCTGTAAAAAAATCGATAAAATATATCTAAAAAAAAAAAGACCCCTTCCCTTCTCCTTCTCTGGTTCTTCTATTCTCTCCTCCACGAACCCTAGACTTCCCCCTCCCCCCACACACACACACCCTTCTCTTTCTCTTTCCCAGCCTCCCCCTCCCCCATCTCTCACTCCCTCATCTCCGTGACTACGCATTCCCCTTGACCCCATTGCAGAAAGGCCACTCGTGACTCCGAATCTCCACCCTTCTCCGGACCTTCCACAACGGCCTCGGGAGCCACGTCAGCAACCGGGCCTCTGAGTGACCCCCACTGGCATTTCCTGAGACCCCGACAGGAACCGGAAACAGCCTTCTGTCACCTCGACGCCACTGCTCATTCTCGGGCCTATTTGTCACAGCCGTTAGCCTACCCTGACCACTACAAGCAACGCTGGCTTACTGAGCACTGCTTATATGCCAGGAACCACACCCCCACGTGCTTTTACGTTCCTCACCGCAGCTCATTGTACATGGGAGCTACCGTCAGGTCCCCATAAATTACATAGATGCGAACCTGAGGCTTAGGAAAGGTTTAGTGACTTGGCCCCGAGTTACCCAGTTAATAAGCTGCATTCTTTTTTTTAAAATAGGTTTTGATGGATTTCAGAGAGGAAAGGGAGAGGGAGAGAGAGAGAGAAATGTCAGCGATGAGAGAGAATCATCGATAAGCTGCCTCTGCCTCCTGCACACCCCGTACTGGGGAGGGAGCCACCACCCGCACATGTGCCCTGACCGGGAATCGAACCGTGACCTCCTGGTTCATAGTTTGACGCTCAACCCCTGAGCCACGCCGGCCGGGCATAAGCGCCATTCTAACTGAAACCAGAACGCACAGCCAGCCGGAGGGAGGTAGATACATGCCTCTAGCCTCCCCTAGACCATTGTCACCAGGAAGGTCAGAGTGGTGTGCCGGTCAAAACCTTCCCCCTCGCAGAGACAAGGGTCTGACTCACCCTAGACATTTTTTTTTTAAATATATATATTTTATTGATTTTTTACAGAGCGGAAGAGAGAGGGATAGAGAGTTAGAAACATCGATGAGAGAGAAACATAGACCAGCTGCCTCTTGCACACCCCCCACTGGGGATGTGCCTGCAACCAAGGCACATGCCCTTGACCGGAATCGAACCCGGGACCTTTCAGTCTGCAGGCCGACACTCTATCCACTGAGCCAAACCGGTTTCGGCAACCCTAGACATTTTTTAATGCAATTGCTTCCAGCTCCCATTTTCTGAAAGCCCACTAAGCGCCACAGAGAGTGGGGAGCACTTCACATAAGTCAGCTCTGATCGTCACAGAAGCCCCGCCAGGCGGGTGCTGAGCTGGTCAGACTCTGGGAAGGTCAGTGACCTGTCCAAGTAGCCAAATGTGAACGCATCTTGGCCTGCCGAGAGGTCCCCTCCATTCCCCTCCCCGCTTTGTCAGGCCACCTCCGACCAGGGAGGCAGCTGGGGGTGTCAAGCAGGACAGGGGAGGGGATGGAGGAACACGTGTGTGCGTGCTGCCTGTGTGCGTGTCCACAGACACGCACATGTCCTACATGAGTACATGCGTGTTTCTATGCTTTCCAACACTCCGTCTGGTTTTCATTTCCTCAGGGAAGGGGGCGGAGTGTGACGAAGAGTGGAAGGAAAGAGAGTGCCTCCGGCCAAGGAAAGACCATAAAACATCAAAGTCAACACAGACTCCAAGTATCGTGGCCAGCCCTTCTGGTTTAACCCAGTCGGAAACAGACCCCAAGAAAGGGACTTGCTCAAAGAGTGGGGGTTAAAAGTATCCTTCTAGCCAAAACCGGTTTGGCTCAGTGGATGGAGTGTCGGTCTGTGGACTCAAGAGTCCCGGGTTCGATTCCGGTCAAGGGCATGTACCTAGGTTGCAGGCACATCCCTGGTAGGGAGTGTGCAGGAGGCAGCTGGTCGATGTTTCTCTCTCATTGATGTTTCTAGCTTTCTATCCCTCTCCCTTCCTCTCGGTGAAAAATCAATAAAATATATATATTTTTTAAAGTATCGTTCTAACCACCCCCAGGGCTCTTTGCCCCAACTCCTCCCTCCGCCTCAAAGCTGGAAGAGGCCAGAGCACCCACCGCTTCCTGGCTCAGCTCAGGGGTCACCTCCCCCAGGCAGCCTCCCTCGGCATCGGCTCCCTCACTTGTCTCCCACCCGCTGGCCTGGGAGAGGGCGGGGAGCAGGTTCTGTCTTTGTCACCCTGGCCTCCCCAGACCTCAGGACCCAGGGCCCATCGCGGGCGCGCAATAAATATTTGTGGGGCTGAATATGCAAGTGAGCGGCTGGTTACACTGAGCACAGCACCACGGTTATGCGTGCCACTCTCCCTAACAACCGCCTCACGCCACACGGCGCTCCCACTTCTCAAAGCATGCGGTCTCCACGGAACCGCACGAGGCCCCGGTGACAAGAAAAGTGCCATCAAGTGTAGGCACACATGTAGACACACAAACCAGCACGTGCAGCGCCCAACCATGTACGTGTACCCATGTTTAGAGACACATAAACCCATCCCCTTGCCAGCCAGTGAGGAGGAGGCCAGAACGTGCTACTTCCTGTTTTATCTGCAGAGACAGAGGCCTCCCCCACCTCAACACACACACACACACACACACACATACACACGCTCACACACATGCTCACACACATGCTCACACACCTGGTCCCTCCCATGTGCGAAGCTGGTTTTCCCCTTTCGCTGGGGGAGAACAAAAGGAAGCTGGTTGTCCACCAGGGGGCATCCACAGACCATCCCACTCAGCGTCTCAAAGCCAAGATCACCACCTACTTGGCCTCAGAGAGACAAAGGCTCCGCAGGGGAAAGTGGGGCGCCTGGGTGGGGTGCTGTGCAGGAACGCAGAGGAAGAGATGGTCAGCCGCCGGCAAACCAGGACTGGGCGGCGGGAACCGAGACTCGGGCACTAGATGAGCGGAATGGTGGACACTCGCTCTGATACTTCATCAGGGCTTACCATGTGCTGCCCACGTGCCGACCTACTCGCTTACCATGTGATACCTCGTTTAACCTCCATCTCACCTCTGCGAGGTTCCTACTTCTGTAGTTCCTGATCTCCAGGTGACCCAACAAATGCCTCAGAAGGACCGAGTGACAAAGCCGGCCCTGGAGCTCAGGACCACTCGATGCTGCTCCCTGCTCCATGCCCTTGGCCTCAGACCTTCAGACCTCCCTCTCCTCAGCCCAGGACTCCACGCTGGACCCCTCTTCCCGGTCACCCAGCCCTTTGGGGAGTGTGGCGAGGGCCTCGGAGCTGGTTTCCTAGGAGTTGGTCGCTGGCCCCCTCAGAGGCCCCACACTGTTGCTGTTGAGTTGGCCTCGCTCCGTGGACAGCAAGGAAGCCGTTCCCAGCAACGCCCGTCCAGCTGCTCCTCGTCCCCCCGCCCGGCCACTTCGTTCCTGGGAACGGATCCCAGGGAAACAATTCCAGCGGAAGCCGGCTGTTCTCCGCGCAGAAGCACGCACCGAAGCCTTTCCTTAGAGGCCCAACCCTGGGAACCGGGCGAGGGACGTGCCCGAGCGAACGGGGACGTCAGTCAGCACCTCGGGCAGCCGGGCCCGGCGACCCACAGCCGAGGACCGTGGCGGGAACGGGGGATGCTTTCAGACACACGTCACCATCGCACTCCCACCCAACCAGCTAACTCAACCAACGGTGTTTATCAGAGAGAGAGAGAGAGAGGTTCTGTCCGGGTTCAAAATAGACTCCGAACCTCCACTGCCCCGGAGGAAATGGAAGGAGAGCTTAAACGCAACAAGAACAGCAATCTCTCGTGAAGTCATTCTTGGCTTTTGAGTTTGCAAGGCCCCAGGTCCTGCTGGTCTACAGGCCGTTCTGTGAGTGAGGCCGATGATGGGCCACCAGTGACTTCCACCCCTCCACGGCACTGCGTGGCCATTCTGCACACGCGGTTCTGCAGAGACAGCAGGTGGGCTCTGTTTGCCGACGGGCCCGGACGGACACATACACAGGCGTGGACCCTGATGCACAATACCTCCCCCATATTGATCAGGGACCAAAGAAGGCTTCACACAATGAGTATGCCTGCCATGATTTCGACATACAGGAATATCTGTTTAGATAATGACACGTATGCCTGGCCTTCTCCAAACTGCACGCTGTATTAGTTACCTGTTGCTGCCGATAACCCTAAGGCTTACGTGTCTTAAAACAACGTCTACTATCTCCCAGTTTCTGCAGGCCATGAAGCCGGGGGCAGCAGCTTAGCTGGCTCCTGCATTTCAGGGTCTCTCGGGCTGAAATCTAGGTGTGGCCCGGGGGCTGTAGACATCTCAAGCCCCTCCCCTTCCTGCCCCAGTCCCCCATAGCCTCCCCCTGCCTAACTCCGGAGCTTTCAGCCTCAGCGTGGGCCTCACCTCCTTGCAGAGGCCTCCCCTGGGCCTCCAGACGAGGTCAGGTCTGCTCCCCGGAGATTTCTGATTCGGACCAGAAATAGCATTTTCAACAACCTCCCTGCTGTGATTCTTTAAACAATGCAAGTTTGGGAGACCCTACGCACAGCTGTCACAGGCTCTCCCGCTCTCTTCCTTCTCTCTTCTCACGCGGAGCACCGGGAATGGGTTAGCTAGCTCGCTAAAGGGCCGGGCTCACATCTTGTCCTGCCCAAGCCCAGAGGGGGGTCAGAGGGGAGGGTAGGCTGGAGGGAGGTGGACGTGCAGGGCCCGTGGAAAGTGGGGTGGAGTGAATGGGCACGTCGCCTCTGATGTGGCAGGAGAGGTTGGCTTGGCAGGGGGCGGGCCGGGGGGGCGGGGGGGCACTGCGGGACCTCCAGGGGGTACGAACAACAGTCGGGTGCTAGGGGAGAGGCAGGCGCCCAGGACGAGGCGAGACCTTGCAGAGCCGCTGCAGGAAACCAGGGTGTTGGCCCTCCTTCGGGTGCAGGGCGGGTGGCCCACAACCCCCCTGTTGGGGATTCCAGTGGGAAACTGGAGAGTCGGGGCTGCCAGATTTAGCAAAGCAAAATACAGGGTCCCGGTTACATTTGAATTTCCACTGAGCGACACAAAGAATTATTTTTAGACCAGATATGTCCCAAATATGACACGGGCGCCGCGTGTCTCATCTGGCAACCCTGCCAAGGTACGGGTGGAGGCTGAGGCACCGAGGCTGGGGGTCCGTGATGGCCCCAGGGGTTTCTGGGAAAAGGACACATCCTGGCCGGACGGGCCAGGCCCAGCCACACGGCTCAGGCTTCCTTATTCCGCCCGCTCAGCACTGGAAGCAACCTTATATTTATAATATAACTTCCGGGGGAGCAGCTCTGTTTTCCTAGGGCGGCCGTCACGAATGCCACAACCCACACCCTGGGGGGCCGAAAGCAACAGGATGCATGGTCTCACGATTCTGGAGGCTCCCGCTGAGACGCGGGTAGAATCCTTCCTGCCTTTTCCCAGCTTCCTCCCTGCGCTGCCCACCAGTCCTTGGTGTTCCTTGCCTTGTGGAGCCAGGCTCCGCCTCTTCCCTTGCGTGGCATGCTCCTGCGGTTCTACCTCTTGTCTTTTTTTAAAGACACCAATCCTTCCCTGGCTGGTGTGGCTCAGTGGATGGAGCGTCAGCCCGGGGACCGAAAGGCCCCAGGTTTGATTTCCGCCAAGGCATATGCCTGGGTGGCGGGCTTGATCCCCAGTAGGGGGCGTGCAAGAGGCAGCCAGTCAATGATTATCTCTCATCATTGATGTTTCTATCCCACTCTCCCTTCCTCTCTAAAATCAATCAAATATATATATATATATATATATATATATATATATATATATATATAAAGAAATCACTTAAAAAAAAAATAAAGACACCAGTCTATCGGATGAGTGCCCACCCCAATCAGGCACGACATCAGTCACATCTGTGAAGATCCTATCTCTAGCATATTAGGACGGCAGCATAACATTTTTTTGGGGGGGAGGCAGGGGGCCACAATTCAACCTAAAACAAGCAGAACGGATAAATTAGACATTGATACATAGGAGGATATCTGTTGTGGAATTTTTTTTTAATTTTTTTAAATTTTTTTTAATTTTTTTTTTTTAATCCTCACTCAAAGGTATTTTTCCACTGATTTTTAGAGTAGAAAAGAGAGGGAAAGACCGAGAGAAATATCGATGTGAGACAAACACATGGGTTGGTTACCTCCTGCATGCGCCCTGACCAGGACCCAGGCCAGGGAGGAGCCTGCAACCCAGGTGTATGCCCTTGACCGAAACTGAACCTAGGACCTTTCAATCTGCAGGCCGACACTCTCTCTTCTGAGTCAAATTAGCTAGGGCTGGATTTTTAAGTTTAAAAAAAGAGCAAGGTAGCCTGGCTGGCGTGGCTGGCGTGGCTGAGTGGTTGAGCGTCAACCTATGAACCAGGAGGTCACGGGTTCGATCCCAGGTCAGGGCACATGCCTGGGTTGTGGACTTGATCCCCAGTAGGGGGCACGCAGGAGGCAGCAAAAACAATGATTCTCTCTCATCATTGATGTTTCTCTCTCTCTCTCTCCCTCTCCCTTCCTCCCTGAAATCAATACAAATGTTTTTTTTAAAGAATCAAGGTACAAGGAAAAAAACATGATCCCCTTTTTTTGATCTTAAAACTTACCTACGAGCCTTTACGTGTGATTAATACTTATTCACGTATTCAGTCAACAATGGTTGCTGAGCTCCCACGAGGGATACCGCAGTGAACCAGGCAGGTCCCGCCCCGCCCTCCCGGAGCCCACCGTGAAGGATGCAGGCTGCTACAAGGACACACGTCTAGCCACTGTTCCTATTCCCAAGTGAGCACGGAGGGGAGAAGGGAAAGATGTTTTCTTCTTAATGTGTTGGTGTCTGCAGTGCTTGCATCGTTAAAGCAAGTGTGTTATTAATGTTTAACCTGTTTGCAGGCCAACCCTTTGAAAGCTTCCCTGTGATGCCTCTCCGAGCACCGTGGCTCCGGCTCAGTGGCACCACCACGTGTGCAAGCAATGCTTCCGCTCACTGTGGGTGCTCGAGAACTAGCAGGAACGCTATCCACAACCCTCCCGCTCACGGATGAACATTTTGTTAAACTGGAGAGTGAATGTAATTAGAGATCTGTTTACGTGTTTATCTGATGTGCATCTCGGCCGCTGGACTCTGAACTCCAAGTTGGTGAGGTCATCATTTGTATTGTACATATTATATAACCGGCCGCCAGCACGGGCTCCACACGTACTCACTACGTGTGGTACGAGTGTGTCAAGTGACTGAAAGACGATCAAAGCTTGGGATGGCCCTTCGCCATCATCTAGCCCACTGTTTCCCAAAGTGTGGTACGCGTAACCCCAGGGGTACGGGAAGAGTTTGGTGGGGGTATGCACTGCACTGTGCTTAGCTGTGCCTAATTCTACGTTCTCATGAATCAAGTCAAGACAGTCTTGTGAGGCATGAGATGGTCCGGTGTGCAAATAAATGTTATTTATAATATAACTTTTACTGTATTTGCCGGCGTATAAGACGATTTTTTGGCCCTGAAAAATATGCCTCCAAGTGGGGGGTAGTCTTATACGGCGAGTATATAACAAACTCTGTATTTTTAGTGGAAATGTTAGGGGGTCTTCTTATATGCCCAGTCGTCTTATACGCCGGCAAATACGTATTTTTCAGGGCCAAAAAATCGTCTTATACGCCGGCAAATACGGTATTTATATTTTATTATGAATAATTTTATTTTTCGTTTATTATTTTGTGTATGTATATTATTTTGTGTATGTGTATATTTTGTATATATACAAAATATATATATATTGATTGTTATTAAAATACATCCTCTTTTTTTTGACGAGGGGTACTCAGTGTTACAAAAATTATAGAAGGGGTACACATATGTCAAAAGTTTAGGAAACACTGATCTAGCCTAACCCACTCACTTTATAACTGACTAGAGGCACGGTGCATGAAATCCATGCACTCGGAGGGGGCGTCTCTCACCCCGGACTGTGCCCTCTCACCATCCGGGAGCCCTCAGGAGGGTGTCATCAGTCGGACATCCTTGTGCTGCCTCAGAGGCAGGAGAGGCTCCCGCTGCCGCTGCTGCACTCGCCAGCCCTGAGCCCAGCTTCTGGCTGAGCTGCACTCCCCCTGGGGGAGCACACTGGCCACCAGGGACAGCTCCTGCATTGAGCATCTGCCCCCTGGTGGTCAGTGCATGTCACAGTGACCGGTCCTTCTGCTGTTCGGTCAATTTGCATATTAGCCTTTTATTATACAGGATAAGATTGAAGTTCTGAAAACTCAAGCCCCAGAGCGAGATAGGTGGAGCCTAGAAGACCCTCCTTGCTCTCAATCCAGGCTCTTATCTAAGAAAAACAAAAAAAAAAGAGAGATGCATTTTAGAGTGAGATGGAAAGACATGGAATCCGTTAGGTACAGAGAAGTACTGCCACATAAGCATCCAAATGTCACACCACTGTTTTCCTCTCACGGTGGCTTTTCCCCCGGGAGGGCAGGAGGCTACATATTCTGCAGATGCTGGGGTTTTCGGGTGCTAATCACACCCCCCGCTTCTCCAAGTTCCGATCCAACTGAGAAACAGTCACGGGAGACAAGGAGGGATTAAAACGTCAGCTGTGTTGCTGGTCCAGATGGGCTGGAGGATGTGGCTTAGACCCAAGGCCCAAGCGGGCTTCCTTTTGCTTCTCCCTTGATTTGACTCCCACCCCGCCCCCCCCCCCACTCCCCGCCCACTCACAGCAGAGCAGCTGGGCCATTGAAGGCTGCTCGGTGCTCATTGCCAAGAGGCGGGAGCAGCCAGAGCACGCGGGTTAGTTAGGCCAGCCCCAGAGAGAGAGCCGGGAAGGGGCTGGGCGGTGCACCCTGGGCACCTGTTCCTCGCACCCGAGAGGCCACGCCTCTCACAGGGAGGACCCAGGGAGCGGGGCCCAGAAAGTGACTGTTTCCTCCACAGTCCTTCCAAGAGGGTGTAAGCTCCTGTGTGATGGCTAACAGAGCCTGATGGCGGCCCTCGGTGGCCTCCATACCTTCTCACAGGGTCTAGAAGCCTCCGCTCTGGGACGCAGCTCTGAGGTTAAAGGCTGCGTCCATCAGCCGAAACCGGTTTGGCTCAGTGGATAGAGCTTCAGTCTGCGAACTGAAAGGTCCCAGGTTCGATTCCGGTCAAAGGCATGTACATTGGCTTCAGGCACATCCCTGGTAGGGGGTGTGCAGGAGGCAGCTGGTCGATATCTCTCTCTCATTGATGTTTCTAGCTCTCTATCTCTCTCCTCTCCCTTCCTCTCTGTAAAAATCAATAATATATATATATATTTAAAAAAAAAGGTTGCGTTCATCAGAGGTGAAGCTGCTGGGGGGAAGAAAGGCAGGAAGTGAAACGATCGGTACCTTGCACGAGTCAGGCATCTATTTTTCTTTTCTTTTTTAAATATATTTTATTGATATTTTACAGAGAGGAAGGGAGAGGGATAGAGAACTAGAAATGTCAATGAGAGAGAAACATCGACCAGCTGCCTCCTGCACACCCCCTACCGGGGATGTGCCCGCAACCAGTGTACATGCCCTTGACCGGAATCGAACCTGGGACCTTTCAGTCCGCAGACCGACGCTCTACCACTGAGCCAAACAGGTTTCAGCGGGATCTATTTTTCTGACGCAACCGGAAATGCAGAGGGAATCGGTGCTGGGCGGATAGCAAGCTCCCTCTGGCTTTCTGTGGCACGGGTCCTTAGCAAGTGGATGTTATCCCCACGCCCACCCGCAGGATTTTCTTCCCTCCACTTCTAGGCGCCCTGTTTACATTCTGGGCAGGAGGAAGGGGGAAGGGCAAAGGCACAGCTAAGTCCCCCTTCTGGAAGCCCCATTCAGTATACGCGTGTTTCCTCCTTGGCCAGAACTGTGACACTCGCCCCACCTCCCTGCAAGAGCGGCTGTGAAATTGAACTTCTGAGCTGGCACAGGGAGTTGTTTCAAACAAAGGAAGAACAAGAATGAATGTCGGACAGCAGAAGGACCTGCCACAAAGGTCACGCAACAAGGATGAAAGAAAACACAGAAAATATTGTCAAAGAATTACTTGCTCGCTCTCTCTCTCTCTTTTTTTTTTTTTAAGTTCTAAATGGGCTGATTTGTTTTGTTTTATTCTTCTTGGGGGAACATTGAGGAAGGAGATTATCCCCAGTGAAAACACTTTCAGGTAATAAAAATATAGAACACTTCGTTCATTCTACGGAGCTAACATGATCCTGATACCTAAACCTCACAAAGGAAAAACATACCAGATACACAGTCATAAATAAAACTGCACACCACGCCAAGTTACAGGCTGACAAAAAGTCCCATGTTTTCCCCTGTCTTGGTTTCTTCCTTGTTTTATGCAGCACATTTTTATTTTATTTTTTAAATATATTTTATTGATTTTTTTACAGAGAGGAAGAGAGAGGGATAGAGAGTTAGAAACATCCATGAGAGAAAAACTTCAACCAGCTGCCTCTTGCACACCCCCTACTGGGGATGTGCCTGCAACCCAGGTACATGCCCTTGACCGGAATCGAACCTGGGACCTTTCAGTCCGCAGGCCGACGCTCTATCCACCGAGCCAAACCGGCTTTGGCTGCAGCACATTTTTAAATAACTTCCCGAAAAAGAGTATGTGAGAAGTAAACTTGCTTAGTCCTTACAGATCTACAAATGCCTTTGACCTGGCCTCGTACCAAACGGTTCATCTGGGTATTGAATCCTAAATTAAAAGCCATTTTCTTTTTTTTTCTTTTTTTCTTTTTTTAAAGCTGCATGTATTTTTTTTAATATATTTTTTAATTGATATTTCACAGAGAGGAAGGGAGAGAGATAGAGAGCTAGAAACGTCGATGAGAGAGAAACATCGACCAGCTGCCTCCTGCACACCCCTCACCGGGGAGGTGCCCGCAACCAATGTACATGCCCTTGACCGGCATCGAACCTGGGACCTTTCAGTCCGCAGACCGACGCTCTACCACTGAGCCAAACCGGTTTCGGCTAAAAGCCATTTTCCATCAGAATTTGGGAGGTATTTTTCCATTGTCTTTTGGCATCTAACACTGCTGGTAAGAAGTCTGCTTTTTATTCCTTTATAGGTGATTCTCTCTCTCTCTCTCTCTCTCTCTCTCTCTCTCTCTCTGGAAACTTTTAGGAGATGCCTTCTCATGTCCCTGGATATTCTAAAATTTCAACGTTTTCGTGTTTTCTTTATGTTGGAGGCTTGAGGAGCTCCGTTAGTCTGAGGAGGAATCTTTTCGGTCTGGGAAATCCTGCTTAATGGTTTATTTGAAAATTCTCTCCCCTGCTCTCTCTTTTTCCTAAAACACTTACCGTATTTGCTGGCGTATAAGACGACTTTTTGGCCCTGAAAAATATGCCTCCAAGTGGGGGGTAGTCTTATACGGCGAGTATATAACAAACTCTGTATTTTTAGTGGAAATGTTAGGGGGTCGTCTTATACGCCCAGTCGTCTTATACGCCGGCAAATACGTATTTTTCAGGGCCAAAAAATCATCTTATACGCCGGCAAATACGGTATTAATCGAACATGGACCTCCTTCGTGGTTTTATTTTCTGTCCTCTCTTACGTGCTTTTTTTCCTAATAACATTTTGTTTCTTTCATCTTTTGCTTTATTTTCTGGGTGATTCCTTTAACCTCCCACATTTCCACTGAGCTTTCGTTATATTTTCAGGGCCAGGGGCTCTTGTTCTCTAGCTGTTTCTTTTTTCACAACCTTGTTTCACCGACCCAGGGTCTTCTTGGGGTCTCTTTTTAAGTCCTCCCTTACCTCTAAACTGTGCCTGTTCCCTCAGGGGTCTTGCTGTCCGTTTGTTTATCTCATATTTCAGGTTTCCTCCAACAGCTTCTGGCGTAGGATCGCCCATTTGTCTTTCCGGAGAAGGCAGTACAAGTTTTCTGGAGGCTTTGTGTACACAGATAAGGGGAGATGAATGGCAGGCTTTGTTTCGCAGCGAGCTGATCTTTGTGCCTTGGAACTCTTAAATGTCAGCCGGCAGCGTGTTTTATGGCCCGGGAGGCCACCTCAGAGCCCCGCGCTCCGCATCCTGTTTGGCCAGTTTGATGTCTTTAGAAACCCTCCACATTAAGGGGAAAAGGGCAGTAAAGGGCCATATCTCAACACTCTGTACACAGGGGTTAGGGAGGTTTATGGCTCCATTCGTAGACTTTCAACTAAGCCCCCATTTCCAGCCCCGTATCCCCTGCCCACCCTCCACTGCTCCCAGCATGTCCAACGTCAAGCCTCTGTGAGCAGGCCAGCTCCCGCCCCGGCTGCGGGCCTTGCCATGTGCGTCACAGACCGCAGCTCCCTCCGTCCCGCCTCCTCAGTGACCACTCCCCCTTCAGGCCCCAAACTCCCCCCAAAACTCGTTGGAATTCCTCCCTTCCACAGATGCCCTACCCTCAACCCCCACCCCCACCTTTTTTTTTTTTTTTTTTTTTTTTGTTAATCCTCACCCAAAGATATTTTTTCCCATTGATTCTTAGAGAGAGTGGAAGCGAGGGGGAGAGACAGAGACAGAGAGAAACATCGATGTGAGAGAGAGAGAGAGAGACATTGATTGGTTGCCTCTCACATGAGCCCCAACCAGGGCCAGAGAGCAAACCTGCCACCGAGGTACATGCCCTTGACCAGAATCGAACCCGGGACCTTTCAGTCCACAGGCCAATGCTCTATCCGCTGAGCCAAACCGGCTAGGTCTCAACTTTCCCTTCCCCCGCCCCCAAAGATTTATATGTGTATTATTTATTCCTAAGACGTTTCCAGAGAGAGCAGAGATAAGCCCACGTGCATCCAATCGTCCCCGGTGCACGGAAGTCCCCCCGGCCTCGTGACGGGGGCGGTGGGCAGGGGAGCGTGCTCTATTCCACAGCGTCCCACAGATAAACCCGAGCAGACTGTGCGGTCTTTTTAATCAATGACACATTTACAATAAATTCAGAAATATGCACCGAGATGGAAGGAAAGCTCTTTTTTAATTACCTAACACATGGGAGCCTGCGTGTGTGTACGTGTGTGTGTGTGTGTGTGTGTGTGTGTGTGTGTTGATTAAAACACATTTAAATACGAAGCTAAAATCGGCCGTGTCCCCAAAGCACCTTCTCAGAGTCCTAACCATCTCATAGAATGTAGTCAGGAAACCGCTGGTCTTGTAAAGAGAGCATGGAATGTGGGGTCAGGCGAGCCTGGCTCAGATGCTGGTTCAGAGCCATCTGTTCTCTCCAATCGTTGGTTTCTCCACCAATGCCCCCCTCCTTAGAGTACTGGGAGGGTTAAAGGAGATACTACCCAGGCAAAGCGCCGGGCACAGAGCCGGGTGATCAGTGGGTGTTCAATAAATGTTAATCACTATTCCTCCACCCCACTTCACACTGACCTACTCGCTGTTATGCCGAGATTCCGTGATCCCCAAAGACCACCCAGGGAACCAGATCTAATGCAATTAGCAAGAGAGTCTCTTCCATGCTAGCATGGGCTCCGTCCCACTCATGCCAACTGCATGGCAGACAAGAGAGAGAATGTAACATCTCAATGGGTTTTATAGGGAGGGGGGGAGGGGATATGACCCTGATTGGTTGGGTGAGGGCTAGGGTCCGGCCACAAAATGGAGGATAGCTCCGCCCTGCCCCACAAGGAGGCAGGGTTCTAGCCTCGCCCTTTCACTCGCCATGCCCCCACTTTGTTTCCACCTCACCCATCAGCCACTTCTTTTTTAAAAAAAATCTATTTTTATAGATTTCAGAGAGGAAAGGAGAGAGAGAGTCAGAAGCATCCTTGATGAGAGAGAATCATTGACCGGCTGCCTCCTGCATGCCCCCAACTGGGGTGGAAGCCCACAACCCAGGCACGTGCCCTTGACCAGAAACAAACTCAGACACTTTCAGTCCCCAGGCCGGCGCTCTAGCCACGGAGCCACACCGGCGAGGGCCTTCAGCCACTTCTGGAGTGCCTGCCTCGCCTTTAGATTTCCAATCAGACATGCCCACATTTACACAGGCTCCTCCAAGCCTGGCCAGCGTGGCTCAGAGGTTGGACGCTGACCTAGGAGCCAGGAGGTCACCGTTCCATTCCCGGTCCAGGCCCAGACCCAGGTTACAGGCTCAACGATCCTCAGTAGGGATGTGCAGGAGGCAGCCGATCCATGATCCTCATCATGGATGTTTCTGTTTCTCTCCCTCTACCTTCCTCTCTGAAATCAATAAAAATACATTTTTTTTAAAAAAAAGGCTTCTCCAAACCTCCAGAAGAGCCATTGCCTTATCTTCTGTGCCTCCCTGACACCTGCCCATGCATCTGTGATGGCTCCAGTCTCTGCAGCAGCGAGAGCTGTGCACACCTCTGTCCTCTGGGCGAGGAGGATTCCTTACAGGCAACATCCTGACCTCACTCCTCAAGGGCCCCGCGGTACCCAGCTCAGTAGCTGGCACATCACAGTAGGCACGCAGTGAACGATGAACTCTAATCGAATTGCAACAAACTAAACGAGGTCGTGGAAAACCTGAACCCACCGCCAGGCTGAGACACACACACACACACACACACACACACACACACACACACATACACACACACAACAAGCCGTGACCCAGACAGACAGATCCTGACTTGTCTGCTGTGTCAACACCTTGTTCTTTTCTCGCAGGAGTTCCTAAGCCGTTGTCATGATGACCTCCGCCCCCACCCCTGCCGCTTTTGCCAAAGGCAGGCAAGCACGTTCAGCTCCACGAGACAGAGACAGAACCTCCGTCGGGCTGAGCCCTGGGCCCGCCCCGGGAGACAGAGAGAGGCAGGCCAGACGGAGCGCACCTGGTTTACGGGAACCCACGGGGCGGGAAGGAGATCTTCTCATTCTTGAGGGTGAATGTGTAGCTCTGGGGCTGGGCTGGGCTGGGACAGGATGCTTTCTCTGTGTTTCTTTTCTTTAGCTTCTTGGGGAGCACTCGGCAGGAGAAAACATCTTGGGCACTGACCTCTCCCCTCTGCCTCCCTCCACCTTCACCTCCCACCCAGACAGGGTAGCCATTAGTCAGGCTAGCCAGAGAGATGACACGCTGTGTGACCCGGACCCTGTCCTGGGCCCGCGGGGTGGAAGCACACCGCCCACACCAGTGGGGTCACTGGTCTCATGAAGTGTGCAAAGTGCCTGTCCTCAAGGAGCCCCCAGTCTAACGGGGGTGGGTAGGGGTGGGGGTGGGGTGAGGAGGCAAAGTTCAGTTCCAGCCCTCCCCAGGCCGATGTGATCACACCCAGTCTGATAGGGAGGTCCACACTCAGGCATCATCCATCATTGAGCAGACACAGCACCAGCCTGGTGTCTACTGTGTGTCCCTGCTGTGTGCCAAGCGGGTGCCACTCACAGGGTCATCACCCAGTGGTCCAGCCTCCAGGCTGTGCTACCGTCCAAGATGGCAACCAACAAATAGTCCTTTCAAAATAGCTCCGTGTACTTGAGCTCCTCAACCTCAACAAAGGGATCTGTAGATCTCCGTGATGCTCCTTGCGTCTTTCTCTCGCTCCCTCTCCTCGCTCCCACATCATGGCTGCTCTCAAGCCTCCCTCCTCTTTTAGTCTTGCCCCCGATCCTTTTCCTTCTCTTTCCTCCTAGTTCTGCATCCTTAGAATTAGCAGACTAATTCTGAGGATTATTCTGGCAATTGGCACCCTCCTCAGAGGCTGAGGGGCGCCGTGACACTGAGCAAGCCCAGCTCGGATTTGCTCCAAAAGGCAGGGAGCGAGGAACAATTGGTGAGGAACATTCACACACAAATAATGCCCATCCTTTCACACGCGTTATCTCATGTAAGTCTTACAGCCTCTTGTCAGGGTCGATGCTATTTTTCTTATTCTATAAACAACAACCAAACAAACAGAGTTTAACAAGTACCCTGTTTCCCCGAAAATAAGACAGTGTCTTATATTAATTTTTGCTCCCAAAGATGCGCTAGGTCTTATTTTCAGGGGATGTCTTATTTTTCCATGAAGAAGAATACGGTACACATTTATTATTAAATGAAAATAAAGGAAATTTATTACCTGTATACGGTACGGTAGTACGGTAGTTGTCAACACAAACCAGACAGACTGTGAATCCTACAGTATCAAGAATTTACTCATTTATTCAATGACAATCATGTCATCATCTTCTGGAACATCATCATAACAATCCAATTCCTGAATTTCCCTGTGAATTTCTTGTGACTCCATTTCCTTCAGAATCAGTGGACCAAATCTCTCATGTTTAGCAATAGCACTGTCTTCAAATGAGTACTTCTTGTCAAGGTAGCCTGTGCATTTGCAAAGCAACTGTCGGTGATTTTCTCCCATGAATTCTTCACCCAAGTCACAGCTTCTTGCAGTTTCGGTTTCACAAAGTTCCCACGCTGATTTCTCTCCATTCACACAGCAGAGACGTCAGGACTCCGCGAAATGTCACTGGTTGCTAGACGCCAGTCGGGGCGGCCCTAGCGACCAGTTTACGGTAAATTAACTTTCATTCTGAGACAGAGCCTGGGGGCCTTATTTTCGGGGGGGTGCCTTATATTTCACTCAGAAGGAAACCTGTGAGTAGGCCTTATTTTCGGAGGATGTCTTATTTTCGGGGAAACACGGTAACACGTGACCCAGGCCAGGCCGTTGGTGATGTAAACGGGACTTGAACCCATGACTCTGGCTTCCATGGGGGGGGGGGGGGAGCTGTTCACGGAAAAGACAGATGCCAGTTCTGGGGAGCCCGGAGTGAAGGGGCTGGTGACTCAGGACCCGGAGGGAATGTTCTGCGGAAACCACGTCCCGGGGTGCGGCAGCGCCTCGGGCCTCAGGATGTTTTTGTGTTTGTGTCTGGGTGGTGGGCGAGGCGCCCACAGGAGTTCCTCTCTGCCCCGGTCCGCTGCCGCCGCTCAGGTGCGGGCGGACATTCCACGGGGAGCCACTCCTTCTGAAGAGGCTCAGGGATGACTGCGAAGATGCTTCCCCCCTTCTCTAGCCTGAGGAAGGCACCCGGGCCTCCCCCCCAAGGGTCAGCCTGGGTCTCCTGGGGGCCGGCCTGAGAGTACCACTGACTCAGGGCATCTGAGGGCTCTGGCTTCGGGGCTGCAGGAAGTGCGACCCCCTATTCCAGGCGAAGAGACTGAGGCCCAGAGACGTCAGAGCCAGGCTTCCACCGGACCTCCTGACCCAGCCCCCCTGCAGCCGGCCCAGGCTGCCCCCAGAGGAGGAGACAGCGCTGTACCCCACTCCCATGCCCCTACTCCACCCATAAAGGACACCCCAGACATGCCCTTGGCACGTCTCTCCTTCCTTTCTGGGGCCACCAGGCGACTCCGGACCTGGGCTCCTTGGGGTGGACCCCCGGAAACTGGCCCTGCTGGCGCCTTCCGCGGGGTCTGGTAGGACAGGGAACTCAGCGAGCGGGGGGTTCGGGCGGTGACAGCCCCCCGGCAAGTGTCCCTCGGGGACTTCTCCCCGCCACGCCGTCACCCACACCAGGAGGCCTTCCCCAGGCCCCAGAGGAGGTGGAATCTAGCTCACCGGATAGGACCTTTGGGGGGGCGGGGGGGGGGGCAGGAGGATGGAGGCACTGAACTGTTGGGGTGCCAATCCCTTTCCTCATGGCCCAACCCCTTCAGCGGGATTAGCCTCCACGTGTCTGCTTGATTAATCTACACGTATCGGCAAACTTCTGTTTGCAGAAAGGGCCTGGCATCCTGCATTTCTTGGGAATATCTCTGTACGGGGTTTCTTTGCGATCCTTTCCCGGTGTGCGTGTTTAAATTGGAATTCAGGAGGAGGTTCCTAGGCGGGAGCCGACGGTGGGGCTACC
Source organism: Vespertilio murinus (assembly GCA_963924515.1). Taxonomy (NCBI): domain Eukaryota; kingdom Metazoa; phylum Chordata; class Mammalia; order Chiroptera; family Vespertilionidae; genus Vespertilio; species Vespertilio murinus. The sequence goes on from OZ004718.1 coordinate 7,501,280, forward strand.
CAGAGCCCCTGGTGCTGGCCCGCAGAGCCCCCCTCTCCCCCTGCGCCCCCCCCCCACCTCCGGGGCAGCTCCTCCTCCTGGTCGGTGAAGCTGACCGTGAGGCCAGGCCAGGGGCGGGAGGGAGCCACGCTGTCAGCACCCAGGCGGGCGGGCAGGAAAACCAGCCGGAGGTCAGAGGCCTGCACTCCATGGCCCCACACCTCCTGCCCCGTGTCCCCGGGCACAGCCAGGCCTGGGCCCCCTGGCTTTAAGGGGGAGCCCCTTGAAGTCTGAGAACTTGCCCCCCGACGGGGGTCTTGCTAGAACCACCCACAGCCCTGGGCACCGGGAGGACACAGGGGGAGGCAGCAGCTGCAGCCTCGAACCAGCCCCACCCTGCGCCATCCCTGCACCCGGAGGGGCCCTCAGCGCCTTGTGGGGGGCGTGGGGGGCAAGGAGGTTAGTGTCAACGAGGCCTCCGGGAGGGAGGGAGGGAGCACTCCTCACTGCTGTTCTGGAGCCCAAACATCCCCATCCCCACTCCAGGGGGGAGACCGGGACCCTACCTGGGGAGCCGGGGGGGGGGGGGGGGGCTGGGCTTACTCACTGACCGTCTCAGGGCTCCTCCTGACCCCGCCCCCAGCGAAGGGCAGGGCTGCGGGGGGGGGGGGGGTGCCTGAGTAAGCGGGGTCACTGTGTTTCCAAGGAAGGTGACTCAGGCAGGAAGAGGAAAGGGACACCCCCGGGGCTGGCCACGCCCTCACCTTGTCCGGCGGCGGCGGCGGCACTGGGGAGACCCCTGTGCCCTCTCACACCCGCTGCGCCCAGGAAGAGAGCCTTTGCAATGGGAGACAGGCCCCGGGGCACAGGGGAGATTGGGGGTGGGGGTGGGGGGCCTGAACCCTGCAAATGAGGGTTCCTGCCTGGCAAACAGCGTTCCAGGAGAGCACCAGCTGCAGGTGCCCACACTCCCTCTGGCCACGTGCTTGGGGCACGCGTGCCATCCGAACCTCCCAGAGCGCTTTGCCCTTCCATCTGGCCCACCTGGCCCCCGTCGGTCCTCCCAGAGGGAGGCGGGCCGCCTGCAGGCAGAGCCCAGCCTGGCTGCGGCTCCCCAGGGCACGTGGGCAGAGCAGACTCCCAGTGGGCCTTTGAAAGCACTGAAGGAACAATGAATGATATTTCTCAAGGCCAGTCATGTGATGTGCCCCGACCACCACCGCCTAAAGGGGCTGCTGCCTCTCGGAGCTGCCCCAGCCCCGCGACTGGCCTCCCAGCGTCCTCGCTTGACCGCCATCCGCCCGGCAGCCATCCTGCAGCCAGAGGAGCTTCCTAAAGAGTGCCCTCACCTGTCCTCAAACACGGCTCCTGAGATAATCCAAACCCCCCAGCCTCGGAGGTTGTAAGCCCCTCATTCTTTGGGCACCAGAAGTGGTTAGTTTATATATATGTATATGTATATATATGTTTTTATTGATTTCAAAGAGGGAGAGGGAGAGAGAGAGAAACATCAATGATGAGAGCGAAACACTGGATGGCTGCCTCCCCCACTGGGGATGGAGCCCGCAATCCGGGCACGTGCCCTGACCGGCCCTCCAACCCGAGATGCTCATCCTGAGCCACGCCAGCCAGGCGCGCTCAGTTCTCTCTGGCTCGGGCGGATGCTCTTGTTCCTGCCTCAGGGCCTTTGAACTGCAGTTCTCACCACCTGCCCGCGCTTTCTCTCTCTTTCACCCTCTTCGCCGCTTTAACTGCCATCATCTGCGGGTCTCAGGTTGTCTCGGTCTTGGGGGGGAGCCCTCCCTGGTCCCCAGGGGCACACACTCTCCAGGTAGCCTCGCATTTTCCTCTGTCACATCGTCCACAGTTGATCCTTAAGACTCGGCACGGTTATTTCATCCATGTCTCTCCCCCCTCCCCGGTTCTCCGGCCCCCAGAGACCACCCCAGGCACGCCCTGCACCCCAGGGGGCTGAGATTTGGGAAGGACTTGACCAAGTCAAGAGGTCAGCCCCGCCCTGTCGCCAAAAGGTGTGGGGAGGAGGACCAGGCGCGCCCCCTGAAAAGAGAAAGCGCGGGCATGTTTGGAGAGAGAGAGATAAGGTGGCCAAAGGCAGGAAATGAGCGCAGGGCAACCGCTGGCTGAGGCGGGGCAGTGTAAAAAGAAAGCTGAGATCAAAGCCACAGGAAGTGGGTTTTCTCAGCAACGGAAGAATCTGATCAAAGCCACACTTTCCCGTCTGGGTGGGGTGGGCCACCCATTCACTTATTTGCACGGCCATTCAACAAATATCAACAACTGCCGGAACCGGTGTGGCTCCGCGGATAGAGCGTCATCGGCCTGCAGACTGAAGGGTCCTGTGTTCGATTCCGGTCAAGGGCATGTACCTTGGTTGCGGGCACATCCCCGATAGGTGGTGTGCAGGAGGCAGCTGGTAGATGACTCTCTCTCATGGATGTTTCTAACTCTCTATCCCTCTCTCTTCCTCTCTGTAAAAAATCAATAATATATATATATATATATATATATATATATATATATATATATATATAATTTAAAAACAAATATCAACAACTGAGGAGGGGGCACCCCTCTGTGCCCTGCTGGGGGCTCAGTGGGGACAACACTCTCCGGAGGTTGCAGGCCGCCCCACTTAGGGTCCAGGCCAGTGTCCAAACCAACCGGCTGAGTGAATCGCAGCCCGAATTCTAAGAAGTAACATGGTGGAGGAGGTGCGATGGGGCGGCCCGGGAAACCCCGGCGTGCCCCACAGCGGGAGGATAGGCATGGCGTCCGCCATACACGGGCGTCCATCACGTTGTATTGGGCTTCACAGGCTCTGTGATTTTCACACCTGGGAGGCAAAACCCCTCCGCCAGCCCAGAGGGTACGGCTCGCTGGAGGTTCGGAGGCCGGTCGGCATTTTTTAGCAGTGAAGTCTTTGTCAGCTACGGTATGCATCTCGTTAACTTCAGACAGTCATGCGATTGCACGCACTTAACGGGCTACAGGGCAGTGTCAACACAGATTTTATATGCCGCGGGAACCAAAGAATGTGTGGGATTCGTTTTACGGCGCATTCCTGCTCCGGAGAAAGTCCTCTGGCAGGGTCGCGGGGCTGCAGTGCCAAGGGGACATGGACAGGGCACTGACCCTTTCTGCCAAAAGCATCCCACGCCGCTCCCGGAGCATTCCGCCGGCCCCTGGCCCAGCTGCATTGGGTTTACAGTGATAACCCAAGATCGGATCTCTATCTAACTCCAGCCCTCACTTTTCCTCGGGTCTCCAGATCCTTACATCCACCCGCCACCACCCAGAGGTCTCCTTTTGGAAGTCCCACGAGCACCTCAAATCATCAAGCCCTAAACCGAATGCATATGAACCCCGACCCCCGCCGCCAAGCCCACAAATCCAGTTTGCGCTTGGGATGAACGGCTCCGCCATTGCCCGGCCACCAGAGCCTCAGTTTCCTCACCTGTAAAAGGGAACAGTAAAGTAAACCAGCGGTGAGAAGAAAAGCGAGGGCGTATGGGAAGTGCCCGGCGCCGTGCTTTACCATAACAGATGCCATCTGTCGATGGTTCCCTCCCCCCGGGGCCTGGAGACCAGAAAATCCCACCCTCCCTCACCTGGCCTCCTCACTCCTTCCCCACCTGGTAGGTGGCTTCCCTCACTGCCAAGCTCAGCTCCCCCCACCCCACCCCACCTGGGTCTGGCTGAGGGCAGGCGTGGGGGAGCGTGGTCAGCCACAGACGTGACCACCAAGGTCCCAGGCCAGAGTGGCAGTGTCCGGAGTCACACTGAGGTCTGGGGGCTCTGAGTCCGGCGCGCGTGTGGCCAACCAGAAAACCCCCACGAGGCCCCTGGGCTGACTCCCCGTCCAGGCACCCTGCCCCTGTCCCCAGGTGACCCCGAGCATGCCTGTGGCTTGGGGCTTGCTTGGCACCCTCCCGCCAGCCAATGGGGAGGGGGCTCCAGGGGCCAGCTTCTTCTTCCGATGAGATTCCCGTGGTTTCCTCGGGCCCGAGGCGGCTGTGGGGCAGAGAACAAACACTGTGGAATGAAATCTCTCTGGAAAAACAAATGAGGAATTAAATTTCTCTGGAAAAAAAAGAAAAGGCTCCACAAGCGAAGGCCTAAGCCTCTCTCCGGGCGCAGAGCCCGCGTCACTGGAGCCAGGCTGGACTCCACTGCCTTCCAGGCTCCGAGGTTGAGCAATCCCCGTCCTGAAGCCATGTTCTCCACCCCCCCTCCACCTCCCCGCCCTGTGTGACCCAGGACTGTCACCAGAAGAGGGCTCCACGTGTTTCCAGACGCTGACCAGAGACAGCTGGGAGCATCCCCCCGGGACCGGTGCGCACCAGCTGTGGGTGGTGCTGCCACGGCCGCTGGAGGCGGGTCGGGGAGGATTTCAGGACCAAGTGGCAAAGACGAGGGGATGTGGTGAGACTGGCTGTCACCCTGGGTCCCCAGGCCCCACAGCAGATGCTAGAGCAGCCATCGGCGAACTCGCTCGTCAACGGAACAATGATTAGAATTTCTTTTGAGAGCCAGCATTTTTCAACTTAAACTTCTTCTAACGCCACTGCTTCTAAAATAGACTCGCCCAGGTACTTTATGGGAGAGCCGCACGTGGCTCGCGAGCCGCGGTTTGCCGACCACGGTTCCAGAGGGACAGACCCCAAGGGGCACGGAGAAAGCCACCCGCTGACTTCCCCAATTCCCAGCCCAACACCAGCTCAGAGCCAGTCAGAAAGGGCCTGCACATGTAGAATATCCACACAAGGGAGGCTGAAAAAGCGTGAAGCGCTGATACATGCCGAACCCAGGTGAACCTGGGAATCGCTAAGCTGAGTGGAAGAAGCCAATCACAAAAAAACACATATTGTATGATTCTATTTGTATCAAATATCCAGAACAGGCAAATCATTAACCAATTTTCTGAGAGTCCAACTCCAGAGTCTAGACTTTTTTTTTTTTTATCCCACCTAAAGATACATTTTTCATTGATGAAAGAGAGAGAGAAACATCAATGTGAGAAACATCAATTGATTGCCTCCCATACATTCTCCAACTGGGGATCGACCCCACAACCTGGGTATGTGTACCCTGACCGGGAATCGAACTTGGGACACTTTGGTTCATGAGATGATGCTCCAACCAACTGAGACACCCTGGTTAGGGCCAGAGTCTAAGCTATATATATAATTGATTTTTTACAGAGAGGAAGAGAGAGGGATAGAGAGAAACATCGATGAGAATCACCAATCAGCTGCCTCTTGTACCACCCCTACTGGGGATGTGCCCGCAACCAAGGTACATGCCCTTGACCAGAATCGAACCCCGGAACTTTCAGTCCACAGGCCAACACTCTATCCACTGAGCCAAACCGGTCTTGGCATGCCTCACAAAATCTTTTTTTTTTTTTTTAAATATATTTTATTGATATTTTACAGAGAGGAAGGGAGAGAGATAGAGAGCTAGAAACGTTGATGAGAGAGAAACATCAACCAGCTGCCTCCTGCACACCCCCCTACTGGGGATGTGCCCGCAACCAAGGTACATGCCCTTAACCAGAATCGAACCCGGGACCTTTCAGTCCGCAGACCAACGCTCTACCACTGAGCCAAACTGGTTTCGGCGCCTCACAAAATCTTAAACAATTCAAGTCCCCTACTCCTCATCTGGGGTCAGACACCGTGTTCATCTGGCTGCCTCTGCTGTGCCCACGCCAACATGTTGGTGACTTCGCATATAAAGACTTTCTTCTTATCCGGATGCAATGGCCGTGGGCCAGCACCAGGCCCCTCCCACCCACCAGCACTGCAGAGAGGGCCCTGACACCCTCCCTGAGCCCTTCCCATCAGGCCATCAGACAGAGAAGTCAGTGAGCCAGAGTGGGGTTTTTTAAGATACATATCTTATTGATTTTTTACAGAGAGGAAGGGAGAGGGATAGAGAGTTAGAAACATCGATGAGATAGAAGCATCGATCAGCTGCCTCCTGCACACCCCCCTCTAGGGGGGATGTGCCCGCAACCAAGGTGCATGCCCTTGACCGGAATCGAACCCGGGACCCTTCAGTCCCCAGGCCGACGCCCTATCCACGGAGCCAAACCAGCTAGGGCCAAAGTGGGGGGGGTTTTAAGGGCCAGACTAGGATGTGACATGGTTTACTTCCCTTTGGCCACCTTGCATTGTCCAGAACTCTGTCCACGGCCCCATCTAACCACAGGGGAAGCTGGGGGAGAGAGAGAGGCTCACTGTGTGCCCAGGAAGAAAAGCAATTTGGCCTCTGAGGAAAAGACAGCCCGTGCCCGGCCGTGGAGGCCACACCCTGTGCCCACACGGCTCCGGGGCGGCCGTGTGTGAAGAGCCGCAGGTGCAGCCAATGACATCAGAGCCAAGTTGGAGACAGGAAAACAAGGGTGTGCGAGCAGACGGGGCAGGGAAGGTGTGAGAGCACTGAGTGTGCTCTTACTCACCCTCGGGGCTCAGCAGGGGCACTGGGTATCCGAGGAGTCCAACCCCAGCCCCGGGTTCCTCAGGATCACACTCAGTCCCCCCCTCCTCTCCCTGGTCAGGAACCCCCTTCTCTGGGCTGGGCTGCTGGCGAGGGGGAGGGCCCAGGCGCTGAGGTCCCTGGGTGTGCCCCCAGGCCTTCCCTCTCTCAGGGAAAGTGAGGCCCACGCAGGGCAGGCTGGGGGGGGACAGTGCTGAGCCCCAGCCTGTCTGGTTCTGCACACAGGTGGCCGGTTTTCTTTTCAGATTTAACTCTGAGGTGCACGAATCAGCGAACGGCGCCCCAAGCCAAAGACAAGCTATTTTGTCCAGAGAGGAGACCCGACATGCCCCTCAGCAGAGTGGTCCAGACTGCCTGTCCTAAGGGAGGAAGGGGCCGGGAAGGAACGGGACACTAATAAGAAACATGTTTGCCCCAGCTGGTTTGGTTCAGTGGTTAGAGCGCCAGCACTCAGACGGAAGGGTTGTGGGTTCGATTCTGGTCCAGGGCACGATCAAGCCTACCTAAGGCTTGATCCCCGGTCCTGGTCAGGGTGCTGGTGGGAGCCAACCAATCTCTGTGTCTCTCTCACGTTGATGTTCCTCTCTCTGTGTCTCTCCTCCTCCCTACCACTCTCTCTAACAATCAATGCGGGTAGGGATTAACAGAAATTAACAGAAAGAAGCATTTTCACACCGGCTTCCCCAGAGAACACCGGTTCTTGGGACCCCAGAACACCTGACCCTTTGGGGGCCGCACTGACCAGTGCACTGCCTCCACACCCTCTGTCGGGGTCAGGGGAGGCCCCCAAGGCAAGGACCTGAGTCAGTGCGGCTCTGTCACCATCTGCAATCGCGCTAAGCAACGCCCCTCCCTCTCTGGGCCTCAGCTGAGCCCACTGGTCCAGGGAGTTCTGACCTCCAGCGTGAAGTGCGCCTAAGGTCGCGATCAGCAAACTGCGGCTCACGAGCCACATGCGGCTCTTTGGCCCCGTGAGTGTGGCTCTTCCACAAAACACCACGGCCTGGGCGAGTCTATTTTAAAGAAGAGGCGTTAGAAGAAGTTTAAGTTTAAACAATGTGACTCTCCAAAGAAATGTCAATCGTTGTACTGCTGATGGTTGGCTCTGTTTGACTAATGAGTTTGCCGACCACGAATGTAAGGCAACAGAAGGGCCCGCTGGCAATGTGGAAAGAAAATGTTAAAATCCAATGGTGCACAGTTACGTGCATTTCTGTCTACAATAGGGAAACTCAGCTCTACCCATCGCTAACATCCAGACTGACCTGGGTGCTTGGGGTGTTTTGGGCCAGTTGTGCCCCCCACATTGGTCAACATCTAGGGGGAGGACCAGAGAACTTGGGGGCAGCCTCCTCACGCGACTGCTCAGTTTTCAACACATGGCGACATACTGCCACTTACATAGGCCCCGTCCAGTGGAATTTGCAGACTGTAGTGTGATTCACCCTAAATTAACCCGCCTTTACAAAGGACAAGCCACATGACCTCACTCATTTATGGATAATTAAGAACATTATAAAGTAGTGAACAGAAAGATAGATATAGTGACAGTAAAACAACAAGCGGACTGTCCAATGACAGCAGGGAGGGGAGGGTGATCTGGGGGAGATAAGAGATCAACCGAAGGACTGGTATGCATGCATATAAATACAACCAATGGACACAAAACTCTGGGGAGGGGGGGGCATGTATGGGAGGTGGGGCGGGGACAATGGTAAGCTATGTACACATATAATACCTTAATAAATTTTTAAAAAAACAAAATAAAATAAAAAAGACAAGTGCCTAAAATGACCTCTGCAAAGAAACAGCAAGAAAAGAGCGCGCTTCACCTTATCCTGGGACGCGACTCCACCTGATGTTCCAGGGAGGGGAGAGAATGACATCTTTCCATCAGGGTAAAGGTGACATTTAAGCAGCTGTTGGGGGAGGACCTTTTTGGGGGAGAGGAAAATAGGATGATTTGGAAGTAAAATTTCAAAATGTTCTCCTCGTTATATGATTTTTATTGTTGAAAACCTTGTGTGTCTCCAAGATCTTTTATAGCTACCCTTAAACACACACACACACACACACACACTCCAAAAAGGAATTTTTTAACTTGCTTATAAAACTCTTCCAAATGAAGTGTTGGAGTGGGTTTTCAACCCATTTGCTAAAAGCATTAAAATGCAACATATTCCAATTGCGTGGTGAGGACAACTGACTGACATGAGAGGAGATGGAAATTTGAAAGTCAATTCTGAATAGAACTTTTGCATAAAGGGTGGATGGCATTGAAAACTGACAGCTGAATGTCACGGTTTAATGAGCCAGGCCCACAATGCATTGCACCCATCTGGGGGTAGGTGTCTTCAGCTGTGACAGCCTTTAGCACTGAATATTGAAATAAACCAAATTTAGTCCCAGGCCTTCACGTTGTTCTTCCACGAAGTGTCAAACCAGGATTTTCAAAAATAAAGAAGCACATTTAATGGCATTGCTCCCATTGTAAGGACAAAAAAAGGGATTTTATGCCATTAGTAAGCGAAATGCCATAAAAGTTACTTTAAAACTGTATTGATCACATGTTTCACTTTTGTTTATCTAGTTTCATAATGTATACAATATAATATGCATAACGTACAATGGATTTGTGTAAGTATAATGTACATAATGTATTTGATCATGTACATACATTTTTTAAATGTGCATCTAATGTGTACTCATGTATCTAGCTCATGTATATAATTGATAAGACTCTATGCCTATGATTTATAAATAAATAGATGCCAGGGGTGCCTGCTTAACCTTTTTTACCGATGACGCATGAACAATCAAGTTTGAGTTCAAGGGCGACTGGGCACCTCAGGGCCCCTCCAGCTCTGGTATTAGAGTTTGCAGGGACCCACCTGTCTAGATAGGGAATTCATAAGAAAGATATTCCTGGATTGGGCCTCACCTAGCACGCAGGTAGAGTTTCGGGCATGCACATTTTGTAAAAAGTTTTTTAAATTGAATTTTTAGAGAGAGAAGGAGAGAGAGAAAAACATCCATGTGAGAGAGAAACAATCGAATGACTCTTACATGCAGGGAATAAACCCACAGCCTGGGCATGTGCCCCTGACAGGGGATCGAACCAGCAACCTTTCAGTGCACGGGACGCCCACTACACCCAACCCAGGCATGCACATTTCACAGCCAAGACGTCAGAGATGCAGAAGAGTAAGATCTGAGACGCGTCCCACCTCCCGAGGCATCCCCCTCATGAAGACCAGAATCTCCTTCCCTGGAGTAATCCCCTCACTGTCCTCCTCGCCCCGCTCCCACTGCCACAGGGGAGGGAAAGCGAGACTTCCCTCCTGCTCCGCGGGAATCGGTGGCCCCGAGGGGGTCTTTCCTAGTGGGCCCAGCACATTGGCCGTGGAGAGCACGTGTAAAGTCAGGCATCCAGAGTGCAGCCAGGCCTCTGCCTGCTCTGCTCTCTGCACCTTGACGCAGAGCCTGGTTTTTAGTCACCGAAATTCTCACTGTCCTCTTTGTTGGGAATCGCTGCCGCACATGCTACCGATAAAACTAAGGATGTTCGGGGGCCTAACCACCCAGGTCAGTCCTCTGCCCCGTCGTAGCAAAAAAAAAAAAAAAAACGCATCCCTTCCCCAATCTGTTGCATCTGTCCCAACACCAAAGAAGAGAGTCCCAGAAAAAAAGTCAGGCCTACACCGCTGCTGCCCCCACAGGGGCTCACCACCTGCCTGGGGCAGAATGATTGTTCACGGATATGTTCATGCCGCTCCCTCCCTGCCCTGCCCTGCCTGGAAACATCCTCCGGAGAGTAAGTGCTAAGTGAAATAAGCCAGACAGAGAAAGGCAAATGACATATGGTTTCACGTATATGCAGAATCTAAAAAAAAAAACCACAAAACAAAACAAAAAACACACAACAAAATAAACAAACGAAACAGAAACAAGCTCATAGACACAGAGAGCACTTTTTAAAATATTTTCATTGATTTTACACAGAGAGGAATTGAGAAGGATAGAGAGTTAGAAACGTCGATGAGAGAGAAACATCGACCAGCTGCCTCTTGCACACTCCCCACTGGGGATGTGCCCACAACCAAGGTACATGCCCTTGACCGGAATCGAACCCGGGACCTTTTCAGTCCGCAGACCGACGCTCTACCACTGAGCCAAACCGGTTTCGGCAAGATACAGAGAGCATTTTGATGGTTGCCAGATGGGAGGGGTTTGGATGAAAAAGAGGAAAGCGTAAGATGCGCAAATGGCCAGTTATAAAATAGTCATGGGGATGCAAAGTACCGCACAGGGAATATGATCAATAATTCTGTAATAACTATGTGTGGTGTCAGCTGGGTGCTAGCCCTATGGGGATGGTCACTCCATAAGTTATATACATGTCTGATCACTACATTGTACACCTGAAACTGATATGCATTGCATGTCCACTGTAATGGGAGATTTTTAAACAATTTTTAAATAAATAAATGGAAATAATTTTTTTTAAAGAATTGCTTAAGCTTCCTCTGCATCTCCATTGCTCACAACAGAAAGGCCAGGCTGCTTAGGCCAGCGGTCGGCTCGCGAGCCACACGTGGCTCTTTGGCCCCCTGAGTGTGGCTCTTCCACAAAACACCGCGGCCTGGGCGAGTCTATGTTGAAGAAGTGGCGTTAGAAGAAGTTTTAAGTTTGAAAAAGTTGGCTCTCCAAAGAAATTTCCGTCGTTGCGCTGCTGATAGCTGGCTCTGCGGACTCATGAGTTTGCCGACCACTGGCCTAGGCCAACGCACAGGTGCTTCTCCCCCCTCCCACCTGCATCAGTGACTGGCAGGAAGCAGAAACCACACGAACTCACTTCAGCGGAAAGGAATTTCATGCAGGTAATTCAGCACTTACTAGATCACTGGGAGGGGTAGACCAGCAGGCTACACCTGCAGGAATGTCTCCCAGAGACACACACGGGACCCACCTTGGAACTGCCCCCTCTGGCATCACCAAGAAGATAAGGCATCAGGAGCCACCCAGGCTCGGCTGCCTTCAAGAACCATCACTTAGAGAACACGAGTTCTCTACGAGGGAATTCAAGAATGTCATCTCAGCAGCAACCCACGCCTGTGCGCTAGGCGCTCCGGCTGCCAAAACCCCAGTGTCTCCATAACCCTGCAGACCGGCAGCAACCAGCCCCTCCCCGGCCATGCGGTCCACAGCGCCTGCTGCCCCGCCAGGATTCCAGCGGCAAGGGCGGTGAGAAGGACAGCCATCCGGAAGGCTCACTAGGGGAAGGCGGAATAGAGGCGAAGCTATACGCACATTGTCTTTCCAAAGTCTTCATCCGACGCTCTTCCCACACCCGCCCTGAATCCCAGCCACAGAGACCTCCCCAGGGGTCCCCGGGACACCCCAGGCTCCTTCTCGCCTCTCTGACCTCCCCCAGGCTGGTCACCAGCCCCCTCCACTCCGAATGTCCTTCAAGAACCCGAGATACTTTCTCTGACTCCCTCAGGCAGGGGTTACTGCAGCCCAAAGTTGTCCAAAGAAATATAATGCAGCCGAAACCGGTTTGGCTCAGTGGATAGAGCGTCGGCCTGCGGACTTCAGGGTCCCAGGTTCAATTCTGGTCAAGGGCATGTACCTTGGTTGCGGGCACATCCCCGGTAGGAGGTGTGCAGGAGGCAGCTGGTTGATGTTTCTCATTGATGTTTCTAGCTCTCTATCTTTCTCCCTTCCTCTCTGTCAAAAACTAAAATAATATATATTTTTTTAAAGAAATATAATGCAAACCACAGACGTAATTCCAAATTTTCTAGTAGCTACCTACATGTAGTAGGTTGAATAATGGCCCCCCAAAAAATATCAAATCCTAGCCTCTATCACTCTTACCTGGTTTTCAACTATTGTGAAGGGTTTCAAGATGAGATTACCCTGGATTATCCAGGCGGGTCCTAGAAGCCATCACGAGTGCCTGACAAGGGAGAAGCAAAATGAGGTAATAGGGGAGAAGGCAACGCAGAGAGGAGGCAGAGACTAGAACGAGGGGGATTCTGGGACGGCCCAGAATTTCCCATTACAGTGGACATGCAATACATATTTTTTTAATATATTTTATTGATATTTTACAGAGAGGAAAGGAGAGAGATAGAGAGCTAGAAATGTTGATGAGAGAGAAACATCGACCAGCTGCCTCCTGCACACCCCTTACCGGGGATGTGCCCGAAACCAATGTACATGCCCCTGACCAGAATTGAACCCGGGACCCTTCAGTCCGCAGACCGACGCTCTACCACTGAGCCAAACCGGTTTCAGCCATGCAATACATATTAGTTTCAGGTGTGCAGGAGGTGGGAGAGGCAAGGACCAGATTCTTCTCTGGTTATAGTTCATCGAACCCAGTATCAACATCGTACTATCGTTCCAACGTGTAAGTAATATTAAAAATGGTGAGTGAGATCGCTTCCGTTCTCGTTTTTCCATACAAAGTTTTTTTGAAATCTGATGTGCATCTCACACCTATAACGGCATCTCGCTTCAGACGAGTGGGATGGCACAGTTCCAACAGATTAAGGCCGTCCGTCTAGGTGACGTCACAGAGTCCGTGATGGAGACACGTTAGGAAACAGTGTGGAAGCAAAGGCTGCGTGCTCCGTGACCGGCAGGAGCGGCGGAGACTGGGTAGGGGTCCCCTGGAGAAGGTCCCCCCGCCGAGCCCCAGCCTGAGCTCAAAGCTCCGTTCCCGGACCAAAGAGAAAGAGGAGGAAAGACAAAACCCGTGGGCAGCCTCCATTCCAGGAGCCCCAGTGCCCCCAGGATGGCCCAGCCCAGACGGCCCGGCCGCCGGGGAGGCAGCTCTGCGAAGGGTCCCCTGCCCACGGCCATCCCGCCTTCCCAAGGTCAAGGACTTCACTCTCTGCCAGCTCTGCCAGCCCACGGCCCCGCCCCCGCTGGCACGTGGTCAGAGGAATGCCCAGAGCCAGCGCACCTTGGTCTTAACAAGTCCCTGCCCAACCCAGCAGGGCTCCCCTGATCACGTGACGCCTGGGGGGGCAAGGCGGGGGGCCGAGGGCCAGGGGAGGCAGGGAGCCTGGGAGCCCCTCACACACGAGCCCAGCCCCAGCCCCCCTCAGGCCAGGCCAGGCCCCCGCCCCATGCCTCCCTTCCTTGTGCTGGGGCCAACCCCACCTGAGTCCGGAGCCCACAGGCGGGAGAGGGGTGGGGCCTGGCGGCTGTCAGCCACAAGTAGGGCCCCGAGGGGAGGAGGGAGGGCAGGCGAGTGGGTGCTCTTAAGACTGAGGTGAACTGCGCCTTCCCTCACTCCTCACCTGCTCTCTGAGCTGCCTGATCCCCGGAGCCAGGAGTGAACGCAGCTGCTGCTCACCCCGGCCACCAGGTAGGTGCCTCCTTCCTTCTGCAAAGAGCTTTAGGCCAGCTCCTGCCCAGCTGACTCCTTTCCCCCCAGCCCTCTGCCCCCCACATCTGGGGCCCCCTCTGCCCCTCCACGTCTAGGGCCAGGTGGGGAGGAACGGAGAGGAGGCTGTGGACCAGAGAGACAGGGTCTCAGGACCCCAGACGGGGGAGTTGAACGCGTTGAGGGAGCCGATCTGTCCCCCTCTGAGCACAGAAGAGAGAACCAAGGTGCAGGGAGGGGAAGAGGTTTGCCCAAGGTCACGGAGACGTGGGGGGAGGGTCGGGCGCAGGCCCAGGCCTCCTGCCTCCCAGCCCGGTCCCGAGCCCCCCTGCTGGGCCCCGCAGGCCGCCGGGCACCCAGAGGTGGGGGACCGCGGCCCTCGCTGGTCCTGCGGTCCCCGGTCCGGGTGGAGGGGATGGGACAGCCAGAAGCCACGCTTCCAGGATGGGGTTGAGTAGGGGTTGGACCATTGAGGCGAGGGGCTTGGGGGGAGCCTCGGGCTGCACTGTCTCCGGCCCTCTCCCTTCGCTGAGCTGGGCCTGTGGGCGGCTGGCTATGAGGCAGAGGATCCCCCGCCTCCCCAGCCCTGGGGAACAAAGAGAGAGAGCTGAGTGCAACCCTGAAGGGGGAGTGGGGGGGAGGCGCCTAGAAATAGGATTGATCTGGCTGGAGCCCTCCCTGCCCACCATATACCCCCACCCGCCCCCTACACACACACACACACAACACACACACACAGAGTCCGGAGCCCCAGGACCCTCCCCTGCCCCTCCGAGCAGGGAAGAGAGCTAGCCAGGCGCGCTGGTGGGGCAGGATGTCCGGGAATAAGCCACTGAGCCCGGGCCTGCCTGGGGAGGAGGTCCAGGCTGACCCAGGGACCGTCCGACGTGAGACGCGTGTGAAATAGAGCCTCCCAGGCCCGCCCCCCCCCCGAGTTCCAGACCCCCGGGGTGGAAAGAGGTGGAAGGGATCCTAAGTCGACGTAGCAGAGGCATAGGGTGCGGGAGCCTCGACCCAATCCCCCCTTGCCCCCCCGGGGCCCTGGGGGCTGTGTCACCTCCATCAAACCCCCGAGCCGCCCCCACCCCACAGAACCGCTGAGACAGTGAAATGAGTGCGTTTTAAGTACGAATCTATCTTTCTGTCATCCCCGTTACAGAGATGGCACAGTGAGGTCCAGAGAGGAGAGGACCCTTGCCCAGGGCGCCACAAAAGCAGTTTCCAAGTCAGTAGGCAGGCACCCCGGGTCCTCAAGCTGGCGGGGGGGAGCCAGGCCCCCCACGTAGTCCATGAAGTCCGCACCCCAGCCTGCTCTGCGGGGCCCACACGGGTCTGCCGGTTCCTGCCCCCGGCAGAGCCGGGCCTCTGGGCGCCCGTGAGGGGAGGCCACAGCTCCGTGTCCTCAGCTGCCCCAGGAAGGAGCTCAGAGGCCGGCTCCCGGCCACGGCCACTTACAGACACGCTGCGGGAGCCTGGGGGTGCCACCTCCCCCCCCCCAGGACCCGGCCAAGGAGAAGGCTGGCAGGGGCCCGGCTCTTCTCCTCCACTTACCGCGGGACCCGGGCAAGTCCCTCCCCCTCTCTGGCCCTCAGGGGGCCCCGCTGCATGTGAACTCAATGTGGTACAAGGAGTGAAGGGCCCGGAGCCCCAGGGCCTGGGTTCGAATCCCAGCCTTATCCCTTTTCTTCAGCTCTCCGAGTCTCCGTGTCTGCGTCTGTAAAATGGGCTGGCTCGCCAAAACCGGCTTGGCTCAGTGGTAGAGCGTTGGTCTGCGGACTGAAGGGTCCCGGGTTCGATTCCGGTCAGGGGCATGTACATTGTTGCAGGCACATCCCCGGTGGGGGGTGTGCAAGAGGCAGCTGGTCGATGTTTCTCTCTCATTGATGTTTCTAGCTCTCTCTTCTCTCTCTCCCTTCCTCTCTGTAAAATATCAATACAATATTTTTTTTAATAAAAAAATAAAATGGGCTGGCACTCGGGGTGCAGAACTTCCTCGGGGTGCGAGATGAGAGTCAGCACATGTAACAACGCATGTGGCGGGTGCTCAATAAATGGGAGCTACTCTTATTTTCTCTTAGGAAGTTGTTCTACGCTAGACAAGCCCTCATTCCTAAGCAACTGCTTTCACCAGAGCACCTCCTTGGTTCTGTGTCGCTCTCTGGTGGGGGGGGGGGGGGGACAGGGCAGGAATTCTTCTGCCCATCTCACCGATGAGGACACCAAGGGTCAGATGGCGCCTTAATCAGGGACCGGTTTGAGCTGGGAATCGGATCTGCAGGCTCCAGGGTCCTTGCCGTCTCATTGGCCCAGGCCGCCCCCGCCTCTTCCAGCACCGGGCGCCCGGCTCTGTACAAAGCAGGACGTGGGGGCCGCGTCTTGGGAAAGGGGAGCCCAGAATTGAGGAGTATTTGGAGGGCAAGTGGGGAGGCTCGGGGCACGCAGTGGCAGCGTGACCCGCGCGTCCCGGCTGCTCCCGGCTCCCTCGGCAGCCTCAGTCCTAGACCCTCTGGCCGCCGACCCAGCCCCACCTGGGAGGAAAGTGCGAGCAGGTGGCATTCGGGCCAGATGACAGGAAGAGCTTTCCCCAGGAAGGGAGAGGACGGAGGAAGTGGAGGCATCTCTTTCCCGGATGGGCCCCCAGGGAGTGAATGTCACCTGATGACGTCACTGCCCAGCTCAAAAAAACGGTTCTTAGCTCACCCTGGCCCTCAGGGTGGAGACACCACTACGCAGCCAGCCTGCAAGGCTCTGCAGGGTCCGGCCAGCCTGGTCCCCCCCCAACACACACCCCCTTCACCCCATCTTTTCCTCCATCTACCCTAGGAGTCCCCCGTTTCCCAGGTGCTCCAGAATGCCTCCTGATTCCCCCTCTCCACATCTGTCAGGCTTCAGAAAACACCTGCCTCATCCCCGCCTACCTGGCCAGCCAGCTCCTGCTTTTTCTCCTCGCCTCCCTTTACATGCTTCTTCCTCCAGGAAGTCCTCCCTGACCTCCCCCACCGGGGCCTCCTGAGCCCCCTCTGCTCTCCCTCCTCCCCGGGTGACACTGCTTATGGCTGCGCACCTGCTCCCTCGGTTTCACACCCCGGCCCCCCGGAAGTAGCCGCAGAAGGCAGCCTGGAGTCCAGCTCGCACACTTGTTGGCCACGCACCCCCCCGGCGAGTTCCTTCCCTCTCTGTGTTTCCATTCTCACACTGTGACGTGGTGTGATTATCACAGCGTTACCTCGGAGGGTTGTTATGCGTTTGTGTTTTTTTTTAAAGACTGTGTGTGTGTACACAGCAGAGCCCCTGTGCACACAGAAATTGTTCGGTCAACATTCGCTAGTGTCTATTTAACAAACAAGGCCGGGACGTCGAGGGCAGTTAATAAACTTCAATTGACGTTGTTTTATTTAACAATAACTTGCCTAACGCTCGGTCTGTGCCAGGCGCTACCCTGCGCATGTCGCAAACTGGTAGCTCGTTGCGTGGCGATAAGGAAACTGAGGCACAGGGAAGTGAATTAGCCTGCCCAGGGTCACACGGCTAGCGAGCGGTGGAGCCAGGGTGCAAACCCAGACAGCATCAATGAAGTGACTGCGCCGATCTGCGTTTGTTCTGGAGGGAGAAGGCAGGGGCTTCATCTGTCCTGTCCTCTTTCAGGTCCCGGGAGCTCCCCGTTGGCGAGTGACACCCCGGGGACCGACGTGAGGCTGGTGAGGAGCCCGCACTGCCCCACCGGGTCGCTGCCCCCACCATGTCGCAGGTGATGCCCAGCCCGCTGCTGGCAGGAGGCCACGCCGTCCGCCTGCCTCCCTGCGAGGAGCCCAGGGGGGTCCTGCCCCCGGCCCCCAGCCCCAGCCTGCCGCCCCCGTGCCCCTACTACACCACAGAGGGCTGGGGGGCCCAGGCCCTGCTGGCCTCCGTGCCCCGCAAGGAGCCCCCCGGCCGGCTCCCGCAGGCCCCGCAGGCTGGCACCAACGCCAGCTGCCTGCTGCGGGCTCCGGGCGAGCAGCCCCCGGGGGCCCCGGAGGACTCCTGCATCGGCTTCTCGCTGGAGAGCCTCCACCAGATGATTCTGGAGCTGGACCCCACCTTCCAGCTGCTCCCCACAGCGGCCGGCGGCCCGTGGGCCGAGCCCACCCAGACCACTACCTCGCAGAGGAAGAAAGAAGAGCCGGAGGCCGTGGGTAAGGACCAGGGGCGCAGCGCCGTGAGGGGGGAGAGGATTGGGGGGCCAGGCCTGGTGCAGGAGGCGCCTCCTGTAGACTCAGAGGAGCCGGGGGCCGTGTCCTGTGGGGAGATGGCCTGCAGCCTCCGCTGCTTCCCGAACTTCTCTGCTTCCTCTGCCACCCAAAAGGGAAAAGGATACCCAGGGGTCCCTCCCTCTCCCCCTCTTTCTGGCTCCTGACTTTGGAAACTCAGCGATGGATACCTGTCTTGTGGGATTTTTCTGAGAATGGAAATAAGCTAATAATTTTTTTTTCCCTACAACTCCATGCGTGGTGCACGTGGGGGTCCCTGCACCTTACTACCCTGTGGTGTCTCCCCTTGGGCCCTAACCTGGGCCCCTGACTCTTCTGGTAGGATTTCTATTGGAACCCCTGGCCCTGTTCAGGGGAGTATTACTCTGGGGAGGCGCAGGCTGGAAGGGGTCGGAGAGACGCAGATTTCAGCCTGGTTAGGGTGGTAACCCGGTTGTGTGTAAGCAGGAGGGTGCCGGTGAATGGTTAACAGCCGGGGGTGGGAGGGAGGGAGCCCCAGGTGAAGCTTGTACCAGTTTCCAAGGTGTAAACTCTCCCACTCGCAGGGTCAGGCTGCCGACGCGATTGTCCCTGAATGTGGCATTAGAAAGAGATACACGGGCCGAAACCGGTTTGGCTCAGTGGATAGAGCGTCAGCCTGCGGACTGAGGGGTCCCGGGTTCGATTCTGGTCAAGGGCATGTATCTTGGTTGCGAGCACATCCCCAATGGGGGGTGTGCAAGAGGCAGCCGATCGATGATTCTCTCTCATCGATGTTTCTAACTCTATCCCTCTCTCTTCCTCTCTGTAAAAAGTCAATAAAACATTTTTTTTAAAAAAGAAAAGAAAGAGATACACGGCAGCAGGCCACTGTATAGTATACAGTATTTACACCTGACCAGTACAACAGATGTAAAAAAAAAAAAAAAAAAAAAGTATGGATAATAGTAAAAAAAAAAAGTGAAATCACTGGGATGTGATGAATTTGGGAGTATTTATCACTTCTGTTTTTCATATAAGCTGTTTCCTTGTAACTTTATATACTTTAATTTTTTAAATATATTTTATTGATTTATTTACGGAGAGGAAGGGAGAGGGATAGAGAGTTAGAGACAGTGATGAGAGAGAAACATCGACCAGCTGCCTCCTTCCTGGGGAAGTGCCCGCAACCAAGGTACATGCCCTTGACCGGAATCGAACCTGGGACCCTTCAGTCCAAGGGCCGGCGCTCTATCCACGGAGCCACACCGGTCAGGGCTATACTGTAATGTTTAATAATGCCTGAGTTTAGCAACCAGCTGTACAAAAATCCTGAAAATGTAACAACCAGCTCCCCTGAGCTGGTACAAGCCACCTCCAGTACACCACTGAGCCTCGGGCATCTGGAAACCCCTGCCTCTGGCTCCAGGTACCCAAACAGACTTTCACGTACCCTCTGAAGATGGTCAAGGAGCAGCAGCCCATTAGACAGGGTGGAAGACTGAGGCCTCCAGCGATTTAAACCGTCAACGAGGGCCCAGGGGGGTGGTTAGGATTAGAGTCAGGATTCCTGAGAATTTCCACTCCTTGAGTGCTTACTCTACCCAGTCACTGTTCTGAGCATTTGCTAGTGCAGGGGTGGGCAAACTTTTTGACTCGAGGGCCACCATGGGTTCTTACACTGGACCGGAGGGCCGGAACAAAAGCAACCTGACCATGCTGGCACTCTCCTCTTGGGCTGCTGGTGAAGGAGCGGAGGGGAGAGCAAGAGAGCCCTCCGCTCTTTCAGCTCCGAGGCCCGGATAGAACAGCCGAACGGGCCGTAGTTTGCCCACGGCTGTGCCAGTGGAACCTTCCCTCCTCCCAGCTGACCCCCAGGAGATGACCGTGTTAGCCTCACTTTACAGATGAGAAAACCGAGGCTCGCAGGCTTGCGTCCAGCCTAGTCACCGGGGCGGGGCAAACCGCACACAAGCTGTTTACTCCCTTTGTTCGCGTCTCAGATTCCTCCTCTGTGAAACATGAGTGAGCTCCTACCTCAAAGGGTGTTGCAGGGATTAAAAGAAACACCGGTTGGGTGTTGATGGCCAACCCCGGCGCCCTGTGAGTCGTTACAGACCGCGGTTGCTTCATTAAACACGGGGGTTGCGTTTAGCACCCGCCCCAGGGCAGGTCCAGGCTCCGGGGTGAAAGTGAGAGCCCAGCACCCAGGTCCTCTGGCGCCCCGCCCGCCCGCCGGGATCCTGACCCGCCTCTGTCCCTCCCCCCGAGCCCGCGGCTGCCAGGCCTCTTAAAAGCACTGCCCCCAGCCCCGGAGCCTTCCTGCTTCCCCAGGCCAGCGCCGGGCATGCCCCGGCAGGAGGGTGGTTGGGCCTAATTGCTGTTGGCAGGAGCAAGCCCTGGGCTTCCACGTTCGTGCCCCACGGCAGGGGGTCCACACGCTCCAGGCCGTGCGGTGCGGGTGAGACCGTCCCCGGGAGCAGCCCCAGGCACGCGGGTGCGGGTGCGGGTGCTGACGACCGGGGTCTTCCTCCGCGGGGCGATGGGCAGTGCGTGGTCTGCACTCTCAGGTGCCTGGGCACGGCCTGCCATTCTGAGACGTGTCCACAGGACTCGGGCACCAGGAAGGCAGCCGTGGTCAGGCCGTCCTGAAGGAGCTGCCAGCTCTGCCCCAGCCCCTTAGGTTGGCATTTTTAAATATATATATTTTATTGATTTTTTGCAAAGAGGAAAGGAGACGGATAGAGAGAAACGTCGATGAGAGAGAATCATCGACCAGCTGCCTCCTGCACACCTCCTACTGGGGATGTGCCCGCAACCAAGGTACATGCCCTTGACCGGAATCGAACCTGGGACCTTTCAGTCCGGAAGGCTGATGCTCTATCCACTGAGCCAAACCGGTTTCGGCCCACAGTTTACGCTTGTATTATTATTTATTAACTAGAGGCCTGATGCACAAAATTCATGCAAGGGGCTCAGCCCTCGCAGCCCGGGCTTCGTCTGGAAGGACGTCCGGACGGTGGTTCTGCTGTTTGGTCTAATTAGCATATTAGCTCTTTATTGTACAGAATTATTGTATTGTTTTCCATGCAAACAACTATTAAGGCCATTTTTGCCCACCACTGTGTATGCAGAAGGTTTGGGCAATGCATGGTCCCAGCATCTAGCTGCAGAGGGAAGAGGGATAACCTCATTTCACAGCCCAGAACACCGAGGGCAGCGATGGCCCACGGTCACACTGCTAGTGCTGCTGCAGGTCAGGCCTAAAAGCTCGGGCTTCTGGGCTTCAAGGTCATGTCCTTGCTTTCTCTCCTCCTCGGAGCTAGTTTCCCACCCTCTGGGGCTGCCCAGAACAAATCCCTTTGGAGGTATGGGGGGGGGGGGGCAGCCCCATCTCCCCGGCGCTCCAAACCTCCCCCGGCCTCCTGCTTACCTTCCATCAGGCTTACCCTGGGTGGGGGGGGGGGGGGGGCAGAGAGACAGGTTCCCACCCCACAGAGGATGTGGCTCCTAGAAGCCACCACCATCTACACTCCTCTCTTCATCCTCTCTGCCACTCCTCCCCATCTTTGGAACAGCCCCCCACCCCCATTTCATTTTCCAGCAACTTCTGCCAATCAAGGCTGTGTGCCAACCCCAAGTGGAAAGTGTCTAATAATTGTCTCTCCTCTCCCCAACCACGTGGCCGCACCCACCCACCCACCCACCCAGTGCACCCACGGAGCCCTGCTCGGGCTTGCCCCATGGGCTGTAAACAGTGACTGCACCAGGCGATGGGTGGGGGCAGCCTCTCGCACCTCCGGGCAGCAGCAGGCGGTGACTCAGGCTCGACTCCTCCCGCCAGCACCGCCTTCTATATGTGTTTGGGGGGCCCAGTACGGAAGGGGCCCACAGCGTCCCCCGACCAGCAGGCCCTCCCCAAAGCAGCCCAGCACCTTCCCACAGGGCAAGGCCTTGGGAAAGGGTCCCAAGGAACCCCTCGTCCCGGAAAAAGCCCCCAACCAGAGCCAAGGAGCGGGAGGGAGGGTTCCTCTACCCCCTGGCTGTGTGGCGTTGGATAACTCACTTACCCTCTCTGAGCCTTGGTTTCTCATCTGTTATATGGGATTAATAATACCTCCTGCTGCAACAGAGTTACCGCGAGGGCTGAACAGACTAACACGGGTATCAGTGCTGGCGCAGAGCACTTCATAAACCCCCGCCTTTACTTAAAATGGCGCCGTACAAGTTAGCTCCACTTCCACCTTTCTCCGAGCCTCAGTTTCCCCCTCTTTAAAAGCAGCATCTTCTGACACTGGGCATAACGGCGGTGGTGAAGCTAGAAAGGATTATGGGTGTAAACCCTCTAATGTCCTATAAAAACACAAGCTGTGCTTGCCAACCTTCCAGAAGAATCCACCCCATCCCAGGACCTCATTGCTTTCAGAGCCCACGGCACATCGGCCTCCTATGGCCCTCCACGGTGGAACCCACACCTTAGCCAGCGAGTGTGAGCCATCGGTCCCCCAAAAGCAGGCAGGGAGGCAGACTGAGACGTTCCCAGAAGCCCCCCCTGGGCCAGACTCGGGGCTCCATTCACCCCCGTGCTGTATCCCCCCCACCCCCGGGGGAGGCTGGTTTTCCATCCCCCGCTTTGCAGAAGAGGAGACCGAGGTTCCGCGTGGCTAGGGAAGTCACCCGATGCCTCTTGGCGGGAGAGTGGCAAAGCCAGGACTCACGCCCAGGTGTGTCCCATGGCAAAGCCAGGCCTGTGCCTCTGCCCGTGGCACCGCCAGCCCGGGTCAGCCTGCCAGCCCCTCACCGGAGGCGATCCCGCACCCAGCCCCGGCCCAAGCAGGCTCAGGCAGAGGCCGGGGCGGTGAGCAGAGCCAGGAGCCCTGCCCAGAGCGGGCCGGGGCAGGCCGGGCTCCGGAGTCACAGCCCGCGAGGTGCGGGTGCCAGAACCCCGTGGGTGGGAGGCCGGAAGACAGGCGCTGAGGGCGCGGCTTCCCGCTGACTCTGACCCCGTTCCCAACCTGGTTGGAAAGGCCGGCTTATTCCCCTGCATCTCCCCACCCAGGGGAAGATGCCACAAAGGGGGTGGCGTTGGCACTGGGCCTTGAGATGGAGCCGGATGCTAATTCTGAGTCCAATGAGTGCCTCCTCTCTGACCCTGTTTCCTCGTCAACAGAAAAGAGAGGGGACCATGCCGGAACAGGTTTGGCTCAGTAGATAGAGCATCAGTCTGTGGACTGAAAGGTCCCGGGTTCGATTCCGGTCAAGGGCATGTACCTTGGTTGCGGGCACATCCCCAGTAGGGAGAGGGTGCACGAGGCAGCTGATCGATGTTTCTCTCTCATCGATGTTTCTGACTCTCTATCCCTCTCCCTTCCTCTCTGTGAAAAATCAATAAAATATATTTAAAATAAAATAAAAAAGAAAAGAGGGGGGACCAGACAGTCTCCCAGCATTCCTGCCTGTGAGCGCAGGCTCCCGGGTTTCACCAGCACTCTGCTTCTCTCCCCAAAGATATCAAGTACATCGAGGTGACCTCCACCAGATCGAGGTGCCACGAGGGTCCCCAGCGCTGCTCCAGCCCATCTGTCACCCCGCCCTTCGGCTCCCCACGCAGTGGTGGCCTCCTCCTCTCCCGAGACCTCCCCCGAGAGACTCGGAGCAGCAGCGAAAGCCTCATCTTCTCCGGGAGCCAAGGCGTTGGGCACCAGCGCCCTCCTCCCCCGCCCGGGGCGCTGTCCGCTCACCCCCCGCCCTCCCCCAGCATCCCGATCCCCTGCACGAGGAGCCCGGGCCCCGGCCCCCATGGCTATGGCTCCCCCCTGGTGGCGTCTCCGGGCGTGGAGAGGGGCCTCGCAGGCAGCGGGGTCGCTGTGGTGTCCGCCCGCCCAGCGACTGACGTCAGCTACGCCTTCGGAAGGTAGGCCACGCCCACTGCAACTTCTGATGTTACACACACACACACACACACACACACACACACACACACACCATAGAGACAGGTAGCCTGCTCTGTCAGCAAAATCTGGACATGCACCAAAGATAAAAGTAGCTTCTCTCTTTCATGCCATCACCCCCCAGTTCTCTGCAGGACCTCTGACCCCCACCACCACCACCACCACCACCACCGATTCCAAAGCCACTGTGCCAGGGCAGTCCCTGGCGAGGAGACTGGGAGCCCAGGGCCATGCCCACTGGCACCGGCCTCTGCGCTCGGTGAGGGGGGAGGTCTGGCTGGACGCAGCGCTGGCCTCCTCCCCTCTCTGGCTGGGGCATGCCCTCTGCATCTGCGCGGACGGGTCCGGTCCAGGCCCAGCCTCGGGCAGGGTCCCGGGGTGATGGATGAGGGGGAGGCTGGTGTGACAGCTCGGCCAGACCGGCCCGCCTCGCTGGGGAAGCAGAGGGAACCCCGCCAGCCCACATGGCTGTGGAGGGCCAGCTCACTTGGCTCCTTGAATTGACCGGAGGCTGCAGAGCAGGGGAACTTCTGTGTCTCTCAGCACCCCGTGGGGGTCGGGCTGGCCTGCCTTTGGCTCTGGGCTGGTGGGAGTGGAGTCCATGGTATTTTGTTTGCCCGAAGCCATAGGTCACTAAATGACAGGGCCTGGCTCTGGCCCCCGCGCCCACCACCCCACCCTCACCCTGCTCTCTCCCCCGGCAGCAGCCAGTCCCTCCTCCGCTCCAGCCTCTCCGGCCCGCCATCCTCGTCGTCCCGGTCCTTGGAAAGCCCCGCCAGCTCCTGCTCCAGCCTCCACAGCCTCGGCCCCGGGTCCCCGTGCACCAGAGCCGGTGACCACCGGGCCCCCAGCGGCAGCAGCGCCCCACGCAGGGGCCCGCCCAGAGCGGCCTGTGCCCCGGCCCCGGCCAAGGAGCATGCCAGCAGCTGCCCCCCGTCCATCGCCAGCTCCATGGCGGACATACCCGTCGTGCTGATCAACGGCTGCCCGGAGCCGGGGTCCTCCCCGCCCCCGCGGGCCCCGGGGCCCCAGGACCTGGGGCGACCTGCGGCTGCTTCCGCCGGCAGCCCTGGTCCGGCCGCCGGGAGCCACAGCCAGACCCTGCCAGAGGCCTCTCCCGGCGCCTCCCCCCACGGTACGAAGCCAGTGCCCCGAGCCCTGGAAGGAAATGACTGGGATTCGGGGTGCAGGGGAGGCCACTGAGAGTAATTTGGGGCCAGCCTGCCAAAGGCCTGGAATGCCAAGCTTAAGCGGCGATCTTTAAAATATATATATTTGGCTCAGTGGTAGAGCTTTGGTCTACGGACTGAAAGGTCCCAGGTTTGATTCCGGTCAAGGGCATGTGCCTTGGTTGCAGGCACATCCCCGGTGGGGGGTGTGCAGGAGGCAGCTGATCGATGATTCTCTCTCATCGATGTTTCTGGCTCTCTATCCCTCTCTTCCTCTCTGTAAAAAAATCAATGAAATATATTTATTTCAACCAAAGATAAAAGTAGCTTCTAAAATAAATATATTTATTTCAACCAAAGATAAAAGTAGCTTCTGAAATAAATATATTTCAACCAAAGATAAAAGTAGCTATATATATATATATATATATATATATATATATATATATATATAATTTTTTTATAGATTTCAGAGAGGAAGGGAGAAGGAGAGACACACAGAAACATCAATGATGGGAGAGAATCATTGATCCACTGCCTCCTGCACGCCCCATGCTGGGGACTGAGCCCGAAACCTGGGCATGTGCCCTGACTAGGAATTAAACCCTGACCTCCTGCGTCACAGGTCGATGCTCAACCGCTGAGCCGCGCTGGCCAGGCCTAAAGAATAGATTTTACCCTTTCGGCTACGGGAGACCATGGGAGGGTCCGAACCGGAGAGTGAGGGGGTCAGAGGCTCGGGTCATTGGAGCACGCTGGCAGCAGCGTGGCCGGTGAATTACGGCCCGGCCTGGGGCGGGAGGGCCGTTTCTATTTGGTTCTGTTTGGGCTTCTATGGTGAAGCGATCCAGACAAGCTGAGACGGAGCCTGCACCGGGGCGGGGCGGGGCGGGGGTGGAGGAGAGGGGACAGCGCCAGGAGACCCTCGGGATAGGGAAGCAGCAGGCTCCATGACTAACGCATGAGAAAGAGGGGGAGAGTCAGTGAGCCGTAACGCTGACGTTGGTGGGTGACGAGCAGAGCAGACTGAGGGGGGGGACAGGGGAAGGGAGACAATGCATTCCGTTCAGACAACGAAAACCACAAACCAGCAAACACCCCACTTCCCGGAGTCTGTGACTGCAGGCGTCCAAGAGAGCAAAACCAAGCAAATCACGAGGCACATACACCCGTGAATCTGCTCTGACCATTTTCCTAGGACAAATCATTTGCAGAGTTTAGTACCGTTTTCAGTGAGTTACACTCAACTGGCCACAACACACCTTTTCAAGATGCTGACCTTAAGAACCACGGCTCTCTGCCCTTGGGACCCATAAAATGGGCATTTTTGGCATCTCAAAGAGCACATGTACTCAGTGTGGTGATGGTCCCATCCCGGTTTGGTGATGCCCCAGGATATCACTAATTATACCCTGGGATCTTAGCAGATTCTGCAATTGTCCCGCAACAAAATCCATTGTAACTTCACAGGCTATTGGAGCATAAAAGACCCTCCGAGGGGTTTTTTTGTTTGTTTTGGGGGGGTGTTTTTTTAATACATTTATTTCAGAGAGGAAGGAACAGGGAGAGAGAGAAACATCATTGATGAGAGAGAATCATGGATCCGCTGCCTCCTGCACACCCCACACTGGGGATCGAGCCCGCAACCTGGGCCTGTGCCCTGACCAGGAATCAAACCGTGACCTCCTGGTTCATAGGTTGCCGCTCAGCCACTGAGCCGCGCAGGCCGGGCCTCGGAGGTGTTGGGGTTCGCTCAGGCCCCTCTGGGCTTCAGGAGCAAAACGTGTGCCCCAAACCAGAATCAGGAGTCCACCTTCTGGCTCCTGAGCACACGCTCATCTGCCCAGACCTGCTGTTTTCCTTTCCTTCTCCTTTCCTTCCATCTTCTTCCCCAAACGGGATCGGTCCCTAAGCAATCTGTAGGGTGAGTAAGGGCACACACAGTGCGAAATCAAACAAATGCTGCGTCTCCCATTCACTTATCGATTCCTTACTTCAGTCCCCAGCAGGCCACACCACATGTGAGAAACTATTGCTCCTTACATTGACATTTTTATCGATTTGCTTTTGATCCCAAGGTTAGAGGGGAAGCCTCCTAAATCCTAGATGCACCACGCCCGGAAGTTCTTCCGTGGGAGTTTGCCTCGTCAGGCAGTTGGAGATGCCACGGGGTTGGGGGTGGGAGAGGGTGGGGCCAGCGGGCAGGTCTCTCGGCTCCCCTCTGCCCAGCCTACAGGGTTCCCCTTCTCTGTCTGCCTCCAGGTCCCGCCCGGGACATGCAGCCCACCATGAAATTTGTGATGGATACCTCTAAGCACTGGTTTAAGCCCAGCATCACCCGAGAGCAAGGTAAAGGAAGGCAGTGTTTCGGGGGGACGAGGCTCGGGAATCAGAGGGGGGGGCCGTGGCGGGCCCAGGGGACCGGGCTGTGCGCCTGTGGGGCGGGAACTGCCTCTGACCCAAGGCTCGTTCCAGCGATCGAGCTGCTGAGGAAGGAGGAGCCGGGGGCTTTCGTGGTGAGGGACAGCTCTTCGTTCCGAGGCTCCTTCGGCCTTGCCTTGAAGGTGCAGGAGGCCCCCACACCGGCCACGAGCCGACCAGGTACGCGCCGTCTCTGTCCTCCCTCCGGCCTCTCCGGGGCGAGGGGTGTGGTGGGTTCTAGTCCCAGCTCCGCTGCTAGCCTGCCGGGCGTCCTTGGGCCGGGCCCACAGTGACTCCTGGACGAGGGTCCGCCTCGGTCCTCCCGCTGCCCTCAGCGCCCAAGGCTGTGGGAGCAGCTCCTTTCACGGCGCCCTGAGCCGCCCCCGCCTCCCCATCATCTCCGGCGGGGGGAGGGGGAGGAGGGGGAGGAGGAGGAGGAAGATCCAGGCCCTCTCCTCTGGGGACCCACCTCCTCCCAGACAGTGTGAAATCAAACCAGTGCCGCATCTCAGATCCACTTATTTATCCCAAGGGGACCTCGTGTAACACGTGTGTGTGTGTGTGTGTGTGTGTGTGTGTGTGTGACAGCTCACGGCCCACTGTCCCATGGTCTCACACATTGACGGGCACCCACCCACCCGCCCAGCACTGAGGAAGGCACCGGGTCCCGCCCTGGGGAAGGAGGTCACACACAGGCCATTGCAGAGTGGGGTGACCTGGGTGGCAGCCCCTCCCTCAGCCCCATGACCGCAGCCCTGGCCCTCCGGGAGCCTCCAGACTGATGGGGGAGCAGACAGATGAGGTACCTGAGGCACCAAGAGTTAGCAGGTGACCCCCGCCCCCCAGAACCAATAAATGAGTGAAAAACCAAGGGTGAAAACCCACCCGGGATCGCTCTGCCCTGGGTCTCTCCGACGTAAGAACGTGCCCCGGGGGGGTGTTGGTTACCAGGGAAGCCTTGCCCAGGAGCCAGAGAGGAGGCCGGGGGGCGAGGTGGGTGCTGGGCAGGGACCATCTGGTGGAGAATAGTAGGGTCTGGGAGGGAGCGAGGATGGGGAGAGAGAACCCAGGCCGGAGAGATTCGACCTAACGGGTCATCGGAAAGCATCCCCGAGAGCTGTTCAGACCCAGAGGAAGGCCTGCTGGAGGGACCGGGACCGGATGTGGGGGCCCCTGAGCAGAAGGGTTGGCGCCTCCTTTGCGGGGGGCCTCGGAGGTGGGGTCCCCAGAGGCTGGAGGATGGACACTGAACCCCGGATGGGCCGGAGCAGGCGGACCCGGAGGGCTAGCCCCGGGGTCGGGTCTCTCACCCCCGGCACGCTCTCTCCTCTCTCTGTCCAGGGGAGGACAGCAGCGACCTTGTCCGCCACTTCCTCATCGAGTCGTCCGCCAAAGGGGTGCATCTCAAAGGGGCAGACGAGGAACCCTACTTCGGTGAGCCGCGGGCCCCGGGGCGGGCCGGGCCGGGCCGGGCGGGGAGGGCAGTGGGGGAGGCTGTCTCACGCCTGTTCCCGCAGGGAGCCTCTCTGCCTTCGTGTGCCAGCACTCCATCATGCCCCTGGCCCTGCCCTGCAGACTCGCCATCCCGCACAAAGGTGGGTGTGGGCCCCGCGGAAGCCGCATGGGGGCGCCGGCTCCCTCTGTTCTCATGGAAAGGCTCCTGGGGGCCCCGTCTCTCCCGCCTCCCCGGCCCCTCAACACCTCACTCCCTCCTCTGAGCCTCGGTGTCCTCACCTGGGACATGGACACAGCCATCCTCATACCTACCTGTCAGGCCGGTGTGAGGATAAAAGGAGATCGCTCTGGCCCGGCTCTTAGCCCAATGCCCAATGATGTTTGAGGAAGAGTGGCTTCCTTGGAGAGGATGGAAGGGGCACCGCATCAGCCGGTTCGGGGAGATCTGGTGGTTGTTTTGTTTTTCCTCCAAGCCTAACACTGACTGAGAGGGGACACTGAGCCCCTCACTCACCCGCAGCTCCCTGCAGCCCTGTGCAGCGGATGTTACTGTCACCCCCATTTCACAGATAAGGGAAGCGTTCAGCAACCCACGCAAAGGCACACAGACAGGCGTCAGGCCCAGACCGGGAAGCCCCCTCCAGAGCTTACAGCCCAGCTGCCCCCCTCCCCCCAGATGGAGCGGGCCATCTCCTCTCGGGTGTGCAGGGGGAGCAGCAAGGGGGCTTCTGGGAGAGGAAGCAAGAATGGGGGAGCCTCTGGTAGAGGGAGGGCCACAGTCTCCCTACTTTCAGCAAAGCAAGGCCTGGGGTTGGTGCGAACCAGAAAGAAGTGGGGGGGGGGTCTCTGGGGGCCTCTGAGGACCGGGTCACCGCAGCTGTCCAGGAAGGAGGGAGGAGGGAGGAGGGAGGAGGGAGGAGGGAGGAGTGAGGAGGGGAAGGAGGATCAAAGGGCTTGCAGGCCGGGCCCTGGCTGGGGAGCCCCGAGGGGCCCCGTTCGCCCCTGATTACGGTAACCACACCTGGTTTCTCATCCAGCCGCTTCCTGGAGGCGGGGGTGGGGGCGGGGAGCGAGTTCAAAGGGATTCATGGGGCCTGTTCTTCTGAGAGGGTCCATTCACTGCCTCGGGGCCTGTTCCTTTACTTTGGCTCAGAACTGGGAGGCGGAGACGGAGCCTCAGACCCCGGGACAGACGGCAGGGCCTCCGGCCTGAAGAGATGCGCGGGTGAGTGGTGTGTGGGAGGCTCCAGGCCTGGCTGCACCCCGTGGGCGCCTCCCAGCCCTGCACGCACGCACACGCCTGTGCACACATGTTTCCCATCACCGCCGCCGTATTTCTTCATCTGTAACAAGGTGTCACATTCCTTCCCTCTGGGAGACCAGGGATCAGAGGCTGCAGGGAGGGGGTCGAGGGGAAGAGGGGGCTAGTGAGGCTGGCACCCCGTCCTCCACACTCTTGGGCACACGCACACGTTCTGGGGTCTCTGCCGTGACCCGCTCTGGAGGGTGTTGCTGGGTCTGCCGTCCTCTGTGGGGGTCCTGGGGTTTCCACAGGGGAAGGTCCCGCCTCCTCACACCCAGGAGCCAATCACAGATCAGCACTGGTCTGAGTGACAGCTCTTACTCGGTCCCCTGAGCACAACTGTCCCCTCCCCATTCTTTTTTTTTTAAATATATATTTTTATTGATATTTCACAGAGAGGAAGGGAGAGAGATAGAGAGCTAGAAACCATCGATGAGAGAGAAACATCGACCAGCTGCCTCTTGCACACCCCCCACTGGGGATGTGCCCACAGCCAAGGTACATGCCCTTGACCGGAATCGAACCCGGGACCTTTCAGTCCGCAGACGGACGCTCTATCCACTGAGCCAAACCGGTTTCGGCCCCTCCCCATTCTTGTCTTCTCTTGCTTCTCTCAACCATGAGCCAGGGCTGCAAGGGCAGGTGGGGGAAGGGAGCAGCCCCAGCCACGGGCCAGGACAGAAGGAAGGTGTACCTGGACGTCCCTAGACATAGGGCAACACTCCCTCCCTTGCCCACCCCCTGCTCTGGAAGGCAGTGCTAAGCAACGAGTGATCCCAGCGTCCTCCGGGGCTGGCCCCCGATCACAGTCACCCACCCAGTCCCTGTCCTCTGCCTGGTGGCCCAAAAAGGAGGCCTCCTGGGTTTCCCCTGGCTCTGGGCAGAGGAAGGACCGGGGGGGGGCCTGGGTGACCTCCCCCATCCCGTGGATCCTGGCAGGGCCCCAGTGCAGTGTCTGCGTCCCACAGGCTGCCACGTCCTGTACCTGAGCTCGGTGAGCGTGGAGACCCTGACCGGAGCCCTGGCTGTGCAGAAGGCCATCTCCACCATCTTGGAGAGGGACGTCCTCCCCACGCCCACAGTGGTCCACTTCAAAGTCACGGAGCAGGGCATCACCCTGACCGACGTCCAGAGGAAGTAAGGGACTTCCGTCTGGCCCTGGGGTGGCAGGGCTGGGCAGGGGGAGCGGGAGGGGGTGGCCAAGGTGGTTACGGATCAGCGAAGGAGGCAGAGTTCAGGGTCCGGGACGCAGCGGGGTCCGGGGCATGCTGCTGAGTGACTCCAGGCAAGTCCTCTGCCTTCACTGAGCCTCCCCCCCCCCCCCCGTGACCTCCTGCCACCAAAGTGTGCTTTCACCGTGGCCGGTGCAGATGGGACCAACCGGCGTCCATTGGTCATCGACTAAGTCTGTCCCCGTGGACAGAGCACCCGCCAGCCATTCCGGCTGACCCCTGGCACCCAGTGGGACTCGGTCCTGCCATCCCTGGGCTCAGGGATTTACAGACAGACACGGAATTCCTACCCTCAGATATAGTGGGGAGGTGGGGAGCAGAAAGGGGCTAGAACACCCTGGGATGGGCTCTTACCCGTCCCCCTTCCCTCCTGCCTCCCCCCAGGGTGTTTTTCCGGCGCCATTACCCCCTCAGCATCCTCCGCTTCTGCGGCATGGACCCCGAGCAACGGAAGTAAGTTCCGGGTTGGACCCCATGGAGAGGGCTGGACAGAGCCTAGGTGTCCCCTGAAACTTCTGTCTGGCTCTGGACTGGGGTCCCTAGACAGAGCCGGGGAACCTCAGGAGCCAGGAGCAACAGGAGGGGAAGGCAGAGTGTGGTGGGGGTGGGGACACAGCTGGCCGTCCCCCCCTGCTCAGCTGGAGTCCACGGCACGAAGCGAAGACTCAATACTCACGACTGTCCACGTTCCCTCCCACAGGTGGCAGAGGTACTGCAAGCCCTCCTGGTAAGGCCTTCCCGTCTGCTCCGTCCGTCTCCCTGTGCCAGGGCCCCCAACCCGGCGTGGGGAGGGAGTCAGAGAAGGAGGGACCCCCCCTTCCCTTAGGAGCCCATGGTTTGGATGGGGGCGGCGCGGCCCTGACTTGAGGGACCCTCCGTCTGTAGGGAGGCTCCTGTCTGGCGGCCAAGACACGTCCTTGCTCCTCTCCCCACGCTGCCGGGTGACACACAGGTCCCGTCTGTGCCCAGCGAGCCCCATTTCAAAATGAGGAAAAGCCAGGTCTTGAACGCAGGCATCTCCCAGTCTGGCAGGGGAGACCCACCCAGCCCTCCCCGAGAGCTCCCAGCGGAGTGAGGCGCCGGGGCCACTCGGCTAGCGAAGGGACAGGGCGGAGCACTGTGGGCCGAGTTCCCCCCTCCCCGCCTGGTGCCCCCCTGGCGCCCCCTCCTCACTCGGGCTGCCCTTTCCCGCCAGGATCTTTGGGTTTGTGGCCAAGAGCCAGACCAACGCCCAGGAGAACGTGTGCCACCTCTTCGCGGAGTATGACACGGTCCAGCCAGCCTCCCAGGTCATCAGCCTGGTGGGTGCTCTGCTGCAGGACACAGAACGGATGTAGGGGGGCTCTCCCTGCACGTGCCCCCAGATACCCCGAGGGAATTGCTCAGACATCCCCTCCTCCTCGCCCCCAACAAGCGGCCGCAGCCACGCTGATGGGCCAGTGCACTGAACTGAAGGAGAATGATACTACGTCGAAACCCTTAAACCCGCTGTGACCTTCATCACGGACCTTCATCCAGACCCCCCCCACCTTTCCCAGGCCTCAGTTTCCTCATCCATGAAAGGAGGCCAATAGACGGGGTCAGCTGTTCTTCTCAGACTTTGGGGGGGAGGGGGACAGACAAGCTCCCTGTGACTCTGAAGCACACCCTCATCGGAGGACCCCCACCGGAAAACAGCCTCAGAGGGCGCCTGACTCCATCAGCCTGGATGCTACCGGCACAGCGGCCTGAGTTACAGACCCGAGCCCCTGTTTCGTGGCAAACAGCAGGTGCTGGGTCGGACCAAGAGGCCCTGGCCAGGCCTGGGCTGGGAGCAGACGGATGCCAAGGATTCAGGGCCAAAGGAACAATGGACTGACTCTCCCCCCCCCCCCCCCCACTGTTCCTTCCCCCACTTCCCTAATGGCTCGTCGGGCAGCTGTTCCCAGGATTCTCCAGGCCAAGTGGTCATGGCTGTTAGAGCAGCTTAGCGTCCTTGACGTCTAATCCCCTCCAAGGTCAATGAATGTCAAAGCCCCATCTTTTTTTTTTTTTTTTTTTAATTTTTGGTAAGCAAGTGCCCTCTCCCTGGTGTCACAGCTGCCCTGGTGCTGCTTGTGTAACCCACACCTGTCGTGGACACAGCGAGATCCCTGCCCTCCAAGGCAGACACAAAGGTCAGCTCCACTCTTTCTGAGTCCCCTGCCTCCCAACACACACACACACATACACACACACACACACACACACACACACACACACACACTGGTGCCCTCTATAGTGGTGTAGCGTCAGCTAGGCCTACAGCCACAAGGAGGCAGCAGAGAGTCAGGAATGCGAACAGGCAGCCACGCCAAGAGGCTTGGAGAAACTGGGCTGGTCTTTCCCACCCCAATCCCAACCCCCCTCCCACCGAATTCTCCAGAAGCTGGGATACTTTTTTCAGCAGGCCTGGGGTCCTAAGGAAACCACGCCATGAGGATGGAAAGGGAGGCTCAGAGAAGCCCCCTCTTTTGCTCTCTGAGGAACAAGTACCTGCCCCCTCCCCGCTGTGGATCTTGCCAGAGCATCATTATCTTTGGCCAGAGCTGGGCC
Source organism: Vespertilio murinus (assembly GCA_963924515.1). Taxonomy (NCBI): domain Eukaryota; kingdom Metazoa; phylum Chordata; class Mammalia; order Chiroptera; family Vespertilionidae; genus Vespertilio; species Vespertilio murinus. Next base: position 7,535,493 of record OZ004718.1, read on the forward strand.
TGAGGGATTATGATTTCAACCCAAGAAACCAAACTGGACTGAAGCGGCCCTGGGCCGGCGGAACCGGCTGAGACCAGCCCACCCAGCCTGTGGTCGGGCACTGCCCCACCCGCGGAGACAGCAAGATGCTAGACAAGGTTCTCAAGGTCACAGTGCTCACGTTCTCAAGGTCAAAGCCTGGGGGCTGGCAGGGAGCCCTCCGTATACCCACGGGTGCCTGCGTAGCTCCCATCACTGGAAATAAAGTGTCTGTTTTTGCACAACAGTTGGTTCTGGGGCGTTCAGGACTGTTCCCCGGAGGTGGAGACCTGAACAGAGAAGGGAGTCTGAGCTGGCAGGTGCCAGCTGTGTTTGGAGAAGACCACCTATGCCACACTCCCCCCCACACCCCTGACCTCAGCAGTACAGTCTCCGCCGCCGGCATCCGCCTCATAAACCATCACTCAACCCACGTCGTGCCCCGCACATGCCCAACAAACACATCTGTTCTTCACGACCCCTTTCCTGTCACTCCGCCAAGAGGACAGAGCTGGGGTTTCCCCTGGGTCCCGGGGGCAGGAAGGGGAGAAACGGGGAAGGCAGACTTGACCCATTTGGAAACAATGAGGGCCATGTTACCACGCAGACAACATTTCAGTTGGGTCCTTAAGGATGAATAGGAGTGTAGCATGCAAAGAAGGGGAGAACTCAACTTTTATTAGAGGGGGCAGGCCTGTGCACTAAGTGCAATGTGAGACACGTCATATGTGTTTAATTCCATTTCACAGGTCAGAAAACAGGTGCCTAGGGTTAACTGGCCCACAGTCACCTGGCGAGGAGATGGCAGAGAGAGAGGATTCCAAACCTGAGCCGGCTCTACGGGCTCAGCATCCTCAGACAAGCAGGCAGATGAACTTGGGTGGGAAGCCCACGGGTATGAAAGGGCGTCACGTTCAGTGGAGCTAAAGTACATGGCACCCAAAGGATTCGGAAGAAAGAGGCAGGAGCCGCCTCATCAAGAGCCCCAGGTACTGATGGGAAAATGGCAGCGCAGGTAAATGCCGGTACTCGCCGCCTCCCACAACCACATCAAAATTACAACTAGCCGAAACCGGTTTGGCTCAGTGGATAGAGCGTTGGCCTGGGGGCTGAAAGGTCCTAGGTTCGATTCCAGTCAAGGGTATGTACCTTGGATGAGGGCACATCCCCAGGAGGGGGTGTGCAAGAGGCAGCTGATGGATGCTTCTCTCTTATCAATGTTTCTAACTGTCCCTCTCTCTTCCTCTGTAAAAAACCAATAAAAAATATTTTTTTTAATTACAACTAAAATACAGAACAGCCATCATCCAGAACCGCTGGAAAGCTGGCTGAATGGAAAACCTACAAACAGAGAAGTAAAGAAGAAAGCACACTGAGACTGGCAGGAGACTGGGAGCCCCGAACAGGCTGGTCCAGCACCCACATGCGCCACTTGTTTAATTGGGAGGGAAATCATCGCCCCTCCGGAGGCCGCCCAGAAGAGCAAGGAGCCCCAGCCCCACCCCAGGCCCCCAGCCCAGGTCAAAAGAAGCCCCTATGGGCAGTAAGAACTATGAGTCGTAAAAACTAGTGCAGCTTGAGGCTCAGTGACACACAGGCTGCTGGAGACCCAGCTGTTTCTCTTAAAAGGCCGCACCACGAACGGAACTTACGAGGTCCCGCTTCCTCTGAGCTCCCGCACCGGGGCGAGGCGCTGGGGAACGCAGACACGTGCGAGGAGGAACTGGATGGTCTGGCATCAGGGCAGGGACTCCCGGGCAGCTTTCTCCCAGACAGAGGTGCTCGCAGGGATCACTGTTCCTAGGCTGGGACCTCCGGAGTTGCAGGGCTGACTGGCAGCCATTTCTGTTTGCTCCACCCCGGTGATCCCCTAAGACCCCCACCTCATCCAATGTACAACCCCGCCCGAGCTGCATGCAGCAGCTTTTGCGTATGAGTGGCCTTTTCTTGCTCAGGGTAAAATCTCTCAAACAAGCTGCAGCTCGCTCAGGGAGTCCCAAACCTATCGGATACAAGGCTCAGGACCCGACACCGGCACCAGCTTCAGAGCTGGGACTCATCTGGGCACTTCCAAGCCCGATACAAAGAGGGGAGAGGGGGAGAGAGAGAGAGAGAGAGAGAGAGAGAGAGAGAGAGAGAGAGGGAGAGGGAGGAAGAGGGAGGGAGGGAGGGAGGGAGAGAGAGAGAGAGAGAGAGAGAGAGAGAGAGGGAGGGAGGGAGAGGGAGAGGGAGAGAGGGAGGGAGGGAGGGAGAGAGAGAGAGAGAGAGAGAGAGAGAGAGAGAGAGAGCTCTCTCCCTTCTTCTTGTAAAGTCACCAATCCTATCAAATTAGGAACACACCTTAGGACCCAGGTTCCCCTTAATTACCTCTTAAAGTCCTATCTCCACACATAGTCATACTGTGGGTTAGGGCTTCAGCGTGTGAATCTGGGGGACACAGCTCAACCCATAGCACCCCCAGACCTTCCCCAGCCATGTTCCCACCCCGACAGTCCCAGTGCCGAGCTGGCTTGGCCCTCCGCCCACAGCAAAGCAGACCTTCTTCCTGACTCCGGGCCCTTGGAGCCAGCCAGGATTGTATTATAACTGTTTTCTGGAAGGCGGCTCAGCCTTTCCCCCTCGCCAGCCGGATCTTGCCAAGGAGGCCAAGTGGAGCTTGGCTTGCAGTGGGCCTCTGGGAAAAGGAGACAAGCCAGGAGGAGGGAACCAGAGATAGAAAATGAGGGGGTGGGGGGAGAAGGGAGAGTATCACTCACATATCATTCATTCATTCATTCACCAGCTATGTGCTGAGCTCCCAGTTGAACAATGGATGAGGCACTCCAGGGTTGACCAGGAGGTGGGGAGAGCCCGTATGTGCCCCAGGAGAGACGCTCTGTCCTCCACATTGGACACCCGGTGAACACTAAGGGGGACACATTCCTAGTTCAGCTCACCCCCACTGTGCACGAGCACGCACACACACACACACACACACACACACACACACACACACCTTCCATCTTCTGCATCAAGAGTGAGAAGCCTCTATAGTCAACCAGACCTGGAAGCAGGAACCTGTGCCGTTGACTTAAGGGCCAGTCACTCCTCTGGAAGTTGAGCCTCCATTTTCCTAGTGCAGTACCCATCCCCCAACGTTGTGGTTAGGGGCCCTGGCCAGGTAGCTCAGTTGGTTAGAGTGCTGTCCCAGTCCTCCAAGGTTGTGGGTTTGATCCCCAGTCATGGCACATACAAAAACCAACCAATGATTGCATAAGTAATTGGAACAACAAATCAATGTCTCTGTCTCTCTCCTTCTCTCAAAGTAATAAATAAAAAATAAAATAAATTAAGGTGATGGGAAGCCTAAACATACACTGGACATGAATGCACTTTGTGGCCACCTACACAGTACAAATGTTCGTTACGCGAAAGAGAGCACTGCTAGCTTTCATTAAGCGCCTGAGGCATATGCCAATTGCCCTGACCGGTTTGGCTCAGTGGATAGAGCATCACGGCCTGCAGACTCAAGGGTCCCAGGTTCGATTCCGGTCAAGGGCATGTACCTTGGTTGTGGGCACATTCCCAGTAGGGAGTGTGCAAGAGGCAGCTGGTCAGTGTTTCTCTCTCATCGATGTTTCTAACTCTCTATCCCTCTCCCTTCCTCTCTGTAAAAAAATAATAAAATATATATATTTTTTTAAATAAGGTATATGTTAAGGACCATGCCGCTGGAACGGGAGCTCCGTGGGGAAAATGACTCACCTTGTTCACCACTGACTCCCCTGAAACAGTGCCGGGCACACATCTAGCCTCCTACCGTAAGTATTTGTTGGGAGCTTTGCCATATGTTATCTCATTTAATCTTGACAGCACGACATAAGTACTGTTATTTATCCTCATCGGATGGCTACGGAACTGAGGATTGGGTAATTAAGTCAATGTCCCAGTTTCCAACCATAAGAAGTGGTGACGTGAGATTTGAAACCAAGCAATCTGGACCCAAACCCATGGTGATGGTGATAAAAACGATGACATTTGGAGCTTATTAAGCCAGCGGTGAACACAGATGGCTTAATAAGAGTCCCCTGCCTCCTCCACATGCACCAACCCCTCTTCTCCCCTCAGGGGTCAGTTCCCCGGCCCACCCCGGTGCCTGCCTCAGGCTGCTCGGGATGCTGACAGAATTATTGTCGCGCCCCTCCCCACCAACACATACACACTTTCCACCTGGAATCTTCCATCGGGACCTCCTTCCTTCCTCCCAAACGCTAGGCCTTATTACTTAGTCTCCCCTTTCTGGTGCCCAGAGAATCCTGTTCCCCTGGCTGCCTGAAGCCCCCCCCCCCCCCCCCGGGGAGACAGGACAAAAAGAACATCGCCCCGAGTGCCAATCTGCGTCTGCCACCAGTGTGTTTATGCCTTCAGGCAGGCAAGTCACAGCCTCGGGTAGCCTCAGTTTCCCATCTGTGTAATGGGTGAGCCCTGGTCTGCCCGGAAGTGACCTTTCCGGGCTTTCAGGCTAGAGCAGGGGTGGGCAAACTTTTTTGACTCGAGGGCCACCATGGGCTCTTACACTGGACCGGAGGGCCGGAACAAAAGCAACCTGACCATGCTGGCACTCTCATCCTGGGCTGCTGGTGAAGGAGCGGAGGGGAGAGCAAGAGAGCCCTCCGCTCTTTCCGCTCCACGGGCCGGATAGAACAGCCCAACGGGCCGGATCTGGCCCGCAGGCCCATAGTTTGCCCACAGCCATCTCCCTCTCTCTCTACCCCACCTCCCATCTCTCCCCTCTCCCCCCCCCCCTCCCCACACACCCCTCTCCAGCCAACCAGCCAAGATACTGCCCTGCCCTCCCCCAAGCTTCCTGTGTGGTCCCTCCTCCCTCCTCCCTCCTCCCTCCTCTCTCCCACCCCAGAAATTCAGGGTCTGCCTCCTGGCAGCCTCTGCTCTTCCCCCACTCTGGGCCTTCGGTCTACTTTGGCTGGTGCCGACCCTCTCTTCCTCTACCAGTGCGCGGAGCCCCCACAGGCCACCAGAGTCCCCCTCCCCCCACCCCGCCCCCCGCCCAAGGCCACCATCTGCAAACAGCACCACTGGAGGCAGCCCCCCAGTTAGCAGGGCTATCTCCCCGCATTAGAGCCCCAGGAACATCCGCTGCAGGGGTTTCCAAGGCCATTTGAGGGTTAAAGGCAACCCTCCCCACACCCAGAAGAAAAAGTTTCAAAATTTTTTAAGGTCCACTTACACATAAACCCTTCTGGGCCTGCTGCCCGGGGCTTGGGACTCACCCACCCCTAAATTCGAAGAAATCTCTTCTGGGGAAGGGTTTTGTGTTTGTACCACAGCCTCTCCCTCAAAGGGGGGGTGGTCACGGGTCCTGGGAGCCCAGTTCGGGCTGGCCTGGCCTGGCCTGACCCTCGGGCCGCGAGCAGGCCAGGGGTCAGGAGCAGTCACGTGGCGCTCTGAATGAGAAGCCTGGACCGGAGGCTGAGAAATGGAGTTGGGAAACAGCGCAGCCAAAGGCAGTTGGGCCTTTTTTCTTAGGCTTTCGGGGGGGGGGGGGGGGGTGTGCGGGGCTCTATTGTCCGACTAACCTTCCACGATGCTGGAAAATTGAATTTCTTTCCTCAGCAGTCTGATCCAATTTCCCCTGGGCGGGGACGAGGTTGGGCTGCTCCAACGAGGAGCTTCTGGCTCTGCTCCGAGACCAGACCCTGAGCCCTGGCCCGGCCGGCAGCACCCCACCCCCAATTCGATCCTCCCTCAGGAAGCCCCCCCTCCTCCCACCCCTGCATGTGGGGGAAACTTTCTCAGGAGCTTCAAGTTTCCCCGGCCTTCTCCCTCAGCAGCCAGCTGTCCTGGCCCGTCTCCCACACACTCCAGCTTTCCGTTCGAACCCCCGAGTGCCCCCTCTCCTGTCTCCCCCCCACCCACCCACCCCCGCCCCTGTTCTGCCCTCGGGGCTCCGGGGCAGGCCGATGGGGAGCGGTACAGCTGTAAAGCATTTGTGCTGGCCGCCAGGCTGGCGGGGGAGCCATCTGCAGCTGCCAGGCCTGAAATGACGAGAACCTTGGGCCCCAGCCCGGCTCCAGCCAGGCCCCAGCCCTCCCACCCAGCCCCCCGCGCAAGAACCAAGGAGGCCGGGGTGGGGGGGGTGAGGAGAATGGCCTGCAGGCCGCTCCAGGAGCCCGGGGGCTCGCACCGTCAGTCCCCACGTGGCACCCTGCCTCTGAGCTTCGAGGTGGGGGTGGGGAGACTGTCCTAGGCTCCAGGGCTGCCCACCCAGGCCCCGGGAAAGGAAGGTCCAAGGCTGGTCCCCGCACCACCGCCACCCTCCTCGTGAAGAGCGCCTCACCACCTCCACCTCCCCTGTCTGCACCCCGCCACCCTCCCGGGGGAGGACCCGGGAGGAGCGGACGGCAGACAGAGCTCCGAGAACATCAGGCCCATCTGGTTCCAATCAGGAGGGCAGGTTCCCAGGTCATGGAGGGCACATGGCGGGGAGGGGGAGGCTGCAGCCTCATGGGCACCCCCAGAGCCCTCCCCTCGAGTGCGACCCCCTCCCATTTGGTCACCTTTCACCTCTCAGATGGGCCTCACACACCCGGGCCTCATACACAGCCGCCGGCGTAGGTCTGCCTTTTCCTACCCCATAGTCGGTTAACGTGAGAAGCGTCCAAAGCTGTAAGAATTTTTGGGGAGGTGTTTGTTTGTTTGTGGGTTTTCTGGGGTTTTTTTAGTGTATTTGAGCCAAACTAATGGCAATTGCCAAAAGCAAAGCAAAGGGGACGGGGTGTGGAATCTCCGGGATTGGATAAAAAATAAAACAAATAGACACTCCTTTTACATAGGATAGTTAACACTGACAATTAACGGGATAACGTCAGAAATGGCTCACCTGTCCAAATTTCAAGCGACGGACTAGGAAACAGAAGCATGGCGAACATGAGACTTTTATAGCAACACTGGCCAGGGCGGGCGCCCATTTCACAGGAACACAGGAGGGCAAGGAGCCAGCCTATCTATTTAGGCCCGCCTCCGGCTCCTCATTGGCTAAGGACTATTTGGTCATCTGTTTCCTAATAGGTCGCCTAGGTCTTGCTGTCTCCCATTGGGTTACTTAAAAAAAAAATGGGCTGGGGCTGAGGCAAAGGCAATTTCTCTAATTGCCTCCACCTCCCTTTGACTAGGGCAGTGGTCTGCAAACTCATTAGTCCACAGAGCCAAGTATCAACAGCACAACGATGGCCATTTCTTTTGAGAGCCACATTTTTTTAAACTTAAACTTCTTCTAGCGTCACTTCTTCAACATAGACTCACCCAGGCCGTGGTATGTTGTGGAAGAGCCACACTCAAGGGGCCAAAGAGCCGCACGTGGCTCTCGAGCCGCAGTTCGCTGACCACAGGTCTAGGGAATCAACCCCAAAACCCCCACCCCACATCCTGTTTGCTCTGGGGAAAGTCAGTAATGGCCTGGCCACGTGCTGCTTCTTTCCTATGAAGTTGAATCAGGGGCATGTTTCCTACAATAATAATAGCAATGCGGGGACTGGTGGTCTCTGCTCAGGTGCCAAGGCTGTGCGTTGAGGGGTCAGGAGAAAAGGAAATTACTGTGATACTCCAAATGCATGCTATCAGGTGTGTTATACAAAGCTCAGTGAAGGTAAAGATTGATCTTCCTTCGGGACAAACACCGACCTAAGACATGACTCCCCGCCATGACCGGCTTTCGGTTAGGGCGTTTTCATTTCGGACCACCCTCTGGTGGCTTTCCGTCTCAGTCTCAGTTTGTAAGACTGCCACGCGGGCCTGCCCTGAGCTTGTCAGGGTTGTTGTGCCCCCCCTTTTTGTCCATACGTCTAAGCACAGGCCCCAGGCCTCTGTCGGGAGTTAGACGTCCAGGCCACAGAGGAGAAAGGGAAGCTGGAGGAACTCGGAGGGAGAAGAAGGGCAGCAAACAGGGCGTCCGGGAAGCGAAGGTTCTAGAGACCACAGATCCCAGCAGCACCTGGTTGTGAACGGGGTCCCACACCACCGCTTCCTGACCTCGGCCCAGGCCCTGGTCACACGCTCTGCCCACGGGTCTTCACTCTGCACATAGGAAGGACCATCGCCACCTGACAGCTGGGGAAACGGAGGCTCTGGCCTCAGTGAAAGTCTTACCTGCCCAGCCTCACCCAGCTGGTTAGCAAACCCACCCAGCAGGTGTGATGCCAGAGTCTGAACACCAGGCTGCCTTCCAAGAAGTCAAGGCCGCCTCAGCAGCCCCATGTCCCAAGGGCAGCCATCTTGCCTTCTCTGCTATCTCCAAGCTTGGACCAGGTGGGAGCCCAGTTCTGGAGAAATCCGCCCTCCCTGCTCTGATTCCCCACCCCTCCCCCTCCCAGGCCCATGCTCTGTCCCCGGACCCAGGGGAAAGCATCCACACCTGAAAAGAAGAGCCTCCCTGGTCCTGGCTGAGCACCAGGGTTCGAATCCTGATCATGGTATCTGGGCCTCAACCTCCCCATCGATAAGATGGGCTGAGTTGTCTACACGTGGGTTGAACAGCACAGCTGGTGCCGGCGTGGCTGGGCAGTTAGGCGGCAACCTATGAACCAAGAGGTCACGGTTCCATTCCAGGTCAATGGACCCTGGGTTTCCGGCTCAGTCCCGTGTGGGACATGCAGGAGGCAGCCAGCCCATCCGTGATTCTCTCTCATCATTGACGTTTCTATCTCTCTCCCCTCTCCCTTCCTCTCTGCAATCAATAAAAATATTTTTTTTTATTTAAATAAAAGTGGTGCCGAAACCGGTTTGGCTCAGTGGTAGAGGTCGGTCTGCGGACTGAAAGGTCCCAGGTTCGATTCCGGTCAAGGGCATGTACCTTGGTTGCAGGCACATCCCCGGTAGGGGGTGTGCAAGAGGCAGCTGGTCGATGTTTCTCTCTCATCGATGTTTCTAGCTCTCTATCTCTCTCCCTTCCTCTCTGTAAAATATCAATAACATATATTTTTAAAAATAAAAATAATAATAATAAAATAAAATAAAAGTGGGTTTTTCGGTGAATCTGTGATTACCCAACCCCCATTCTTATCCTAAACAAACCTAGAGACTTCCCTTTGGCCTGAGTGGTCTTTACAAAGAAGGCTCTGACCCCGATTTCAGAATTTAGAGCTGGCAAGGGGGCCAGGAGAACAGCAGCCCCCCTCCATCCCCCCATCCCTCTCCCCACCCCACCCCCAGCCAGCTGTGGAAGCGGCTGGTCTCCCTTCCTGCCTGAGGGGCCTTCTCTGCCGCCTCTGCTGAAAGCAATTTGTCATGCCCTGAATTAAGTGGTTCCAAAACGGGTTTCATTTCAGTTTAATGGCTCTGTTTTTGTGTGTAATTAAATACCACTGCATGGTGAAAATATGTTGTTTGCACTTCAGAGAGTGTGTCAGGGGCTGGGAAGCCAGCCCCACCGGCTTTCTCCTCCCAGGCCCCTCCAGCCCCTCCCCTTCCCGGGCTGGAATCGGATGGCGTGTGGGGAAGGGGATTGGAGATCTGGGGGGGGGGGGGGGGGGAGGGGGCGTGAGGACAGAGGCAGTCCTGGTGGTGCCTGCTGGCTCAGGAGAGCATGTTTCTAATTATCTGTAGCGCGCACACACTCCCCTGCTCTCTGACCCCAACCCTCCCCAGCCCGGGCCTCGGGCAGAGAAGGGACAGGTCACCCTGACAGTGAAGGTCTAATTAGAGCCTTGGCTGGCTGGCGTGGCGTCTGCTCCCCGGGGCTGTGCCCAAAAGTGCCCCATTGTCTCTCCTCTACTTACTGTTTCCATTAACTCCCCCTCCCCCTTGACCCTTCCCCCTGGCTCACAAGCTGGGCCCCTCTCCCTGGGACCACCCAACATTCCAGCCTCCGGCCCACCCCCCAGCTCCATCCAACCACGTCCTCTCCACTTTCTCTAGGTCAGAGGTGACATGGACATAGGGGTGTAAAGGCGGGGGGGGGGGGGGGGCGTTTCTCTGGCTGGAAATGTTCCAGGATCCTTTACCACACAGCCATCTCCCCCTCTCCCCGTCTCCCCCATTCCCTCAGGACGGGGCGGGGGCAAGCAGGCGCCCCAAGTCCTGCGTGCTTCAGAACATTCCTGGAGCAGCGTGGGGGAACCTGGCCCCAGGAGCGAGAGGAGAGGCTGGTCGGGCAGCCTTTTCCTGGAAGGAGTCGGAGCCTTGGCAGCCGCTGGAACCTTGGGGCCCAGAGGAGGAGGGGCTGGAGGCTCGGCCAGCTCTCCAGAGTCCCCCACCTGAATCCGATGCCAGAGGCCGGCCAGGGCTCCGTGTTTTCTTTCCACTCCCGCCCTGCCTTCCTGCCAACGGAAAACTCAAGCCCCCAACCTCCAGCCCACATCAGGGCTGGATCGCCACTAATGAGCTGGGACATGGAAACCAAATGCCTGATGTGGCTCAGCACCTATGGCCCAGGGCTGTGATGGGAAAACTGCGGCTCTCTGGCCCCCTTGAGTGTGGCTCTTCCACAAAATACCACGGCCTGCCTGGCGAGTCTATGTTGAAGAAGTGGCGTTAGAAGAAGTTGAAGTTTAAAAAACGTGGCTCTCAAAAGAAATGTCCATCGTTGTACTGTGGATATTTGGCTCTGTGGACTCGTGAGTTTGCCAACCGCTAGCCTAGAAGATCCTGGCAAGATGTCCCCCATACCCCTGCTCCAAGCCACAGTGGGGGAGGGGGGAGAAAGACCACATTGGGGGGAGGGAGCAGGACAGAGCACGGAGGGCTGTGGTTTTAAGTTTATCCAGGTATGGTGGCCCACCGGGTCTTAATAGTTTGGTCCTTGCCATCTCCTCCTCTCTACCTCTGCCAGCGATGCTGATGCCCTTGTGGCAACTGGAGTGACCATTTCAAGGGTTTTTGGAATCTCAGGTGGGGGGGGCCTGGTGCAAACTAGGTGGGCAAGTCCTCCCGGGAGCCTGTTCTCCATGGCGACGCTGCCCAAACCGCTCACTCTGCCAGGGCAGTGTCCACATGGCCACCGAGCTGCCCTTATTGTCTTCTTTTTTGACACCTACAACCTGGCTCCTGGCTGGGGGTGAGTGCCAGGGGTGGGGGTGGGGGTAGACATCCTCTATTCTCTGATGCTAGCCAGCTCCCTCCCAAGCCCTGCAGGGGACACCTAATGAGCGAGGGTCGCTCCTTCACAGCCAGGCGGGAAGTACATGTCTGATTTTCTTATTCCTTCTCTCCTCACCTCATACACATTCATTCAGATTCATAGAGCAACCCACACAGGGACACACCACACAAATGCACTCACCCAAGCACACCCAGGCCAGGTATGTGTGTCCTGTAAAAGCCCACACTCTCACATGTCAGGTATCACTTTGCTACATTCACACACATGTGCATACGCATGCATGTATGCATGCATGCACGCACACACACCATCAATATACATGTATCACAGAGGCACATCCGGGCCATGGGTGCAGCTACTTCCCAAGCAGACGCTGCTTCTTCCAGAGGCCCGTGAAAGGAAAGGGACCCCCCTGCCACCCGTGGCCAAGGGTGCGAGGCTGGGGCATTTTTAAAGAGATACTTTAGGGACCGAAAGAGAAACTTTTCCTGCGTTTGGTTTAGGGACCTAAAACTTAATCGGCAGCCTCTACCCACCTCCTACCCCAGCAGGCCGTGGCCGTGGCTCCACACGTAGGGGGCTCTCAGAAGGGTGGTCAGGGGCTGAGAGATCAACCCTCCGCTTATCACTTTGTTCCTTACCTCCTGCTGCCAGGGGCCGATGGTGCCTCAGGGAGACTAGACGGCAGAGCTAGAGAGAGGGGGGAGGACTGCAGCCCCAGACCCAAAATGCCGGCAGCACAGGTGCCCGCACATCAGAGGCCGGTGAAGCCGAGAGGCCTGGCAGCACCTCTGGAGCCGGGGATCCAGGAGCTGGCCCGACAGGAGGGTGCTCCCCCAGAGGCCAGGTCAGACAGCAGGGTGCGCCCCAGAGTGCAGCGGCTCGGTGCACAGGGTCCCCAGGCTGCCTGTGAACTCCCAGAAAGGGACCTCCACCCAAGAAGTCAGTGCCTGGCACGGAGGTCCGGGAGGGGAGGGACATTAGGAAACGACCAGGAATCCAATCATACCACCTGGGCACAAATCTGGGGGCTGCCACCAAAGACCCTCAGCCTGGTGTGTCCATGACAGCAAGATCAAAGATGCCCCCCTGCCCCCCGCGCCCTGACCCCTCGACCCCTCAGAATCAAGTCTCAGCACAACCCCCAATCAGGAATCCAAGCACGCAGAGCTGTGGAATGTGCTGGAAAGTTTACCCCCTTCCCAAGCTTCAGGGCAGTGCCTCCCTGCCCCCAAATTAATAAATCAAATTCAGATGCAAGCCCAACCTGCCTGGTGCCCTAGGACTGTGGTTAGCAAACTGTGGCTCTTTGGCCCCTTGAGTGTGGCTCTTCCACAAAATGCCTGGGTGAGTCTATGTTGAAGAAGTGGCATTAGAAGAAGTTGAAGTTTAAAGAATTTGGCTCTCAAAAGAAATTTCAATCGTTGCACTGTTGATATTTGGCTCTGTTCCTAATGAGTTTGCCGACCACTGCCCTAGGAAATGCCCCAGCCTCACACACACCAGCTGCTGCTCCCGGGAACAGCTCTGGCCCCGCAGGGGTGACCGGCTCCCTCCCTCCGTTTGGAAGCCAGTATTTCCCCACCAGGAGTCTGAACACCAACAGCACAGTCTTGGGGGACAGGGAGGTCCCTCCGGAAGAGGCTGCAGGGAGAGGGTGGTGAACTGGCTGAGTCTTAGAGTCCTTGTACCATGCAAGGTAGACCTCCCATCCCTGGTACACCCCTGTCTCTAATTTAAATAAATAAGCAAAACACAATTGTATTGTTTTTTGTTTTGTTTTGTTAAAAAAGAAAAAAAAAGAAAAAAGAAAAGACATCATGGCCAACTGGTAGGTCCCTAAGTCCCCTTCCATCCAGCAAGCCAGAAAATGCCCAGGGAGCAGGGTAAGGCGCGGGAGCTGTAGGGAAGGCGGTGTGGAGCAGGAGGCAGAGGCGCAGGCTGTGAGCAAGATGGAGTCATGCTGGTGATCTCGTGGCTCTGACTACAAATGGAAGCGAACAGGACCCCAGGCAAGTCCCTCGCTCCCACCCAATCCCATTTCGCTGGTCCTTTCCTCCATCAGGCACACACATTCCAATGACACATTCTCCCCTCCCTCCCTGACTGCTCCCACAGGGGCCCCAACGCCCCAGCCCTCTGTCTTGCAGGCCTTCCTAAGACCCTCTCCCTTGCTCCATAGCAGGGATTCTGCGGCCAGGCAATCAAGCAGATGGCATTCCCCCAGGCCCAGAGCAGGCTTGTCCCTGCGGGTCCTTGCCCTCGGGGGGCCTGGGGAGGAAGAGGAGTCTGGCAGCCCTTGGCTTTGGGAGTGGGTCTGGTCTCCTGACCCTTGAGCCATCTGCTACCCACACCTTCCCGTGGCCTCCTCTCTACCCCTAGGTTGAGGGAGGGACAATGGTCAAGGTACATGTCGACCTCCCTCCTCGGATTATGGGCATGGAACGTCTCTTCCCCCCACAGACTTGTGTCCACCTTGTCCAAATCAGAGGAAGTCAGCATTAGAGCGCCCCCACCCCGGGCTGAGAACTAGAGCTGGCATGTAATATGTAGCCAGTAAATGTTTTTAGATGACTTGAATGAATAAAAGAATTATTGAATCCAGGGTCAATTTGGAAACACACCAGGGCTCCCCATTGCCGCTCTGACCTCTTGGGCTATCTAAACCCCAAGAGGACACGCTCCGGCTCACCCCAAAAGTACATCCATGCTCATCAACGCACACACACACACCACACATGCCGAGGAAAACTTCTGGGCCAGAGGCAGAGCCAGGACTCAGATCCAGGCTCCAGGTCAGCTCTGCAGCCTCCAGGGGGAGGGGGAGCAGGGGGCGGGGAGCCCCCTGCCTGCTGGTGGGGCTCACTCGTTGAAGCTGTCAGCCAACTGGTGGCAGTCCAGCTCCTCCTTCGGCTCCAGGCCCCCCGGAAGCTTCACTCCTGTCTTCCGGTCCACACACCAGCACTTGCCACGCTGCCCATCCAGGGCGGGGTGGCACTGTCAAGACAAGGGCACGAGAGGTCAGTCAGCTGAACCCCAATCCCAGCCCGGTCCCCAAATCAGACAATTGCTCCATGACTGCCCCTGAGGCCAGAGGCTCTCTCATGAGCACAAATCTTCTGAGCTCGCTGAAGCAGAGAGAACTAGTCCAAGAAGGAAAGGTCCAGAGGGTCTTAAAAGGCAGGGCCCCGAGGAAGTTCTGTAGCCTTCGGGGGGGGGGGGGGGGGATTGGATCCATAGGATTTAGAGGTGAAGCTGGATTTGAAAGACTAAGGTACAGGTCGGAGATGTTTTGAGTGTGTTCTCATTAGGTTGGGACTTTTAAGAATGGGATTAAAGCCCGGCTGGTGTGGTTCAGTGGTTGAGCATCAACCTATGGACCCGGAGATCATGGGGTTCAATTCCCTGTCAGGGCACATGCCCAGTTGCAGGCTCCATCCCTGGTAGGGGCAGTTGGGAGGCAACCAATCAATGAATCTCTCTCATCATTGATGTTTCTATTTCTCCTCTCCTTCCTTTCTGAAATCAATAAAAACGTGTATTAAAAAAAAAAGAATGGGATTATGGGTAATAGTGGGATCCAAGTTGAAGTTATGGTACCGTCAGGATAAAGAATTGCAGTTGGATTGGGAAGGAATTATGAATAAAATTTAAGTTGGGTGAGACTCAGAGTCCAGGTCAGAAATAAGAGTTGTGATAAAGATAGAGGTCAAAGTTAGAATAACTAAAGCAGTTGGGCTCAAGTTTGGGTCGGGATTAGAACAGGAAGGTGGGGGCGGGAAGAGAAGGTGGATAGGGAAGGCAGAATGCAAAGGTGTATTTGAGAGTCAGGATTAAAGTTGAAGTGAAGGTCATCTCAAGGGTCAGATTTAGTCTGGGGGGATCAAGGGCCAAGGGTCAGACCTTTCAGTAGGAAAAATAATTGGGGGAAGAAAACCCATAGAATTGTCAACACAAAGAATGAAAGCTAATGTAAACTATGGACTTTAGTTACTATAATGTATCAGTATTAGTTCCTCAGTTATGACAAATGTACCACACTAATGTAAGGTAGTAACAGGGGAAACCAGGTATGGGGGAGTAGATGTGAACTCTGCATTTGCTGTTCAATTTTCTATAAACTTAAACCATCTCTAACAGAGTTTATTTTTTAGTTAGAGAAAAAAAGTTTTTAAAAATTGGGACCAAAATAATAGGTGTTGGGAAAAAGGTTGGAGATAGGTTTGGCATTGGTTTAAGGGGCGGGGGGGCCTCGTTGATCCCCAACTCACTGCACACCACTCATCACATGCTCGGGCCATGCTGGGATGTGCAGACTCGGGGGCAGCCTTTCTCTCCTAGCTAGGCCTCTGCTGGCTACATGGCAACCCACTGTGAGGCCTCATCATAGAGCGGGAGTGTGAGAATGTGTATTTCTATGCCCACAAGGAGCTGGAGAAGGAGATCCAGGCTAGGGCTGCCCGGGGAACACCTAACATGAGGCACCCCAGTGCTCTGCCTAGATATGTCACCCTTCCATGTGGGTCCCACTCTGACAGGCCAGAGACGGGGCTGGAGCAGGCCAGCCTTCTTCAACACCAAGGCTATGAGGGGCACAGAGGTTTCTACACCCACGTCTTCTCTTCTGCCTACCTCCTTCCCCTGCTTCCACCCGAAGCCCCTAACGCCAGCTGTCAGATCTGGCATCACCTCCATCCTGGCTGTACCCCAAGTGGTTTGGCTGTTCAACTTGGGGTAAGGGTCAGGCTGTTTCCTCCTTAACCCCTCGTGACTTAGTCCCTCCATTTCCAGGGCAGACAGACATTCGATGCCGAAGGAGAACTACTCATAGGAAGGGAGTAGGATGAGTGGAGTGAGAAGGTGATGGGAGGCAGAGGTTGGCAGGTGTACCAGGTAAACATCTCAGATTGTGCATCAAGAGGAGAAAATAGTCCTGGATGGGGAAGCAGGATAGTCTGTCTGCCATGAACTTGCTCTGTGACTTTGGGCCTCAGTCTCCTCGTCCCAAAATGAGTGATGTGGGCAAAGTGAACTGAGGCCCTAAAGCTGGGGGAAGGTTTGGGGAGGATCTAGGGGTTGGGAAGCCTCCCCCTTCCTGAGACATCTATCCCGGATGACCCTGTATGACGCCCCTGGAGCTGAAGCCAGGGCCCAGAGGACACAGAGGGTGACCCACCTGCTTGGGGTGGAAGTTGCCGTTGCGGTCGCAGTTGGGGATGGGGATGATGTAGAGGTCCTCGTGGGTGCGGCCCTGGGAGGCGGCCAGCCGCTCCAGGGCCCGGTGCAGCTCACTCTGGCAGGCGCCCTGGGGCTGGAAGAGAGAGAGAGAGAGAGAGAGAGAGAGAGAGAGAGAGAGGATGAAACTGCTCAGCAGAAGAGAAGAGGGGCAGGAGAACCAGGGATGGGGGTCATCTCAGGACTGAAGGCCTTGAAAGGAGGGTCAAAACCCAGAGGTCATGGTCAGGGCCCAGTGAGGTGAAGGGCGTGGCTTGGGTTCTGAAGACACTGGTGGGAAGAGCAGAGGGACCCGGAAGACAGGATCTCGGGCCAAAGAGCTTCTGAAAAGGAGAGGTGTGTGGTGAAGGAACCCTGTGGGAAAGGAGCTGTAGAAACCCATGGAGAAGGACTGGAAGTGGGTGATGTCTAAGCAGGAGGGATGAAGGAAATCATGCAATCAACAACTGGTAAGATCCAGGCACGGAGCCATCGGAACCATCTGTCAGAAAGGGCATTTGCCGGACTCCAGAACAGTGTCCCATGGCCCCCTGCTGTGGCCGGCATTAACCCGTTAGAGATTGAGAGGGTCTGGGGTGGGGAATCTAAGAGAAGGGCTAAGGAATATCAGGAAGCTTGGGGCAACCACGAGTTACCAACCAGGATAGAAGTATTTCAGTATTAAAAACCACTTCGGTTGTGCCAATATGGAGAACTACCAAGCAGGAATGGAATTTTAAGGGAAGGAATGAGGACTCTCTGGATCCTGACAATGTGTACTGTACTCCGTAGGCATCCAAAGAATGTTTACTGGATGAGCATAGGTCAGATGTGGTGGTGGTGGTGGTGATGGTGGTGGTGGTGGTGGTGGTGGTGGTGGTGGTGGGTGTGCCTGTGAACGTGTGCATTTGAGGTCAGAGGTCCTCACCACAGGCCGGACTTCCTCCCGGGGCGCCCCGATGACCTTCATCTTGCCCCCATTGGTGTTCCGGTCTCGAATCTTGGCGAAGTGCTTCTGCAGGCACTTGCGGTCATGGGCGCTGCAGGGGCTGAAGCTGTTGTTGGGGTGGTCACCTTCATCCTTCTCTGCAATCAGGCCAAGATGGAAGAGGTCAGCCCGGGGAAAAGACAGAGCAGTACACCAACGCAGCCTCCCACCTGCTTTCTGCTTCTTGGGGGCTCTCCAGCCTGACACATGGAAGCATAGAAGGGGCGTCTAGAACAAGGGGCGTCAAAACAGCAACCCCCGCCCCCTCCCTGTCTCCTTCCCACTCCCCTGGAACTCCTCAGGAGACTATCCTTCTTGAAGTCCTTGACTTGCCCCTCACCCCACCCAGGCCAGCCCTCAGATGAGTCACCAGCTGCAGCTGCCCAGACGGGAGGTTCCCCTGGGCTCTGCTGAGAGGTCTGAGGCAGGCAGGGGGGCCCCCCACCGGATCTTTTCTCCTAGTCAGCTCCTCCTACCACCCCCCTTCTCCATCTGCTCTCCCTTCCTGTCTCCTTTCCTGCTCTTTTCAGCGTCTGGCTGAGCCAGCCACAGGATCCCCAGGGCTGTCAGCCCTGCTGACCCTCTTCCAAATGGCCAGAATCAAAGTTTCCATGAGTGATGAGAAATCCAACCCTACAAGCTCTCCCCATTGGCTGGACAGGAGAAAAGTGGGAGTGTGTGTGTGTGCCTGCATGTGCAAGTAAGCGTGTGCATACTTGTGTAATGCTCTACGTGGCCCTAGGACCAAGAGAATACCTTCCACATCCCTTCAGTCCCCTACTCTTAGACTTCAGACTGCCCCCCCTCCCAAGTCCATGTCTGTTGCCCAGAGTCAGGGCACTGGGGATCTGGAGATGGGGGTGGAAGGGCTGGGCCTGCACCCCTCCCTGGGACGTCCTACTAAAGACTCTATCTGAATTCAAGAAAAACACAATTGCAACTGCTGCTTCTCCCTCCGGGCAGCCAAAATCAGACTACAGGGCTGAGCTGGAGGAAAGGGTTGCAGATCAGAGCCTCCTCTGAAATGCTCGGCTTAGCAGCTCACTGCCAGCATTCCAGATGTTGGCGGCCAGACAGAGGTTGCATCTGGTTTGTGTCAGGATTTCTTTTTTTCCTGAGGAGTTAGCAGGTTCCTCCAAGGATGGCAGTGGTCCCAGAGCTGCCTCTGGGTCTAATGGTATTTTTCTTCCTGGCCAGAGTGAGTTGGGGGTAGAAGTGGGGCGGAGGTTAGTTCTCTTTTTATTCTCCTAGACCTGGGAGTCTGGGGAGAAACACACAGATAAAGGAAAACCTAGCAAGGAAGAATCGAGACCCTCAGAAAGTCTTTGTCAAGATTCCAACGGGTTATTTATAAAATTGAGTCATCAAGGATGGAAAGAAGGCTCTGTCACGAGTAGCGGGCTGGCTTACAAAGAGGGATCGGAGGGAAGAAATAAATAGAGCAGAGATATACCCCGTCCTTCAGCGCGCTTAACATCCCAAGGACAGCCCAGAGGAGACTCACTTGTAACACCAACTCGAGTGCCCTTCTAACCGGAAAGGGTTTACTGTCTTTCCTTGGAGTGTGTGTTCATGGCCATAAAGGAAAGGGCTACTTTGCAGTGACACTTATTCCGCTTGGTAGGTAAACTAGCAGAATGTTCTTGGGTTCAAGGAGTAAGGAAGAGTTTTCTACGAATGGGGCTGTCTCAGGAGGTAGCGAGCCCCATGGTACTAAGGTGTGGAGCGTCCGAGGGGTTGAGGCCTCAAGAATCTAGAGACATCTGGAGTAGAAGTTCAACTGCAACCAGGCTTTCCAATGTTGAAGTTCTATGAGTCGAAGTCCCCAAATGACCAATGCTTGAGGGATTACTAGTGGACATTTGAAAATGTGAATACCTTAACTTGAGCGGTATCATTCAGGACATTGGGGTCTACTCACTGAAATCTGGGGCTGCGTGGAGCCTAGCAGCATAGCTTATGTTCTTGAGTTGGGAGGGCCCCATGTCACACAGAGGTTACCTGGGGAAGATGAGCAGGCAGCACCCTGGTCTCCCCATTTTTTGTGTCCCCACCACCCAGCACACGTGTGCCTGGCTTGCGTGTAAGTTTAGAGAAGAACACACCAAGACAAGGAGAGTAGCTCCTTAGTGTCTCTCATGGGAACATAGGTACGCGGACTATGTCCATATCTGTCCACTCAGACACAGAGAGGCCGGGACCCAAGAATTACAAACATATACAAACAATCACGTGTCCAGACACACACTTGTCCACGTGTGCACACCTACATGCACTCAGGCACTCTGACCCAGCCTGGGCAGACACAGATCTAGGGCAGGGCACCCTGGCTATACCCTAGCTTGTTGACTTTCCATTTAATCTGTAACTTTTCCTTGTCCAGCACACCAAGTACCCACCCCAAGGCACCTGGCTTGGGAGGGTGAGGGTCACAGCATTGAGTGAACCGGACTGTCCCACCTCCAAAACTGGCCACCTGGTGCTGCTCACCCACATGGGTGCCATCTGGAAAACTCCAGTCCTGGTGGACTCCCCTCCGAGCAGGGGCTGGAGTCAGACCTAGCCCCCCGAAAGATCTGACCTCCTGAATTCCAAAAGGCTTGTTTGGGAGATGGGGGTGGGGGGGACTACGTCATCTCCTCCAGCCCCTGCTTGGAGCAAGGCCAAGGACACGCAGCCACAGGGGAAACCTTGGTTTTTGCTCCAGCAGCAGAGGAAGGGAAGGCACCCAGAGAAAGAAGAGGCTTCACAGCTTTGGCACTACTGGCTGCAAAGTCCATGGTCAAAGCTAGAGGATTTCCGCTTTCTTGCTGCCTGATTTCATCCCCATGATTCCTCCCCAACTCCAGCCCCTGCCCCACTCAAGACACCCAGCGTGAGGTGAGACTGTGAGGTGGGTGGGTTCTAGGCATGACCTGGAAGGTTGCCCACCTGCCCTGGAAGGCCTTTTCCTTCTTCCCCTGGACTCTGGCTGGAGGAGTCCAGGCCACCATGTTGGGTACCAGACCCTGTCTTGGAGTTCTGGCTCAAGGGGTGTCTCCCTCACTGCTGTGACACACTGCTGGCCTCCAGAGTCAGGGACAAGGACAGCTGGCCTGTCCCTCCCGTGTTTACAGCAGGAAAAGGCATCAAAGTCTGCCCTATCCCTCAGCTCCTCTGCATGTCCCCCAGCTTTATTCCTACTGTCCCCCCAAATCCCAACATCAGAGGGGGACTTAAGCTTCAAGTCAAATCCATTCAGCGTCCTCTTCTTCGCCATCTTCATCACTGCTCCACTCTATTGAGCTCTTACTCCACGCTAGACACCCCACCCTGTGAGGCAGGTCCTATTGCAGACTGGGTGGAAGGGGAGGAGGAGAGATTTATCTCTACAGCTCCTATGCCTTTAAACAGAAAGACTCTTGGTACCCAAAGCACCAATAATTCTCACTTTCCCAATAGTAAAAAAAAAAAAAGAAAAAAGGAATCATATTTAGCAGCTATGCTCCTCCTCCCTCCCTCCCAGAGAGGCACAGAAATTCTGGGAAGGCCCTGCTCCCATGACACAACTGGATTCCCAGTACTGAAGTAGGGCGGGGGGGGGGGGGAGAGGGGGGGAACGGTATTTGCTGTGCTGACTAAAAATTAACCTGGCCTGCATGTTCCCTAACCCTGTCCCAGAGGAACGCCCCAGTCCAAACGTCGATGTCACTGTCCACTCCCCCAGATTCCATGAAGCCAGGGTCAGCGCACTTATGCAGAACTGTGGATTTCTGACGCACATGTCCACCCCATCCCCACTTCTGGTGGCCTGAGTGGTATCAATCCCCAACCCGTTGAGGCTCAAAAAGCCAGGACAGGAAGGTGGGGGAGCCTGGAGAAGGGATGGAGGGGGGCCCTGCCCCTGGGGAAAATAGTAGACAACCGGCCACAGCAGTTCCGGGGAGGGGGCATGCCAAGGGGCTGCCCTCCCTCAGCCACTTGCTGAAGCTCAGCCCCAAGAGGAGAAGGCAGGGAGAAGGGGCTTAGGTCCCCAAGCCGTGGGACCTAGGAGGGGCAGTGGCCTATTGTCAGTGGGAAGCTAAAGAGAACGGTAGAGCCAGGGGCCAAGCCCCGGACACCTTGTCTCACCAGAGACCTTGCAGAGCTACTGCATAACTCTAGGGGGCGCCTTTCACGTGGCAGAGGGTTCTCCTGTGATGGCTGGGGACAGGGCAGGGACTAGTTTCCCCAGGATCCCACTGACTTAGCCTTTCCCTCTCCACAGAGTGCCTGCACTGCATGGGTGGAGGACAAGCAAGGAAGGAGGGGTGAGGGGTGTTAGAGACCCGGGCCCTGTAATCCAAAGGGGACCTAAAGCCACCCTTGCAGGCGGGTTTGCATGATAGCCACAGGACAATTACACTGTCCATGCCTCCCAAAGCTCCCAGGGAAATGGATTTTTCTCCACTACTGGATCGGGTGTTCCTTCCCAGCCAAGGAAAATGGGTGCCCAAGACCCTCTGAGGGTTCTTCTGCCCCATGTTCAAGTTGGTGAGAGAGGAGGAGGTTACCAACCATCCTAATCAGTTGCCAGATAACCACTGGCTGGTGCAGGAGGGAGCCACAAAGAGAATGTGGTCCCGTTATACTCAGTGTGACCAAGGGCTCAGCCCTCCCGCCCAGTCTGGCCTGGTACCAGTACCCCTCCCCTCCCACTGGCACGGGCGTCTCTGCCCCCATGATCAGCGACGTATTCCCCGAGGACGGCCCCCCTTCCCAGATGTGCTGCGTGCCAGGCTGGCATTTCTCCTAGAATGTTTTCTGCTGACCCATCTCGTGTTGCCCCGGGCAGGAAGGGCAGCGAGGCCTGAAGCCCAGACCCCTGGGGTCCACCTCCTTCCTGTTTTCCCTGCATCCTGCTCTCCTCCAGCTAACGAGCTGCGGAGGATTGAGGAAGTGGAGCGGTCTGGGACCCAGGCAGGAAGCTTGGGCCCGAGTCCCAGCATCCGGACTATAACAAAGAAAGCTTCAAACACCAGGAAAAGAGACAGACAGACAGACAGACAGAGGGGCACAGGGAGAGCAAAACAGAGTCAGAGAGAGAACAGGTACAAAAGCAGACACAAGGAAAGGCAGGCAGGCAAGGGGAGAGAGAAAGAGAGAGAGAGAGAGAGATTCCAAAAGTAACAGAAAGACAGGAACAAAGAAAGAGAAACAGCCACACAGAAAGAGACTGAGATGAGAGTGAGAGAAGCGGAGGGCAACAGAAACAGAGAAAGGTAATAAGACAGAGAAAGAGAAAAGAAACTGATGGTGAGCAGAAGGTATTGGGGAAAGGAGGACTCCAGAACTAGGCTGAAAGACACAGCAGGAAAGAACAAAGAGACAGGAGGAAAGAGACTGAGAAAGATCAGAAGGAACAACTGAGAGGCTCACTGAGAAACGGGAAAGAGAAAGGATAAGAAAGAGCTTAAGGCAAAGGGCCTCCTGAGTCTGTCCCCCCCCCTCTCTCTTTACTCTCTAGCCCACACCCATTAGGTTTCTGCAGCTCTGGGCTGGGGGCCCAGACTTGCTTCTTTCTGCCACCTCAGATGGCACCTGCCAAGAGAAAAAAAGAGGGATGCCTGTATACCGGGGCAAGAGGAGGTGCCCAGGTCCGGTAGAGAGACCCCTGCCTTCCCAGTGCCCCCCAAAACGGCTAGGTGAGCTGGCCTGGGCTTTGGGGAAGGGCAACTCTGCTGCCCCTCACCACCAAAGCCCCTCTCCGATGCGCGTCCCAGTCCTCCCTCCTCACTGTCAGAAGTCCAAGCTCTGGCTTTTCAGAGCCCTGAGGTTTCCACCTGTGGTGAGGGATCAGCAATAGGCAGCTCCCCTCCCTCTCCCCCTCCCCCTCCCCCACCCTCAGCCTCCAGTTAGCTGGCTCACTTGCAGGCTGTGGGCTGGCCCAGGTCACTTAATTTTCCACTCTTGCACCAGCAGCCAAGACCACTCTTCCCAAGTAGGCATCCCCGGGAGGTTTGAGATGGAGGGACGGGACAGAGTCCTCCTTGTCCGTGGCAACAGGCTGTTAGAGAGACTGGGTAGCACTTGGCTTGGCTGAGCCTGTGCCATGCCAGGAGGGCCCCGCCACGTACCCGCCTTCTCCTCAACTCACAGGGGCCAGCCCTAGGGGGAAAGGGGGCTTCTGGGAGGGCCGCACGCCATGGGGAGGACGTGCCAGGGCAGAGAGAGGCACCTTACCCGTGGGCTGCACGCTCTCCTGGATGGCCTCGATCTCCGCCAGCTCCATGCACACGCCTTGCCCGTGCATCAGGGTGTGCAGGGGCTTCTCCACGCCCCGGGGAGGGTAGCAGCGCAGGCCCGAGCCGCAGCGGGGGGTGTACACCCCGCAGGGCATCCCCTTGCCCAGGGCGCAAGTGGCACAGCAGCCGCAGCCGGGCTCACGCACCAGCTCCTCGCAGCCCACGGGGGGGCGGCAGCGAGCCAGCTTCTCCTCGGAGCAGGTCGGGCAGTGGATGGCTTCGTCTCCCAGGCTCGGCCCGGGCCCGGCGGCCAGCAGCAGCGCGGCCACGAGGCAAAGGGGCAGCATGGTGGGGCGAGGACGGGGCGCCGGCGCCGGGTGCGGGCGGGGAGCGCGGGCTGGCGGCGGGAGGCGCGGCCGGAGGAGCGGATCGGGAGAGCGGGAGGGAGAGCGGGGGGCCGGGCGGCCCGCTAGGCTAGCGGACGGAGGAGGAGGAGGCAGGGAAGTTAGCAAGCGGGCTGCACGGGAGCGATTCTGGCCACCGAGGCGCTGCGCCGCATCCTCGGCCGGGTCCAGCAGGCGGGGGTAAGGGACAGAGCGCGGCCCGGGACGGCTCCCCCGGACTTTATAGCTGCCTCTGGCCACACCCCCAGCGCCTTCCCAGCGGTGGGGGATCGGGCGAGGGAGGGAGGGAGGGAGGGAGAGAGGGAGAGGGGGAGCGGGAGAGGCAGCCGTTAGGGGGAGGGGGCGCTCTCCCGAGTCCCGCCGCCGCCTCGGCTGCAGCGGAAAGTCCTTTGCTGCCCAAGAAGGAAGCGGCGCGGGTTGCCGGCCCTGATAGGCGCCGAGAGAACGGAGCCAGAGCCCGGGAGGGGAGGAGGGAGTTGGAGAAGCGAAGAGGCTACTCCGTGGCCCCCTCCCCCAGCCTTGGAGGCTTCATCCCGATCCGCAGAGGTGGCCCCAGAACCCCCCCCCCCCACTAAGGGCACAACCTTGGACTCCGACTCTGGGTGGGCTAACGGGAATTTAGTCTCCGTGGCCAGTCCTTTCCGCCCTGCCTCAGTGCTCCCAGTCTCAGCCAGGCGGTGAGGTGGGGGAGAAGGACAGGCACACAACGGGGGGCCCAGAAGGGCCTCATGGCACTAAGACTCTCTTCATACTTGCCCCTTCCAACCCCCTTCCTCTCCCAGGCTCCCGAGGCTCGTGTGGGCCCTGGTCCCCTCTGCCTTCCCCGGGGGAATCACTGAACTGGGGAGGGGGGTGCGCAGCCTCTTCCTCCCTCCCAGATATTTGCTTTTCCTGCCCAGACCCACTCCTGGGGGGGGGGGGATAGGGGGGGAAGGGCGGAGTGGCTTGGGAGATTGCCACTCCGTGTGCATACAAATTGTGCAATGCACAACTCCAGAGGGCACATTTCTCCTGCAGTCTTTAGGCTTGGAGAGGGTTTTGAGGAAGGGCTGCCTTTTTCTCATTCCAGTGTTGCTAGTTGCGGTTGGCTAGGCCCTTTGTGAGATCCTGTGGATGCCTGTGTCCTTCACCCTTGCCTCCATCCTGCCGACTGGGAGGTGCACCAGGGTAACGTTTGGAGCGGGGACCCATCTCCCAGGTCCCCTAATGCTCCCCCCATCCTCCCCCCCAAACGCTCTGCTGTCCTGGAGCTGGCTCCTGGCCAGGCATAATTGGTGACCTACTGTGGATTTTATTTTTCCTTTGCCTAGAAAGCTGCAGGGCAGCCAGGCTGAAATGCAAATCAAAGACGCTCTTCCTGCTTCCTCTCCCAGAACAGGGGTCTCTCAGTCTCTCGGGATTGCGCCCCCTCCTACTGTGTGCACGTGCAGACTGCACCGGTGCTAGGAGGAAGAGAGAGGCTGGAAGCTGGAACCGGAGGGACCGAACCAAAAGTTGCAAACTGACGGCACCTACTGGCAAGACTGCAGAAGGCCTGGCAAGTTCTGGCCAGGGACAAGAGTCTAGGATTCTCAATTGTAACTGAAAAATAAAAACTTTTAAGTAATAATTTTTAAAAGCCCTAGCTGGCTTGGCTCTGTGGATCTGAGTCGGTCTATGGACCAAAGGGTCCCAGGTTTAATTTCAGTCAAGGGCACATGCCTAGGTTGCAGGCTGAATCACCAGTTGGGGGTGTGCAGGAGGCAGCCGATCAATGATTCTCTCCCATCATTGATGTTTCTCTCTCTCCCTTCCTCTCCCTTCCACTCTGAAATCAATAAAAATATTTTTTTTATTAGAAAGAAGGTTCTAGGATTCTCTCCATGCCATTTCACAGACCAGCTTGTGTCCCAGACCCAGGTCCCTCAAGTCCTGGGGGGAAGCCCAGCCTGTCCCTGATTCAGAAAACTGCCCTAAGCCCTGTTCCCTTCCTACGTCATACGGGGCCCAGTTCTGCCATCAATAAATTGGATGAACTTGGACAACAGCCTCATGGAGCCATGAAGTTTCAATCATACTGCAGGTGTGCGCCCACACGTGGTATTTTGCGGAAGAGCCACACTCAAGGGGCCAAAGAGCCGCATGTGGCTCTCGACCCGCGGTTTGCCGACCACGGTCTCAAGAGGTGGACACCCAGGCCGGGGAAGGGTGGGGAGAGGAGAGCCCATCTGCAGTTGGGTTGGGCAGGATCCAGTTTCATATCTCCAGCCCTGCCAGCTCCGCTCCTTGCCAGCTTTGTGGCCACTTCCCCTTCCTGAGCTTCCGTCTTACCATCTGTGAAACAGGGGAGGGGCACTCACTGACTTGGGAAGATCCTTCCAGCTTGGGCAGTTTAGGAATCTGGGTCTTCTGGGGTCCTTCTGCATGGTCCGAGGCCCAAAACCAAGATGTGGAGTGAGGAGACTGTCATGCAGAAAGCAAATGTGTACAACCACTTGGAAACAACCAACAATTCCACCCCCAGGCATACACCCAATATAAGTGTGTGTGTGTGCGTGTGTGTGTGTGTGTGTGTGTGTGTGTGTGTTTCAAAACAGGCAAAACTAATTTATGATTTTAGAAATCAGTACAAGGTTGCTCTTGAGGAAAAGGGTGGGATTCGTTACTGAGAGGGTCTTGTGGGGTACAGGTAATGTTAGTGTTTAGTTACACAGCATATTCACTCAGTGAACATTCATTAAGCTAACTATTACTTATTTCTGCACTTCTCTGTATGTTATACTTTAATTTTTTACAGAAAGGAACTTTTTGGCTTATTTTTTTTAACGAGTGCTGGCTCTCATGCTGCCAGGACTGGACTCCAGGCAGGAGACTTAGGACAGGTGAGCACACTCCCTGGGCCAGAGTGTCCTCCGCTTCCATTTAAGTGACTTATACAGGATGCCTGTAACGATTAAATGAATGATCTGTATAAAATGCTGACGAAAGCTGAAACTGGTGTGGCTCAGTGGATAGAGCGTCGGCCTGCGGACTGAGAGGTCCCGAGTTCGATTCCGGTCAAGGGCATGTACCTTGGCTGCGGGCACATCCTCGGTAGGGGGCGTGCAGGAGGCAGCTGATCAATGTTTCTATCTCTCTATCCCTCTCCCTTCCTCTCTTTAAAAAAATCAATAAAATACATATTTTTAAAATAAATAAATAAATAAATAAATAAATAAAAATAAAATGCTGACGATGATCCCCGAGACGTATTAAGTGCCCAATAAGTGCTAGTTACTAGCCATAATCAGGAAAGTGAGATTAAGAGCCTGGAGCCAAAGGGCCTATACCAAATTCTGGATTGGCCATTTACTAGCTCTGTGACTTTAGCCAAGTGACATCCGCCCTCTTATCCTTACATGCCCTCGCTTGTAAAAGAGAGATAATGCTGTCCTGGCCGGTTTACTCTGTGGTTAGAGTGTCGGTCTCGGGCCTAATTCCCAGTCAAGGGCATCTGCCTCAATTGCAGGCTTGATCCCTGGCCCCGTCGGGGCATGTGCAGGAGGCAACCAATTGATGTGTCTCTCTCACATAAATGTCTCCCCCCCTCCTCCCTCCTCTCCACTCGCTCTAAAAAAGAAGAAAAAAAATCAACGGAAAAAATATCCTCTGGTGAGGGTTTTAAAATAAACAAAGAATAAATAAAAGAGGGATAATGCCAGCTCAGTCTGATAGGGCTGTTTGAGAAACCACAGAGACCATGTGCACAAAGCACTCAGCACAGGGCCTGGCACAGAGTAAGGCTCAAGACACATTAGTCATTATGATTACTGATCACCATGGTAACTCTATAAATACACTTTTAGGTGGGACTCCAGGTAGTAAAAAGACTGGCTTCAGGTCACAAGCAACTGTGATTTAAACCCATTTGTGGGAAGACACAGGCCCACCTGCCAACTGGCACCCCTGCCAACCCAGAAGGGCCTCATCCTGAGAGGTTTGCCCAAACGCACAGTGCCTCTTCCTCCCGCCAGGCCGCCCTTGTCAGGATTCTGTGCACCAAGAGGTCAATGTACCCTCCCTGCCTGCCCAGCTCTAGTTGTGGGGAGAGAAGGTCAAAGAGAGAAGCCACAGTGCCCCCAGCTTTCCATGCCAGGGGCCTCTTGAGCTGCTCTCTAAAGGAGTAGGGGCAATCCTAAAGGCAGCAAGCTGGTGAGGGCTGGGGGGGGGGTTGAAGGCAAAGGGACCTGAGTGGACCCAGGAACAAGGCCCATCCCGGGAGCCCCTAATCCAATAGCCCCCCCCCCCTCCATCCTCTTCTCTCCTGGAGCCTGGATTCTTCCCATCCTCACCCCCTCAGCCCTTTCGGTTTCCAGAGGCTTGATGTTTGGAGCCAGGAACGCTCAAGATCTGTGTGCAGTCTGTTCCTCACCCCGACCCCGTTGTGACCATCTAAAGAGAAGCAGAGGCTGGCCCAGGCCAGGGGAGAGCCAGCAGCCACAATTGGGAAGAGCTTTGCCCTCAGGTTGGGGCTCTTACATTCGGAGGCAAGGATTCAAATCCAAGCTCCGCCCTGCTCCATCGGGCACTGTGGGCTTGTATGTTCACCACGATGAACCTCAGTTTCTTCATCTCTAAATTGGGGGTGCCTGTATCTACTTCACTCTGTTAAGGAGAATCAAATGAGCCATCTAAGTGGAAGGACATATATCCCAGAAGGCAGGTTACAAATGGTAACCTTTTCCAACTCTAAAATTTTACAGTAATTCGAGGTGGAAAGAGAGAAGAGGAGAGGGTACTAGCAAAGCACATGACCTTTTGCTTTGAGGAGGAAGAGACGAAACATGGGACACGCAGAGAGATGGAAAGGGAGGGAAGACAGATAGATATGAAATAAAGAACTTGGAAAGATAGATTTACAGACGGAACATGAAACCAAAGCTCCCGTCCAGTCTCCCCCGTTAGAGGAAGAAATGAAGCAGTAACTGCCAAGCGGGACCAGGTCCCGGAGCCTGCATCTACCCACCTGCTCCCAGCAGCACCCAAGGGCCCTCTGAGGGCAATGGCCTGGAGGATGGGTCTCTGCAGCGCCCGGTAACCTCTTCCCCAGGTCAAACCCCTGGGTTCACAGGCCAAGGTCAGATCTGAGGAAGCAGCTAGCTACCAGGAAGACCAGTCCCCTCGCCTACTCCCACCAGGACTCTCATTAAGGAATGGGAGCTCTCCCCAAGATCTGGCAGATCACGCAGACACCTGAGCCTCTACTCAGGTTCTCTCCACCAGCAACTAAGTAAGCAGATGTAGAGTGAGGAAGGGGAGGGGCTAGAGCCCAGAGATGAGATCACCGGGGAAACAGATGGATGCAGCTAGAGAGCACACAGCATCCCACTCCAGCCAATTCCTTTCTTTCTGGAACCCACCCTAATGCTTCCTTCCATTCTGACACCAATTCCGATGTGATTCTCCAACACCAGCCAGTGTCCTACAATTTAACTCAGTTCTGACACTAACTCCCTGGAGTTGCCATCAGATTCCACAGGTTTAGGGCTCAGTCCTTACAAGTCTTACCCTCACCACCACACACACACACATACACACACACACACACACACACACACACACTCACACTCACACACACACACACACACCCTTCATAGGCTAGTCGAAAGTCCAGATTGTCACCTCGGCTTCTGACTGACCTGCTAACATTGGGAGGTCCCAATGACCTCTTCCTTGGGTTCTATTAATTTGCTAGAGTGGCTCAAAGAAACATTTTGCTTACTAGATTATTGGTTTATTATAAAAGGATATAACTCAGGAACAGCCAGGTGGAAGAGTGCTATACGACAAGATAGGGGAAAGGGCACAGAACTCCCCTGCCCTCTTCCAGGGAGCCACTCTCCCTGCACCTCCCACCCAGCAGCTCTCCGAGCCTGTCCTTTTGCAATTTTATGGGTCTTCAGTACATAGGCATGACTGATTAAATCATTGGCTCTTGGTGATTAAACTCAATCTCCAGACCTTCCGGAAATCGATGGGCAAGGCCAAAATTCCAACCGACTAATCTCTTGATGGGTTCCTTTGGCAACCAGCCCCCATTCTTAATTACCTAAGGGCTTTCCAAAACTCACCTCATTA
Organism: Vespertilio murinus; assembly: GCA_963924515.1. NCBI lineage: Eukaryota > Metazoa > Chordata > Mammalia > Chiroptera > Vespertilionidae > Vespertilio > Vespertilio murinus. Next base: position 7,565,511 of record OZ004718.1, read on the forward strand.
ACATAACAAAAGACACCACTAAGTGGCCAATGCATTCACCACTTAGGAAATTCTAAGGGTTTTAGGAGCGCTGTGCCAGGAATGTGGAAGAATACCAAATATGTTTCTTATGGTAAATCCCAACATCACAACGCCCAAGGAGCGTCCCATGTGAGAGCTGGGGAGAAAGTGACAGGTCCTGGCAACCCACTTCTCACACCACATTAGGGGACATTCCTGGTCTCTCTCTCTCTCTCTCTCTCTCTTTCTCTCTCGCCAGTTTGATGCCCCACTGCAGTCACCTCAGTTACACCTCTCTCTCTAAAACTAGTTCTAATCTCTCTCTCTTCCATGGCAATCCAACCCTGCTCTTCGCCCACCTTTTGGGTCTGCCTGCCCTGTTGGGCCTCCTGAATGTCACAAAATGCCATTCTGGGTGAGAAATTTCAGGGACTTTGGGACCCTCTGGGGTGGCAGTGGAAGTGGGGGTGGGGGAACAGAAGTTAAAATGAAGAGTAGGAGTAAGACAGAAAGCCCTTCCGTCCTGGTTTGTATCCCAGCCCCTGGCTTTCCTGGTGAGAGGAAGTTGTGGGGAATCCCAGGAGCCCCAGGGATCCCTGCCTCTCAGCTCACCAGCCTCACCTTTGCAAGGAGCAGTCAGACCAGAGGTGAGGGATGGATGGATGGTGTGTTGTTGGTGGGAGGTTGGTGGTAAGTGAATGTTGGGTGGCCCTACCCAGTTTGGCTCAGTGGATAAAGCGAAGGCCTGCGGACTGAAGGGTCCCAGGTTTGATTCTGGTCAAGGGCACATGCCCAGGTTGATATTAATCAGCCCTAGAATGACCCCTAAACCATCCCCAGCTCCTGAGGTGGTTAACTATAAATTATTCAGTTGCAGCCCAATGCTGCTATCTATTTCGCGTGGCCTCGCTACACCCTTTTATTACACGGAAACCAAGAGCCACAACTGAGGCACTTTTGTTTCTTTAGAAATAAAGTATTGTAGGGGGCGCTGAGGCAGACGCCCGACCCGTGTTGCTTGATGAAATCGCCAGGCTGCCTGCCCACAAAGCCGGCGTTCGGTCTTCCTCAAGAAAATGAGGCAAGTTTCCTCAGGAAAATGGAGCTCGGATTCTTCCCCTTTCGCTAAAAAAACAAACCTCGGACCGAGGACGGATTTTAGGTTTTAGAGACGTGAGATAAATGAGCCGCTCCGAGGGAGCGAATATACTCCTCTCTCTTCCCACCCCAGCCCGCCCCTCAGAAAACCCTTCCTCGCTGCCACCGCGCGGCTCCTCAGAGCTATCAGCCCGGAGGGGACAAATGAGCCCTTCTCATTGGCCAGATACCCTGTCAGTCTCTCCGTTACGCCTCTAATGTGCTGCCTTTGGACAACCCCCCCAGTCCCGGATCCCTTACCTAATTGGTTCATTCGAACAGACCCCCGACCAACGCCGCCTTTCATTGGTCGATACGAAAGACCAATCGGATCCTCAGGCGGGGCCTGTGAGAGCGAGTCGGGATTGGCTGGCCTGGTTTGGGCGGGCTAGAGGAAAGTTCAAATCGCGGCGGAGCTGCCGACCTAACCGACGAGCGCCTGTGGAGAGAAGCCGCTCGCTCCGCGCTGGTCTCGTGGGTCCCGCCGGTTCAGTCGCTTGCAGGGTTCTCGAGCCCTTTCACGACCGTCACCATGGAGGTGTCACCATTGCAGGTACAGCTCGCGGAGGAGACGGGTTGTGGAGTCAGCGCGGCCCGCTAGCTCCCTGGCTGCCCGTCAGGGGTGAGACTCCCCGGGCTGGGGGGGGTCCCTCCCGCCACGACGGGGCTTGGGAGTCCGTATCCTGTGGGGACCCCTCCCCCCGTCTCCCGCGCTGCGTGTGGCCGTGAGAAGGCGGAAACCCTTCGGCGGTGCTGATCCTGACGTGTTACCGGCTTCACCCGCTTCTCGGGGGGTGTCTTTTGTCTTTACGGTTTCCAGGCACCGGATGCAATTGGGCCCCTCGAGTCGCTCTGTGGTGTAATGGCCGCTTGCGACTTCCCACAGAAAACTAGTGATGTTTTTCTCTCCTGCCCTCCGGTTGGAAAAGGGGATTGAACGGTCCTGACCCTGAAGAGGGCCGAGCAGGGCGCAGTGTCCCCCCTGGGGAGCCGGCAGGCCCCGGGGGTTCAAAATGTGCCCTTCCTGTGTCCTCCCGCCCATGGCCGCCCAAACGGGTGCTGCCGGGCCAGCATCGATGTGTGCCTGGGACACGGTGGGCACTCGGTTGATTGGGGACATAGTAGGCACTCAAGTTGATAGGGGATCATCCTGTACATCAGTGTAGATGCAAGAAGTGGGTGTATTTCATTGATATTTAAAACATGGGACGTAGTTCCCTGTCACATACATGTAGTGAGGTAATACATCTGTAAAAACGGACAGACCTAGAAATGAGATAACGTATCTGTGAAAAATAGACAAGCACCTAGAAATGAGGTAACACATCTGTGAAAATGGACAGACACCTAGGAATGAGGTAACACGTCTGTGAAAACGGACAGACACCTAGGAATGAGGTGACTCACCTGTGAAAACGGACAGACACCTAGGACCCCGGCCCCAGTGACCTGAAATCTGTGCAAAAAGATGTAAGCTCCACCCAGGCCCACCGGGAGACTGACTTGTTACAGTGTGCTTATTAAGCATGTTATGGGTAGACATGTTTATAGTTTCTGATAAACCTATAATTAAACTTCCCTTTTCTTCACCATTTTTTTAAAAATTGCTAGCCTATAAATGAGAATATGCAAATCAGCAAGACAAAGAAAAATGAAGATGCTAAAAAAAGACTGTCTATTGAAAGAATCTATCAAAAGAAAACGCAACTGGAACATATTTTGCTCCGTCCAGACACCTACATTGGCTCTGTGGAATTAGTGACCCAGGTACAACCAAGCCCCTGAAACGCAGTGACGACACGTAGTTTAAATGTGTGCTTTTCCTGGTTAATTTTCTATACATGCGTGTGCTTTGAGTGTCCACTGGATTTAGCCTAAACTATTATCTGTGTGTGCGTGTGTATTTTTTAGTCCAGAAGACCTTACAGTAATCATGATGATGAGACAGTTATTTTTACCCTATATTTATTCTATGTCCCTTTGCCTTATTTCTAGCAAATGTGGGTTTACGATGAAGATATTGGCATTAACTATAGGGAAGTCACTTTTGTTCCTGGTTTGTACAAAATCTTTGATGAGATTCTAGGTGAGTAAATTCATGTATGTAAAGATCTGCTGGTCAACTCTGTTATAAGAAGTTTCATTCCTAGCAAACCCTCTTAGCCAGAGCTGTCATTTCAGTTGTTGGGAGAAGTGATGCAGTGACGTTGAATTCTTTCCTAGAAACAATACTATGAGTAAAAATTGCTGAGTTAACACCTTGTTGGTGCTACTCTTTTGCTTGAGATTTTTCTTTCTATATATTTTTAATTTCTTTATTAAGGTATTACATATGTGTCCTTATCCCCCCATTTCCCTCCCACCCCCCCACTCATGCCCTAACCCCCCTGTTGCCTGTGCCCATTGGTTATGCTTATATGTGTGCATACAAGTCCTTTGGTTGATCTCTCCCTCTTACCCCCATCCTCCCCTATCTTCCTTCTGAGATTGGACAGTCTGATCGATGCTTCTATGTCTCTGGATCTGTTTTTGTTCATCAGTTTATGTTGTCTTTCTATATCTTATAGTTAAGGAATTTTTTTAAAAATAGTTTAATTTTTTACAAATGTGTATTTTTTTTTTTTTAGTCAACGCTGCAGACAACAAACAAAGGGACCCAAAAATGTCTTGTATTAGAGTCACAATTGACCCGTAAGTCTCTTGCTTATTAGTCTTTTGTTTCTTATAGTTCATTGTTATTGTTAGTTGCATTTTCTTGGAATTTAGTAAAGTTGACTTGTTTATTATTAATCATTACCTAGAATGTTTTTACTGATTTTAGAGAGGAAGGGAAGGAAGAGAGAGAGAGAGATGGATCCACTGCCTCCTGCACATGCCCTGATTGGAATGGAACCTGTAACGGGGTCATATGCCCTGAACGGGAGGTCCTGCCATGGTGGGCTGGGAGCCTGTATTCTGCAACCTTTTTGATATATAGGATGATACCCAACCAACTGAGCCACCCAGATGAGGCATAAAGTTAACTTTTTAAAATAAAAGTTTGAAGAAAAGAAAAACAGGACAGACTGCTAAAATGAATAATCTCTGATACCTACTATCTAGATCCAACAGTTATCAACACTTTGCCATATTTGCTTCATCTATATTTTTTCTGAGTTTAAATATTAATTACAGGCACTATGGTGCTTTAAGACACTAAATACTTCCATAACATCTCCAATAATTACCTGAAGTATTCTGGAGTTTAGAGCTTTTGAATTTTTTCATCCACATAATGCTCTTCAAATAATAAATCAGCAGGTGGTGCTAGAGATCTAACATTTCTGATTATAAATGCTGGGTGTCCATTTGTGGGTGGTCAGAATGCTTGTTTCATTTTTTTATCTTCACCCAAGGACACATTTTTATTGATTTGAGAGAGAGAGGAAGGCAGGGGGAGAGAGAGAAACATGGATGTGAGAGTAAAACATTGATTGGTTGCCTCCACTCGGGATTGAAGTTCAGCCTGGATAAGTGCCCTGACCAGGCACATATTTGCCTTCTGCTGTATGGGATGATGCTCCAACCAACTGAGCCTCATTGGCCTGGGATTCACCTTTTTATTAGCCTATTCAAAGTCCAAATAAATTCTTAGCATTTTATTGGCAAGCAGGGAAATTTACAATTCATCTTTTTCCCTCTCATATTTGCTTTACAACGAGATTTGTATGGGAAAGCTAAGAGAGCTAAAATAGTACAATGTTTCTCTTAAAAGCAGTATAGAAAAACAAAAACACAAAGATTTGACTTTGGGTTGTGGACACACTGTGCAATAGACAGATCTTATAGAAACTCACACCTGAAACCATATGATCATATTAATCAGTGTCACCCAATTTAATTTTTTTAGAATAAAAAGTTAATATAGTAATAGTTTCCAAGTTTTGTTATCTTTCCATTGAGCATAAGTCATTTCCCTTTGTCTATCCTAACATTTTAAAATTTCATATTTTTTTAACATTATCAGTGACAGCCCAGGTGTTGGAACAGGTTTAAATTTTTATTTTCCTCTTAGCTCCTATTTCAGGAGTCTCCGGAATTAAGCACAGTGGGAAAAAGAGTTCATGCTAAATTTCAGAAGAAAAATATGTACAAGAGCCATAAAGAAATTAAGACTGAATTTTAGAAATAAAGATATTTAAATATAATACATATTTAAGCACTAGCTTAACAAATTCCAATCTTCTTTTCTTAGAGAAAACAATTTAATTAGTATATGGAATAACGGAAAAGGTATTCCTGTTGTTGAACACAAAGTAGAGAAAATGTATGTCCCAGCTCTCATCTTTGGACAGCTCTTAACTTCTAGTAACTATGATGATGATGAAAAGAAAGTAACAGGTAGGATACTGAGGGGGAAAACAAACATTGTTGCTAAAAAGCAAAACAAAAAAATCTTAAATGATTATTTGTGGCATAAAGTTTTAAAATCTTTATAATTGCATCACTTTACCAGTGATTAAGAAATGAAGCTGTTCATCAGATAACAAATAGTATTTATTTGTCCAGGTGGTCGAAATGGCTATGGAGCCAAATTGTGTAACATATTCAGTACCAAATTTACTGTGGAAACAGCCAGTAGAGAATACAAGAAAATGTTCAAACAGGCAAGTGAATATTTATATATTATACTTTAGCAATTTGTGTTATTTAGTCCTAGTTTATTTGTAAGGTCACTCGAATTTTTTATCTTTCCTATTCTTTACTTTTATAGACATGGATGGATAACATGGGGAGAGCCGGTGAGATGGAACTCAAGCCCTTTAATGGAGAAGATTATACATGTATTACCTTCCAGCCCGATTTGTCTAAATTTAAAATGCAAAGCCTAGACAAAGACATTGTTGCACTAATGGTTAGAAGAGCATATGATATTGCTGGATCCACTAAAGATGTCAAAGTCTTTCTCAATGGAAATAAGCTGCCAGTAAGTTTTCTGCTCATGAGGAAATGTGTGATCGTTGTCAAAGGCAAAATTGGTTTTCATTCAATAACCATTTCATTAGTTTTGAAAAAAATCTTAGTCTATTCTTCAGTCTAATTTTTTTTTTGTACCATTTTAATTCCTATACAGGTAAAAGGATTCCGTAGCTATGTGGATATGTATTTGAAGGATAAGGTAGATGAAACTGGCAATGCATTGAAAGTTATTCATGAACAAGTAAACCACAGGTGGGAAGTATGTTTAACAATGAGTGAAAAAGGCTTTCAACAGATTAGCTTTGTCAACAGCATTGCTACTTCCAAGGTAATTTTATTCTTGAATTATTAATTATTTATATTTTCATATGTGTTATTTTTAATATGTATAAAATGAACTTGGATATTTGGCTACCTTGGTAAAAAGTAAGCTAAATTAGACTTTTGTGCTTGATTCTTATAATTTTGAGGATACTGAGCTTTACAGTCAATTATTTTTCCTCATTAGGGTGGCAGACATGTTGATTATGTAACTGATCAGATTGTGAGTAAACTTGTTGACGTTGTGAAGAAGAAGAACAAGGGCGGTGTTGCAGTAAAAGCACATCAGGTATTGTATTTTAGCCATTTTCTTTTTCCAAATGCAAGGAAGAAAAGACAGGCTATAAAATATGAGTACATTTTTAATGATTTAATGTCAACTTTTACTGCAGGTGAAAAATCACATGTGGATTTTTGTGAATGCCTTAATTGAAAACCCAACCTTTGACTCTCAAACAAAAGAAAACATGACTTTACAAGCCAAGAGTTTTGGATCAACATGCCAATTAAGTGAAAAATTCATCAAAGCTGTGAGTCCATAGAGGGAAATAAAATAATAGAAATACCTTGCTTTATTTTCCATTACTCTTTTTCAGCTCTGCAGATGATAGATAGATAGATAGATAGATAGATAGATAGATAGAATTTCATGTGACATTCAGTTTAGATCACTTCTGAATTCAGCCCATCTGCTTTCCAAACATTGAATGCCTAATTGCTCTCAATCACACATTCAAAAATCAATTCCTTCTCTCTATATTCAATTGATCTCCATATAAGGAAGTCCCCCACCCCAAAAAACAAACCTATTTCCCATCTTCGTAAAAAGGCCCCAACCAACCATTAGGTTGCATAAACAAGAAAGCTGGGAGCCTTCTCTTTATCCCCTCTCTCTAATCCATAAGAATTGTCTCTTGGCCCTTGCTTGTGTTGCTCGGTAGTTGGAGCATTTGCTGTGCAATCAAGGGTTGTGGGTTCAATTTCCAGCCAAGGGCACATACCTCACTTACGGGTTTACTCCTCATCCTCAGTTGGATCTGTGTGCAGGGCAACCAGTCAATGTTTCTCTCCCCGCCCCCCAGCTTCCCTTCTCTCTCTGAAAAAGCAGTGGAAAAAATATCTTCGGGTAAGTAATGAAAGAAAGGATCATCTCTTTTCTTAATAGGTTCTTAACATTCATACAGTTGCAGTCATTTCTTTGTAATGCTCTTGAGTAATCTTTTTATGTTAAAGCACACATTTTGTCTTCATTTTCTTTTGGAAGTCTTTGAGTTATTTTCACTCTTAGAAAAACTCTGAATTGCTTAATTTGGTCTACAGGACCATCTCTAGCCTCATCTCAGGGCACTTCCCTACAGCTTTAAATTACTGAAAAGCATAGTACTCTTCTCCTCCTCATAACTTTTTCACATGCTTATCTCTCTCCTTGAAATGCTTTAAATCTGATTAACTACTTTAGGTCTTCAGTGTCATTTCCTTAGGAAAGCCTTTACTTTCTACACTTCTCCCCTACTAAGTTTGTTCCAGTATAACACTGACATAGACTATTATATGTAGCATTTTTTTTATTTATCCATAACATTCATTACACTTGTGATTTCTCATTTTATTTCTGTCTTGTCTTTGTTGTATATTAAACTCCATGAAGAAAGGGACCATCTCTAATTTTTTTAACTGCTAGATTTTCAACATGTAGTTCAGTGTCTGGCACAATATAAGTGTGTAGTCAATAAGTATTTATTGAATGAATGAACCCAATGGAACCAGCTTCCTCAGTAGTGATAAACTGAGACAGGAAGACGTGCCACCCTCTATCCAGAGATCATATTTCTATCTCTTCAATATATATATATTTAAATTACTTTTTTTAAATTGATCTCAGAGAAGAGAGAGAGATATAAACATCAATGATGAGAGAATCATTGGTCTGCAGCCTTCTGCTCGCCCCCTACTGGGGATGGAGCCCACAATAGGGACAAGTGCTCTTGAAGGGAATCAAACCTAGGACCCTTCAGTCCACAGGCTGAAGCTCTATCTACTGAGCAAAACCAGTGAGGGCTCTTTTCAACCTTTAAATTATTTTTATGGGAGCTCATTTATATCCTACATTTCTGACTGAAATCTTCTTCCTTAACACGAATCTTCTTGTTTTCAGGCAATTGGCTGTGGTATTGTAGAAAGCATACTAAACTGGGTGAAGTTTAAGGCTCAAGTCCAGTTAAACAAGAAGTGTTCAGCTGTAAAACATAACAGAATCAAGGGAATTCCCAAACTTGATGATGCCAATGATGCAGGTACACATTCATGTTTCCACATTTTAAATCTTATAGTTGTTATTTGCTTTATTCATTAATAGCATACCATGAGTATTTTTTCTTGGCGATTAATATTTTTACTCTTAAAAAATCAGTAGATTCCCTTTTATTAAACATTTAGGTCATTTCCAGTTAAAATAATGTTGAGATGATTGTTTTGGATATAGAACAAGAAAGTTCTATATTGATCTATAAGAAAGGGAAAAGTTTACTTTGACTTTCTTAGGTTCCTGGCTTGGTCTGAAAATTAAACTAATAAAGATAAACAGGAGGAAAGTGTACAGATTAATTTAATGTAAACTTTACAAGACATGGGAGGAAATGAAGCCCCAATGAAATAATTAAACCTGGGTATTTTTATGCCAGGTTTGATGAAGAGTGGAAAGTCATGGAAAGAAATGAAAAGTAAAGAGTATGGGCTAAGTGCAGTAAGCTCAACGAGACCTATTTATTGAGATTCTTCTCAGTGTCCCTCAGTCTTCAAGTTAAGAATGCTCCTTTCCTCTGGATATATGGAGGGCCCCTCTCACAATGAGTCTTATGACCTGCTTCAAGAGGGATGAAGTCAGAGAAATCTTCCTTCTACTATTTTCTAAAATTCCTTCAACTTAAAATATATGCCAAGATATCATATTTTGGAGTAGCATATAATAAACCCCATCGTTAACAAATACTTTTCATATAATATGATCAAATAAATGTTTAATAGCAGTAGAAAATGAAAAATTAGCCTAAGGAACTAAGCCTCCTATTTACCATGAACTTTAGCTAAAATGTATATCTAACGAGAGGCCTGATGGACGAAATTCATGCAGGAGTAAGCCTTCCTTCCCCCGGCTGCCAGCACTGGCTTCCCTCTGGCACCCGGGACCCTGGCTTCCTTTGCAGCCCTGGTTTCATCTGGAAGCTTGTCCAGAAGGACATCCAGTCTAATTAGCATATTATGCTTTTATTATTATAGATTATTAGCTCCATTTTACTCCTAAGCCACTTGTTATAAACTATAAATTACTTGAGTTTTATCACAAAGCTATTAACAATCTGTCTGAGGTAATATTTGAGGTTGAACTAAATGTGCCAATAATTTGTGTATTTTTATTTTAGGGAGCCGAAACTCTGCTGACTGCACACTTATTCTGACTGAGGGAGACTCAGCTAAAACCTTGGCTGTTTCAGGCCTAGGTGTGGTTGGGAGAGACAAGTACGGGGTTTTCCCTCTTAGAGGAAAAATACTCAATGTTCGAGAAGCTTCTCATAAACAGGTAGAATATAAAACTATCTTCAGAATTGCCATCTAGTTTTATAATGCAGGACTTCGTGCTTATGTTTCATTCTCTCACTGGGCATTTTAAAATGTGTTTTAGTTTTTGTTATTTTAAGAAATTGGATACACAGAACCTACAACCTATGTGTGTTCCCTGGCCAGGAATTGAACCCATAACTTTTTGGGGTTCAGTGCTCCAAACAACTGAGCCACCTGGCTAGGGCTATTAGCATGTCTTAATTGTATCTGTCTGATTATTAAAATATCCTATATAATAAAAGACTAATATGCAAATCAACTAAACTGGAACAACTGGTTGCCATAATGCTCACTGGCCTGACCAAGGAGGGGTGGGAGTGGTCAGTGCAGGAGCTTCCCCTGGTGGTCAGTGTGCTCCCACAGGGGTAGTGCCACTCAGCCAGAAGTCGGGTTCATGGCTGGTGAGTGCAGCAGTAGTGGCAGGAGCCTCTCCTGCCTCCACAATAGGAGCCCTTCTAAGCCATCAGTAGGCCATCCCCCGAGGGCTCTCCGACTGCGAGAGGGCACGGGCTGGGCTGGGGGAAACACACAGCCGCCGCCCCCCCCCCCCCCCCCCCAGTGCATGAATTTCGTGCACTGGGCCTCTAGTAGGCTAATAATACCTTAAAATACCAGAGTTCAAGAAAATCCAAGCAACATACACTGTTGTATTTCTTTGTTCTTTTCACATTTATAAACATTATATGTCAATTTCAGATAATGGAAAATGCCGAAATTAACAATATCATAAAGATTGTGGGTCTTCAGTACAAGAAAAACTATGAAGATGAAGATTCACTGAAGACTCTTCGTTATGGGAAGATAATGATTATGACAGATCAGGTCAGATTTGCTTTTCAGATACTTTAGATTATTACAGTAAATTAAACATACCTTATTGTTGCATTGCTTTCCTGCAGTGAAAGGAAATGAACTTGGAGCTCTGGTCATTATCTCTAATCAGTATCTAAGCAGATATAGTGTTATGTTTATATCATATGTACACTACATAACAGGTTAATAGTCTGGATTCGAATGGTCTTTGAATATTTTAATTGCCTTTTTCATTAATCCCTATAAGGGGGGAAAATGAGAAATTATCCAATATGTCACTCATAATTTTTTGAGTTCCTAAACAGTTCTATGTTTGGTCTTCCAAATATTTCTAGGACCAAGATGGTTCCCATATCAAAGGCTTGCTGATTAATTTTATCCATCACAACTGGCCCTCTCTTCTGCGACATCGTTTTCTGGAGGAATTTATCACTCCCATTGTAAAGGTATATTAACTTCTAAGATACCATAAAGGATATTTTAAGGCCCTACTTCTCAAGCCTACATACACACATAACCCAAGTAGAGTATGGTGATATGTGGGAGTAAAGCCTCAGCAATGTGTACTTTACCACAGGTGTCTAAAAACAAGCAAGAAATGTCTTTCTATAGTCTTCCTGAATTTGAAGAATGGAAAAATTCTACACCAAATCATAAAAAATGGAAAGTCAAGTATTACAAAGGTTTGTAACAAAACTCATATAGAATTCTCATTTTGTAATATACCATTCTATAAAAGATTATATGGAATAACTTGGTATTCTTGGTTATGTAGGTTTGGGCACCAGCACATCAAAAGAAGCTAAAGAATACTTTGCAGATATGAAAAGACATCGTATCCAATTCAAATATTCTGGTCCTGAAGATGATGCTGCAATCAGCTTGGTGAGTTTGAATTGTATTTCATACATACACTCGTTTTATAAATCACTGCTTTAGCTAATCAGTTGAAATATTTTTGTATAATAGAATGTTTTCAGAAAGCATATCCCAGAAAAAGGAACCAGATATTTTAGAAAGCTGAGTTTTTGTTTTCATACAAGAAATATTTTGGAATCTATTAGTACAGTGACATTTTTTTCATCTGCTAATTTTTGTAGGCCTTTAGCAAAAAACAAACAGATGATCGAAAGGAATGGTTAACTCATTTCATGGAGGACAGAAGACAACGGAAGCTACTTGGCCTTCCTGAGGTAAAAATTTTAAATATATCCCACAAAATGTACTATTTACTGAACTTTTAGGATTGATATAACAAATTTAAGTTACTGAGTAGCTATTTTAGTAAAAAGTGTAGTAATCGATAGTTATATAAGTATTCTTATTTAGAATGCTACACAGATGTATTGGGCATAAAAAAAATTACAAAGACAGTGCACTTTTTTTCTAATTGTGCTGCTTTATCTTTAAAACAAAATTACTTCTTCCTGCCTGGTATGGCTCAGTTGGTTGGGTGTGTCATCCTGTGTATCAAAAGGTCACTGGTTCTATGCCCAGTCAGGGCACATACTCTGGTTGTAGGTTTGATCCCTTGTCAGTGTGTATGGGAAGCAACCAATCAATGTTTCTCCCTCTCTCTCTCAAAAATCAATAAAAATATATTTAAAAAACAAAATACTTCTGCAAAAATGTTTAAATACTTCTGAATTTTTAAAAAATATTTTTATTGATTTCAGAGAGGAAGGGAGAGATAGAAATATCAAAGATGAAAGAGAATCATTGATTGGCTTCCTCCTGCACACCCTCTACTCAGGATAGAGCCCACAACCCAGCATGTGCCCTTTACTGGAATCAAACCAGGGACCCTTCAGTCCACAGGCCGATGCTCTATCCACTGAACCATACCAGCGAGGGCAGTACTAAATTTTTAAGGGCTTAATAACTATCTTTAAAATATTGAGAGGTTTCTTTGTTTTATTATTTTAAACTAGATCATGTAATACTCTCTTTGGTCCTTCAGGATTACTTGTATGGGCAAACTACCACATATCTGACGTACAATGACTTCATAAACAAGGAACTTATCCTGTTCTCAAATTCTGATAACGAGAGATCTATCCCGTCTATGGTGGATGGTGAGTTCCAATTATTTAGTCTGTATTTGTCATAACATAGAAATCAATGCCCAGAAATGGTTAAATTGAGGATACTAATATGTGCACTTCTTTCATTTTGAAGGTTTGAAACCAGGTCAGAGAAAGGTTTTGTTTACATGTTTCAAACGGAATGACAAGCGAGAGGTGAAGGTTGCCCAGTTAGCTGGGTCAGTGGCTGAGATGTCCTCTTATCATCATGGTGAGGTAAACACGCAATCTGTGTTTCCTGAAAGCATTATAGTAGAAATGTCTGCAAAAGTATTCTCCAAACACCTAGTGAAAATATAAGCCTGGTACATTTGAGGTAGAGAATAATTTGGTGAAATCTGCCAAACTACATATGTGTTTACACTGTGGCCTAACAAATCTATTTCTGAAAATATTCCTGTAAGGATATTCCTAAGTCCGCAAGGATCTGTGTTCAAAGATTTTTATTATAACTTTGATGTTAAATTTAGACATCAAAAGTGTCCAATGATTGGAAAATTGTTATAAACTGACACATCTATGCATAGCATCATTGATATAACTGAAGTAAACCTGTGTATACTAACATTGAAGATTGTCCGTGTCCTATTGTCAGCTGGGGGGGAAAAAGGCAGAACAATACTTAAAGCAAAATGTCTAGAACAATATGTTCGAAATTATTGACTTTTATTAGCCCTGGAAATTAAAAAGGGCGATATTCCAATTTGTTATAAATATCTGAATTGTTTGACTTTGTACAAACATACATTCATTTTTTTTATTTTGTGATTGAATTGTTTTTTTAAAGAACTAGATTGCCTATAAGTTTCTAAACTTTAAATGTAAAGATTGTCTTGCTTGTTGCTTTCAAAAATATAGTAGTACCCCTGGCCATTATGGCTCAGTTGGTTGGGCATTGTCTCGTACATTGAGAGGTTGCTGGTTTGAGTCTGGTTGGGGGCACATACCTGGGTGGTGGGCTCCATCCCCAGTAGGGGGCATGCAGGAGGCAGCTGATTGAAGTTGTGCTCTCCCTAAAAATCAATAAAACTTTTATTTTTTTTAAATAAAATACAGTGGGGACCTAGTAAATGATTGTGATTTGTTAAATGCTTACCATGCACCGGGTACAAAAGATAAGTCAAATATGTATCTTACTTCAAGGTATAATCACAGTTTAACCAAGAGGGACAGCACCAACTATAGAATAAAGTTATACATGCTAGAGTAGAAAAGAAATGAGTGATCTATTGTAACTTAAGTAATTTTTTATTCTACTCTGAATGAAGAAAGGAGCTGTGCCTTTCTTGATTAAAATTATTGGAAGGCAAGAGCCCTGAACTTGGAGCCCTAAGTCTTGGTTAAAGAACTACATCCGCCATGTACTTATCTGGGGAAAATCAGTAAACATCTATATCTCATAAAACCCTTACAGGATTATAGTAAGGCTTAGTCATAATAATGGGTATGTATTATTAAAAGTCTACAGATCAGATTAACACATCTTTCCTTCTCCAGATGTCACTAATGATGACCATTATCAATTTGGCTCAGAATTTTGTGGGTAGCAATAATCTGAACCTCTTGCAGCCCATTGGTCAGTTTGGTACCAGGCTGCATGGTGGCAAGGATTCTGCTAGTCCTCGATACATCTTCACAATGCTCAGGTGGGTAATGCTTTCAATTTCTAGTGAATTACCATTTCCAATTTTGAAGTAATATGAGGTTTAATAGACAAAATAATATAAAAATTCAATCAGGAAATGTACTTTTGATGCAGATGCTTAGAATATTAATTTTTTTAAACTATTCATTAAAGCTTAATTATGCTACTTTTGCAATGAGCAGAAAGACAAAATTCTATTTCAGTTTGATAGCCATAGCCTTTGTATCCTTTAGAAGTATTATTTCCTTGTGAAACTATAAATGTTTTTACATGCATTTCTTATATTTTCTTTTATCCAGACATGTAGCCATGTCTGGATTTGTCATAACTAGGAGAGCCATGCTACTGGCATCTAGTGAGCAGCAGTTAGGATACTACTAAACACCCTCCAATGCACAGGACAGCCCACAACAAAGAATTATCTGACCCAGAATGTCAGTAGTGTCGAGTTTGAGAGACCTTGCTGCAGAATTTAAATCAGAGTAAAGGGCTTGATTCTTCCTAAATACCACAGTTGAAGTCTTACTTCCTTTACAAGTCTGTGGAAAGTACACTATGAATGGTCACTTTTCAGCTATCATCACATTTAACCTTTCAGCAGTACTGAATAGAGTTGATCACTCCATCCTCCTTAAAACTCTTTATTTTGACCTCCAAAACATCAGACTTGATTCTCATTAGTCTTTTTTTTTCTTTTCTGGATATTCTATTCATCTTCCCAACCTCTAAATGCTGGTCTGCCTCAAAGCCCCATCGGATCTTTTTCCACTACCTATTCTCAGTTCCCATTCATAATGATACCTCATCCATACAGTCTCAACTCCAGTCCCGAATCTAAACTTTTATATGCCCAGTTGCCCACTTATTTACCACTTGGATATAAAGTTTGGTATCTCAAACACAAATTCAAAACAAAATCCTGTCTCAATAAATAGAATGCCATCCTTCTAATTTTCAGGCTAAAAACCTTAAAGTCACTTAGGGCAGCCAATTTTTTAAAAATAGGTCACTGGAGCAGAACCTTCCAACTGCTTCGTTTAGAGTAAGATCCAAAGCCCTAGGTTAACTAACCAGTCCTCACATGATCTATGCACCCACTCCCGTATTTTTTATTCCATTTCCTATCTCTGCTTAGAACACACCTGGCCTCTCTGTCCATACATGCCGGGCATACTCCCTCTTCAGGGCCTTTTACTTCACTGGTCCATTGTGCTGGCAATCCTCCTGCAGATAACCTCCGGGCTGATTCTCTCGATTTCTTTTCTTCTCAAACATTATCCTGTCAGAAAGTACCTACCATTTCTTGCACCCCTTTAATCACTCTTACCTACTTTATTTTTCTTAGCATTTATTGCACCCCCTTACAAAACCTAAGTTCATTGTCTACCTCCTATATTAGGATGTGAGCTCCTTGGAAGCTGAGACTTAAGTCTCTAGTGCCTGGCACAATGAAAGTGCTCAATAAATATTGTTAAGCGAACGTTAGCAAGTAAAGCTGAGGTAAATCCATGTATTGATATGAGGTAACATATGTCTTTTTCATTAAAGTTAAATACCAAAGCCAGTATTTTTGTAGAATAACATTCTTTGATTGTTTCCTTCAGTCCGTTGGCTCGGTTGTTATTTCCACCAAAAGATGATAACACACTGAAGTTCTTATATGATGACAACCAACGTGTGGAGCCTGAATGGTATATTCCCATTATACCCATGGTGCTGATCAACGGTGCTGAAGGAATTGGTACCGGGTGGTCCTGCAAAATCCCCAACTTTGATATTCGTGAGGTTGTGAATAACATCAGGCGTCTGATGGATGGAGAAGAACCTTTGCCAATGGTAACTATTTTGTGTGTATTAGGAATGTTCATTCTCCTCTGGTTTCAATTCAGTAGACTATATGATTAAAGAGGCTATAAGTATACAATTTCACACCGAAATGTGAGATTTATTGTTTTATGCTATTGTGATTTGTGTTTTTAGTGTCACATTTAGAAAACATTCTTTTTTTAAATACCAATTTAGCTTCCAAGTTATAAGAACTTCAAGGGTACTATTGAAGAACTGGCTCCAAATCAATATGTGATTAGTGGTGAAGTGGCTATTCTTAATTCCACAACCATTGAAATCTCAGAGCTTCCCATCAGAACATGGACCCAGGTAAGTAATGGGGGAGGTGTGTGTGTGTGTGTGTGTGTGTGTGTGTGTGTGTGTGTGTGTGATCAGCCAAATACTTTTTATAATGCTTGTTAACTATTCAGGAGCTGGTGTTTCAAATACTTACAAAAGGATTATTTCTTTAGACATACAAAGAACAGGTGCTAGAACCCATGCTGAATGGCACTGAGAAGACGCCGCCTCTCATAACAGATTACAGGGAATACCACACGGATACCACTGTGAAGTTTGTTGTGAAGATGACTGAAGAAAAACTGGCTGAGGCCGAGAGAGTTGGACTGCACAAAGTCTTCAAACTCCAAACTAGTCTCACATGCAACTCTATGGTATGTCTTATGTTTAATAATAGATCCATATGTTTACAATTTATACTAAGAAGATAATGCCAATTTTAAGAGAAAATCATAGTCTACTTTTATATTTTGAAAGAATAAAGTCATTTCTCGAAAATCATTGAAGTTTAGCCAATTTGGCTATTCTTTACTCTTGTGTGTTTTTTTCCAGGTGCTTTTTGATCATGTAGGCTGTTTAAAGAAATATGAAACGGTGCTTGATATTCTAAGAGACTTCTATGAACTCAGGCTTAAATATTATGGATTAAGGAAAGAATGGCTTCTA
This sequence comes from Vespertilio murinus, assembly GCA_963924515.1. Lineage (NCBI taxonomy): Eukaryota > Metazoa > Chordata > Mammalia > Chiroptera > Vespertilionidae > Vespertilio > Vespertilio murinus. The sequence continues at coordinate 7,582,881 of OZ004718.1, forward strand.
GGAATGCTTGGTGCTGAATCTGCTAAACTGAACAATCAGGCCCGTTTTATCTTAGAGAAAATAGATGGCAAAATAATCATTGGTATGTTTTGGGGATAATAACTGTCTGTACTAAACTACAATTGTGCCAAACTTCCTTTAAACATTTTTGGAAAGAGTAATGGTGGGGAGGGAGGACAAAATCCATTTAGTTGGCTGGCTACTTAAATGCGCATTTCTTTGAAATACTTAATTAGGTGTCTTATAGTTTGAAAGATAGTTTTCACTAGATTGAACATCTTGAGAAATCAAGATTTAGGTGGCATTTAGACAGAAAAGAGCTTGAAGAGGTTCCTATGTAAATTAATTGATCCAGAGAAAAGTCTTATAGGAAACTAGAGGCCCAGTGCACAAAATTCATGCACTTGGGGGCAGGGGAGGGTTCCTTAGCCCAGCAATCAGACATCCCTCTTGCAGTCTGGGACCCCTCGCTTCTTACTGCCTGGCTGAGCAGTGCTCCCCTGTGGGAATGCACTGATCACCAGTGGGCAGCTCCTGTGTTGAGCATCTGCTCCCTGGCTATCAGTGTACATCATAGCAACCATTTGTTCTGCCATTTGGTTAATTTGCATATTAGGCTTTTATCTATAATAATAACTATATCTATAATAATAAAAGTAATATGCTAATTCAACCAGACGTCCTTCCAGATGATCTGGACAAAGCTGTGAGGGAAGCTGGTGCCAGCAGCTAGGGGAAGAAAGTCCTACTCTTGCACGTATTTCATGCATCGGGCCTCTAGTATGAGATAGGGCTTTTGAAGTAAGATTATAAATGGCTTCTATTATAAGTAAATTGTATACTTAAGCCTGAAAGGTCATGTCTTAGGGGTTTTTTAAAGACATTCTAGCTCTGGCTGGTGTGGCTCAGTTGGAGCATCAGCCCATACACCAAAAGGCGGCAGATTTGGGGCACATACCCAGGCTGCAGGGTCCACCCCTGGTCGGGGCACGTGCAGGAGGCAATGGATCAGTTCTCTCCATTCCTTTCTCAATTTAAAAAAAAAAAAAAATGAGGCAGGGGTTCGGGGGTTTCATTGACCAAGAAGCTTGAAATAAAAGGAAGGTGGGCTGGAGCCATCCAGGCTCAGCCAGTTGGTGTATGGATGGTCAAATAAATTTGTAATACCTCACCAAAAAGAAAAAAGGAAGGTGAAAAGAGACAGCTTAGTTCTGACCAAGGTTAACTAGGAAAGCTGGGCAACTAACTCGTGCTTCTAGGTTATATTAGCAAGTCCCCCAAAACATGACAACAGGAGCTCCTAGTGATTACAGGAGATTTTCCTGGTGTTACACAAAAATGTTTAATTTGTTACATCTTTGATTTCATGAATATTTTAAAAAATAACAGTAGTATATCAGCCCCTTAATTTCACAGTTATTATTGCTTAAAACAAGGCTAAAATAAGTAATATTAGACATGACTCAAAGAAAAACAAAAAGCAAAGGTTATATTGACTACTGTAAACATTGGAAGAGAGGATCTATAGGAAAGGGGAATGAGCCCTGGCTAGGTAGCTCAGGTGGTTAGAGTGTCATCCTGATATGCCACAGGGGCAGGTTTGAGCTCCAGTCAAGGCACATATAAGAATCAACCAATGAATGCATGGATAGGTGGAGCACAGATCAACTTTTCTCTCTCAAATCAGTAAACTGAAAAAAAAAATTTTGTTTTGTAAGAAGAGGGGAACGAATGCAACATGGAAAAATCAATATTTGGATGGTGACACTAAAAACTTGCCTGGTCAGATATTGAAATTTTTAAAAACCAGGGTCCATAAAGCAAAGATAACTTTGGATTATCTTTTGTTAAGAGTTATGATTAGATCGTAATCTCATATGATTTGACTGCCCTCTTGTGGCAATTTACATTTGTCAGTGTTTTAGGGCGGTGATTTACAACTGGTGTGCTATGAGAATTTTTAAAAATGCAATACCTGACTATTTAGTCAGGGGCACTGACCACTTTCCCTTAGATTGTCAAATTAAAAAATGACAGCAGCCAACACAACAATAGCTGTCCAGTGTGAATGAATTAGCATTACACCTGTTTTTGGTTAGGTCAGCAAAAAAATTTTTATGTGCAGTAGAATTTTAGTATGTGTGCCATGAAATGAAAAAGGTCTAAAATCACTGGCTTTAAGGAGAATACTTAACTGTAGCTGACCCTTGAACAACATGGGATTTTTTTGGTGTCTTTTTTTTTTTTTTAACCCTCACCCAAGGATACATTTTTATTATTTTAGAGTGAGAGGAGGAGGAGAGGGAGAAAAACATTAATTTGAGAGGGAAATATTATCCATAGGTTGTCTCCCATACATATACCTGACCGGGAATCAAACTCACAACCTTTTTGGTGTACAGGATGATGCTCACACCAACTGAGCCACCTGGCCAGGGTGATCCACACAAATTTGAACTGTGTGGGTACACTAATTTTTTTTAATACTTTGGAAAACTCTGGAAGGTCTGTGACAATTTGAAAAAACAACAACAGATGAACCTTGTGACTTTCTTAATATTTTCTTTTCTCTAGCTTTATTGTAAGAATACAGTATATAATACATATAACACAGAAAATATGTGTTAACCGACTGTTGATGTTATTGGTAAGGCTTCCAGTCAACAGTAGACTGCTAGGAATTAAGTAGGAGGGGAATCAAGTTACATGGAGATTTTCAACTATTCAGGAGGTTGGTGCCCCGAATCCCCACATTGTTCAAGGGTCAGCCGTATATATCAGAATGTACAAATTTATGCAAAATAAAAACAGTTTACTAGTTTCCAGTTCTGAATTACTGTGGTAAAATCTTATTACTTTCCTAAAATATTACTCAAAACCAACTATTACCTCTGTTTATATTTTTGTAAATAGAAAATAAGCCCAAAAAGGAATTAATTAAAGTTTTGATTCAGAGGGGATATGATTCGGATCCTGTGAAGGCTTGGAAAGAAGCCCAGCAAAAGGTAATTTCTTGGTTAACATTTTTATATGTTATTAAGACTGTATAATCTAGTGTCTGTGTTTCACATTTCCTATTAAAACTACATTTTAATTCTTCCCATAGGTTTCAGAAGAAGAAGAAAATGAAGAGAGTGACAATGAGAAGGAAACTGAGAAAAGTGACTCTACAACTGGACCAACTTTCAACTACCTTCTCGACATGCCTCTGTGGTACCTAACGAAAGAAAAGAAAGATGAGCTGTGTAAACAAAGAAATGAAAAAGTGAGTGATGGATGGTACATTTTGCTTAGTTATATTCTAACCGTGAAAGTAAAAACTTGTGTGCTTCATGAAAATGCTATTTATGCATATAAATTAACTCTTAATTTGCTGACTATCTTATAAAGGAACAAGAGCTGGAAACATTAAAGAGAAAGAGTCCATCAGATTTGTGGAAAGAAGACTTGGCTGCTTTTATTGAAGAGCTGGAGGTGCGTATCTTATAATGTCCGTTTTAGAATTTTTACTAGTGAAATAATAGATTCTATCAATACACCTCTTTATCAAGAAATTTCACAGTTGGCAATAGAAAGAATATGGAGGCAAAAGGAAATATTCCAAGATAACACATAAAAGACCAAACTGTGTTAAACTAGGTAGAATAAAGTAAATGATGCAGGGGACATACTAATCTGGAAGTTTCTGGACAAAGAGGAAAAGGAAAGGAGGGCAAGAGTTGATTTTTTGATCTAATGGGACTAAGAAGATAAGAATTTAAATGTGAAAGAAGACCAACCCAGCCCAGTCCTCCAAATCATCCTAAAAGGACAGAAACAGTTTATCTTCAGGGCTAGCTAATTAGTAGTTTCGAAGATCCTGTTAATTTCACTATTTGGTGTTCCTGCATTTTGACATAAGAAAAAGCATTTCATAAATGAAGTTAAAAGGATTACTATGCAAATTTATATTATTGCATTCAGTATGATGTGTAGCTTATAATCAGTTGATTGGATAAGTATACATTACTAGAATTGCATCCTTATTTTTTATTTCAGTTTACAATTATACCCCTAACGTACTTTGCTCTTTTTATCCTCAGAAAAACTCAGTGATAAAATCAAGAGTCGAATCCAGTCTTCTATCCCCACACTGTTCAAAGTGTGTCTTAATTATATTTTCACTGGTGCAGTCGTATCCCTTAGCTATGGAACGGGTTGTCACAAATTTATTTTAAGATATAACTAGTTGAAACCCATTTAATTGCTGCCTTTTATGCTATCCCTATAAAGTAATAAAGATGTTATAATGCCTTTTTTAGCTTATAAACTTGCTTTCTTCTATCCAATTTTTAGGCTGTTGAAGCCAAGGAAAAACAAGATGAACAAGTAGGACTTCCCGGGAAAGGGGGAAAAGGAAAAGGGAAAAAAGCACAAATGGCTGAAGTTTTGCCTTCCCCAAGTGGAAAAAGAGTCGTCCCCCAGGTGACCTCAGAGATGAAAGCAGAAGCAGAAAAGAAAATTAAAAAGAAAATTAAGGTAATACTCTTGAAAACATTGTACATAAAACACTTTATGCTTATTTTCACATAAAATTGAACAAATTATAAGTTTCCTACTCCCATAGTTTGGAATTTACCCTATATCTAGTCATAACATTCCTTAAAAAAAAAAAAGAAGAAATTATTGGTTGATTTGAGAGAGAAAAAATATTGGTTTGTTCCAGTTAATTATGCATTCATTGATTGATTCTTTCATGTACCCTCACCGAAGATTGAACCCACAACCTTGGCATATCAGGATGACACTGTTTAGTAACTGAGCTGCCCGGCCAGGATATAACATTCCTTTCTTATTAGCCTGGTTTTTTAATGTTTAAATATCTTGAAAAAGTCATACTTGTACCTATTCAGAGTTCTTAACCAGACCCAAAGAAAATCACTCTTTGACCTGATAATAGATTTGTATACTTGACCTTATATTATTCTAAGTACAGTAAATCCTTGATTTTTGCAGACCTCAAAATGGACAAAATTTCTAGTCTGTATGTCACATGTGAAAAATAACACCTTATTAACCTTTAAATGCTTTTAACCAAGATTTATATAATTAAGTTAACAAGTTATATATTTTTTTGTTATTCATTGATATTTTTAACAAATTTTAGGGAATAGGCTATATGTTGGAAAAAACACTAGTGATTTTGCCAACATAAATAAAGATTACATTTCTATAACTATATTCTACATATTTAAATCAAAGTGTCACTGCTCATAAACAATATTCAATGAATGATTAGCACGTGTTCACACTGCATTTGTACAAGGTAATTGGTTCTCTTGTCAGTGGTGTGACTTTCTACAGTAGTTTTAATACATGCTAAGTCAATGTTCTGACATGTGCTAAGGCATGCCCCAGCAGTGTGCACTTGTTTACTCAAAGTGATTGGTGAAGGCACACATTGATTAGATCTATTCAATATATAATTTTTTCTGTGACATTAAACTTCTAACTACACAAGTGAAAACGGATAAACTCACTAATTTTAAATATACACATTCAGAAAATCTAATTTGTTATATAATGGACTTTCAGCTTTAACGGGCACTCCCCTCTCCCGAATATATCTGTTACATCGAGGTTTTACTGTAATAAAATTTGGCAGAGCTTGACCATTCTCATCTTGCTGTCCTTTAGAGTGAAAGTACTGAAGGAAGCCCTCAAGAGGACAGTGTGGAACCAGGAAGCCTAAAACAAAGATTAGAGAAGAAACAGAAAAGAGAACCAGGTATTAAACATTTTAAGGAAATAGTCAAATTGAGATAAAATTGTGTTCGTTACCTAGCACATTCCACATAGATATTCAATAAATTCTTAGTGCATTACATGAAGGAGAGCTACATCTGAAGTAGCTTGAACCTCACTAATGTTGTTTTGGGGATTTGATTTGAGTAGAGATCATTTTGTAATGAAATATTTGTTAATTTGGCAACTTGGATTCTTCAGTTGGGATCCAAAGAAAACAAACTCAGTTCATTAGAGTTCGCCTTCTAGCCAGTTAAAAGCTTGAGTACAGAGACCACATCTTAATCATGTTTATATATTATCCCTAGAGTTTAAGATTAATGCCTTTATTGAGTATCTACTTTGTTTAACTTCCTCATTGACATATTGACATGCCAAATTCACACTTTAAAGTGGACCGATTAATGGTTCTGCTTTTCTCCAAAGTTTTAGAACAATTTCTTGCACCCCAAAAAACACTGTACCCATTGAAGGGCACTCCCTATTTCCTCCCAACTCCTCCCCACCCCCACCCCCCAGGCAACCACTAATCTAATTCTATCTCTAGATTTACCTATTCCAGACGTTTCATATAAATATAAATAATGTTTTCTTTTGTGTCTGGCTTCTTTCACTTAGAATAATGTTTTCCAGGGCCATCCAGGTAGTAAACATGTATCAATACTTCTTTCATTTTTATTGCCAAATATTTCATTGTAGAGATACTATATTTTGTTTTGTTCATCAGTTGATAGGCATTTGAATTGTTTCATTGGGAGGAATTGACCTCCAGGCCACATGGCTGTGAGGTCCGGCTGTGGCTACATGGGAGAGCTGCTGTGCAGGAACACCGCATGGAGCAGGATTGCTTTAATGGGACTTTGGTGCTCGCTGAGCCTGCCCCATGAGTGTGTTGCTAATGGGTGTGTACAGATATAGTCTGCTATGGTCTGAAGATGTCCACTGGGAGTGTTGGCTCTAGGGCAGCTGTGGGCAAACTACAGCCCATGGGCCGGATCTGGCCCATTCAGCTGTTCTATCCGGCCCGCGGAGCCGAAAGAGCGGAGGGTTCTCTTGCTCTCCCCTCCGCTCCTTCACCAGCAGCCCAAGAGGAGAGTGCCAGCATGGTCAGGTTGCTTTTGTTCCGGCCCTCCAGTCTAGTTTAAGAACCCGTGTGGCCCTCGAGTCAAAAAGTTTGCCCACCCCTGCTCTAGGGCCTCCAGAGAGGTACAAAATCATCCACGGCCAAGAGCCACCCTGCAGGTGCTATTTGTATTGGGTTTGGAGGTGCCCAGGCAAGGTGCAGCTATGAAGCAAGTTAGGCTCCTGATCCAGCAGGGTCTTGGTCTTTTATTGCTAAGCCCAGCTGCAGCTTGTTTGAGATATTTTAGCAAAGTCTGAGGCCTGAGCAAGGACAGGCCACTGCAGAGAGATTGGGTGGGGTTGCAAAATAGATTGGGCAGGGTCTCAGGGAATAACCAGGGCAGAGCAAACACATAAAGACTACGAGTCAGCCCTGCAACAATATAATTAATTAATAAATAAATGGAACACCTGAGTCTCCAACAGTCTCCATATCACTGAGCCCCAATCCCTGCTGGGGTGGGTGGGTGGGTGGGTGTGTGTGTGTGTGTAATTGATTTTTTACAGAGAGGAAGAGAGAGGGATAGAGAGTTAGAAACATCGATGAGAGAGAACAATCGATCAGCTGTCTCTTGCACACCCCCCACTGGGGATGTGCCCACAATCAAAGTACATGCCCTTGACCGGAATCGAACCTGGGACCTTTCAGTCCACAGGCTGACACTCTATCCATTAAGCCAAACCAGTTTCGGCCCTGCTGGGTTTTATAGCCTATAGTTATGGGACTTCTTTTCCCAGCTCTGGGAGCCTGGGCTGGGGGGGAGAGGGGCCTGGTATGAAGCTGGGACCAACACATATTATGGGGTTCATTGACCAAGCTGTATGCTCCATGAGAAGAAACTTCTGTTTGTGTTCACCATTGCATTCCAATCCTAGCACAGAGCTCAAGAACTACTTGAAGGATGGATGACAGAGAAAAGCGGGTCTGAGAATATGTAAAGTTGGCTTATCTCCCTTCTAGGTATCAAGGCAAAGAAACAAACTACACTGCCATTTAAACCAATCCAAAAAGGAAAGAAGAGAAACCCCTGGTCTGATTCGGAATCAGATATGAGCGGTAATGAAAGTGATTTTGATGTCCCTCCACGAGAAATAGAGCCACGAAGAGCAGCAGGTAAGAAAAACTGATGAATATGTAGATATACTAAGAGACTTTAATGGCCAATATATTTCAGGGCAGTTAATCCCAGAAATTGTTCTTAGAGCAGTAATTATATTAAAATTTTTTAAACTAAATCATCTTTTAGGAAATTAAACTGAAGCTTAAATCTTCATAAAATGTTATATCAATCTGTGGATCAAATAGACTGTTACCCTCTTTGATTCCTTGTATATCTATGTTTTTAATAGCAAAAGCCAAATTCACAGTGGATTTGGATTCAGATGAAGATTTCTCAGATATTGATAAAAAAAGTGAAGGTGAAGATGAAGATTTTGTCCCATCAGATGCTAGTCCAGTTAAGACCAAAACTTCCCCAAAGTAAGTATCTTTTCTCATATGGGTTTTATCGTTATTATTTTTAATAGCTGATGATGTGTTCTCTGTTGTTTGACACATTTAGAATTGGTTTTCAGAATTGGTTTTAGAATTAATTTTTTTCTTCTAGACCTACGAACAAAGAACTGAAGCCACAGAAGACCGCCGCGTCAGGTGTGTATTAAGTAAAAGGAGTGAGCCGTCTGCTTTCCGGGTGCCCAGACCACCGGGTTCTAATGCAGACTACATTAGCCACACTGCCTTTGAAAATAAAAGTGGGTTCTCGTTAGCATTGCATTGATGTTGTTCATTAGGTTTAACTTTGCAAATAAAGAGGTTCTGCACTTAGGGTGCTAGAAGTATAATGTGTTGCCCGGCCGCATGCCTCAGAGGTTGAAAGCTGACCTATCAACCAGGAGGTCATGTGACAGTAAAGAAGACAGCGGCAAAAAGTAAGCCTAAATCTTAGAGATGTGTTAATAATATTGGATTAACTAATATTAGTTACCACAAGTGAATCTTAATTTTTTTATCTCCAAAATTTACTATTGATATTGAAATTAAATTCCAAATGAAAGTAAATCTAATCTTTATAGATGTTGATAATAACAAATGGTGGTCAAAAGGTTTAAGATTAGCATGTTTCTCAAAATGCCAGACATTATCTAGCTCATTGCTATGGCCGGGACAGGATTTATACACAGTTTGCAAATGTTTAAGATAAAACATATACTTATTTTTTAAATGGATGCTTAAGAACACTGATTCTCTAATGTGTTTTCAGCTCTATTAGATTATCTTTTTCCTGTATTTAGATAAGCCGTCAACAGGTTACTAAAGAAAGTTCGCAGTGAGGACAGTTCATCTGAGCGCGGCATGATGAATGCTTGTGTTGACTTGCAGGTCAGTCTTCCACCTCCACTACAGGTGCCAAAAAAAGGGCTGCACCAAAAGGAACCAAAAAGGATCCAAGCTTGACTTCTGATGTCCCTCAAAAGCCTGATCCCCCCAAAACCAAGACTCGCCGCAAAAGGAAGCCATCCACTTCTGATGATTCCGACTCTAATTTTGAGAAAATGATTTCTAAAGCTGTCACAAGCAAGGTCTGTGCTTATCCTAACTAATTCTTTGCTGTAGGTAGATTTTGGTTGTTTTTTTTTGTTTTGTTTGTGTGTGTGTTAATCCTCACCCAAGGATATTTTTCCATGGGTTTTTAAAGAGAGTGGAAGAGAAGGGGAAAGACAGAAATATTTACGTGAGAGAAACATATCAGTTGGTTGTCTCCCGCACGAGCCCTGACCAGGGTCCGCGGAGGCAGAGGAGGAGGAGCTTGCAACCGAGTTACTTGCCCTTGACCGCAATCAAACCTGGGACTCTGGGACACAGGCCAACACTCTATCCACTGAGCTAACCTGGTTAGGGCTGCTGTAGGTATTTTAAAACATAACCAAGCTATGCTCTTAGTAATTTAGCATGTTTGTAAGAAAATTTAAATCCCAATTCATTAGCTTTTACTGTATTTACTTGAGTAATAAAGATACATACCTCTTAGTCCATGAGAGAGTTGTCTCTGACTTAGATGACATATTTTTTACATTGAAATCCTGCTCTCAGGTTAACATGTGCAAATTACTTTGGCTTTCCTCTTAGAAATCCAAGGGGGAGAGTGACTTCCATATGGACTTGGACTCAGCTGTGGCTCCTCGAGTAAAATCTGCACGGACGAAGAAACCTATTAAGTACCTTGAAGAATCAGATGAAGATCTGTTTTAAAACTCTTTTAAGTAATGACAAAATTACCTCAGTCCTTTTTGTTTGTTTCCTCCCCTGTGAATTTCGTTTTGGGGAAGCTAGTTTTAATCTGGAATCATCAAAGTGAAGTGTGTAGACCACAATGGCAATGTCCCTTACCCCTTTATAACATCGTCTGAAGGGTGATCCATCTCATGGGCATTGTTTTCTTCTCTGCTTTGTCTACGTTTTTAGTCTGTTTTTTCTTTTGTCTTTAAAATCTGATTTCACTTCTGAACTCTAGAGATAGTTATGTAGTAGTCACTTCAGCATAATGTAGTTTATTGTCTCTACATTAAGCTAGAATTGGAGCACTTTGATATAAAAGTGTCTGTCTGCTGTACCTCCTTTGCTACTTTCATAAATATGAGATAAAGCATGATTAAGTCTCTGTTTTCTCTTCGTTGTATAAGTAATTTTCCATCAGATAGGATTTTGTAGTCTAGTACAAAATATATGCCCCACTCAGCCTGTTTTTGAATTTTTGTTCAAGTAATAAGTTGTTAAAATGCTTCATATTCTTCAGAATATCAGCAGAAGCTAAAAGAAAACACCCTGGCTGGTTAATCTCAACACAGACAATAATAGGATGAAGGAAATTATACCATAAGTTATGTGACTATCTCAACTTTTGACTTTTCTTGCTGCCTCTGAGTCTGAATTTCCCAAAAACATTTCTATAGAGTGCTGGATGGCAGAAGAGTGAGATCAACATGTACTCAGAGGTCTTACGTATTTTATTGATGCCATACTCAGCAATGAAATGAATTGTTATATCCATTTAGGAAATCTCTATAATTTTCAACTTGCAAACTTTTTTAAGACCTTTCTGCCTTTTACGTTTGTGTGACGTCAGTGGTGTTATCAATGTTCTTGTAAATATTTGCTATGTATTTCTATTTAGCTTAATTCCAACAATTTTGTACTTCAATAAAACATTCTAAACATTGCAACCCATTGATTGTCCTTTTTTCTCCCTGCATTATACCTTTTTCTTACAGTAAAGTCCCTCTTCACTTCTTTTTTTAATAAACATTTAGACACTTTTCTTCAGTTCCTTGTGAGAACTATTCTGATCCTATTATAATGTTCCTGATTGCCACTGGCCATAGTGGTGGGTCTAAGACAGGGGTGGGCAAACTTTTTGACTCGAGGGCCACAATGGGTTCTTAAACTGGATCGGAGGGCTGGAACAAAAGCAACCTGACCGTGCTGGCACTCTCCTCTTGGGCTGCTGGTGAAGGAGCGGAGGGGAGAGCAGGAGAACCCTCCGCTCTTTCGGCTCCGCGGGCCGGATAGAACAGCTGAAAGGGCCGTATCCGGCCCAAGGGCCATAGTTTGCCCATGGCTGGTCTAAGAGATAGGCATCATGACCTAATAGGTCAATCAGGTTTTTCCTCCAGGGATTTTTGTACATGAGTACTATTTTTCTTCACTCAAAGGGCCCTGGCCCTAATCAGTAAAGAGTTTTAAATATGTGTGTATATTTTTAAACAACTCGCTACTTCAAAATTTTTTCTTGTTCGTTTGTCAACTATTTTAATAAACCTAGTCAACTACTTGATATCAGTAAATTGGGGGAACTGGCTAATTAAAAAAACCCAATATTAGATAAATCCAACCCCTCCTCACATCTTACACCAAAGTTAAGTTCAAATATACTAAATATTTAAATGTCAAAAATAAAACTATTTTTAGCCCTAGCTGGTTTGGTTCGGTGGATAGAGCATCCGGAAATGTTTCTGGTTATTTTTCTTTATAAAGAGGGTGTATGATTTTCGTCCATTTATTTTGTAAACAAATGTGCACTCACCAGACAGGGATTTCACCTTTGATTTGTAACTTGCTTTCTTTTTATAATCTCTTTTTATTGACCGGCTGCCCCCTGCACACCCCTGGTATGTGCCCTGACTGGGAATCGAACCATGACCTCTTGGTTCATAGGTTGCTGCTCAACCATGGAGCCACAATCATTCTTAATGAGTAACTTGTATTCCTCATTGTACCATAATTTAAAATTTAGGTTACTTTTTATTTTATCAAAGAAATGTCAATATTTTGTATATGGCTTTTTGGGATATAATTGTAGACTTACACGTACTTGTGAGAAATAATACAGAAATCCCTTACAGAAGTCCGCAGGCCGATGCTCTATCCACCGGTTTCGGCCCAGAACTTTTTAAAAAAATCCTCACCCAAGGATGTGTTTTTATTGATTTGAGAGAGAGAGAGGGAGAGAGAAACATCGGTCAGTTGCCTCCCATACGTGCCCAGTCAAGGGCTGAACCTACAACCTGGAAAAATAATAAATGTTACATGTTTTCTTGGACAATGAAAATACTCTTCCTGGTTATAAAAGTAATGCACAGGTTCCAGTTCTAATGTGAGGCTGAACAGCTACCACTCCCGGGACCAACCTCAGGCGCTTTTCCCATTCACTCTTGCGCTGCACATTGCACACCCGAGCAGATGTCTGCAGGCTGTGTGGAAAACTCTGTCATGGCTCGTTGTTATGTGCCAGCTTGAGTGGGCCGAGGGATGCCCAGAGAGCTGGCGAAACTTTTCTGAGTGTGTCTGTGACAATGTCTCCAGAAGAATTCAGCATTTGAGTCAATAAACTGAGCAACTTAGCTGGCGTGGCTCAGTGGTCTTTCCGGCCGTGTTCCTGAGTGAAGTAGCGACAGTAGATACATCCCCACGCAGGGAAGGATGGTGCCACCACGGTGCCCTAAAGGTAAGAGTGACATGAACCAGGAGCTCACGGTTTGATTCCTGGTCAGGGCACAGGCCCAGGTTTCGGGCTTGATCCCCAGTGTGGGGGGTGCAGGTGGCAGCCGATCGATGATTCTCTCTCATCGATGTTTCTAACTATCCCTCTCCCTTCCTCTCTGTAAAAAAAAAATCAATAAAATATATTTTTTTAAAAGGAAAAATAATAATAAATGATAGAGCCCTCTGCGGTCCCAGATCTGTCTCCTGCTTCTGCAGTGTTGGGACGGAACAGACCCAGGGACGTCCCTTCTCCGACCTCTCTCCAGCCTCTTAACCAGTCACCACCTCCAGAACCACCTCCAGAACCACCTTCAGAACCACCTCCAGAACCACCTCCGAGACCAGCCAACATGCCGGGGTTTTCCTACCTTAACTCCTCATTGCCGAACAACCACGAGCTCCCACATTCGTCAGAATTATTCCACCAAGGAGGAAGCCGCAATCAACCGCCTGGCCAGCCTGCCTCCGCGGGCGCCCACCCCTGCCTCTCTCTGGGCTTCTGTTTCGAAGGCAAAGATGTGGTCGTCGAGGGCACGGGCCACTTCTTCCGAGAGAGCTGTGGGAGGAGCGTGGGGGCGCTGAGCGGCTCTTAGTTGTAAAGCCAGTGCAGGGCCACCTTCTCTTCCCGGACGTGCTGAAGCCTCCCCAAGGCGAGAGGGATAAACTCGGGGCCGTGGCAGCGCCTGGCCTTGGAGAGGAGCCTGGCCCAGGCCCCTTGGGAGCTGCAGGCCCTGGTTCTGCCCGCGCAGACCCTCAGCTCCGAGACTTCCTGGGGAACCACTTCCGGGGCGAGGAGGTGAAACTCATCAAGAAGATGGGCGACGCCTGACTCACCTCCGCAGGCTGCGGCCCCGGGCGGGGCTGGACGAGCATCTTCCAAAGGATCAACCTAAAGCACGACCAGGAGCCTTCGGAGCCCAGAGGCCTTTGGGGGGCCCCTCTGCACCCCCTGGTGCCTAGCTCTTACCTGAGCCTCTCCCTGAAGCCCTCTCCCAGGCACTGGACCAAATGGAAACAATAAAGCTTTTTGCAGCAAAGGAAAAGAAAGGAAAGAAGGAAGGAAGGCAGGCAGGCAGGAAGGAAGGAAGGAAGGAAGGAAGGAAGGAAGGAAGGAAGGAAGGAAGGAAGGAAGAAAGAAAAAGAAAGGGAAAGAAATGCAAAGAATTACTGAGTTTTGCCTATTCATTTGTGAGGATTAAAAATGCTTGCCAAAATCGGTTTGGCTCAGTGGACAGAGCTTCGGCCTGCGGACTGAAAGGTCCCGGGTTCGATTCCAGTCAGGGGCATGTGTCTTGGTTGTGGGCACGTCCCCAGTAGGGGGTGTGCAGGAGGCAGCTGACCGATGATTCTCTCTCATCAATGTTTCTACCTCTCTATCCCTCTCTGTAAAAAATCAATAAAATTATATATTTTTAAATGCTAAGCTTGGTGGGCACGAGTTCGCTTCTGGGTGCCGCCAGAAAGCTTTCCTGCAGCCCCACCTGACGACTTACCTGAGGAAACAGTTTGCAGCGCTGCTGAGCTGAGTTCAGCCCAGAGCCGCCTTCACATTGTCTGTCAGCCCCATTAAAGTGGGTGCTGGCGGGGTGACTAGAGGATAGTCCCCACCAAAGCATCTTCCGGGGAGCCTGTTCCGTCTCTTCTGTCTCTACAGCCCGCAGGTACAGAAGGGTTCGCAGATGATTGAACGCCCAGGCCCGCCCCCAGCTCATTTGCAAAAGGCTGGCCAGCTGCAACGCCTGACAATGACATCTCTGGAGCAGGAGGTCAAGTTGCTCTTGAAAACTAGACACTATTTGTTTAGTCCAGCAGTCAGCAAACTCATTAGCCCACAGAGCCAAACATCAACAGGACAACGATGGACGTTTCTTTGGAGAGCCAAGTTTTTTCAACGTAAACTTCTTCTAACGCCACTTCTTCAAAACAGCCTCGCCCAGGCCGTGGTATTTTGTGGAAGAGCCACACTCAGCATGTGGCTCGCCAGCCGCAGTTCGCCGACCACAGGTCTAGTCAGTTGCATGCTGACTGCGCTACACTTGTTGGTTGAGTTCATCCTGTTTACAGCTGGTCTGCAACATATTGTGCTACCTTTCAACGTTTAGCAAGAGCCGAAACCGGTTTGGCTCAGTGGATAGAGCGTCGGCCTGCGGACTGAAAGGTCCCGGGTTCGATTCCGGTCAAGGGCATGTACCTTGGTTTCGGGCACATCCCCAGGAGGGGGTGTGCAAGAGGCAGCTGATCGATGTTTCTCTCTAATAGATGTTTCTAGCTCTCTATTCCTCTCTGTAAAAACAACAACAACAAAAAAAAACAAAAACAAAAAAGCAAGACTAGCACTTAGTAAGCATGGCCCAGACCATGAGACCCTGGTCACACCTAACAGACTTGGAGGAAGCAGAGGAAAGAAGCCTGCCCAGAGGGGACAGAGACGTGTGTGACGATGACTCAGCGAGAGTCTTATTCCCTCCTGTCACCTCAAAAGAGTTGCAGTACAGACCAACGTGTTCTCCTCTTCAGAGCAACTTGATTGAGGAATAATTTACATGCATAAAATGTACAGGTGGATGACTTTTGGCAAATGTAAATACCTACATAGCCACCATCACAGCCAAGACAAACTATTTCCATCTCCCGGAAAAGTTCTTATGTGTCTCTTTAACCCCAACCCCAGACAAGGATTGATCTGAATCTCACTACCACAGGTTAGTTTTACCTATTTTATTTTATTTTTTTATATATTTTATTGATTTTTTACAGAGAGGAAGAGAGAGGGATAGAAAGCTAGAAACATCGATGAGAGAGAAACATCGATCAGCTGCCTCTTGCACACCCCCCTACTGGGGATGTGTCTGCAACCAAGGTACATGCCCTTGACCGGAATTGAACCCGGGATCTTTCAGTCTGCAGGCCAACACTCTATCCACTGAGCCAAACCGGTTTCGGCAAGTTTTACCTATTTTAGAACTTCATACCAATGGGACCATTCAGTATGGGTGCTTCTGTGTCTGGCTTCTTCCATTTGGCACTCTGCTTTTGAAATTCATCCATGTTGTTGCTTGTATCAATAGTTTCCTCTTGCCCTGGCCGGTTTGCTCAGTGGTTAGAGTGTGGGCCTCAGGACTGAAGGGTCTCAGGTTCAATTCCAGTCGCGCTTGAGGCAACCAACCCATGTGTCTCTCTCACATCGCTGTTTCCCTCTGTCTCTCCCCCTCCCTTCTAAAAAAAATCAATGGAAAAACCATCCTCAAATGAGGGTTAACAACAACAAAAAATGTTTCCACCTATTTTATTTTATTTCTTTTTAGAGAGGGGCAGGAAGGGAGAGAAACATCAATCTATCAGTTGCCTCGTACACACACCCTGACCTGGGATTGAACCTGCAACCGAGGCATGTGCCCCGAGGCAGGTGCACAGGGCGACGCTCCAACCAACAGAGCCACACAGGCCAGGGCTGGTCCCCTGTTGTTTGTGTTGTTTTGTTTTGTTTTTAGTTGCTGACTATTATTCCATTGTATGGATGATTTATCTTTTTACCTGTTGATAGACACTGAGTTGTTTCCAGTTTGAGCCAATTATAAATAAAGCTGTTAGGAACATTAGCATGTTTTTTATAGACACATTTTCTCATTTCACTTGGGTTAGGGTTAGGGTTACAGAGAGGAAGAGAGAGGGATAGAGACTTAGAAACATCGATGAGAGAGAAACATCAATCAGCTGCCTCCTGCACAGCCCTCACTGGGGATGTGCCCGCAACCAACGTACATGCCCTTGACGGGAATCGAACCTGGGACCTTTCAGCTCGCAGGCCAGCACTCTATCCACTGAGCCAAACCGGTTTCGGCTAAAATATTTTTATTAAAAAAAGAAAAAGAAAAAGCATGTTATCCAGTGATCAGTGCAAAGAAAACAGCTGAGAAAAGGGCTAGGAAGTAGGGGTTAAGTTCCACTTAGGGTGGCGGTGAGGCCTCACTAAAAGGCAACATTTCCGTAAAGACTTTCACACGTCAGAGGCCCCGGGGAGAGGCGATACAGCCGGTCCTGCTGCGGCCCCGTCCTGGCTGCAGACCATCGAGTGCCTGCGTGTGTGTCTGCGTGTGGCAGACATGGCAGCGGCCCCACAGCCAGGGGGGTCAGGAGCCCCACAGCCGGGGGCAGCGCGTGTCTGGGGCAGGGGAGGGCGTGCCCGGGGCAGCACGGCCGACTGGAGCCGCAGCCACAAGCCTGGCGAGCATCAGCAACACCTCCGGGCGGGCCGGGCTATCGGGGGAGAGGACGGCCTGATTGCAGCGTCTCCTGGGTCTGGCCTGCGGCCTCCGCGGCCGGCCGGGGACACGACAGGGCGAGCCCGGCTCTCCTCCGCCCCCCCTTCCCCATCACCACCTCCGCCACCTCCCGCCCCGCAGGCGGGCAGGCAGGCATGGCCGTGGGTTTTTCTGGGCTGGGCCAGTGGGCGGACCCGGCGGGGAGCAGGGGGACCGGGCCGGACCGTTCCTGGACAGTCGGGGGTGGCGAGGTGTGTCCCGGAGTTGGGGGTTGGGAAGCAGCTTTGCCAGAAGCAGGGGGAGGTCAGGGGGTGAGGTCTGCAGTGCCCCCACCCCGCTTCCTGTTTGTGTGTGGGTGGGGGTGTGTGTGTGTGGGGGGGGGGCCCAGCATGTGCTTTCCCCTTGGACTTCCTCCAGGACAGTCCCTCCCCACCCGCCCGTTCCCGGGGGAGCCGGCACGAGGGTGGAAAGAGTTGGGGTTTTTCCAGGCTGGGCTGGGCCCCCGAGCCAGAGGGCGCCTCTCCCAGCCCTTCCTGACACCAGCCCGGGGTCCCTGTCCACATGGAAAACCCACCACAGCCCCCACCCACCCACCCAGGCTGGAGGGGAGAGGAAAAGCCCCGAGCAGGTGAGCCCTGGCACCCTTCCCGCGCAGGAAGGGTGGGCAAGGCCCAGCCCTGTCCCCCTGTCCCCGTGCCCACCAGCCCGGACAAAGCCGGGCCCGGGACACCCCCCGGGAAGGCGGCCGGGGCCACGACAGGCTCAGAGCCCGGAGGGTCAGGCCGAGGCTGCGGCCCGCTCGTGACTCGCTGTGTGACGGAGGCCCAGGCCCTTTGGGTCTCAGCTTCCCTCCCGCCAAGGTCACCGCCCTCTGCCCCGCACGGCCGGCCCGGAGCAGGTGCACGCGTGAGGGAGGGCCTGGTGTGCAGGTGGGGAAACCTCCTAGAAAGACAGGGTGTCCCCCACACACACCTCCCGGCTGCTCAGGTCCCCATGGGTCATCCGAGAGCCACAGGAGGTGATCCATTCAGAGCCTTATGCTCTCTGTCTGTTTCCCAGGCTGTAAGACAGCACGCTCCCCGAGGAAGCCTGGGGCCACAGACTTTTCTCTGACTACCCGAGGCAGCCACTCCTGGTACCTAAGTGTTTTTCCCTGGGAGGCGGGGGTCTCCTGGCCCGGGTTTTGTCCTCTGTGGCTTGGCTGGGGGTCGGTTGCAGTCGCCTTGGCCGACCCCCCAGGAGCCTGTGGCCCAGAGGAGCTCCGAGGCGGTCCCAAGGTCAGGAGCAGAGCTGGAACCGGGGTCCCCCCGGCTTTGCTGCCTCTGAAATGCCAGCGCCCCCCGCACCCGGCACCCAGCCGCCCTCCAGCCCTGGGGTCCCCCTTTACAGAGACTGTTAGTTGATGGCGGATCCGGGCCTTCCAGTGTGGGGGAGTCTGCCGGGGACCGGCTTCCATAAGGATTCCTCAGTAAGGGGTGCAGCCTCCTCCCCCGTTTCCAGATGGAGACACGGCGGTGGAATTGGGGGGAGGGGGCGGGAAAGGGAGGGCTGGCGGAATCCAGGGAGGGGTGTGTCCCTACGTCTGTTCCCCGGGGTGGACCCAGCCAACAGGGTCACCCTGTCCCTTTAAGAGCGGGGGGAGAGCTAGCCCCTCTCGGCCATCCTGTCCTGTCACCCGTCCCGGCCAACTCGGAAAGGGAAAATGAAAGAGGGACCAGGAGGAGCGGGTCCCAGACATCTCCCAAGATTCCCCGCTCCGCTTTGACACCTCAGCTCCAGGAACAGGGTGAGTGGGGTCGCCTGAGGGTCTGGGGGTGCCGGGGGCCTGTGGGGCCTGTGTGAGGGTGTGTTGGGGAGCCCCTCTCAGATGTGGGGAACTAGAAGCCGGGGCGCCAGGGGGGGGGGTGAGAGAGGCCTGGGCCGCATCCCTGCCTCACCGGGGGCGGCGGGCAGAGGACGCCAGGGCAGAGGACCCTTCCTGGCGGAGGTACGGGGTAGGACGCCTTCGTGTCACCCCACAGCCCCGGGAGAAACCCACGTCAGTGGAAAGGGCAGAGAAAGAAGACGGTGGGGTACCAAGCTGGGTCTGGAGTCCTGGGTTCGAGGCCCCCCCTCTGGCCCAGGGAAAGCAGCCTGGGGCACCTGGGGCACCGCTGGGCTCTGCTTCTGCAGAGGCGGGCAGGCGGCCCTGGGGGTCTCCGAGGCCCTGGCCTTCGAATCTAGGCTCTGGAGGGACCTACGGCCCAGCTGAGCAGGCCCATGGGTCAGGCTGGAGCACCCGGCGGGGGCTCCTCCCAGCAGCACCCCTGGGCCCCAGGGAGAGGGGGCACCCCTGCTTGAGACTCACCAAACCCCCCCTGCCCCCACCTCCCCTTGCTCACTGCTTTGTTCCCACCAAATCCCTGCTAAACCCAGACCTCGCTGGCCCCGGACTCACCGGGAAGTTAGAGGAGGCCCCCTGAGCCCACTCCTGGGTGGTGGTCGGGGTGATGGTGGGGGGGCCCCTGCCTGCGGCCGCTGACCCCCGCCCCCCGCCCCCAGCGCCATGGGGGAGTGGGCCTTCCTCAGCTCGCTGCTGGACGCCGTGCAGCTGCAGTCGCCGCTGGTGGGCCGCCTGTGGCTGGTGGTGATGCTCATCTTCCGCATCCTGGTGCTGGCCACGGTGGGCGGCGCGGTGTTCGAGGACGAGCAGGAGGAGTTCGTGTGCAACACGCTGCAGCCGGGCTGCCGCCAGACCTGCTACGACCGCGCCTTCCCGGTCTCGCACTACCGCTTCTGGCTCTTCCACATCCTGCTGCTGTCGGCGCCGCCCGTGCTCTTCGTCATCTACTCCATGCACCAGGCCAGCAAGGAGCCGGGCGGCGGCGGGGCGGGGGCGGGGGCGGGGGCGGCGGGGGCGGGGGCCGCCGAGGGGCCGCCGCCGTGCGCCCCGGGGCCCCCCGGGGGCGCCCGCCCCGCGCCCCGCGCCCGCCGCGCCCGCCGCGCGCGCCGCTGCTACGTGCTGAGCGTGGCGCTGCGCCTGCTGGCCGAGCTCGCCTTCCTGGCCGGCCAGGCGCTGCTCTACGGCTTCCGCGTGGCGCCGCGCTTCGCCTGCGCCGGCGCGCCCTGCCCGCACACGGTGGACTGCTTCGTGAGCCGGCCCACCGAGAAGACGGTCTTCGTGGTCTTCTACTTCGCCGTGGGGCTGCTGTCCGCGCTGCTCAGCGTGGCCGAGCTGGGCCACCTGCTCTGGAAGGGCCGCCCGCGCCGCCGCCGCGGGCCCCGGGCGCGCGGGGAGGCGCGGAAGCTGCTCCCGCCGCCGCCCACGCCGCCGCCCCCGCCGCCCACGCCGCCCGCGCCGGCCCCGCGCCGCCCCGCGCCCGGCCCCGACGCCCCGCCCGCCTACGCGCACCGGGCGCCCGGCGCCGGCGGCGGCAGCGAGGGCGGCAGCGGCCGCAGCAAGGCGTCGCTGGCCACGGTGCGCCAGGACCTGACCGTCTAGGACGGGCCCCCGGCGCGGGGTGAGCGCAGGCGGGACCCCCCGCCGCAGACGGAACCCCGCCGCCAGCAGACGGAACCCCGCCAAGCAGTGGCTTCTGCGGGACCCGTTCCCGGGACGCCTCGCCTCCTCCGGGCGGCTGTTGGCACCTCCCTGTGCTCCCAGCCGCGCTGGGGCACCGACGGAACCGGGGCGGGTCCAGATGCCACGGTCGGTCCGTCCGATCCCGGCAGAAAGGGGGGCGCCAGCGGGAGGGGAGCAAGCGGAGCGTCCAGCGGGGTCCGGGGGGGTGACCTGCTTGTTTTGCTGGGGACGAAAAGCAACGGCGACTCCAGCACCCCGAGGCCCGCCTTCAGACAGGCGTGGCCTCCGGGTGGGCTCCCTGTGTGTGTGTGTGTGTGTGTGTGTGTGTGTGCGCACGTGGACACACGTCCACCGTGGAGGCGTGTGCATGTGCACACGGAAAGCCTCCGGGAGCCCTCGTGTGTGTGCACGCAGGTGGGATCCTGTGGCAGCTCTGAGTGCACGTGTATATGCACAGGCACGTCCTGTGTGGGCCTGTGTGCGCCCTGTGTCAGCTGTGTGTGGGGGGAGGGGGGATCTCTGATACGCAGTGTGGGTGGCCATCACAGGAAGGCCAACATCATCTGTTCGGCTCCGGGGCACCATCCACAGGTGGCAGGGCCCTCCTCCTCGAGGTGGAGTGGGGGTGGGCAGTGGGCCAGAGAGGAGACTTTTCGCTTTGAGCTCCACCCTCCTCGCCCTGCTGCTGTGTCCCCCCGGTGGTTCACAAGCACCCCTGCGTCCCTTCCATACGCAGAAGAAATCTCCCCAAGACCGGCTCCCGGCCACATCCTCCCCCTCCCGGGGAGCAGGAAGAGCTGTGGCCAGGCTGCCTCCCGTCCCGTCTCTCCGCTGCCCCGTCTGCCTTTCTCCGTCCGTCCGTCCGTCCGTCCGTCCCTGCCCCAGTGGGCTGCTGTCCGGAGGGTCGCCCAGGACCCACGTGCCACCCAGGGCCAGCCTCTGACTGCACCCTCACACCTGCCGCAGCTGCCATGACTCCCTCTGCCCCATGTTCTCCACTTCCCTGGCCCTCCCCGCCCCGACCCTCTCCTCCCCGATCCGGTCCCCCTGATGCAGGCTTCCCCCCCCCCCACCCGCCCTCCCTTCTCCTGCTCCCTCCAGCCTCCTCCTCGGCTCTCTTGCCCAGACTCCACACAGCAGCCTGTGGGCACTTTATAACTAGCCCTCCCTCTGCCCTATGGGCTCCCCTGTGCTCAGAGTAGGTCCAGCACCCTGCCCCCCACCCCCACCCCCACCCCCTCACCCCCAGGCCTGCGCTGAGGCTGCCAGCCCATGGCTCCGGCTTCCCCGGTGTCCGGCTCCAGTCCACACCCGGGTTGCTCTTCCTGCCCACACCGCGGCCCGTTCTGCCTCCACGTGGGCCGAGGCCAGGGCTGTTGCTGCTGAGCCTCCCGCACTGCCCAGGACAGCGCCGGGCACACGATGCCGCTGGTGCTGCAGCGGCTGAGAAGCTGCCCCACAGCGATGAGCGGGGGCCGCTGTGGCCACCTCGGGCTCCGGAGGGTCCCGGCAGCAAAGACACTGCCCCAGGAGGGCACTGTGTAAACACGGGGGCCACGGCTCTGGCCACAGGGGGCACCCTGTTGGCATTCAGTGGGCAGGGACTCGGGGTGCCGAGAGGCGCTCCCCACTAAAGCATGTCCCTCTGAACACTGACATGGTGAAAGCCTGACTGTTTTCCACACAGGCCATTAGGGGGGCCCCTGGGGGGAAAGGGGTTCGCATGGTTTTGTTATCCACTGGCAGTTCTAATTGCAACCTCCAACCATACTCTCTAACTGTCCCGAGCTCCACGTACACCGTGGCTTCTGACCCTCTTCTTCCTTTAAATCCAAATGTGTCATTAAAAACAGAAGCAGAGCTGAAACCGGTTTGGCTCAGAGGATAGAGCGTCGGCCTGCGGACTGAAAGGTCCCAGGTTCGATTCCGGTCAAGGGCATGTACCTTGGTTGCAGGCACATCCCCAGCGGGGGGGTGTGCAGGAGGCAGCTGATCGATGTTTCTCTCATCGATGTTTCTAACTCTGTAAATCTTTCCCTTCCTCTCTAAGAAATCAATAAAATGTTTTTAAAAAATTAAAAACAAAAACAGAACCAGACATGAGATGACGTCACGTCTGCCCCGTGGTTGTGCCCCCCCAAGATTTACATACTGAAATGCACGCCCCCTGTGTTGGTATGTTGTGTTAAATTTCATTTCCGTTTCACAAAGAAAATGTGAGAAAATATTACTCTGTCCCACGCTCCCGCCAGCCACGGCCAGGCGGTGAGATAAGCGAGGAGCTGCCGCCACCTGGTGGCGGATGCAGAAATGGCAGGCGGACCCCGGGTTTGTGCCCGGGAATCTTCCTGCCCAATCTCGCTGCCAACTGTTCTGAACTCAGCTTCCACTGCCGCCTCCCAGGCCCCCCCACCGCCGACCTCGGCGTTGGACGCTTCCTTCGGGGCTGCAGAGATCCGGGGAAGAGCCCTGGCTGAGAGGTGGGGGCCCCGAGTACTGCCCCCCCATCTGCCCCCAACCTGCTGTGTGGCCCTGGGCAGGGGCACTGCCCTCTCTGAGCCTTGATGTGGGCTGTCTGAGGAGTGGGCACAATTGGTCTCAGGACTCCGGAGGGCTGCCACACGCAACCCTCTCAACCGGGTTCTCCTGCAACCTGTCCTCCCAGCTCCCTGCCCGCGGGGCCACGGGGGAGGGGGGGGTGGCAGGGAGCAGGACAGTCCTCCGGGAGGCAGGACAGTCCTCCGGGGGCCGAGGGATGACAGGCTGGCCTCCGAGCTTCTCTCCCAGTCCCGTGCTCCTGTGAGGTTGCCATGAGCCCCTGATCCAGGTCCCCATGCCAACTACCACTCTGCCGTGAAGGTCAAGTCTGTATCCGCTCCAAAAATAGAACTCTTCTCTTTTTAAATTGATGTTGGGGGGGGGGGGTGAGGAGAGAAAACATCGATGAGAGAGAGCATCCGTCGGCTGCCTCCCACACAGCCCCTCCTGGGGATCAGGCCTCAACTCAGCATGTGCTGGATTCAAACCACCCTTCTCTTGGTGCATGGGTCAACCACTGAGCCACACAGGCCAGGCAAACTCCCCTGCCGTTAAACAAGCCCCAGACCCAGTCTCCCCTGGGATCTGGGGCCGGCACCTCCCTGATGGCAGTTTCTCCCCCTCTCCCTTCCCCCCCCCCCCCAGACGGGGGCGCCCTGACGCAGGCCAAGGGCTTCCTCAGAGCAGCCCTGTCTCCGGCCGCAGGGTCTCCAAGACCACCGCACAGGGGCCCCCGGGCTCCCACCGGACCCCCCCCCCCGGGCCCGGCCCCGGCCCAGAGGCCGAGGGAAGGCAGTGAGGCAGCAGGCCGAGGCAGGTGTAGAATAAATAGAACTTTATTCTTTATCCAGTAGATCTCAGTGGAAAGTCCCACAGTAACAGGTGCACCAGCGGGCTCGGGGGGGTGAGACCCCCACCCTGGGGCAAGGGGGCGGGGCAGAGCCAGCTCCCCGAGCCCAGGGGTGCAGGGGACGAGGGGGGACCCCCTTAGGCCCGTCCTGCGGGGCAAGGAGGGAGCATGGGGTGGGGGGGGTTGGAGGGGGGACAGGCCAGGGAAGTGGAGGAATTCAGGCCAGGAGTATCTGCCGCCGGCCTGTGTGTGTGTGTGTGTGTGTGTGTGTGTGTGTGTGTGTCTGGGGCCCGGTGGGTGGGTGGTGCTGGTGGCTGTGAGGCTGGGGGGCAGGGGCAGCTCAGACCCCTCGGCCAGCCCCTTCACAGTGGGGGGCAGGAGGGCCGAGATCCCGTGGGCCCGGAGAGGGGGCAGCTCAGCGAAGGACACGGGCTGGGAACACATACGTGTACATGTACGTGTACATGTACGTGTACGCTCCGCGGGCCCCCAGCTGGGCCCTGACCGCCTCCGGCGGCGACACCGCCTCCTGGGGCGGCCTGAACTGCCCACACCCAGCGGTCAGGCCGAGGGGGGAGGGGGGCCGGCCGCCTCCCCAACGCCACGGAGGGGAGTGCGGGCCTCGGAACGTGAGTGGTTCACAGTTTGAAAGAGGAAACTGAGGCGGGAAAGGCCGGGGAGAGGGCCGGGGGGGCACAGGGACACGGAGAGGGGGAGCGCGGGGGCCCCTTGGAGCCGCTGCCCACCCCCGGACCCACCCCTCCAGCTCTGGACCCAGCGCCTCCCCCCCCCCAATACACAGCACAGATTCCTTCAGTATAGATGTGCTTAAAATGAAAATTCTTATTAAAAAAAATCAAAACCAAAAAAAAAAAATTAAAATAAAAAACGAAACCAGCGATAATACCTGGGGGTTGGTATGGCGGGGTATGTACAGGGGGGACCCCCCACCCCTGGCCCACCCCCTCTGTCACCCACCGAGGCGACAGGGGGGCTCCCCAACGGGGGAGGGGGGGCAATGGCTTGCAAGTTCTGAGGGCGGAGGGCCGGGTCCTGGCATTTGCTGGTGATGACGATGCGGCGAGGCGGGCGGAGGGCTGTCTGGTGAACGCGGGGTCCCCAGGCCCCATCCTGAGGCCCAGGACCGGGGACCCCGCTCAGTTCGTTGGCCTCGCCCCTGGCGACCAGGCCGCCGAGTCCCAGTCCACCGCGCCCGGCCTCTGTCCATAGAGCCACCGCCCTCCTGCCTCCGGTCCCGGGAGGGAGGCCGGGCCTGGGGGCCGGGGGCCGCGCGGTCGGTGGAAAGGCAGAGAGGAGCCGGCGAGGGCCGAGGGCCGAGGGCCGAGTCCATGGGGCGGGCGGTCACGGGGAGTGGGTGGCCGGGCTGCTTCTGTTGGAGCTGGGGCTGAGGCTGGGGCTACAGCTGCGGGGCGGGGGCGCCAGGCCGCCCCCATCCCGCCCCCCGCCCCCCGGCTGTCCGCTCAGCGAGTCCAGGCCCTCGGAGTTCTCCAGCATCTCCTGGATGAGGGGCGGCATGGAGCCCGGGATCTCCATCTTCAGCGTGATCACCCGCTCGGCCCCTGCGGAGAGGGGGCGGAGGTCGGTCAGCGCACACCCCACTGGGGGCCCCGCTCCGCAAGCCCTGGGGGCGGCGCGGCTCCCCGAGGACCAGCGCCCCCGGTCTCAGCGGCCACCGTGCACTGGCTCGGGGCCCCGTCTCTCCAGGTCCCCCAGTCCGTCCAGGGGGCAGCAGGGAACGTGGTTCTTGACCCTGACCGCCTGGCCCCATGCCGGCCCTGCCTTACCCTGCCAACACCACCGCCGTCCTCCCCTCAGACGGGTTCAGGGCGGCTCAGCGACCTGCTCAAGGGCACGCACCCCTGCCATCTGGCTCCAGAGCCATGCCCTCCCCACCAAGCAGAGGGCACGCGGCCACCCTGGCCCTCCCGGGCAGGAGGTCAGCGGGGCCTGGCGGGTGACCAGGGGGACGGGGCCTACACGGAGAGGGGCAGCCTGGGTCCCAGCGAGCGGGGCCTTGTCCTGGGCACGGGGACCATGCTCACGGCGGCCAGCTGCCGGCCCCGCCCTGGCGGGCACAGGGGGCGCCCCGCCCCGCCCGGCGTGGGAGCCTCACCCTTAGCGCTGATGCTTCGAAGGTCCGTGATCTTCATGAGCATCTTGGGGAACATGTGGGGCCGGCTGGGCCTCCGCTTCCGCACGTAGACCTTCAGCGCCTCGAGCAGCGGCTCCTGCAGCATGTCCACCCGGTCCGGCTGCTCCAGGTCCTGCCGGTCTGAGGGAGCGGAGGGAGGGGCCCCTGAGCCACGGCCCAGAGGGGCCCCTGAACCATGGCCCGGAGGGGCCCCCTGAACCACGGCCCGGCCTGCGCCCAACACCGCCGCGCTCCCAGCCGAGGCCACTGGGGGGCGCGCCTGCCCAGGCCACAAGCTGGGCGAGGGCAGGGGGGGGTCTGTGTGCTTGGGACAGACAGGCTCTCAATGGCAAGCAGAGGGCGGAGGCTGTGGCTGCCCACCACCGGCCCTGACAGTCCCGCTCACGGGGATGGGACCCAGCAGAGGAAGAGGCCAGGCAGATCGCTGGCACGACAGACATGGCAGAGCTCGTAACCATAACGTAGTGACAGCAGCCAACACGCACCGGTCCTCCTCTGGGCACGGTGTGCCTCGACATTAATGAGTGCCCTCCTCGGCCCATTCTGGCCTCGCCTTGCAGTCCTGGGGGCTCAGAGGACCTGGCAACCCGCCCAAGGTCAGAGCTGGCCGGGACAGGAACCTGGGTGGTCTGACCGGGTAGGGAACCCAAGTTCAGGTCTCCGCTGCCACACCCTCGCTGCGACTCGATTCCCCCTCTGAACACAGGCCTGGGCAAACTACGGCCCGCGGAGCCAAAAGAGCGGAGGGTTCTCCTGCTCTCCCCTCCGCTCCTTCCCCAGCAGCCCAAGAGGAGAGTGCCAGCATGGTCAGGTTGCTTTTGTTCCGGCCCTCCGGTCCCGTTTAAGAACCCATTGTGGCCCTCGCGTCAAAAAGTTCGCCCACCCCTGCTCTGCACAGGACCTGACAGGGCCAAGGGCCCTTCCTGCGCTGATGAGTCCCTGGACATGCCGGTGCGGGGGGTTCCCTGCCCCCCCCCGCCCCCCCGCCAGGCCCCGGGCCCCCGGGCCTGCCCACCTCCGCAGATGAGGCAGATGGCGCTGAGCAGCCCCGTCTCGGCGTCGTCCATCTCCAGGGGCAGCAGCTGGTTGGCGAAGGCGAAGACCAGGTCGGTGAGGGGGCCGAAGCCGGCGTTGTGCATCTGGGTGCGGTTCAGGGTCAGCCCGTCCGAGAAGGTCATCGTGTCCTGCTCGGGCGTGTACCTCGTGCAGATCCGCAGGATCTGGGCGCAGAGGGGGCACGGGTTTAGGGACGCGGCCCGTCCCCCCAGCGCCTCCAGCACCAGCACCCGTCCCCACGGGCCCCCGGGCGGGCAGCCAGCCCAGCGCGGCCCGACAAAATCTTCTGCGTCTGCACCGTCCAGACACAGCCGCCAGCCACCGCGTGGCCATCGAACCCTTAGCCATGCACGGCACGCAGCTTCTGTATCGGCCTGGCTCTGGGTCGGCCTCCTGCCACCACGCAGAGGATTTAGAATTCTTCAGAAACGAGAGTTCCGGGGCAAGACTGGTAGGGAATGTTATGTCCACCCTTCCCAGGACAGGGCACACAGCAGCGGCTCCCTAAATGTGCATCGGCTGCAACTGCGTCAGACCCTGACCCTGCCTCCGGCATCCAGGGCTGGGGGGGGGGGGGCACGCACGGCACCTGCCGCCCCTCCCGGGAAGAAGTCACACCGGGTCCCCGAGCCGGGAGGTGGGCGGAGGGCCGGGCCGGTCGGGGTGAATGGCAGGGAGGGGAGTCCTCGGCAGTGGAGGTGTGAGCATCGCCACCGCCCCAACCCTGCCTCCACCCAGCCCAGCCTCTGGCCCCCAGGCCCGCCTGCAGCCGGACGCCCCGCAGAGGCCTCGCACAGCCTGCCCTCCGCCAGCCCCCCTCTCCTCGGCCCCTCCACACCCTCCGTCACCCCCTGACACCTCCCCCAGGGCCACGGCTGGAGCTCTCCATCTGCATGAGGGAGGACGTCCCTCCCCCGCTCCGGCCAGCCCTTATCATAGCTCGCCACCCCGAGGGCAGATCTGTGGCCTCCAAATCAGGAGGTTTTCCGGGGAGGGGGCATCGCGGAGTCCCCTCTGCTCCCCACACCCAGCCCCAGGCCTGCCCGCGCACGCAGGGTCCCAGGTGAGTCTTCATCACGGACGGAGCAGAGGGACGACGGGTGGTTGGGGGGAAGGCTTAGCAGAAAGATGGGGCGAGGGTGGGTGAGTGGGTGGGTGAGTGGGCGAGCCAGTGTACATCAGGTGCGGGGTGGCTAAGTGGCCAGGGAGTCGGGGAGACGAGTGAGCAAATGGCCCCGGGAGGCGGAGGGAGGGCTGCTGGGTGGCTGGGCGGGACATCAGGGCAGGTCCGCCCCAGAAGGACGGACGGGTGTGTGGGGAGGTGGTTATCTGTCCTCACCAGGATGTCCAGGCAGGCGGCCTTGAGGAGGGTGATCTGGTCAGCGATGGTGAGCGTGGTGAAGCCGGGCAGCTGCTTGGCGAACTCCACCGTCTTGATGATGCACTTGGTGGAGAGTTCGCTGAACTTGTCCCAGAGGTCGATGTCCAGGGAGACGCGTTGTTCTGAGCTGTTGTTCTGCGGGGGCGGGCGGGGGAGTGAGGGCCTCCTCGAGGCTCCCCGCGGCCCCGCCGGCCCCCTGTGCTTCCTGAGCACCTCCGAGAGGAAGTGGGTGGAGGGCGGAGGGCGGAGGGGGGCCGCGGAGGCCGGGCAGGCGGAGGGGGCAGCCTGGCCGGGGGCGCCGTGCCCACACCTACCGTAGTGTATTTGCCCAGCTGGCAGAGGGCGGGGAAGGTCTCCTGGTGCGCCTTGCGCACCTTCTCGATGAGCTCGCCCACCTCCGGCGTCAGCGTGTAGCTCTCGGAGCACTCGGGCTTGGGCGCCTCCTTCTTCTTCTTGTTCCGGTCGTTCCTCACGGCTGTGCGTGTGGAGGGCGAGGCCGTGGTGAGAGCAGGTGCGGGCCGGGGTCCATCCCCGGGCCCCGAGCCCCAGGCCATTCCCAGCCCAAGCGCCTCCCACCCGAGGTGCTGGCTGCAGGAGTCATTACCCACCCGGTGGGCACACACACAGCAGTGCACACAGCAATGTGCACACACAGCAATGCACACAACAATGTGCACACACAGCAGTGCACACAGCAGTGCACACAGACACACACACACACACACACAGCAGTGCACACAACCATGTGCATACACACAGACGCACATACAATGTGCACACACAGGAGTGCACACAACAATGCACATAGATGCACATACAATGTTCACATGCATGCACACACAATGTGTGCGCGCACACACGCACACAGACACACGAGTGTGCAGGCAGACAAGGTGCCAACTCACGCTCTACCCATCCACGCCCACCTGACCCACACCGTGTCCTGCCCGAGGCCCAGGACCACGCACCAGCCCGCTGTGCCCGGACTCGCGCGCACTTACTCCAGCCACACTCGGGGAACGGGGTCCCCGTCTGAGGACAAGTGTGCAGTCCCCACCTTCTCGCTCTGTCCCCCGGTCCCCCCTCCCGGCTCCCCAGAACAAGCGGCTCCGGGCCCCAGCCTGCGGGCGGCGGTCTCCCGGGGTCCCCGAGACTGGCTTGGGGGGAAGCAGCCCCTCTCCTGGGGCAGGGCTCCCCGCCTGGAGTGGGGGGCCGGGTGGGAGACTCTCTCGGCCCATTAGCTGGGGAGCTGACAAATCACCGGGGGCGCTGAGCCGCACACACCACTCGGCTTTAAAGAAGCGATGGGGTCGTTACCAGCCGATTATCCCAGACACACAATCACTCACGGGGCCAGTGGTGGCGGCTGCTGACGCTGGAGGAAGGGAGGTGGGGGTGGGGGCCCCAGGAGGGGGCAGTGGGTTGGGGGGGGGGGGCTGGCATAATTTGGAGATCACTCATGTCGATTCTGCAAATTCAATAAAGTGCAAGGGAGAGAAGGGAGAGGGAGAGTGGGGGGATAATTTGGGAAGAGAAAATTGCAGCTGTGACAAGACGTTTATCATTCGGAAGCTTTAATTCTATTGAAATGGCAGCTGCTCAGCTCCGGGGCACAGAGCAACCAGAGGGAGGGAGGGAGGAGGGAAAGGGGGAGAGGGCGGGGGGAGGGAGAGGGGTCCCCACCCTGGTCCTCTGCACCAGAGGCTCTGGGAGCGGAAGGTGGCGGGAGCGGAGGGAGGAGGCGCGCCGGGCCCTGCAGGTCCCAAGTTGTCCCTCGGGAGGCAGCTGGGAGCCCCACTTCCCGGGTTCCCGCCCGGCAGCCCTGTGGGTGCCCCCGGTGGCGGGAGGTGGCAGTGGGAGGCAGGACCCCTCCGTCCCCCCACCCCCCTTCCCCACTTCCTCCTTCCACTGCCCAACCTACAAAGGGCTCGGGGGTCCGGCAGCCCCCTCCCCCACCCCATCCCCCAAGGCTCGGGCTCCATGGCAACGGCCACGCAGACAAGGAGGCGTCTGTCAGCGTCATTTATCTCTGACATCATCAATCACTGGTCACCACGGCAACACTCATGATTCAACACAAGAGGGTCTCCCTGTCCGGCCCTCCCTCCTCCCGCCTCCCTCCTCCCTCCTCCCTCCAGCCTCAGCTGAGCCCAAACTGGAAACCCCCATCCCTCCGGGATCCGAGGCTTCCTGATTCTCTCGGAAACCCCAGGCCCGGGCTCTCACCGGACAATGGCTTTTAGATCCCTGTGCCAGCCGCACCCCCCCAACACACACACACACACACACACACACACACACACACACGCACACGCCCTCGGTACAGGCCCTCCCCTAAGATGCTCAATCGGAAGGGTCTTGGGGCAGCTTCTGAGCCCTGCCCCAGAGCCCAGCAGGGCCCAGGAGCCAAGTGGCCCGCCGCAGACACACGAGCACACACAGCCAGCCATGTGCAAACAGGAACGGAGTCAGCGACGGACACAGCCGGGTGTACACACGGGCAGGTCCTTGCAGCTATCTACACACAAACCGTCCTTAGCCGTGAGCCCACACACCACACCACGGGTGTGCAAGTTCCTACACACACACCCCCACACCCACTCCCCCACCCGCTCCCCTGGCCTCCGGGGGCACCGCAGGCTGCCCAGCGGGTGGCCCGGCCCCGGCCCCGGCCCCGGCACTCACACTCTTTGGACATGCCCACTTCGAAGCACTTCTGCAGCCGGCAGTACTGGCAGCGGTTGCGGGTCACCTTGTTGATGATGCAGTTCTTGTCCCGGTGACACGTGTACACCATGTTCTTCTGGATGCTGCGGCGGAAGAAGCCCTGAGCACGGAGGGGGGGAGTCAGATCAGCCACACCCACGGGGGGAGCCACGGGCCCGGGGCCTTCGCCGGGGCCAGGAGGCCAGGCGTCCCCTGCCTGGACAGGCCGGAGAAGGTGGGAGAACGGCTCACCTGCCAGGACGCCCCCTCCCGCCCCCTGCTGCCCCGACACTGCGAGGACCCCAACCCACACCACAGGCCCCGCTTCCGCCCTCCTGGGAAGCGGACAGCGGGCTGCCAGTGCGCCCGGGAAAGGGGGAGACGGGGCTGGAGGGGAGAGGGGCAGAGCTCCGAACCCCAGCCCAGGCTCGGAGCAGGGAAGAGAAGGCAGGGGGAGGCATGCAGGGACGCACGCGGGCTGGCGGAGGCACGGAGACGCACGCGCTCTCAGGAGCAAGCAGCCAACCAGGGGATGTGTCCAGACTGGTCACGGGTGACCCCGGGCTGGGCGCAGGCTCCACACACAGGCTAACCGGACACGGGACAGACCGGAGACCGGCAGGACAGGCAAAGACCCC
Organism: Vespertilio murinus; assembly: GCA_963924515.1. Lineage (NCBI taxonomy): Eukaryota > Metazoa > Chordata > Mammalia > Chiroptera > Vespertilionidae > Vespertilio > Vespertilio murinus. The sequence continues at coordinate 7,614,993 of OZ004718.1, forward strand.
CCCCCCCCCAGGCCTGCTGCTTTGCCCTGGGGACAGCGACTCCAGGCTGGGAGGCAGTCTGGAGCCCAAGCCCCCCCCGCCCCCTACTCTGTACTGCCTCTGAGCCCCCAGCCTCCGGGGCAGAAACAGGTACAGAGGAGGCTCAGGCCCCTGGAGGTGAGGAGAGGCCAGGCCCACAGCCGCCGGGAAGGTGGCAGCCACATCTGGACCCTAAATCCTTAAAACGTGGGCGCATTGTGGACTGAAAGGTCCCAGGTTCGATTCCGGTCAAAGGCATGCACATTGGCTGTGGGCACATCCTCAGTCAGGGGTGTGCAGGAGGCAGGTGATCGATGATTCTCTCTCATCGATGTTTCTAACTCTCTATCCCTCTCCCTTCCTCTCTGTAAAAAATCAATAAAGTATATATATTTAAAAAAAAACAAAACACATGGGCGCAGGGAGATGCAGCCAGACCCGGGGGACCCCAGCTGGGCATCGAAGGCGAGGCCAGGGCACGGCGCCGGCTCCCGCCCGCCTCCGGCCAGGCCGCCACGGGAGGCTCAGGCGGGGCCACGGGGGACAGGCCTCCCGGGTCCCCGGCCAAGAGCCGGTTGGCAGCCAGCTCACCATGGCAACCCGGGCCGCGGTGGCAGAGCGGACCGACGCCCTGCCAACTGGAGGATGGAGCCGGGGAAAGGAGCTGGGGCAGGAGGGGACCTACTGGGTCTGGGGGAACCCCTGCCTGCTCATCCATGGGGGGTTCTATTGCAGGCTCCCCCCCCCCCGGCCTCCAGGGCAGCTGTGACCGGCCAGGTGGGAGCAAGTGCAGAAGCCTCAAGGACACCCCCCCCTGCACCCCAACAGCGTACTCCGGGACGTGGCAGCGGGAGGCTCGGTGACCTTGTCGGGACGGCCTTCCCCGTGACTCCACTCACCTTGCAGCCCTCACAGGCGCTGACCCCATAGTGGTAGCCGGAGGATTTGTCCTGGCAGACAAAGCACGGCTTGTAGATGCGGGGGAGGGGGGGCGGCGAGGGGGGGCTGGGCACTATCTCTTCGGAACTGCTGCTCTGGGTCTCGATGGCTAGAGAGAGGAGAGGGAGGGAGGGGCAGTTAGAGACCCAGGTTGGCGTCCTCGGTGCCGCGCCCGCCCGTCCGGCCTCCCGACCTCTCCCCGGAGCCCCGCCCACAGCCTCGCCGCGGCTGCCGGGGTTCAAACCCTGCCAGGATTCAAACTCAGGGGCAGGAGCTCGGGCTCAGGGGAGCTGGGCCTCCCCAGCCAGACGTGGGGAAGGGGGCTGCCCACGAACCCCTCGGCACCCCATCACGCGCCCGGCCACTCCCCGGACCCCACCGTCAATCCCAGAGAGGCCAGAGGCTGCGCCCCCGTCTGTGCGGGCGCGGCTGCACCTGGGCAGCGGGCGGAGGCGGCCGGTTCGAACCCTGGCACCTGGCGGCGGCCGCCTCCCAGCTAGGAAGGAGTTAAGGCCTGTGAGGAGGGAGGGAAGAGGACACAGGCGAGGGGCAGAGGAAACGGGGGTCAACAGGATATTCAAAGGCGGCCACTCCCCCACCCCCTCGGCTTCCGCTCCCCCTCCTCTCCGACGGCGGCCCCTCCTCCACCCAAACAATCCCGGCCGGGACTCCGGGCCGGGGGAGCAAAGAAAAGTTGCAAATGTTTAGGGCGAAGCGGGCGGGACTCCTGATAAGCAGGGGGGACTCCCTGGAGACGAGGAGGGGGGTCCCCCGGGCCCCGGAAGCCCCCGGCCCTGGGTGCCCAGTCTGGGGGGGGGGAGCCGCATGACAATGGGGGGTCTGTTCCCATCAATGCTCTGTCTGTCTGGCCTCCTACTACGTCCGGGTTACCACCCCCTCCCCTCCCGTTCCTCAGCTCCGCCCGGCGGCCAGGAGGGCTGACCCCGCCAGCCAAACCCTCCCGGCCTGGCCCCGTGCCCATCACCCCGGGCAGGGCCGGGCGGGGCGGGGCGGGGGCTGTCTGTGCCCGCCGCCTGGGCAGCCGGGGTACCCGGTGCCGGCGGAGGACTGTGACCCACGCAGCCCCAGACGCCCCAGGGACCACCCAGCAGCCCCCGTGGCCCCGCTAAGCCCGCTTGTCCAGGCTCCGGGATGCCTCCCCACCCGGCAGCGAGATCCCAACCACCTCCCCCCACACCCCAGAACCCCACCGGGTCTCTCCCCCAAGTCCAGCACACGAGGCTCTGGCATTCCAGAGGGCCCAGGGCTCCTGGCACCAGCACCTTATAGCCACCCACCCGTCACCTGGCCCCACCACGGTCCGGCCCAGAGAAAGGCAGCGGGGACACGGGGGCCGACGGCACGCGTCCACCCTGCCCCGACCCTGCAGACACGCCACGCGTGGCCAGGGGTGGAGGGCGGGGACCCAGACCAACCACCTTGGCAGGCCTTTCCTGGCTCTCAGTAGGGCCCGGGCACCGCAGCCTGGCCGACCGGCACTGCCGTGGCCCCGTGCCCCGTGCCCGCCACAGCAAAGACCGGGGCGCCCACACCCCCATCAGCCAGCCCACGGACTCCCCACTGACCGCCCCTCCCGGCCCTCGCCCCACACCAAACTGCCGGCCTGGCCGCCCCACGCCGCGCTCCAGGGGCCAGACAGGCGGAGCAGACAGGCGAGAGGCCCCAGAACAGCTGCTGGGGGGGGGCAGGGTTGGGGGGCCGGGGGAGGCCAGGAGGCAGAGGGGTGAGCGACAAAGGAGCCCTTTGTTGTGCTAACTTTTTCCAAGACGTAAAAGGAGTAACAATAGACAATCCAGACTGGTGTGTGTGTGGGGGGGGGGGGGGGGTGTCAAGGACACGGGTGTGGTGGAGGGGCTGTGGCCCGGAATCCCGGTCCAGGTCCCGGGCGCAGAGGGTGAGGGCACTGGCCTGCCTCCCCTCCCCCCTAGCCCCCCCTGACATGGGCCCGGCCAGAGGGGGGGGGAGAGGACGGACAGGGAAGGGAGGCTTTGGAGTGCAGAGCGGGATGGAGGGGGGGTGGGGCGCGGGGAGGCCGCCGGACACCAGGATGACAGACAGACAGCTCAGGTCAGAGTCAAACCAGTGGGGCAAAGGTCTGCAGGATCCGGAGCTCAGGCAAAGTCCGGAGGGTGTTTCTGGGGCCGGAAGAACGTGGCCGTTCAGTTGGTAGGGTGGGGGGGTGACCCCACGCAGGGCCCCCTCCCCCCCACCTGGCTGCCTCTGACCTGGTCTGGGCTCCCACCTCCAGCACCCCCACCCGCCTGTCACCCAGGTAACAGCTGAGGGTTCCCAGTGTACCCTCTGAGCCCCGAGTCCCGGCCCAGCGCCCACCTCCCCAGGCCTCCAGCCAGCAGCCCGGGAAGGCGAGGGGCACCCTCAGGCCGCACAGCTTTAAGTCCGTCCACACAGCCCCCCCCCCCGGGGGGGAGACGGCCCGGCCCGCCCGCTCACCTCCCCCCCCAGGCCCCCACCCCCACCCCCACCCCTCGCAGCAGAAGGACGGGGCCGGAGCAGCGCCACACCTTCTCCGCTCCCTGTCCCAGCGCCCGCGGCTGGCACCGGCCCAGGGCGCCCGGGTCCCGCCCCTCCCCGCGGGCAGGCGGCGCGGGGCGCTCGGCTTCCCCGCCCGGAGCCGTCGGCGGGCTCGCACCGGCCGGCTTCCTGGAGGAGACCGGGAGGAAATCGGCCGGCCCCCGGCCAGCGGCTCCCTCCCCACCCAGCCGGCGCCCGCTCCGCGGCGGCTCCCCGGGCAGCCCCTGGCGGCCGGGAAGGGGCGCAGGGCCCTCGGGACCACCCTTCCTCCAGGGCCGGGGTCGGGGGCCGGGGCCGGGGCCGGGGCCGGGGCCGGGGCCGGGGCCGGGGCCGGGGGGCGGGCAGCCCAGAGGAAGAAGGCCCAGGCCCGCGGCCGCCGATAAGCATCTCCCCTCCCCCGGGCGGCCACGTGCTTCACATTCTTGGACGTCTGGGAGCGGGCGGAGGCGTGAGCCGCGGAGATGGCGGGGGACCGACGGGGAACCACATCCTGGGTACCCCTCGTCCTCTAGTGCCCCCGAACAGGCGCTCCGTGGAGGATGGCAGCGCCCCCGGGCCCTGCAGGGCTGAGCCGGTCTCCTCTGGAAGCCGGCCTGCTGTCGCTGCTCCCTTGGGTGGCGGAGGCAGAGGGGTCCTGTCACCCGAGGGCCCCCCCCACACACACACCAAGGCAGGGGGGCAGAGGCTGCTCCCACTTCGGGCCTCCAGGTCTTCCCAGCCCCGGAGCGGACCCCACTGACACCCCGACACATACATTCGTTCGCCGCCGGCCTGGGGGGCCCGGGCCGGCTGGAGGTCTGCCCCAGACAGGGGGTGGGGGACAGGCCTGCACCTCCCCTCACCTGCCTCCCAGCTCCTCCGACGGCCGGGACTCTCCCCCCCCTCCCCCTTCCGTTGGGACCGGGAAGAGCTGAGCTGGGGCTGGAACCCAAGGCTCAGTCCCCTGGGAAGGCGGCCCAGGCAGTGGAGGGGTAACCCTGGCAGCCCGGCCCCAATGGTCCGATGGGGGGGGGACCTCCCTTCAGCTCTGGGAGGATGGGAAGAAGGGTCCTGGTGTCACACTTCCCACCTCTTGGTTTGTTTTTTTGCCAAAGTCAACCGGCGCTCACACCCTGTCCCTCCCACAGCCCGCAGCCCGCAGCCTCCCAGCCAATCTGCCCCGCCACCCCCACCCCCAGGCAAAGGTCAAGGGACAGGACACGGCAGAGGCTGAGGCTAAGGTGGCTCTCGGAGAGGCGGGGTGGGTGTCTCCGTCTCTCTCCCGGAGCGGAGGAGCTGGGGGCTGCCCCTTCACCCCTCTCCAACCGGCCAGGCCCCCAGAAACCTACTCTGCCCCCAGGAGGATGGGGGAAGCTCCGGGGAAGAGTTCAGCCCAGGGGGAGGGGGGAAGAAACCTGGGCCTGGTAACAATACCCCCCACCACCCCCCAGCGGAGTGCCAGCTCCCACCCACCCACCCATCCACCCAGGTACTACTGCTGGGTCTGAGCACACCCAGACGTGCACCCCAGGCGCTCACCGCTCCCCCAGGGCCCGGAGCCCCCTCCCCCCAGAGGAACTTGAACCCAGACACAGGGCAGTGAGGAGAGGGGGTGAGCAGCCCCCAGGACTCCGGGGTCCCACCAGCACCCCTCAGGGAGGGACGGCCCAGTACCTGCCCCTGCGGCCAAGCGAGCACAGAGCACAGGGTAACAAAGGCCGGGCTGGGCTGGGCAGGGAGGTGCTCCGTCCGGAGGAGCCCCGGACCCGGGAGAACCCCCTCCTGCCCAGGGCAGCATCCCTTCACCCCGGGACAGGCCCCTCCGCGATGCCAGCCGGGGGTCCGGCCGGCGCTGCACTCCGAGGGGCCGGCGCCCTCCCCAGACGGCAGGGGGGGTGTCTGTCTGGTGAAGTTGCCCCCTCCCGCCACACCCCGCTGCCAACGCCTCCCCTCCCTCCCGGACCCCCACTCCGAGGACACAAGGACAAGGCCCGGGACCTGGGGGGAGGCCCCTCCCCTGCAGGGCGGACAGGCCCGCACGGGACCGGACCCCACCCTCCCTCCGGGTGGGAGGAAGCACCGCTCCGCTGTGCGGCCAGCGGGTTCCGAGCAAGAAGCCCTGAAGTGGGCCGGGGGCTTCGTGTCCCCCTCCACGAAGCGGAAGGAGGAGCGAACAAATGTTTCCTGGAGGAGGAACCCCCAAAGTTCCTGAGCCCCGGTACCCCCTGCAGGACGGGCCGGGTTATTGGGGGGTGGAATGCCCCGCAAAGGCTCCGGGTTCCAGCAGGAGACACGAGGGGAGCGAAGGGGAGAGACGAGACCCCACCACGCCCCCCGCTCGCCCCTCCAACCCCCCGGAGCGGAAGCCCCAGAAGCCCCGGGCCCCCCCCACCCGGTACAACGGGAGGGGGCGCCCGGGCGGCGGTACCTACAGTGGTTGGAGCCGGTCCACGACGGCGTCCGGAGCGGGGTGGAGTAGGGCCCGGGGCCGGGGAGCCCCTTCTCCGGGAGCAGGCAGGCCCGGCTCTGGCCGTAGAAATCCACCACCAGGAAGGGGCTGGGGGCGGGGGCGAGCCCCCCGACTTCCACGCTCTCGTACATCTCCGCGGAGACGGGGGGTCCGGGCGGGGGGAGTCCCGGGGGCCGCCTCCCTCACCCGGACGCCGGCGCCATCCGCGGGGAGCGGCCGGGGGCGAGGGCCCGTCCCCCGCCCCGAAGGCGGCCCGGCGGGGGGGGGGGCGCCCCAAGTCCCGCGCGCGGGTCGGGCCGCCGCTCCGCCAGCTCCGGGGGCAGCGCGGGCGAGAGGCGCGCGCTGGGGGGCGGGGGCCCCTCGGCTGCCCCCCGGGGGCGCCGGGCCGGGCCGGGGGCTCGGCGGCTTCGCCTCGAGGGGGGCTCCCGCCGTCCGGAGGCTCCGGGGCCGCAGGCAGAGTCCCGGCGCCCCGGGAGCGCCGGCGGGGGCGGGGCCAGCGGGGGCGGGGAGCCCCGCGCACTTCCTCCCCCGCGGGCGCCGGCGGCTCGGGCCGGGCGCCGGGGAGGGGGCACCGCGGCCCCGCCCCCCGGCCCGCCGCGGGGGCTCCGGCGGCGCCCGCCGCCCCACCCGCACCCGCCCCCGCCGCGGCCCCCTCCCCGGGACCCCACCTCCCCCTTCCCCCCTCCGTCCGCCCCGGCGCCGCCCCTCGGCTTAACCCTTCCCCGGCCCGGCGGGGCGGGGGCCGCGGACCGAGCCCAGGGGCGGGCCGAGCCCAGGGGTGGACCGAGCCCAGGGGTGGGCCGAGCCCAGGGGTGGACCGAGCCCAGGGGCGGGCCGAGCCCAGGGGCGGGCCGCGCACGGGGCGGGGCCGGAGGGGCGGAGAGGCGGCGCGGGACGGCGCGGGGCGGGGACGGGGGAGGGGGGACGGCGGCGCCCCCGCCCCGGTCCCGGCTGCCGGCCTCCCCGGGCGGCGGGGCCACGGCGGGGAAGGTGCGGGCGAAGGGGGTGGTCCCGGGGCGGCGGGGCGGGCGGGGCGGCGGAGGGGGTGGTCCCGGTCCCGGTCCCGGTCCCCGCGGCCTCCCGCGCCCGCCGCCGGCTCATTTGCCTAATGCCATGCGGTGAACTCTCGCTGAACCCGCCGCGGCGCCTCACCTCCGGGCGACCCACCCTCCGCGGCCCGTGACATCACCGCGCCGCCGCCCCGGTCCCGCGGGTCGGCCGCCCCCCACTCGCCCCCCGAAGGCGCGGGGCGAGGTCCCGGGCGCGGGCCGGGCGGGCGGCCCGGAGGACGCGGCGGGCCGGTGTCCCGGGGGCGACATTGTGCGGCCGGACGCCGCCGTGGCGGGTGAGACACCGGTTGTGTCATTGTCTGACATCACGGGCGCTGGCCGCCCGCCGCCGCCGCCGGAACCGACCGCTCCCCCGCCGCCCCGCCGCCGGCTTCCGGGGGGCAGAGCCCGCCCGGGGTCTCCCGCCGCCGCGGACCGGGATCGGCCCCTCCGCCCCGGGGAGATCCCAGGACCGGCCGGTGCCCCCCGCTGACCGCTTCCTCTGGGAGCCCCGGGCCGCTCGCTGCAGGAGAGGCCCAGGCCGGTAGGTCCGGGAAGGGGGGCGCGTTCCGGGAGGAGCGGGTACCCCAGGACTCCCTCGGACCCTTCCCTCGTCCCAGCTGGGGGTGGGAATCTACCTGCTTCCCAAGGATATCCTCCTAGAAGCCAGGTTCCTAACATACGCACATTGTCACTGAATAAAGCCGGCAATATTCCTATTGCACAGAAAGGCGAGTGCACGCTGCGAATAAAGGGCGGTGTATCGGAACTTTCGGAGCCCATATTCCCACCATGCCGGGCCAATTCAAGAAATAAAAAATGTATTTTCTTAGCACCTCTGATGTGAACACTGTGGTGAGCCTGCCCTGGCAGTCCTTATGGAGCAACAGCCATTCAGCGAATACTGATTTTGTGTGTGTGTGTGTGTGTGTGTGTGTGTTTGCAAACAGATAATTGGTAGTGTGACACAAGTGTCGCGTGCTTTGAAGAACAAATGTAGGTACTGACGGGTCAAGGGAGGACTCCAAAGCAGAGACCTAGTCAGTCAGGCAAAGAGGAGGAAGAAGTGCAGGCCCATAAAAAAGAACGAGCCTGTGCAAAGGTCCTGGGGTCACAGAGGTTGGTGAGTTCGTTCAAGGAACCGGGAGAGGGCTAGAGTAGACGGAGCATAAAACTCAAGAGGAAAAGGGGGCACCAGACCAGGCTGCAGAGGCCTGCGTGCGGAGCCCGACCACGTGGGCCTGGTGGCTTCATCCAGACTTTCGGATTTTATCCCAGACGCCAGGAGAGCCCACAGGGAAATCCCAAGCAGAGGAGAGGCAGGATGGGAGTTCCAGCACTGTGAGACCTTCCCAGCAGACAGGTGAGGAGTGGGTTGTGGGAGGGCAGGAGAGACCCGGTAGATGCTGCGGCAGCGTCTGGACAGCACACAACGGTCGGCCGTGCGGCTAGGAAACGGGCTGTGCTGATAGACAGAGGAAGGTGGGTTCTTGGAACTTTTTTTAAAAACCTCACCTGAGAGTGTTTGTCCATTGATTTTTACAGAGAGGGGAAGGGAAGGAGGGGTGAGGAGAGAGAGAGAAACATCAATGCGAGAGACAGACATGGACTGGCTGCCGCGGGGAATACGCCCACAACCAGGGCAGGGATGGGACCTGCAACCCAGGCATGTGCCCTTGGCCAGGAATCGAACCCACAACCCTTTAATGCGCAGGCTGACGCTCTACCCACCGAACAACACAAGTCAGGGTTTGAAAGTTTTTGAGGGTAGAATCGGGGGGGGGGGGGGGAGATGAGAGAGGCCTGCTGGGCCGGGAGCAGGTGGGCGTGGGCTGCAGACCTACGTGGGGCGTGGGCGGCAGGCGGCATGCCAGGGTCCGGGGCACCAATGCCGGCCTTGGCAGTGAATGGGACTGCTGTGGAAGAAGGCAGACACCTTCTTGGTCTCTCTCCTCCCAAACGATGTAGCTCCTGAGCACCAGTTATGGTCTAGGCCCGTGGTCGGCAAACTGCGGCTCGAGAGCCACGTGCGGCTCTTTGGCCCCTTGAGTGTGGCTCTTCCACAAATTACCACGGCCTGGGCGAGTTTAGGTTGAAGAAGTGGCGTTAGGAGAAGCTTAAGTCTAAAAAAATTGGGCTCTCAAAAGAAGTGTCAGCCGTTGTGCTGTTGATGTCTGGCTCTGTGGACTGATGAGTTTGCCGACCGCTGTGCTGGGCTCCGTGTCCACCACGGGCGACACGAAGGGATCTGAGGCTGCCCCCGCCACCACCAGGGCCAGGGAGAAGGACACGTCTCCCGAACGATGCGAGCTCTCGGCAGGAGCTGGGTGGGGAGACGCCCCTTCCTGGCAGGGATGAGTGTTGTAAGAGAAAAAAAAATAAAGACCCGCCGAAACCGGTTTGGCTCAGTGGACAGAGCATCAGCCTGTGGGCAGGAAGGTTCCGGGTTCGATTCCGGTCAGGGGCATGTACATTGGTTGCAGGCACATCCCCAGTAGGGGGTGTGCAGGAGGCAGCTGGTCGATGATTCTCTCTCATCGATGTGTCTAACTCTCTATCCCTCTCTCTTCCTCTCTGTAAAAAGTCAATAAAATGTTTTTTTTTTTAAATTTAAATAAAGACCCACTGGCATTCTAAGGAGGGAGAAGGAGTGCAGCAAGCTGTGGGGATCGTCTCTGAAGGCTTCGGGAAAGAGGCTGGATTGGGGTTCCTGAGGGGTGGACAGACTGGAGAAGCTGGGGTGAGATGCCTGCCCTGGGAGACACCAAGGTCCTGGGACCCATCGGAGCAGAAGCCGGTGCCCTGGGGCAGGGAGAGGCGAGGGGGAAAGGAAGGCCAGCCCCCGGTGGCTGCAGGCCTGGGGTCCCCTCTGCAGCACCCCCACGGCGCCTCCAGGGCTGTGTGCTGAGCGGGCCCTCGGCAGTTGTGGCTCCACTGCACGGGCCCCCCTTGTGGCAGTTCCCCCCTGTCCCCAACCCCATCTGGAGAGGATCACAAACAGGCTCTGAACCAGAGGGACACCAGGTCCCAGGAACGGGGGAGGGGGGCTCCCCCAAGACAATCCCTGGCTCTGCCCGCCCCTCGTCCCCGCGGCTCATCACGTCCAGGTCCTCCGAGCGCCCCCCAGCAGGTCACCGTGGCCTCGGCCGCCCGCCCAGCCAGCGGCGGGAGAGCTGCTTTAAAGAGGAGGAAACAGACCGAGCGCCTGGTGACCTGCCCAAGGCCAAACAGGAAGCGCGCCCGTGAGACTGCTGCCCGCAGAGCCTTGGTCTGAGGTTCCCAGCACCCAGCTGTCAAAAAAGGGGGGAGGGGGGAGCCAAAACCGGTGTGGCTCAGTGGATAGAGCGTCGGCCTGAGGACTGAAGGGTCCCAGGTTCGATTCCGGTCAGGGGCATGTATTTCGGTTGTGGGCACATCCCCAGTGGGGGGTGTGCAGGAGGCAGCTGGTCGATGTTTCTCTCTCATCGATGTTTCTGACTTTCTATCCCTCTCCCTTCCTCTCTGTAAAAAAAAAAAAATCAATAAAATCTTTTTTTTAAAAAAAGGGGGGGAGGCTCTACTTCTGATCTGGTGAGGAGGGCCCAGCTCCACCGGCTGCCCACCCGCTCGCCCCACGAAGGAGGGAGAGGAGGAGGAAGAAGGCGGGGTGGGCGCCACCCCAAAGTCATTTGCAGAAGGGAAACCTCTTCCTCTTTCTACACAGGCTACCCCCGAAGAGCAGCCAGGTCTTCACAGGCACACCCCCGCCCGCGGGCACACGGCCCCTTACCAAGCCCCAGGTCTGGGCCGGTCTCAGAGCAGACTTCCTTCCCCAGGCCGCCCCCAGCCCCTGCCTGCCAGGACCCTGCCCCGAGGGGCCTGTGCGCGATGAATGCCGCCAGGTAAAAGGTGAGGTGCCCCTTTACATTCAAAATCCCACCCAACAACTGCCGGGGCCGGTGTGGCTCAGTGGATAGAGCGTCGGCCTGCAGACTGAAAGGTCCCGGGTTCGATCCCGGTCAAGAGCATGTACCTTGGTTGCGGGCACATCCCCAGTAGGAGGTGTGCAAGAGGCAGCTGATCAATGTTGCTCTCTCATGGGTGTTTCTAGCTTTCTGTCCCTCTCTCTTCCTCTCTGTAAAAACTCAATTAAAAAAAAAAATTTTTTTTTTTAAATCCCATCCAACGGTCTTGGCTGACTCTACATTTTGGACCCCAGGAAAGGCATGGCTTAGCTGTCCCCCTCCCCTGGGCTGCCCCCCCATACTGTCCAGGGAAAGAGTGGGCGGGAGGAAGGGAAGGAGGGAGGGAAGAGGATGCAGCCAGCAACGGGGACAGAGTGCAGGGGAGAAGGGCACACCCCGTCCTCTGTCTCTGGGGTCCCGGGCCCGGGCCGTGCCCCGGGCGGAGGCACACGGGGCAGCGAGTACAGGGACAGGAAGGGGAAGACGTGCCAGCCTTTCGGGGCTCCCATTTCCGGCTCCTCTGCTCACTGCTTCCAGCTTCCCCGCCCCCACCCCGCACACTGAAACAAACTAAGAATATGAGCTGTGGTTTTACACTCTGTTCCTGCAGTGTCTGTCTGGGGCTGGGGGAGCCGGCCTGCTGAGCCGGGCTCTGCAAACTGCCGCGGGCGGGCGGCGGGCGGCAGAGGGTAGATGGGGGGGGGGGGGGGGTACGGGTGTGAACAGATTGTATCCGCAGCTTCCAGGACAGGATGGAGAGCTGGCCCGGCCTCTTATCGCTCTTTCCCTCCAGCCTTCAGCATCCAAAACCGAGAAGAGAGGAGGAGGCTCGGGGAGGCCGCCTTCGCCCCCTACTGGGGGGAGGCGGGAGTTCCGGAGCAGGAGCGGGGCCTCGGCCGGCCGTGGGGGGATTTCGGCATAGGCACTGCCTGCCCCCCCTGGGCTTCCCACACCCAGGAGAGCCCCTCAAAATACCCTCCGAAGCCGCCAAGCCAGTTGTTGGAAAAGAGCCCAACTTTCCCGGCCTCGGAACAGCCTCACCCTCCACCAGGGGAGCCGGCGTCCGGCTCGGGTGGTGGGGACCTCGGTGTAAACCAGAGACGGTCCCACGCACAGTAGGTGCTCACAGATGTTAGCAACCCACCTAGGAGGGCCGAGGGCCCAGGGCCGGGCCACCACAGCTGTGCCACGGCTCTGGGACGGCGTGGCCACCACGGCACGGAGGGCTGGCCTCCTCTCAGCCCGCTTAGGGGGCCCTGGCCACGTCCCCGCCGGACAGACAGCAGCGCGCTCAGAGGCCATCAGATCCGCAAGGGACAAAGCCGAACTCACACTGCCCTGCCCCACCCTGGAATTTCGGGGGGGGGGGCGGGGGGGGCAACTAAAAAGGCAGGCTAGCTCCCCCTCCAGCCCGGATGATAGGCATGGGAGGCCTCCCCTCCCCCCACACGCAGCACCATCCACAGACCGCCCCCCCGACACGCTAAGCCCTAAGTCAAGGCCCCCCAGCACACAAGCTGTGACACCCCTTCCCCAGCTCCCCCGACTGGCTGTCCCCAAAACACGATGGGCTCCGTGACCCTCTCACCCCAATACACATAAACCATTAACTCCCTTCCCAGCACACACCCCCTTAAGCACACACGGCCCTGACCCCACCACCGTGCACACGGGACCCCGCCCTCCAAGCAAACACCGTCCCCCCGGGAGCCCAGGGGCTGGTTTGGGGTAGAGACTCCTGCGCCGTCTCGGGGACCTTCCTGAGAGACTAGCAGGGCAAACACCCCAAGAATACTTATGTCCTTCCACGGGCCATCGGGTCTCTCTGAAGGGGCCCCCCAAGACCCCCGAGGCCCAGCCTCCTCTTGGGGAGGACAGGGGGGGGGACGCCCCAGCACCTCTGTTGGTGGAAAGTGGGGGGCGGGGGGGGAGGCTCATCAGCGGGGTTTCCTACAAAAGGGGGGGCAGAGAGCCAGAGTCCGCCAATGCTCCCAGTAGGAATGGGGCAGCAGGGAAGCCGAGGCTGCCGCGCGTGGGCACTGTGACCTGTCGCACCTCCGTACCTGGCTCTGCAGGAGGAGGGAGATGGTCCCAGAACGGGGGGCTTGGGGGGAAGCTCGGAAGCTGGGGTCTGGGTAGGAAGTCCTGTTGTTGTTGACCAGGGGGAGGGGGAGGGGGAGGGGAGCGGGGAGGGGCCGGAAGGGGCATTGCCCAACCTGGGCGGGGAAAGCCAGAGAAGCCCTCGCCTGCCTGGAACGTGGCACCCCACCCTGCGGGGGAAAGGTTACCAGGGTGGGAAGTGGGGACCCGGAAGCCCTCCCACCCACCTCTGAGAAAGAGGAAGCAGCTTGCAACATTCGGCGGAGGGCAGAGCAGGCCCGCCGCGGGCAGGCCCGCCCACCCGCAGGGGTGCAGGCCCCGGGGAGCCAGCGGTGCGGGGACTCGGCCCCCATCACCGGGGAAGGACCAGTCCACAGGCACCAGGTTCCAGCCCGACTTCCTCCCTAGTCCCCGCCCCCCTGCAGGAAGTGGATGCTCCTTATCCCAGGTGGAAACGTGAGCCCCGTCCCGTCCCTGCAGACACAGCAGCTGCCCCCCCCATGGGGATACTGAGAGCCCCAGCCACACCCTCCCCTCCCTGGCAGCCCTGAGCCAAGGACCGGCCTCGCCCTCACCTGCCGCCCACCGGCAGGCCAGGCCAGAATCCGTTCCCGACTCCGGAGTCACTGAGCCACCCGCCTCGCACCCTGCACCCTAGTGAGTGAGGAAGACAGCCGAGAGGAAGGAAGCAGAGAGGAAGGAGGAGGTGTGAGAAGGGGCGGCGGTGGGAACTGAGGCAGTGATTGACACCCCCCTCCCCGGCCCAGGATTTAAAGGGCCACAGACATAGGGCAGCTGGTGGGGCCTGGGAGGAAGGGGGCCAGGAAGCGGTGGTGGCGGTGGGCGCCGGGCCAGGACCTGCCCCCGGGACAGAGAGACTCCCCGGCTCTGGGGAGAGGGCGCTGCCCCCCCACACACACCGAGACGGGGGCACTGACCCCGCCAGGCCAGCTCACAGGGCAGTGGGGCCAGGCAGCGTGCCAGCGGCTGCGGGAGGGGCAGGGGTGCCCGGGGCAGGGCGTCCAGTCCCTGTCCACCAGGAGAGGGGGACCCGCCAGCCCGCTGGCCCGCGCCGCCGTCCACGGTCTCTCCGGCGGCTCCCCCCCCTCCAGCCCCATCCCCAGGCCAGGCCGGGCTTGGCTCCCTCCCCCCAGCCCTGGCCGGGCGCCCGGCTGGGCCCTGGAGGCCAGAGTTACTGTAAGCGGCCTGGCAGGCCCGAGGCCTGGACTCTGCCAGCTGGCCGGAGCCGCCGCCACCTCCCACTACCTGGCTCGGCCCGCAGGGGAGGGGACCGAGACCCCCGGCCGGCACGCAGGCAGCCCCCCCCCCCGGGGTGGGGGGAGCGGAGAGAAAACACAGGCCCTGCCAAGACCGTGCGTGTGTCCACCGAGCCCAGCGCCCCTCCTGGGACACTCGCCCTGTCCCCCCGGCTGCTCCCGGGTTCCTCCCCCTCCTTCCCCCCCCGGGGGGCGGAGCTGGCTGTGGGAGGGGGTTCCAGCGCCTGCCCCCCTCCACTCCGGATCCCAACGGGCGGCGGCGGGGGGAGTAGGTGGGTGCGCTCTCCGCAGAGCTGCCATTTCCACCAAATGTCGAGAGGTTTGTTTACTCGCCTCCGGGCTGTGTCCAGGCCTTGGAGCTATTTATAAGGCCCTCAAAGACTCGGCACAGAAGCGGGGTGGGGGGCACCTCGGAACAACAGTCTCATCTCTCCCTCTGCGGCCCCCACATCAAACAACCGCGTGACCGGCCTGCGAGCGTCTCCTCCCGGAGCCGCCCCCCCCCACCCACGAAGGTGTCCCAGGACCGATGTACCCCGAGGCCAACCCCCGGCCGGCTCCCTCCAGGACCCCCCCCCCGTCCCCCCCACCCCACCCCGAGCCTCCCATCACCCCACTTACTGGCCGGGGAGGGTGTGCTGTAGCCGCTAACTGGAAGCTGGTGCTGCAGAGTGGTCAGCGCGCCGGGCGGGGAGAGGCCTCCCAGCATCGGGGGGAAGAAGAAGGCGTAGGGGGGCACCGGGTACCCATTGAGGTGCCCGCCCCCGGGTGTCGGACAGGAGCTGCTGTTGCTGGCCATGCCAAGCGGCCGCAGTCGGGAGGCGGGCGGGGGCTGGGGCGGGCTTCAGGCCGCCCCTCCGCGGGGCATGGGGCCCGGGCCCGGAGCGGGCGCGGTGGTCGGCCCGCCCCCCCTTTCTGTCCGGGGCTGCAGTCCGCCGCTCGCAGGCTAATCTCGGCCGCCGGGAGCCCCGGGGCCAGGGGCTGGGGGCGTCCGGGAGCCGGTCCTTCGGTCAGGCAGTCCTGCAGCGCCGGCGCTTTCCCCGGCGGGTCCGAGCTGGCCGTCGGGGCGCCGGCGGGAGCCGCTCCCCGGTGGGCCCGCTAGGCCGCGGCGGTGGCGGGGGCCATGTCCCGGGAGGCTGCGGAGAGAGGGAAGACCGGTGAGCGGGCACAGAGCAGCGGGCACCCGGGCATTCCCCGCGGAGCTCCCCGACCTGGGCGGCCGGAGATGCTCCTGTGGCTCCCGGCTGAGCAGACAGCTGGCACCGCGCCCGGCTGGCAGGGACGGCCCGGGAGCGGGGCCCAGACACCGCTGGGGGTGGCAGGGCGGCACGGCCAGGCCGGGGAGCCGGGGCAGAGCCCAGAGCCGCAGAGGGCCTCTCACCCACAATCCTGGGGGTGAAGGGTCCGCGGTGCCACCCCAGAGGCTGCCTGCCTGCCTGCCGCGGAGGCGGGCGGCGGGCGGGCGGGTGGCGGAGCTCCTGCCCCCGCGTGCGTGCGTGGGTTACCTGAGGTCAAGATGCAGAGGACGAGGGCCGGAGGGGAGTGGGAGGGGGAGGAAAAGCCGCTTCCCTAAAGCACTGGCACTTCTCAGAAAAATGACTCCTAAGCCAGGGGCCCCTCTTACACCACTTCCCCCCCCACCCCCCAAATCCAAGCCCCAGCGCCCGAGGTGGGTCTGTCCCGCAGGCCGGGGAGGGGGCCTGTGGACACCCGTGGAAAAAGGGAAACGCGAACTGAGGGCTCCTGGGCATCACCCCCCAGTGCGGAACCTCACAGCAGGGGGCGGGGGGCTGGGGGGGGGGGCCACACACACACACACACACACACGCACACACACACACACACACATGCAGTGTGTCCGGAGGGCAGGGCCCGCACTGAAGGGGTGAGGGAGGCCAATCTCAGAGTTCCCCCTCATCCTCTGTCTGCAGGAGCGACAGCCCCGGAGGGGGTGCGGGGTGGGCCCCAGATGAAAGGCCAGATGTCTGTCCCCCCCAGTGTGTGCCAGATCCACACCCTGTTTGAACAGCTGGGACCGGAGGACACGCACAGATAACACCCCGGGGCGGGGAGGGGCCCCGTCACACAGTAAGGCAGCAAAGGGAGACACAGGAAGCAGACCCTCGAGCAGGGCTTTCCAATCCACTACATACCGAAAACATATAAACGCATGCATATAGACACACGTATGTAGTACACACATGAAAGACAAAAGACACACACACACACACACGAACAACCAATTAAACACACACACACACACACACACACACACAATGAGATACCACTTCTCATCTACTCGGACGGCTCTAGTAAAAAAGACTGATAATAACCAGTGCTGCCAAGGATGTCAGACACTGGAGCCCTTGCCGAAACCGGTGTGGCTCAGTGGATAGAGCGTCGGCCTGCGGACTGAGAGGTCCCCGGTTCGATTCCGGTCAAGGGTATGTACATAGGTTGTGGGCACATCCCCAGTAGGGGGTGTGCAGGGGGCAGCTGGTCGATGTTCCTCTCTCATGGATATTTCTAGCTCTCTATCCCTCTCCCTTCCTCTCTGTAAAAAAAAAAAAAAAATCAATAAAATATATTTAAAACAAAAACTGGAGCCCTCATCCTTTGCTGGTGGGCAGGAACTTAGCGCGGCTGCTCTGGACAACAGGGCGGCGGCTCCTCAAGAGGTCAGACGGCGCTCCGATCCTATAACGGGCCGACCATTCCCCTCTACCCACGAGAGAGAAACACATCAGTCCACTGGAAAACGCACCCACGGGTGTTCACGCCGGCACTGTTCCTGACCGCCACAAAGCTAACCCAAGTGCCCATCCACTGGTGAACGGGTAAATGGCACCTACATCCCCGCCACGGAATGTTACCCTGCCGCAAAAAAAGGATGAAGGCACTGACACACACTGCGACACGGATCCTCCGGAGACACATCAGCTGGTTCTGGAAGACCAGACAGTGTTTGATTTCATTTCCATGAAGTGTCCAGAGCGGGCATTTACAAAGACAGAGAGGAGACGCGGCTCACCAGGGCTGGGTGTGGGCTCGAGGGAAACGGGAAGTGGCTGCCGAGAGGACGGGGCCTCCGTGGGCCGCGACGGACACTCTCCACAACGCATCGTGGCCGTCCGCCCGACGCTGAGCACACGACAGCCACTCAGCTGTGTGCCTTCGTGGGTGAATTTTATGGTGCACGAATTACGTCTCAATAGAGCCATCAAGCAGACGGGGAGAAGGGAGGGAGGAAAAGTAACGGGCCACAGAGACCCAAAGTGAGGCCTGCTTCCCTCTCCGCCCCCGCCCCCCCAGCCCCGGCCACCCCAGGTCCACGCTCCGGCTCCCGGGCTCAGCCCTGGAGGCTGTGGACACGCTCCGGCCAGCATCTGGCCGCGGACCATGCCTGTGGGGGGGGGGGGGCTCCTGCCAAGGCCACTGTGGACGGGCCAGGGCTTCTGGGCCCCGCTGGGCCGGCAGCCGGTGCCGGGGGAGTGGGATGGGGGGTAAGAGTGGGGGGGGCGGGTACGTGCTGGGGCGGGGGCCGCTCTCCGAGGAGCGAGATCGGGACCTTGTTTTGTTTTGTTTTGTTTTGTTTTGTTTTGTTTTTGTTAATCCTCATCCCAGGATATTTTTCCCTTGATTTTTGGGGAGAGTAGAAGAGAGAGAGGGAAAGCCAGAGAGCCCGACCAGGGCCCCGAGGTCTGCGCCAGGGCGGGGAGCCTACGACAGAGGTCCATGCCCTTGATCGGAACTGAGCCCGGGACCCTCCGGTCCGCAGACCGACCGACGCGCTAGCCACTGAGCCAGCCCGGCGAGGGCTGGGCCCGGGGAATGAGCGAGACTTTCGCTGTTGTTGACGACGACGACGACCATCGCACTGTCCTCACGCCTGAAGGACGCCCCACCCCCTCCCCGCACAGGCCGGCGGGTCCCCTCCAGCGGAGAGGGCTGACGTCAGAGGAACCAGGGCCCCACCCACTGGGCAAACTGCCACCCGGGCCCCCCACACCCTTGTGGGGCCCCACACAACGGAACTCGGGCACGGGAAGGAGGGGCTGGCTGGGCCTCCTCAGCACTGACAGTCAGACTGAGACACACACACACACACACACACACACACACACACACACGTACCGAAAGGCGTGCACGCAGGGCTATGGGAAGCGTGCGGGTGGGCAAGAGCAGGCCCGCACACCCGGCCTGTGTGTGTGTGTGTGTGTGTGTGTGTGTGTGAGAGAGGCCTGCATACCTGGCCTCTGTGTGTGTGGCCCGCACACCCAGCCTGTGTGTGTGTGTGTGTGTGTGTGTGTGAGGCCTGCATATCTGGCCTGTGCGTGTGTATGTGTGTGTGTGTATGTGTGTGGCCCGCTCACCCGGCCTCTATGGGGGGGGAGGGGGCACGCACACCCGGCCTGTGTCTGGGGGGGGGGGCACGCACACCCGGCCTGTGTCTGGGGGGGGGGGGGGGCACGCGCGGGAGAAGAGGGAACCTGCAGATCCCGTCTCTCCGCACCCGGGCCCCACCACACAGCATGGCTCCCAGCACACACACAGCTGCAGCCTCACCCAGCGGCGGGCCCCTGTACCTGCCTCCCCGGGGTCCAGGCCCCCCCCCCCCACACACACACACAGAGGTGCACCCACCAGAGACGCCCTGGAGGACCCACATCCACGCCGGGGCTGCCTCCCTGAGGCGAGGCCCAGAAAGCCAGGCGCTCAGACTCCAGGCGTCCTGACCCAGCTTTTGGGGGGTCCTCCATCCTCTGGAACCCCCCGCTGCCCCCACAGGAGAGAGAACCACAGTCGCCTGAATGCCTCAACGCCTCTGCCCCGAGGAGTTTGGAATTGGACCGAACTTCAAACCCCCAGCGACACACACCCGGGGAGAGGCGGGCGGGTCTCCCCACCCCATCTGAGCCGCCAGCTTCAGGTGCGGCTCTCAGCCCGGGGGCGGGAGCCGGAGGGGGCAAAGATCACAGGGCCGGCCGGGCCGGCTGTGAGGGAACAGGGATGGGCCGGCCCGGAGGTCGGGGACAGAGCCACGACCCTCCAGGAGACAGACGCCCGCCCCGGGCCCTGCACCCAGGGGGGAGAAGACACAGTCACAGGCTCGAAACCGGCACCCACGAAAGGGAAAACAAGCTACCCACATTCACCCCCCACCCTGTGCCTGCCACCTCCCCGGCCCAGGGCACCCTCCCTCGAGGGAGAGAAACCGCAGGCCCACACCTCCCTGCCGGAGCCAGCCAGACTCCGCACAGCAGAAAGGGGTGGGGGTGGGGGGCACGAGGGCACCTGCCACCAGCCCCACGCCCCTGCCCGCGGGGTCCCCTCCCCACGGTGCCAGAACCCCTGCCCGGGGTCGGGGTCGGGTGCCTGGAGTCACACACCCAGAGGAAAAGGCAGAGCTGGCTGCCTCGGAGGCGGCAGAAGAGAGCCGAGGTGTGAAGGGTCAAATCTCAGCGCTGCCACTCTGGGTGACCTTAGGCAAGTCACTGAACCTCCCAGCAGCCGCCGGCTCGCCCGTGCACCGTCTACCTCACCGACCGGCTGCGTGATTCAAGAGATAAAAGTCCTGGAAAGCACCCAGCACCCAGCCCCGCAGCGCCCGGCACACGGGAGGCGCTGGGCGGCGCCCCCACCCTCTCCCCACCCCCCCCACCTCGAGGCACCACCCACCCCGGCCTCCCCGGGCGGCGTCCGCTCTGCCTCCCCCTCCCCGGACCACGGGGAGCATCTGCGGGCGGGGGCTGCTTCCCCCAGACTGAGCAGAGGGATGTGGGGAGGAGGGATATTTGGGGTGTGGGTGGAGGCCTGACCACAGCCCTCTCCTAAATTCCCTTCTTTCTTTTCACAAACCAAAAAAGGGAAACCTTTGGATTCGGGGAGGGGAGGAGGGGGGAAGAGAAATTGACCATTTCCTCCCTCTGGTCAGGGGAGAGGAGCCCGGGGGTCCCCAAACCCAGCTGGCCCGCCCCCCCGCCCCCCACCCCCATTTACTCTCTCCTCTCCACTCCCCAGGCTCTCCCGAAACCACGGCTCCCAACGAACACGAGCCAGACAGCCCCCGAGGGGCTCAGAGAAGGAAACCGGGATTGGGGAGCTAAAAGAAGGGGGCACAGGGGGTTTCCTAACAATTCTAGACAAGCCAATGAATCATATGCAAATGACACCCGAAGCTCAGCTCCACGGTTGGGGGGTGGGTGGGGGTGGGGGGAGAGGCAATGGCAATGGCAATGGGAGCTCCAACCCCGAGAGAAGCAGCACCCCGGCCCCCCTGGGCCCCCCCTGCCGGGAGGCGAGGGCAGATCTCAAACCCCAGCAGCGGGCTGGCTCTATTTATAAACTTTCCAGGAAAAGACGCTCACACGCACACACAAAGCCACAACCTCCCCCTTCCCCCTGCTCCTCGGACCTGCGGGCGAGGGTTGGGGAGCAGCGATGACCACGGTTCCCTCTTCCCCGGGGTCCCTCTCCTCCCAGCAAGCCCCCCTCTGGCCACGCTGGTCCTTCGTTACCGGGCTCTGGGCTGCAGGCCGGAGAGAGACCCCCCCACCCGCCCCAGGAGTGTGTGAGGGGCCACCCGGGACAGGACAGGGGGAGGGCAGCCCCCCACGGCCCCTCAGAGCCCCCGGCCGCCCCACTGGGGCTCGGACCAGTTTGAAAGCATGTGAAGGCCCCAGCACACCCTGGGGGGGGGGGCGGCCACGGGGAGGGCTGCAGTCCAGGGTCTTCCACCGCCCCAGAGGGTTTCAGGACGAGCGCCGGGTTCGGGTTCGAGAAGAGAGGGTCCGATGCCTCGCCAGCCTGCGCCCTAGCTGGCCCGTGTGCTGCCCAGGCTGGCGGGGCTACCAGCCCTCCACGGCCTCACGCTCGGCAGCGACGGAGCCGCAGGCAAGAAAGAGCAACTGGCCAAGGCCAAGGGCACGACAGGCCGGGTTCGAGGAGGAGGAAATGGGGGGGGTCTCTGATGGGCGGGGCGATGCCCCCAGCTCCACACACCCAGGGCCCCCATCGCAGAGCCCCGGGAGCTGCGCTCGGGACCCCCCCGGCCCCGGGGGGGGGAGGGAGGCCCAGGCACCCGGCGCGGAGAGAGAGTAGGTGAAAGGGCAGGGGGCAGCCGGGGCCTCGGCGGCCGGAGCAGCCGGGGAGGCAGAAACAGGAAGAGGAAGAGATGAGCCAGCCCGGCCACAGCCAGACCACAGGAGTGTGCGGCCGAACAAAGGCCGCTCTGTCCGGGGAGGGGGGCCACGGAGGCACCGACAGAGGGGGGACCCCCCCCCCCAGCTTGGAAACCACCGTCCTCACACCCATCCTGGCACGGGGCTTTCCCCACCCTCACCTTGGCGGCTGCCCCCTCACCCCCGTCTCCCAGCCTCCCACACCGGGGGCGCTGGGTGGATGGGGCACCCAGGAGGCGTGTGTGTGCGTGTGTGTGTGTATGTGTGTGTGCGTGTGTGCGTGTGTGTGTGTGTGTGTGTGTGTGTGTGTCTGTCGGGTTACAGCAGTGCCCCCATCCCCTCGACTCTGCCCCACCCCGGAGCCTGTACCCCAATTCTGAGTCCTAGGCCAGACGGGACTCCTGCTCCCAGCCCCCCTCCCGGCCAGCACCCTCCCCGGGGACCCGGCTGCAGGGAAGCCGGGAACGCCCCCCCCTACCCCCCCCTCCCCGCTTCAGGATATCCTTTTGGCTCTGACCCCAGACTAGGCCTGAGTCAGACGCGGCCCTGCCCCGTACCCCCCCTTCCAGCCGCCCCCGAGGAACTTCCTACTCCACGCCTACTCAGTTGGGGCTAAAACTTGGGGGGGACCTCTCCCCCTCTCCATCCATCCCCGGGGAGCAGAGCCGAGGAGCCCAGGGGCGGGTGGGAAGGAGGGGCCCCGAGTCCAGTGGCTGCCCCTTAAGCCCGAGGCCTGTGGGGTCAGGGAGAAGCTGGAGCGGGCGGTGTGGGAGGGGCACCACTCTCCCTGTCCGCCCCCCCCTCCACCCCAAAACACACACACACAACCAGAGCCCCACCCCACTCCAGCCCGGACCCCAAGACGTCACAGAGACGCCCTGGGAAGGAGCGTTTCCATGAGAACACAGGATGGGAGAAGGTGGCAAACGCGAGAGGAGGCACGAACTGGCGCTGGCACAGGGCAGCGCGGGGCCCAGGCTGGAGGGGACAGCGTCTCACCCCACGGCCACAGCCGCCCCAACACTCATCTGAGCCCATAGCTGTGACCCCTTCCCAGAGACACAAGTCTGGGGGGTCCTGGGGGGTCCGGGACAGCAGAGACCACCCACACTCAGCCTGGCACAGCCCCCAAGGCCGGCCCCGCAGCCTGCCCCCCCCCCCCAAAATTGTGGGTCTAGGAGGAGGGGGCATTTTCCTCCCCACAAGAACCAGGGCAAAGCCTACGGCGGCCATCTCCATGGTAACCAACAACAAACACCCCAGGAACCACAGTGGGACAGGAAGTGGCGGTCACATGACAGGAAGGCTTTTTTTCTCCCTTCCCAGCGTGGGGAGGGTGGTGAGCTGGTGAGCAGCCCCTGGGAAATCAGCTGTTCCCGAGGCTGGCCCCGCTCGGAGCTGGAGGGGAGAGGGTGGCGGGAGGCTGGCCGTCCCCCCCCCCGGCCCCCCTGCGCCCAGGGCCCCCCGCCCCGCCCGGCGCGGCCCCCTCCCCGGCCCCCTCCCCTCCACTTCCTGCCGTGACTGGAGATCAGAGAGCTCCCCACCGCAGCTTCCCCTTCTCGAGTCTCGATTCCTGGGCTGGAGGTTTCAGTGTGGGGCAAGGGACAAAGGCAGGAGGGCTGGGAGCCGGCCGGAGGGCCCGGGGGACGCAGGCCCGGGGGAGGGAGGTGTGTACCCACGAGCACACGGCGGCGGCGGGCGGGTCGCGGTGACACGCAGCCGGGCGGGCGCGGTGACACCGGGAGGCGAGCGGAGCCCCGTGCGCCCCACTCCGGCCGCCGGGCGCTGCCCCAGCCTCCCTCCGGGTCCACCCCGGCCGCCCGCGGGCCTCCAGACCCCAGAGGGCTCCGCGGAGCCCGGCCCCACCCGCCTCTCCCCTGCCTTTTGTGCCGGAGAATCCCCCTCCCGGCTCCAAGGTGCCCGCCCAGAGAGGGCACCTTGGCCAGAGGTGGGGGGGGAAGCTCCCCCTGCCCCCTCCCCTCCTCTGCAGATGTCCCGGGCTATATTTAGCCCAAACCGGGAGGCCAGCCAGACCCAGACTCCCCACTGGCCCAGAGCTGAGCTCCCAGTTTTTATGCAATTAAAACATTAACAGAAAACCGCCCCCCCATCCACTCGCCCCCCCCCAGCCCTGCCGGAGCAGCAGAGCTCAGAACACGTGGACAAGGGCAGCCCAGCTCTGCAGCCAGTGGGGGGGTTGGGGGTTCCCCTGGGCAGATAGCACCCCCTTCCCCATCTCCCCGGCCCCGCCCACGGGAGGGGGACACCATCCGTGAGATCAGGCTGACACTTGGGGGGGGGGGGCAGGCTTTCCTCGCTCTGGGGAGGGAGAGGCGGATCCGGTGGGTTGGGGGGGGGGGTTGCCTGGTTGCAGAAATTCCACCTGTCATTTTGCAGCCCCCTCCCAGCCAGCTCCGGTTACAGGGCTGGGGGTTGGCAACAGGTGCTGGCCAGCCTGGCAGCAGCCTAATCCCCCAGCCCCCCTCCCGGGCCGACCGTGGTGCCTGGAGGTCCCCCCAGGGGCCCGGCGGGCGGGCGGGCGGGATGCTGGGCGGGAGAGAGGCCTCAGCCCACTGGGTGGGTGTGAGGGCGGCCGTGCCCCCTCTGTGAGGCCGCCCCCCCCCCCCTGCGCTGTGAGCTGTGAGCTGGAGGGTCTGGGAAGCCCAGCAGCCGTGGCTCCACCGCGCCGACTTCATCTCCCCGCGATGCCAGGCGGGCAGGCCAGCGTGTGGGAGGTCTGTCTGCCTGCCTCTTCCTCCTCCTCCTCCTCTCCAAATTCCAGGAAGGAGCAAGGGAGGCTCCAGTTGCGGAGAGAGAGGGAGAGCGAGCAGGCGGTCCCAGCTGGGGAAGGAGGGGGGGCGGGGACTGGAGCGGGAGGCGAGATCCAGACGGAGCAGGAGACACCCACACCCGCGCCAGACTGGGACCGACGCACCAACCCTGACACATTCTCACACGCGGGCCCCGCACACCGCCCTGCGGGGACACCCAGACGCCCGCAGCCAGTTCTGCCAATCCCCGGGACACTCCCTGGACACACACGGAGATCCAGGCCCCCCCAAACCATGTGGGCTCCAGACAGCAGCCAGAGGGTGGAGGGGGGAAGGGGGGGGAGACAGCAGGCGGCGGCAGGGGCTGTGCGGCCAGAGCCCTGGAAGCCGGAGCCGGGTTGCCACACTCCTTCCCCAAAACCCAGTGCGTCCAGACAGCCCGGTCATCCTGCCAGGGGCCCCGCCAGCTTCCCACACCCCCCCCCCCACACACACACCACCGTCAGAAAGGCTGCGGGGTGCTGGGCCAGTGGAGACAGCCCTGTTTGTCCATCCCAGGGACGGGTCACCTTCCCCAGGCAGCCCTCACCCAGGCCTCACCCACAGACCCCGCCCTCGTGTCACCCAGTCTGAGGAGCACCCCACCGAAGACCCCAGAGTCTGAGCACCAAGGGGCTTGGGGGGTGGGGTGGGGTGGGGGTGGGGAAGGTGCCAGAGGGCACAGCCAACCTCGAGCCTCCTCACACACCTGACCGAGTGACTTAGGGGAAGGGACGTCAATCAGCAGGCGCGTGGGCCCACCCCCCCCCAGGCAGACCCGAAGGGCCACCCAGACGATGCCCTCTCCCCCACTCTAGACAGGGTGGCAGGAACCACGTCATGGCACATGTGGGTGACTGTGCCCAACGGGGAATGCATGGGGGTGATCAGGATGGTGCTGCCCACAGCTAGCTTCCTGCCAGCCTGCCACATGGTCGGGAGTGGGAGGGGGAGCAGAGAGGCGTCCCGCAGGAGCCGGGGCATCTGGGGTAAAACGGAGGGGCAGAGATTTGGGGGCTGGAGGGGGAGAGGTGCCCCCGTTCAGCCATCCCAAGCCCAGAGTCTTCACAGAACTAACTGCCAGTCTGGTGGGGCGAGTCCTGCAGCGACACTGCATCCCGCGCGTTCACCCCCGCAAAATCCCGCAAAATCCAACGCCCTCGGCCCCCAGGGGCCCACTCGAGTCTGACCTTCGGGACCGCTGGGTCCCAGGCCCACATGGTCCACATTCCCAGGCAGAACTGATGTCCCGGCCCCTCCCAGCGCACCAACATCTGTCACAGCCACCAACTCCCTGACCACAAACTCCCTGACTCCTCACCCCCCCCCATACACACACACACACACACACCTTCCTCCCCAGCTCCAAAAAGGCTCTCTCTCCCGTTCTGCCCCCAGACTCATCCCCGCCCCCTCTCCTCAGGGGAAGCCCCGCGGCTCCAAGCCATCCCAACTCCGGCCTGGGGTTCCCCCGCCGGCCTCCCCACCGAGCACAGGGCCCTGCGGGGCTGAAGGCCTCAGCCCGTTTCCTAGGAAGACCCGGGGTCCTTATTGAACACCAGGCCTCAGACAGCGCTCCCCAACACACCCCACAGACACCCCGCTTCCCCAGAACAGCCCTATGACCACTGCAGCCAGGGTAGGGAGGGAGGGAGGGGACAAGAGACATGCCTGATCCCCCTGACCAGGACACTGGAGTAGGGGGGGGTAGCAGTGAGGGTTGGGGGTACCCAGCAGGAGTGGGGGAGTGGGGGAGTGTTCTCAGGAAAGAACATAGGCATGCACACATGTGCACACAGCCCGCGGGCAGAAGGCAAGCTAGCTGCAGAAGAGGAAGGCCACGCCAGGTGGGTGTCCTCTCCGAGAGGGAATGGAAGGGAAGAGATGGCCCGGCCGAGGGGGAGGGGGGAGGGCGGAGGGCGGAGGGCTGCCTTTGGGTATGATTTCCATATGAGCTGGTGCACACCCCCAAGCCTAGCACCCTGGTGGCCCGACCCCCTTCCCACGGAGCAGCCTGGCAGCAGGGCAGTGCCCAGAGGGGGGGGGGGGCACAGCCAAGCTGGTGTTCCAGGGCCCCCCCTCCCACATGCACATCTGGCCAGCAGCTTCCCCGCCTCGTGGGTGGCACCGTGTCCCAGACACCCTCCGCCGAGCAGAGGCAGCCAGTCTGTTCCACCCTCTTCTCACCCAACACGCCGCCGCCACAGCCCCATGATAGCCACCAGACCCGGTCATGCCTCTCCCCCACCCCGTCCGGACGGCTCCCCCCAGCTCGGCCGGCACACCAGCTGAGCGGCCCCGCCCCCAGCCGCGGCCTCCGGTGGGGGTGGCCCCGGGCCGCTGCTCCCCAAACCACAGAGCGGCTCAGATAACAGGAGGGAGGGAAGGAGGGGGCTCGTCCGTTGGGCATCCGATCTCTCCCCAAACAGGTTTGAAAAGTCTTTTTTGTGTTGCCCGTTTCCGAAGAGACAGGGGAGCGGGCTGGCGTCCCCGGCGGCGGCCCGGCCCGGCCCGGCCCCGGCGCCGCGGACACGCACGGCGAGGCGGCGGCGGCGCGCGGGGACCCGGGCGCGGACCGACGCACCGACGGGGCTCCCCCGCCCCGGGCGCGGCGGCCGCGGGCTGGGGAGCCCAGGAAACCCCGGGGTTCCCGTCGGAGCCCGCCCGGCTCCCGGTCCCCACCCGCGGCTCCCGCCCGGAGCGAGAGCAAGGCTCCCCGACGCCCGCGGGAGCCCGGGGCTCCCCCAAACCCCCGGGGTGGCGGGTACCTCGCAGCGGGGGGGACGCGGTCCGTCCGTGCGCCCGCGGGGCCGGCGTCCGCCCGGACCCCGCGCCGCGGTGTCGCCCGCCCGGCGTCAGGGGTGCGGGATCCCCGGAGAGCGGCCGTCCGGGGGGCCGAGCTCAGCAGCGCGGGCCGGAGGCAGCGGCCATGGCGAGTCACGTGCGGCGGCTGAAACTTTACCCGGAGCCCCAGACATGGGGGGCGGAGGGTACGGGGCCGGGGGAGGCCCTCGCCCCGGGCCACGCCCACGCCCGCCCACCGGCCAATCACCGGCCGGGGGCGGGCCCGCGGGGTCACGCCCCACTCCGCTCGCCTTAATAGACCCGAGACTGGGCGAGTCTTAAAGGGGCCGCGCCTCGCCCGAAGGCTGGACCGTGGGAACCTGCGAGAATCCCTCCCCCCGCCCCAAAAGGAGGGCGGCAGAGCCCTCGAGGAGCCCAAGTTGTGCGGGAGGAGTGGGAAAAGGGCTGGCTGGAGAAAGGGCTGCAGTGTGTGGCGTCACATTCCCTCCCCCAGACACACACACACACACACACACACAACAAAACAACAAAAACAAAACAAAAAACTGGGAAGTGAAGTCAGCGCCTCTGGCCCTAGCTGTCCAGCCCAGACTCCCCAGTTTATAGTCCTCCTCCCCGCAGTGGGAGCTGAAAGCTGTGTGACCTTAAACAAGTCGTTTCCTTTCCCTGAACCTTAATTTTCTCGTCTGAAAATAAAAGGAGGGTAAGAACAGTGCACTCAGGTGCACTCCTCCCAGTTTCCCCCAAACCTCTCCAGCTCGAGCGGGTCGTCAGTCAAAGAACTCTGGTAGGCCTACCGCCCAGCAGCCCCCCCCCCCCAAAAAAAAGAGCTGTGGCTCTTGCATCTCCCAAAGGCCAAGTCAGGGGTGGCAAGACCACCCACCCCTTCACCCTCCCTCCCCCCCCTACACCCTCCCACCCCCCCCTACACCCTCCCACACCCACCCCCCTACACCCTCCCACCCCATGGTAGAGAACTCAGCTTCTCTCTCCAGGCAGCCGGGGGTGGGGGGGGGGGGCAGAAAGCGGAATCTCCAGGGAACCCCCTTTCCCAGTCAGAGAAGTGGCCACGAGAGCCCCCCCCCCGGACTTCCCGCTGGAAGGGGAAGTGCCCCACTCCGAAGCCCAGCCCGGGAGGAGGCCCAGCCCGAGCCGACGGGCAGAGGTCCGCGGCCCCCGGTCTGCAGAGGGCACCCCGGGCCGGGATGGGCCAGCCCGGGTCTTGGTCCCCTGGCGCCCGGGCTGCCCACAGGTCTGGGCTGGAGGATCTGGCGGTCTCCCCCGGCCTCAGCCTCAGCCCCGCCGCGGGGAGGTAAGCCGGGTCCGGGGAGAGGCGCCCGGCCCGCGCCGCCCCGGCCCCGGCCCTGCCCGCCCGGCGGCTCCGCTCGCGCCTGGATTTCCGTCCCGGAGCGAGCCGCCCGCCCCGCCGCCGCCCGCCCCGTCCAGATCCCTCCGCAAACATGCGCTCAGCCGGCAGGAATGCGCCAATGGCTCCCAGATGTGGACGCCGACGCTTAACCCCTCCCCCCCCCCAGGCCTCCAGCGTGGGCCAGCCGGCGGCAGGGGGCGCCACTGGGAGGGGCCAGCCTGGGAGGGGGGGGGGTTCAGCGTCAGCGCCCCTAGCTGCACAGGCCCCCCCCTGGCCTGGCTTCTACCGGCCTGCCTCCCAGCTGGGGCCAGGGGGTGGGCTATGGACACAGGGATGGAAGTGTGCACACACACATGCCTCCCACCATGCCAGGCCTTCGCATACACCTGCGGGCACGTGGGGTCAGGTGCGCACACCGAGAGGAGGGTGTGCAAATGCAAACTCCAGGCACACACGTGTATACCCCCACGTGCATGCCCAGGACGCCCATGTGTGCACATCCATGAGCACAGAGACAGGCGTGCGTGCCTTGCCCGGGTGGCTCAGTTGGTCGGGACATCACCTGATGTGCCAAGGTTGCAGGTTTGATCCCGGTCAGGGCAAGTGTAAGAGTCAATAATGAATGCACAGATAAATGGAACAGCAAATCGATGTCTCTCTCTCTCTCTCTCTCTCTCTCTCTCTCTCTCCCCCCCCCCCCTTTTTATCTTTTACAAAAGAAAAACAAGACAGCCGATACCGGTTTGGCTCAGTGGATAGAGCGTCGGCCTGTGGACTGAAAGGTCCTGGGTTTGATTCCGGTCAAGGGCATGTACCTGGGTTGTGGGCAAATCCCCGGTGGGGGATGTGCAAGAAGCAGCTGATCGATATTTCTCTCTCATCGATGTTTCTAACTCTCTATCGCTCTCTCTTCCTCTCTGTGAAAAATCAATAAAATATATTTAAAAAAGAAAAGAAAAACAAGACAGGCACTTGTGCACACACAAGGACGGAGGCAGAGGGTGGCCACGCTCCTGAGCAGACCTAGCAGCAGACCCAGCGCAGACGAGGGAGGAAAGTCATGCTCCTGCATCCACAAACCTGCTCCCCACGGGGGTCACACACACGCACCTGAGCCTGGCACCCGGTGAACCAGAGCCCAGCCTGCACGCCTTAGTGTCCCGTCCCCCCCCGCCTGCCTGTCCGCATCTAGCTTCCCCAGGCTGGACTCCCGGGGGCAGGGAGGCCCAGGTGGGAGGGAGGCCAGGGGTCCAGTCTGCAGCAGCAGCTGCACTCCAGCTGTGCTGGGGCCACAGGGGGACTCCCCCCCCCCCGACACACACACACACACACACACACACACACACACCCATCCTCCGAGGTCCTTAACCCCGGAGGGAGAAGAGTGCGGGAGGCAGCAGGAGCGCGGCAGAGGGGGGGAAAGCCACAGGCCCGGGGATCCTCGCTGTTTGGGAGTCTCTCCTGGGCCCACCTGCCCCCGCGCACAGGAAGAGGAAGAGGGCGCAGGGAGGAGTCGGAGCTGCTGGTTTCCCAGGGCGGGGGTCTCTCTCCAAACAAGAGGAAACCTGACAGCCCCACACGCCCAAGGAGATACAAAATAGCTCTGACACACCCAGAAGGCCCCCGCTTCTAGCAAAACAAGGCCTCCCTCAGTCTGGGGGAGCCCCCGGGAATCGCACTGCCGGTCACGTGAGCCCAGGCCACCTGGACGCAGGTGCAGGGGGGGGGAGATGGCTGCTGGACCCGGACGGCTTCAGTGGACTCCTCCCTCCCCAGCCTCCCAGCTCACCCCCAAGGGGCGCCTCCCACAGACACCCTCGTGGCCCATCCCACCTGATTCCCACAGTCCCCTCCTTAACTCACCCCCCTTCCCTCCAAATCAGACATGCTTCCCCTCAGAGCCTGCCACCTCCCCCCCCCCCCCCAAGCAGAGCACCCGGGAGAAAGCCCGGCCTCGGCTCGCTCCGCAGGCCCATGCGTGGGCCAGGGCACGCCGGAGAGAGATCAGAGCAGACAGACGCTGGGACTGTGCGTGTGCCCCCCTCCCCCGGGCCCCACCCCGAGCTTGGTGCCCACCTGCCCCGCGGGCACGGCCGGGTGACTCAGCTGCATCCGGGGGAGATGCCAGGGCCGTGACTCACCTACCGAGAAGAGGAGCAAAGAGCTGCGGCTGGCGCCTCGCCAGCCCCGGGACAGAAGCGACTTAGTCACCGAGGCTGGGGTGCCCAGCAGGCACAGCGGGGCCCTGGGGACAGGGACGGGCTGTGTCCTTCGCGGCTACAAGCGCCCCCTGGCGAAGAACAGGAGTCCCGGGGCGGGGGGGGGGGGGGAACACGGCGGAGCTATGGCTGCACCTGCCCCTGCCCCCCCCCCGTGCCCACCCTCACCGCTCCAGGGCAGATCCGTTTTCTGAGACCCCTGGGCCGCCCTGGCCCCCCCACAGCCTGCCCCCTGCCCATCATCACTCACCACCCACTCCCCCGCCGGCCCGACCGCCTCCCGCCACCCAAGTGGTACCCAGGCTAAGAGTCTCCTGTAACATGTCCTGGCAGCACCTCCTGCCCCCACAGCCCCCTCACCCCACCCCCCGCCCCCACATACAACATGCACTCATGCACCCTTCTGTCTGCCGGCCCGGCTCCAGCCAGCAGCTGCTGGGGCCGCGGAGCAGGAGGGGAACCAACCGGAGGGTGGGGCGCAGGGATTGAGTTACAGAGGCGGGTGGGGTGGGCCGTCACCCAATCCCTTCCTCCCGGGGGGGGGGGGGGGCGCCCCGTCGTCTCACCCACCCACCTGCTTCCCTCCCACCTCTGGCTGGCAGCCTGCTGCCCTCAAAGCCCTTCCACCACCCCACCCCCCACCCCCCCCCGAGCTAGAAGAGAGAGAGATGCTCCAGAGGGTTTGTCATGCTAAGACCGGCCCGGGACAGGCGAGGAAGAGCGAGGCAGACAGACAGACACATGGACAGGGACGGACGAGAGTAACCCTGTGCCCGGCGCTCTGGAGGTGGAGGTGGGCACGTCTGTGTGACAAGCCAGAGGCAGCAGAGCAGCTCCCCACGTCCCGGGGGAGCCGGCGGGCCCAAGGGGGCTGACAGGCCGAACAGCCTCCATCCATTTGCACTATCGATCCCTCAGCACTGCAGCCCGGGGCAGGGGGGCGTGATAAATCAGCCCCCCAGAGACAGAAACCGAGGGGAGAGGGGGGAGGGGGAGGGCTGCTTCACCACAGTGAGGGGCCCGGTGAGACGGGCGTGGGGGCGGGGGGGGGCGAGAGGGGGTATGGGGGGGCAGGGGAGTGGGCTGAGTGGCAGGAGGCGGGGGAGGGAGTGGGGGTTGCATTAAAGACCAGGCCAGCACCTCCGTCCAGCTGGATCTGAACCCGATTCAAAGAAAAGGGGGGGGGCAAAGCGCACCCCATTGGGCTACACAGGCAGAGCCCCCCGAACACCTGCAGAGGGCGCCACTGATGCCACAGTCCACGGCATGGCACCTCCTGCAGCCTGGCAACGCGGTGGCCCTGGAAGTGAGGCTGCGGCAGGAGGCTGATTGGAGGGACCCCAAATCGCCACTGTCCCCTCACCTCAGCCCCCTTCTTCCAGCCTCAGGGTGGGCCCCGCTCCTGACTGGGGATCCCCAGCCTCCGAGATGCTCCTGCTCTTCAGCCTGCGCCCCTCCTTTGGGGCTCGCAGGGGTGGGCGCGGGAGAACCTGCAAACCCACATCTGA
The DNA here is from genome assembly GCA_963924515.1 of Vespertilio murinus. NCBI lineage: Eukaryota > Metazoa > Chordata > Mammalia > Chiroptera > Vespertilionidae > Vespertilio > Vespertilio murinus. The sequence continues at coordinate 7,647,214 of OZ004718.1, forward strand.
GATCCTCCCCCCTGGTCTGTCCCCAACCCACCCCGCCGCCGCGGGGGGCAGACCTGTGTGTGTGTGTGTGTGTGTGTGTGTGTGTGTGTGTGTGTGTGCCCGGCCGCTGGGCCTCTCCATGGAGGCAGACAGGAAGCTCCGCCTCCCCCCGCCCCAGCCCGGGGGCCTGCTGGCACCTGCCCAGCGCCTCCATTCACACAGTGGCCACCGGCCACCTAAACAAACCCCAGCCTTGACCTCCTTCCAACCTGGACCCAGACGCCCTCCACACGGCGAGACCCGTAAACAAAGCCAGCTGGGTTTGCCCGGGACCCCAGCAGACACAGCGGGGGAGGCGGGCCGGCTGGGGCCTCCTGGCTGCGGGGAGGTGTGGGCAGCGGCCAGTGACCAGCCGAGTGTCCTGGGGCAAGTCCGTCCCCTCTCCGTGCCTCGGTTTCCCCCTCAGTAAGGGGAGATGTGGCCTCCGAAGCCCCTCTGGTCCTAAGTCCAGGCCTGGTTGGACAGGGTCCACCCTGAGGGACCCCCGGCCCACCTCCCCGGGTCAGCACCCCTCCACCAGGGCCACCGCCTGCCTCACACCCGAACCTTGGCCAGCCCCTCTCCCTGCCCCGTGCTCTTCTGCACGTCCCTCCTGCCAGGGGACAGACCGACTAAAAATAGTCCCGCAGCCTTTCTCGCCCACAGCTGCCCCAAGAGCAGGAAGCGAGGGGGGCGGGGCGCCATGTCCTGCTCCCCCCCACCCCCCCAAACTCCCGGCTGGAACCACGGCCAGTGCTCCGGCCTGGGACCGGTGCCCACTTGGCCATCTCGGGGGCATCCCACACCCCTTCCCTGGGGGAGGCCTGCCCATAAGTGCCTGCAATCACAGAGCCGGCCCGGCCCGGGAGAGGAAGAGAGGGGAGGCGAGCGGTCTGCAGGGAAGCCTTCCCAATGTCTGACAAATCAGTGCCAGCCACATTGCGGGCACCCAGAGGGCAGGGCTGGCTCCGGGGACCGGTCTTTTGAGGGCAGAGGGAGCTGGTGTGTGTGGGGAAGTCTGTGCCGGCTCCCCTCACCCCGGCCCAGCCGGAGGGAAGGAGAGACCGGGCCCCCGCCTCAAGGATGCTAATCCCGACATGCGGGGGTGCAGATACAGGGGTTTCAACAGCCCCCCAACCCTCACTCCCCCCATCCCCCGTGCCAAGGACAGCAGAAGACCCGGGTGCCCACACGTCAGGACGGAAGCCTGGAGGCCGAGACAGGCCCGCGCTGCACGGGCTGGGCATGTGCTGCCCCCAACTGAGTCAGCCCCCCGGGGCCCCGCCCGCCTCCCACCGGGGCTCCTGGCACCTCGCAGCCCCGGTGAAGGCCCTCCCCACCCGGAGGAAGGAAACCAGCTCAGCGGCTCTCTGGTGGCCGGCTGGCAGCCCTGCGCCAGGAGGAGGAGGAGGAGGAGGAGGAGGAGGAGGCGGGCGGGAAACCCAGGAGGCCTGGCGCCGGCCCAGAGCGGGCGAGAGGATACCTGGGAGGGAGGCGCCCAGAGCGGGCAGACACAGACACAGACACAGACACGGGGTGCCCGCAGCTCCCGGGTGACCCACCAGGAGGAGGTGACCCCAGGGGCTCGGTGGGAGAGGGAAGAAGGAGAGAGGAGGGAGTGAGGCGTGGGGGTGGACGGAGCCTGGCTCTCACCTGCCGCCCTCTCTGCCCTGGCAGCGTCGGGGACGCTGGCACGAAGGCCCCCAGCTCCCAGAGAGGCGCGTTTCCTCCTCCCCTGGTCTCCAGCCCCAGCCCCCTGGTTCCTGAGCTCGGTCCCTCGGGCGGGCCTACCTTCCCTGGAGCCAGGCCAAGCCGGAGTCAGCAAGGCCCCACGTGGTGCCCGGGAGGGAGGCCTGGGCAGTGCCAGGGGCAGCCCTCGCACCATCCTCCCGCTGGCTTCCCTCCCGCCTGCCCGCCGCCACCGCCGCACGGACCTCGGCTGTCCAACCCGATTAGGTCTCCTGCCCAGCGAGCCGGACAAGGAGGCCGCGGGCGGGCGGGCAGGGAGCGGGGACAGGGACGGGCGGGCGGAGGGCGGAGGAGGAGGTGTGCAGCCGGAGGGAGGGGCGCCTGGGCGGGTGGGGGGTGCGAGCCCTCTGACCACGGCTCCCTGGGCAGCGGCCACCTGTCCCGGGGGCAGCAGCCCGCCTGGTCCGTCCCCCCCCCACACCTCTCCCCCGGGCCAGGATGGGAAGGACACTGCCGGCACCGAGACTGACCTAGATTTGGGAAGAGAATCCCATCCGGCGCCCTCCCCCGCCATAACCGCCGTGTGCAGGGAGCTTCCGCATAAATTGTCTCGTGGGGCCTCGACAGCCTTATCCTGCCGACAGGCCATTCCACCAACGAAGACACGACACGTGTGTGTGTGTGTGTGTGTGTGTGTGTGTCTGTGTGTGTGTGTGTGTGTGTGTGTGTGTGTGTGTGAAACGACCTGGCCGAGCCTCAGACGCAGGCCTCTGCTCACACTCAGAACCTCTACTTTTCTTTCGGAGCCCTGGGCAGAGCGATGCTGTATCCACTCTCCCCCCTGCCCCCCCCAGACTGATCCTTGGGGGACCCAGGGAGCCGCGGAGGGCTGCAGAGCACCCCCCACACCTGGGCACCTGGAGGCCACGCCGCCCCCCCCCGCCCCCCACCCCACCCCCAGTGGGGCTTCCCCCGAAGTGTGACCAGCCTCTTGCGTCACTTCCCTGCCCAGCCAGCCCGCCTGCCATGCCCGAGGCCGGGTGCGCTCTCACAGCGGCTCCTCAGACCAGACAGCTCCGACGCCCCGGCTGCAACCCACCAGCCGGAACGGGCGCCCGCCCTGGCGCTGCAGGGCGCAGAGCCCAGGCCGGAGGGAGGGGGAAGCCTGCCATCAGCGGGTGTGTGCCATGCAGCCCTCTCCCCAGACCTGCAGGAGGGAAGACGCTGGGGGGGGGGGGGTAACAGGAGCTGAGGCTCTGCAAGCCCAGGAGCCCAGGGAGCTGGCAAGGCTGGTGTCCCCCTGGTCTGGTCCACACCCCCCGCCCCCGCCGCCCGGGCTGAGCCCGTTCTGGCCTGGGCCGTCCTCTGGGGCCTCCCCCCCCATCCTCTGTGCACCCAGCCACCTCCAGCCGAAGCTTACAGGGCTTACAACCGAACGCATGGTCCACACACACACACACACACACACATACACACACACACACATGCAATGGGTGCAGGCCGGCATGGGGCTGGCTCTAAGCTGGAAGAACTTTCCCCGGAGGGGAGGTCACCAAACTCCCCCCAACCTCTGGGCCCCCCAGGGCGAGGGGTGCGGGGAGGAGCCGTTCCTTCGCCTGCCAGGTGAGTAGGGAGTGGGGGGCAAAGTCCTGGGCTCCGAGGCCGGGAGGCCAGGAGGAAGCCAGACAGAAACCCCCCCGGGGGGGGACTCCATCCCGCTCCCCAGCCCTGGGGCACCCCGGCCCGGCGGTGGAGCTGAGGTGGGGGAAGGGGCGCCGGGCAAGGCTGCAACCGATGCAACCGAGGGTGCAGGGCGTGGGGCCTGGGCAGCCCGCCCCCCTTTCTGTCCTGAGCTGGAGAAGGGGGGGCCGCCCGGAGGAAGTGCAGGGAGGGGGTGGGGGGGGGAGGGCGCCCTGGACGCCCGGACACCCCGCGGCTCCCGGCTCCCGGCGCCCAGGACCACGGCGAGCGGTGGGGGAGGAGAGTGGGGAGCCCGCACCGGCGAGGAGGGAGCCGCGGGTCCGAGGGGAGAGGCCGGGCGGCGGGCGGCCGGGTGGGGGGCGGGGGGCGCGGTCCTACCTGCCCAGGTGCGGGCGGCGGGCGGGCGGGGGCCGCGGGGCCGGGGAGCGGGGAAGCCCTCGGCTCGATCCAGGATTCCCCTCGCCGCTGGGGTAGACCGCCGCAGCGGCCGGGCTTCCGCCGGGTCCTAAAGCCCCCCCGCCCGCCCGCCCGCCCTCCACGGGGTCAGCGGGTGCGAGCCGCCAGGGCCGCCGGGCAGCAGGGCGGCTCTGAGTCACCGGCTGGGGAGGGGGGACGGGAGCGGCCGGTCTGGCATGCACAGGGCACGGGTGACCCGCGGAGGACGAGGCTGGGGGAATTCGGCAGGTCTCCCCGGCCCCCCGGGAGATGAATGAGGGCTTTTCCTCCCGCGCAGGTACTGAGATGGGGGGGGGGGGAGGAGGCATTCACTTTGGGGGGTCCTCACCTCTGCCCTCCCCCCACACACACACACACCCAGCATCACCCCCTCCCTCCCCTCTGTTCCCAAATGCCTCAGAGGCCACCCCAGCGAGGAAAGGGAACAGTACAACGTGGTGTTGGTTGGGAACTGGTAGGGTTTTTTTTTAATTTTAAAATATATTTTTTATTGATATTTCACAGAGAGGAAGGGAGAGAGATAGAGAGCTAGAAATGTCAATGAGAGAGAAACATCAACCAGCTAGCTGCCTCTTGCACACCCCCAACTGGGGATTTGCCTGCAACCAATGTATATGCCCTTGACCGGAATCGAACCTGGGACCTTTCGGTCCGCAGCCCGATGCTCTATCCACTGAGCCAAACCAGTTGCGGCAAGGAACTGGTAGGTTTTAAATTATATATATATATACTTCAGAGAGGAAGGGAGAGGGAGAGAAACTTCAATGGTGAGAATCACTGATCGGCTGCCTCCTGCACGCCCCCTGCTGGGGATCGACTGGCAACGGGGGCATGTGCCCTTGACCAGAATGGAACCCTGCCCTTCCCCCCACGCCCTTCAGTCTGCTGGTCCGTGCTCTGTCCACTGAACCAAGCCAGCCGAGGCTCCAGTCCTTAACAGGATCCCGAGACTTTTCCGGAATGAATGGGTGAGAGAGAGAGCATTTTCCCAGGTACCATCGGGGTAAGTCAAGGGGGCAGAAGGGCCTCTTAGCACAAGTGCATCAACCTCAAGGTCACAGACCCAGCTTAGGATAGCTGTCCCCCGTCGCCCCAGAGGGAGAGCTCGGGGTCGGTGGGCCGGGTGGGCCGGGGAGAGGCGGGTGGGAAGGGCTCGGAGGGCTGGAGGGCGAGCATTTTGCAAGGGGAGTTGCGCAGAGCTCAGAGCTGGGGCAGCAGAGCCGGGGAAGTGTCATGGGGTGAAGGGCCAGGGAGAGTCAGACACAGGAGCGGGGAAGCTCGGCCTCTTCCTAGAAGCGGCGAGGGCAGCGGCCCTGCCCCACTTCTGTGTGTGTGTGTGTGTCTGTGTGTGTGTGTGTGTGTGCGTGTGTGTGTGTGTGTGTGCTGCAGGGAGAACTGGGGGAGGAACTAGACCGAGAGGAGGACCGAGGGCCCCAGGGTGGAGCCCGTCGCGGCAGGGTGAGCTCGGGTCAAGCCTTTCACCCCGAGGTGCCCGCGTTCCCTCCCAGCTGTTAAACGGGGCCCTCGGTGCTTCCCAGGGAGCTAATGAGTGTTTACTGAGGAGCTGGGAGATCCTCAGATCTCAGCTGGGCCACCGCGACAGTTAGAAAGCTCCAGAAGGGCCAGTGCTCTGTGGGGAGGGGAGGGAAGGCGCAGGGGAAGAGGGAAGCACAGCGTTCCCCTCCAAACGAAGGATGGAGCCCGCCCGGAGCGCACCAGCCTCCGCTGCCACGGGACATCCCCGCGCCCAGGGACGGAGGTCATGTACCCCCATTCCTCAACCACCCCCAAAGGCCAGCCCCGGCTCACGGTGGGCAGGACCCAGACGAGCAGCTGGTCCTCATTAGCCGCAGCGTCTCTCACCCCACACTGTGCACCCGCAGCTCCTACACACAGGCCCCGGCTGGAGGGGCTGCCCGACCTCGCAGCCGACGCTGGGCTGGGGGGACACACCACACCAAAGGCGAGTCACCCACTGACACTGGAGTCGAGGCAAGACTCCCTTTTCCCACCGGGAGCAAGGAGAGAGGGAAGAAAGGAGTGTGGGGGTGAGAGGGTGGAGGTGGGGGAATTTAGGGCAAACAGCAGGCAGTGAAGTCAGCTGGATGGAGGCCCAGAAACCCCCACACCCTGGGGCCAAGTCTTACTCGAGCTCTGCTTTCAGCTCGAGAGAGAGAGGATCTTGGCGAGGCCCCAACGCGAGGGAAGGCCCTGGCGGCCCCCTCCCGGCTCCCCACCCCCACCCTTATTAAACCCACATTTTATCTCTCAGCATCTTCATTATCTTAACCGAAGGAGACAAGCAGTGGATGGCGGCAGCGGAGCGTCAGGAGGGGGGAGAGGGGGTGCGGGGGGCGGGGAGCAGGCGCACCCTGGCTGTAAAGTGCTGATCCAGCGCTTTCGGGCAGTGTGGGAAAAAGAGGTGGGATCAAAGGGAGCGAGGCTGATTCAGAACTCAATTAGAGCTCCTTAAAGAGGAGCGCGGGCTCTCCTCTCCCAGTCTGCAGACAGCCCGGCCCGGGCCTCTTGCGCCCAATTAGCTTCCACCGCCAGCGCCTTGGGGCTGGGGCTGGAAATCAAGGGGGGGCCAGAGGGAACGCCCAGACCCCCCCCCCCACGCACCTTTCCTGGGGAGGGGGAGACCGGCCACTGTGTGTGAGCTTAAAGGGAATGGCTATAGAGGACGCCTTTTCAGGAGGAAGCTGAGGTCGCAGCGCTCCCCCAAAGTGAAAAGGGTGGGGGCCATCCAAGGTGAGTTGTTCCTTCATCCCTTGCCAGGGTCTAGGGACCGTAGGTAACAGCCAGACGGGCACCCCTCTTCCCAGCCGGTGGGGGGGGGACGGACTCCCTCCTCCACCAAGGTTTGCTGGGAGCAAGGTAGAAATCGCCTCCAGCAAGACACCAACCACATCAGAGGGAGCGATTGGAACGCATCTGTGAGGCCAATAAACCTTCAGGACCGTGCCAAGACGTATTTTTTTAAGACGAAGCACCTTTCTTTCTTTCTTTCTTTTTTTTTTTAAAAGGGGGCCCGCTCCACCTCCGTGTAAAAGCACCAGCAGTGTTTATCTCCGGATCAGAACTGTCGAGACGGAGGGGAAGGCGGCATTTTATTTGGTTTATTGATCTGTCCATCGAACACCTACCAGATACCAGGCACGGAGTCCTGGGGACAATACAAACATAAATAAAACCTCCGGCTTGGCTCTCTGGGTCTCCCTCGGCAGGCAACGTGACACCTCTTGGCAGATGTATGCTTTCAAAATATATATTTTTTAATTGATTTCAGAGAGGGAGAGGGAGAAGAGATAGAAACATCCATGATCAGGCTGCCTCCCGCACGCCCCGCACCCTGGGGATGAAGCCCGCTGGCTTGTGCCCCGACCAGGAATGGAACCGTGACCTCCTGGTTCGTGGGCCAACACTCAACCATTGAGCCACACTGGCAGGGGCCACCTGTATTTTAAAAAACCTCCAATGGGCCTGGCCCTGGCCAGATGCTCAGTCAGTCGGTTGGAGTGTTATCCAGCACACCAAAAAAAATTGTGGGTTCGATGCCCCATCAAGGCACATACCTACGTTGTGGGTTTGATTACTGGTTGGGGTGCACGTGGGAGGCAATAGGTCGATGTTTCTCTCTTTAAAAATCAATAAAAACATACCCTCAGATGAGGATTAAAAAGAAATCTCCAGGTCTGTCTCATTCCCACTTTCCAGTTCTTCCTGGTGTATCTTAGAAGGGCACTCACTGAAGGCCGTGAGCAACAGCGGGTGGGTGGGGGAGGGCGGGGAGAGCTTTGCCAACTTTTTTGACCTCTGGGTAGCCTGGCCCTCACACACTTGCCAGTTGTCTAGCCACGGGCGAGTCTTCACTGAGCAGAAAGACCAGTGGCAGCTCTGGGGCTGAAGCTCACACCAGCTCTACTGTGTCTGCGTTCTCTCCGTGGCTATACCCCACAACACGCCATGGAAGCTTAATCTGCTTCTTTGAAGGAAAAGAAGGAAGTAAACCAGGATATAGACCAGCCGTGGGCAAACTACGGCCCGCGGGCCGGATCTGGCCCGTTCGGCTGTTCTATCCGGCCCGCGGAGCCGAAAGAGTGGAGGGCTCTCTTGCTCTCCCCTCCGCTCCTTCACCAGGAGCCGAAGAGGAGAGTGCCAGCACGGTCAGGTGGCTTTTGTTCCGGCCCTCCGGTCCAGTTTAAGAACCCATGGTGGCCCTCGAGTCAAAAAGTTTGCCCACTCCTGCCGAAACCGGTTTGGCTCAGTGGTAGAACGTCGGTCTGCGGACTGAAAGGTCCCGGGTTCGATTCCGGTCAGGGGCATGTACATTGGTTGCGGGCACATCCCCGGTGGAGGGTGTGCAGGAGGCGGCTGGTCGATGTATCTCTCTCATCGATGTTTCTAGCTCTCTATCTCTCTCCCTTCCTCTCTGTGAATAATCAATAAAATATATATATTTTTTAAAAAATTTGCCCACCCCTGATATAGACACACGCCCCCACCACCTTCTCCAGGAAGAATGTAGGTCAGCGCCTTTGCCGCTACGCTATGAGAAACAGCCTATGATCCTGGCGAGCACCGGTAACCACAAGCCCATCCCACCCCATCCCACCAACAGTCCCACTCCTCCCCCCGGCTCTCGGGTCTCCGTGAGAAAACCCCGCAAGAGAAGGACTTCCTTCCTCCTCTCAGGCTGCTCCCCGGCCGTCTGGATGACACTGAAGACTCACTGACAGGCGCACGTCAGCTTTCCTCCCACAGGGCAGCGGAGGCCACGCGGGGACTCTTAAGTCTGCTTCACGCACCATTGGCAGACCAGCCCTGTTCCGACTGCGGAAGTCTTAAGAGCAGCAGTCACCTAGAAATTGGCAGTGTTGGGGGGCGGGCGGGGGAGAACTGAAGGAACACAAACCAGCAAACCGGCACGCAGAAAACCCCATTTCCAAACGTCAGGGGGAAGGAAGGGAGGGAAAAGAAGGTGGAAGGGGAAGAAATCTGGCCCCTCTGAATCTGCAAATGCAATCTTGGCTGCGCGCCACGGAGGATACAAGGCGGCCCCACGGCGAGTCAAGCCATGTTCCCGGCTCCAGCCCCACCGAGAAGAGGAAGGCGCCAAGCCTCAGCGACGACGACGAGGTGGGGAGGCCACTCCTCTTTGGGCAGGATCCTACTGTGGACACAGAACAGACAGCAGCTGCCCACAGTGTGGAAACAAACTGTAAAGCAGTCACGTCTCTTAAGGCTGCAGCATCCAATAAAATGTAATTTAAATCAAGCCTCGCATCTGTTCTCAATCCCATGCAGCCTCTGCTTTCCATCAGCCTTCGGACGATCTTTGCAATTATGCTGGTTAACCCTTGTAGCCCCAGACACTTTCCACGCTTCGGGGTACAACGCGGCGCTCTCCGCTCGCCAGCTCCCCGCCGAGGGAATGGCTTCTTCGCCACGAGTGTGGGGACATTCAGACTCCTGTCCACGCCCCGCGCTCTGCTCCGCTCCGCACCCGAGTGCAGTGTGCATTTCAGAGGGCTCTCTGCGTGCCCTTCTTCCACCCCGTACCACCTGCTGTAGCCCGGATCGCGTTGCAGGGATACAGTGGGCAGCATGAATGAAACAGTGGCCAGCAGATCATTTGCACACGTATCGAGTTCCCAAACTCAAGCCCGTGTTGGAAAGGCAGGAGGCAGGAGAGCTCAGGGAACAGACTTGGTCACTGGTTCTCAGACCATCCATGTCACATATGGTTTGCATTCCAAGGATTTGCTCGAGTTGTAAAACTACAGCCATCTCCCAAACGAATCAAACTTAAAGCCTGCCTCCCCTTGCCTCAACACTGCAGCCCCGTGCCTGCACTCTCGAGGCAGCCGGTGCTGTAATGGCGCCCTCTGGCGTTCCCATCGCAAATTGCCATTTTATGTCACCAGAAAACAAACCCAGAAGAGAGGAGTCTCCGGTAAACCATATGAACTCATTTATCTAACAAGACTAGAAAAGGGGGAGTTAGATAAAAAATCCAATCCCATAAGAAGGCGTCCTGAGACAAACAGCTTCCTCGGAGGGCAATGAGACTGCCGAGACAGTTTAGGGAGGGATTCCCACCACGAAAGCCTGAGTTCTCTGGAAATGTGATTTGCTTAAAAAGACCAAGAATGCAACTTGAAAATAAATATATTCACAATCTTCACAATCTGTGGAGTTACATTCTGCTTGCTACCCCCACTCCCTGGGGAGGGCCTAAGAGACGCAGTGAGTCTTTAAAATGCCACAATGTGGAAGTATCTGCAGCGCGAACACAGGAAGCTCCAAAAAGAAAGAAATCCTCTGATCACGGAGTGTCCTCCACGTCGCCACGAGGACATGCTTATTTGGCGGGGTCACTCTTTTTCATTCTTCTGATTTTAGCGCCAAAGTCCTTTCAAATACGCCAATGTGTGAGGGAACAAAGAGGTAAATATATGCACATTCCGCAGCATAAATCTATATCCTTGCGAGCATCAGGTAGTAAATATAATTTAAAAGGGTCCACGTGGTCATTTTTAATGCATAAGAATAATAAGACCCTCATTTTTAATGCATAAAAAAGAACACTCCCCCCAAAATAATAAGACCCAACGATGTTATATTCTGTGTAAACATTCTTGAGTCTATAAATTAAAATCGATCACTTTCAAGTAAAAAAAGGATTGTTTTCAGGCCTGAATATATTAAAGTACTAACAAGAAGACTTGTTAACGGCCTAAATAACACTGGATACTTTCAGGGGGGGAGGGTATTAGTGTGAAAAATAAAAGAATTTAAGGCAATCCAGTAGCTAAGATGTTTCCAATTAAAGTTCTGTCTTTCAGAGCATGCTCTATTTCCTTCTCTTCAATCTTCAGAGACACCTGGAAAGAAGAGGGAAAAGCTATCACAGGGGAGAACTCACAAAGGCCAAGTTTGTAGGACAGAGGGTCTGCCAGGTCAAACCGTTCTCACGAGCCCAGCGGGTTAAACGCTTTTTCAATGCCCCCCCCCCCCCAAACCTCACTCAGCCCCAGCCCCACCCTCACAGATCTTACACTCTACGTAACAAGAAACAAATTGTTTATCTAATTACGGCCACTTAAAACTCTTTAGCAAAACTCAAGTTCTCCCAACAGGACGAGGGAAAGGAATGCCAGAGGAGCAGCGGCTGGCTGTACCTTTGTGAGGCGGGTCTCCTTGCCTTTCTTTAGCCCTAAAATGCCCCTGGCCTCCAGGAGCCCCGAGAGGGACAGGCACTCGGACTGGTCCACGGCCGCCACCTGCTGTTTGCGACAGACGCTGCTGTAGGCTTCGTGTAGCTGGGAGGAAGAGCGAGAACAAGTGTTGTTTATTAGTCCTATCTCTTGTAGCTTATTTATAATCTTTCCAAAAATGTGAGGCTGGGTTTGAAAACAAAAGTTATCTGGATACCCAGTCCTCCCTCTTTTCAACAGGTCCTTGAACGGGCAGCCTGTAGATACTGCCGGAAACCTCTCCTGTCGTGCAGGAGGGGGCTTTCTAGTTCATGGAGAGGCAGGGATGGCAGGGGGGAGATTAACGGGGAATTCTCCACCACAACCCAAGGGAAACGGAGTCCGCTGCCTTTTACACGGTCCCAGGGTTTACTCTCACGGTTAAACATCCATTTTTAATTCCTATCAGCTGGAGCACCGTGGGCCTTTTGGCGAGTATCTGCTCTGCAAAGCAGATTCTCACCGCCCCCCCCCTCCCTCTGCCGACACCCCAACTCACCTTGCCCAGGGTGACCTCTTTGGTTTTCAGCTGCTTGGTCAGGAGCAGCAAAGAGCAGACCAAGATCTTCTGCTGCAGCGGGAAGGAGTCTTGCGCTCCTTCTTGGACCAAAGCCATCCTGTCGCCATCAACTTCCGAGATGACTCGGGATATGTGACTAAGGCCGACCCGCTTCGGAGCCAGCGACTCAGAGGGCAACTTGCCTGTAAACAAACACGTCGAGCATAATCAGATTTTTATTTTTAAAAATATATATTTTATTGATTTTCTCCAGAGAGGAAGGAAGAGGGATAGAGAGGTAGAAATGTTAATGAGAGAGAAACATCAACCAGGTGCCTCTGGCACACCCCCCACCGGGGATGTGCCCGCAACCAATGCACATGCCCTTGACCGGAATCGAACCTGGGACCTTTCAGTCCGCAGACTGACGCTCAATCCACTGAGCCAAACCGGTTTTGGCCGTAATCAGATTTTTAAAACGGGGTGCATTACGGCAGATGACACTAAGTTTTAGCTGGAGAAAATTCGAGCGCAGTCATGTAGGGGCAAAGCAGAGGTTCCAGCCCTGTAACTAGAGACAGAAGGATGAGATGATGCTGTCCTCCCAAAGAGACAAGATAACGTGGTGCCCTCAAAGGAGGCTCATCCTTTTCCTGGACAGAATGGTGAGCCGTTTGCCCTGCAGAACAGTTTATTCTCAGGGAGACAAAAACCCGCCTCCTGAAAGAATAAGGACCAGACGAAGAACTACTGGATCCTGCCTTGGGGGTTCCAGAGGTCAAAGGCGAAGGCGAACAGAGCCTGGAGCAGAGATGGCCATGCCGTTATTAAGGCAGAAAGAAGCTGGGAAATCACCGAACGTGTTGAATCAAACACACGGCTAACTGTGGGCAGGACAGCCACGCCTGTGTCCGTCCCGGAGAGCCCCCACAGGCGGCCTCTGAGGCCTGGCTCACCTGCCCACGCTGACCCCTCCACTCGAGAAAAGGTCACCGGCTATCTCCACAGACGGAGCATCTGAGAGGCCGGAGGCTGGGAAACAGCCAACAGGCCGCCCGGACTAAGGCCCCATTGTGTGGAGACGCAGGCACTGCAAGGCAGGAGGGTGTGCTCGGGAGTAACCTTTGCCTGCAGTTACTTCCTGAGGTCACGTGCAGTTGTCCCTCAGCCAGTTGTTTCTGTTTTATTATAGCGAATGGGATGTTGCGGAGGGCGAACCGCAGTGGGGAAACTGGAGATCACACCGATCAGGTGGCAGGAGCTAGGGCTGACAGAATTGAGGCCTCGTTTTGCTCCTGTACCCGAGGCTGAGCCCACTCTGACACAGTCCCAACCAGCGGTCCTCTGTCCAGCTTTTGTTTGAGCCTCTTCAATGCTGGGCAGCCCGAGAGGTGCCAGAAAAGCTGTCAGTGCTACTTATGAGAAAGCGTCTTCTTATACGGGGGGGGGGGGGGGGGGGCGGGGGGGGAGAGGGCACAGTAGGTCTCCAGCTGTGAGTACCCAAAACAGCGTTTGTTCTTGTGTTATTTTTGTATCAATTATTGTTATTTTATTTTTTGATTGATTTTTAGAGAGAAAAAGGGAGGAGAGGGGAAAGGAGACAGAGAAAAACATCCATTTGTTGTTCCATCTATTTATATTCATTCATTTGTTGATTCTTTTCTCTTTTAAATGTTTTTGTTGGTTTCAGAGAAGAAAAAAAGAGAGAAATAGGAATTCAATGATGAGATAAGAACATTGATTGATCGGCTGCCTCCTGCATGCCCCCTACTGGGGATTGGGACTGCAACCCAGGCATGTGCCCTGACCAGGAATCCAACTGGGACCTCCTGGTTCAGGGGTCAGCACTCAACCACTGAGCCACACCGGCCAGGTACCGGTTGCTTCTTGTATGTGCCCTGACCAGGGATCAAACCTGCAACCTTGGCCTATTGGAACAACGCTCCAACCAAGCCACTTGGCTAGGGCTGTATTATTTTCCCATATAAACAACTATAAACCGATTTTTGCCGCACCCTGTATATAGCTGAAGTCAGTCTCCCTATAGCTTTCTACAGCCATTGAGAGCTAATGGCATATACCAGAGGTCATGGAATTAGATTAGCCTAACAGTTTACACCAGGAACTTATAACCCATTTTAGCTCTGTGTGACACTGACACATTTGGGAGTGAGAAGGAAAAAAAAAAGGAGACAATCCTAAGCACTAAGTTTGGCTACTTCTGAAGTATTTTTATTAATTTTCTTTCAACAAGGTGATGAAAAATAGAAAGTGTTCTCTGCGGAACGACAGTGCTCGAAACAACTTCAATAACTTCCAGCCAGTGCAGGAAGGAAGGGAGAAGCAATCAAACCAGGGTGTTGGGCTTCTCAAGATTAACCCTGGATATTAAACACTGCCACGGCGTGTCCTTCGTGGCTGTTTATGTCTGCCACCGCCGAGGAAAAGGAAAATTAATTTTTCCATTTTGGTAATAGCTTGCCATTTACTGCAGCAATATCATCTTTACACCTCCACCCTCCCGGACTTGGTTAAAGGCTTGAGGTACCCCCAGTTGAACCCAATTCTTTCACTGCCTGACTCTTATTCACCAGGCTCTGCTTTTACCTACGCGGAGGCCTAAACTGCACACAACTTGGGCTCCCAGGCGAGAAGCTGATCCAGCCTTCCTGTTCACAGTTCCCACTCCGGAGCTTGAAAAGAAAATGTACCCCATCCCAGCCATTTACGTAACTAATACTGTGGGTAACTCATCTGCAGGAACGCATGGAATTCAGTTCCGCAGACAAGGCTGAAATAAAGCTGACACACAGACACACACACACAAATGGGTGTAGATTTAACCACGTGCATCACACCTTTCTAGCTCTTTCCTCAGAAAAGTTAAGCAAGCTTCCAAAAAAAGAAAGAAAAAGTGAAGCTTCTATTACAAAGGAAGATGGGAAGGAGATAAACTACTTACTTTCAGACAGTGGTTTGAGGATAGTCTGGCTTTTGACATCCGACTCGACAATTTCAATAGCTCTCCTATAAAGAAATATTTCTGAAATTAATCTAGGCTGAGCCAAACCAAACACCACACCAAACCACTCGGCTTGAAAACAGACATATTAACAACAAACCAGACCAAAAAAACATGTTTTATCATTTAAAAGCCCCCAAACAAAACTAGGCTATGTCTCAGCGAAAGGAGGCTTAGTGGTCCTGAAATAATTCATAGGCCAGGGCAATTGGAGAACTTCCACGCTACCGTTTGCTCTTATAGATGCCAAGTGGGCCGTCACACATGGAGCCAATGAGAACGTCTCCGATGAGGAGAAACGTCCCGGACAGGAGAGCGAATGCAGAGCGTGGGCAGTGGACTACAGACCGCCCGAACCGGCCATCCACACCGGCCCTGATGGTGTGTGGGGGTGTGTGTGTGTGTGTGTGTGTGTGTGTGTGTCCTCCATTGTAGACGCGGCCGTACGTGCAGGCCGGCCCACGCCAGCCGATGGGACGATTGCTCGGAGCTGCTTTTTACCCACGCAGAGTGCTGACTAGGGGAAACGCTCAGACCCAGCGAGGATCATGCCATCTAGCAGCAGGAAGAGCCTCCTCTCCCACCGCTCTCTCCAAACTGCTCTGCCCACGGGAAGCCGTCAGCCAGACCTGGCTCGTCTGTACGGCAGCAGGGGGAGGCAGGACCAGCGGCCCGCACAGCAAGTATCACTTTAATGGGCCCAGGGCCCCTACTGGGCGGGAAGAGCTTCCATCAGTCAGCGCAGAGGCTCTCCCCAGCAGGAGGGAGGGGGAGGGGAGGGAGAAGTCTGGAGCACAACTGCGGGACCGCTGACTGAAGGAAGGGGTGCTCACGGAAAAAAAAAAAGCAAAGGAAGGAGAAAAAAAAAATGTCTAAAGGCAAAGATGGTTCAGGTCCATAAATAAACCTGCTTGGGGCCGGCTAATGGAAAAGTAAACGGGAGCCTTTTTTAATACAAGTGTAATTAACCAATCTATAATCACCACGGGGAGTGCCAGCAACATCTCATTTGTCCCTCCCTCGGTAGGTAATGGCCTGATAATGTCTCAGACATTAACGCGGGAGACATGCACAACTCCCGCCGAGAAACAAGCCCTCTTTTCGGAGCGTAAGCAAGGGGCAGAACGGAGCCTCTTAAACCACGTTCACTTGAGTTACGCGAGACGATCAAACAGCACTTCTTTCTTTTTTAATGAAAGCAGCCAACAGCGCCGTAACTCACCTGCAAACATCCAGTGCTTTGCGAACGTCTCCGGAAACGGCAGAGACTTTGCGCGCGCAGAACTGAATCGCAGCGCTGTCCAGGATCTGATCTCTGGAGGCCTTTGGACAAGACACAGAAGGTGACAGTTTGAACTGTAAGAGCCCCCCACTTTGTAATTCAGACCCCAGGCATAAGTATTTTCACACTGAAGTCTATGTTTGATTGGCCACCCTGTAGGGTCTAAGAGATGCCTTTTCTGCCATAAAGTAAATGGAGATTTGCCCTGGCTGGTTTGGCTCAGTGGATAGAGCATCGGCCTACAGACTGAAGGGTCCCAGGTTCTATTCCGGTCAAGGGCATGTGCCTTGGTTGCGGGCACATCCCCAGTAGGGGTTGTGCAGGAGCAGCTGATCAATGTTTCTCATCAATGTTTCTAACTATCTCTCTCCCTTCCTCTCTGTAAAAAAATCAATGAAATATATATATATTGAGGGGCTTGATGGGGGAGGGACTGGGGCCAGCCAGGTCTGGGTCTTGCACAATTTCAAGGTGTGCACAGGTGGGCGGGGACTTGACTCTGGATCCCACGCACGGCACACCCCAGACTCTGACAGGAGGAAGATTTTCATATACATTTTACTAATTTTCTTTCCTCTCTGACACTTCTATTATAGAGAAAGGGCAAATAGCAATATTAAAATATTTTCTCTAATTAATTCCCTTTAATGTGCACGAATTTCATGCACTGGGCCACTAGCATGTTCCTAATTGGGGGGAAAAAGAGAAAGCAATCAGACCTTAAATTAGCAAAACTAAAATAAAACCTATTTGGTCATTTTTCAAAGAGAACGTTTTTGAAAGAGAAGCATTTGAGTGATTCCTTTCTTATTTTTATTTCAACACTGAGGCACCCAATAAATGGAGCCATGGGTGAGATTCTTTTTAAAAAATATATATTTTATTGATTTTTTACAGAGAGGGATAGAGACTTAGAAACATCAATGAGAGAGAATCATCAATCAGCTGCCTCCTGCACACCTCCCACTGGGTATGTGCCCGCAACCCAGGTACATGTCCTTGACTGGAATCAAACCTGGGACCTTTCAGTCCGCAGACCAACACTCTATCCACTGAGCCAAACCGGTTTTGGCAGTGGGTGAAATTCTTATAAAAATGTTCTTCCTACGGCCCATAGAAACTCCATGGTTAGTAATGTCATCCAAACAAAATATTTTAGAGTTATTGTTAGATGTTTCCAACACAGGTGGTCCCAGGAGCACACAACTTGGTACAATAGTTGTCACTCACCTGATTAAGTCGATCCTGCAAGATAGTGGCTATCTGATTCCTGGTGTAAGGTGGGAAGTTCAAGAGCCGTGGCCTACATTTCTCTCTAGCTTGAAGCCTTGGCAGAATTCTGTCTGTGAGATCCAAGGTATTAGCAACGCCTGCAGAGGACATAAATAACGCTAACCATCAAATCATCCTACAAGGAAAACAAACCACCTGAAAGCTGAATAGAATTTCCTGTTATAGCCAAAACCGGTGTGGCTCAGTGGATCGAGCATCGGCCTTCGGACTGAAAGGCCCAGGTTTGATTCCGATCAAGGGCACATCCCTGGTGGGAGTGTGTGTAGGAAGCAGCTGATCGATGTTTCTATCTCTCTCTCCCTTCCTTCTCTGTGGAAAATCAATAAAATATATTTTTTTAAAAAGAAAAGAATTTCCAGTTATAATCCAGCATTCCAATTGTTGCTTCCCACTTGCTGCTCCCTCCACCCCGCCCAGTGCTCATTAGGTCAGAGGTATACAGTCAGCACAGAATGCACTTTTCAAGTTAGGATTGTTCACCGATAAGCAGAATCAAACACTCCAAAAATCAACACTGCACGTCTCTGAGATGTAGTTTTACGTCATTTCTATTCAGACTTAACAAAACTGATTTTCCTTAGACGAAAATTACTACTATTTTAGAGTAATGTTCTTATTTTTATAAGAAAGCTGGTTTAGCCCGGACTGGTGTGGCTCAGTGGACAGAGTGTCGTCGGCCTTCGGACCAAAGGGTCCCAGGTTCGATTCCGGTCTAGGGCATGTACCTTGGTTGCAGGCATGTCTCCAGTAGGGGGTGTGCAGGAGGCAGCTGGTCGATGTTTCTCTCTCATCCATGTTTCTAACTCTCTATGCCTCTCCCTTTCTGTAAAAAATCAATAAAATATGTTAAAAAAAAAAAAGAAGAAAAAAAGAAAGCTGGTTTAAAATAATAGGTGATAAAGAGATTAAAAAGAATTCTTAAGAATCTCCGTGTAACAGTAACAGCCGAGCACTCACCAATCAGCACCAATCGAGAATTGCTCAGCCACGGCCACTCGAACAGTGTGTACAACACATCCTGCCCTTTGCTGTCCAGCTGGTCCATCTCGTCCAACACCAGCACCCTGCACAGGAAGACACAATCAGTACCGCGTGCACCTTCCTAACTCTCCAATCTGTTCGGTCTGGGCTGGCTCTGGGTCACTTTCCTACAGCAGAGATCAGATTGAAGATCATAGTTTGTCCTGTCTCCAGTCACGGTTACCAATGATCCCACCTCCACCATCACAAAAATGTACCATTATATGTTTTTCAAGCACTTAGTTTAAAAACATTTTTTCCAATTAAAAATTACATGTCATTTTCCTTCCTTCTTTCCCTTCAAGCTTATGTAACTACCATTCATAGAGCAAATACAGGGAAACTAGAGACCAGGAACACTAGTGGGGGGGGTCCCCTTGGCCTGGCCGGTGCGGATTGGGTCGAACATGGCTCTCTGACAACCCCCCCAAGGGGTCCCAGGGACCCCACAGGCGCACAATCGGGGCCAGGGAGGGCTCTAGGGCATCACCCCGTCCCTATTGGCCAGATCCCAGCAGCAAGCTGGCCTACCGGCCAGAGTGTATCATAGTGACAAACGGTTGGATACTTAGCATATTAGGCTTTTATTATATAGGATGTCTTTTTATGAACAATCCAATAAATTCAATTCAAGAGATTAGCATGTGAGTTTGTGGGAGAGAGAGCTTGCGGATTTAGAGAGAGCGACGCGCAGCAAAGCAATACTCACACCATGGGGCCCTTCTCTGCAGTAAAATGGCTCTCCAGTTTCTTCATCACGTCCTTCCCAGCTGGCCTGGACGCTCCCTCCTGACCAAGCTCCTGCGCAATCGCTGGGAACACAGCCTGGGCCCGCCTCAAGGACATGCAGTTCAGCATGATCGTTTTAAAACCTTTCAGCTCCTTCTGGAAAAATGCAAACACAGGAGTAATGTTAGCCACGGATAAAGACTTGATGGAACCTGGCGTGTCTGAGGTGTTAACAGCAAACGAGAAAGAGTAAGCTCCGCTCTTGTCGGGAAAGACTCAGACAACAAAACTGAACATGTCTCTTTTTTTGGGGGAAAATCTCACGTAAGACTTCTGACATTTTCTTTTTAAATTTATTAAGGTATTATATGTGCACATAGCTTACCATTGCCCCCCCCCCCAACCTCCCATTCATGCCCTCCCTCCCCAGAGTTCTGTGTTCGTTGGTTATATTCATGCATACCAGTCCTTCGGTTGTTCTCTTATCTCCCCCCAGGTCTCCTTCCCCTCCCCGCTGTCATTTGACAATCTGCTGGTTTTATGGTGACTATCTCAGGATCACATGAATAGAATCCGCTTCTCATTTGGCAGCCTGCTTGTTTTATGGTGACTATCTCAGGACCACACCAATAGAATCTGCTCCTCCTCTGGTTCACACCGCCCCTCCCCCGGTCCCACTGCTTCCCCGGGGCACATGTCTCCCCTGGGACACCCGGCCCCCTTGGGGCACACAGCTCACCCGGGGCACCCGGCCCCCTGGGACACGCGGCTCTCTGGGGAACTTCTGACTTTTTCTTAACCTTTCCTAACAAAGTGCCATTTTAGCAAGAGCATCCTAACTCAGACTCCCAAGGTACCTTGAGGTCTTGCAGAATTCGGCTTAAGCAGGCAGTTTTTCCAGTTCCAGGAGCACCGGAGATATAAAGACTTCCAGCTTTTTCCCCACAGATGTGCTCCCTCAGGAAATTCCTGATGACATCCATCTCCTTTTCCCTGGCAGGCAGCCGATCGGGGACGGCTGTGCTGAGGACCAGCTTTGCTTGCTGGTAGCAAGTGCCTGTGCCAGACAGGAAGGGACGGTTAGCTACCACAGAGGTGCGGGGAAGACCCGCTGAGCCTCGCCTGGGTTTTCCAGCCCTGGCGAGAGGCTGCACGCACCTTCCTGCTTGAACAGCCTCATGCACGCAGATTCCTTCTCCGGCAGGGGCCTCTGTTCAGAACATGCTGTGACCTCTTGACCTTTTCGAACAGAGGAACAGATTTCCTTTTGGTGAACTCCGGCTTGTCTTCTTTTGCCTGGAGACTTCACTGTCAGCTGATGGTCAAATACCAGTTTGCGTCCCCTGGGGGCGTGGGAGTGAGGGGGGCCGTTCTCTTTCTTGCCCAGCTTTGGCGGAGAGCAGGGTGATAAGCGGGGAGTATTGCACTGGTTGTCATCACCTGAAACACATCAAAACCGAAGCACGGTCATTCGCGGCAGTGATTGGCACAGGACTTGCAGAGACCCCTGCCTCCCCTAGAAAGAGGTGAATTCCTCCCTCAGCCACAGCCACCAAAATGAAACGCCTCTCATTTTAGAAGCAAGCACTGGCCACCAGGTGGCGACACTGAGCCTTGCTGTTGCTGGGTAGAAACCAAACGGGGTTTCAGTGGGATTAAATTCTAAGATGTCTCTAAAACAGGGTTTCTCAACGTCAGCACCACTAATATATCAGGCCACATAATCCCTGTGCATTGTAGAATATTTAGCAGCAGCCCTGGTCTTTATCCTATATGCCCATAGCACACCCGTTTCAGCAACCAAAAATGTCTCCAGATACTGCTCTCCAATCACCCCTCACTAAAAACAAACTCTCTAAAACAAGAAAGGATTACCAACTACCTTTCTAACGCAAGAACACCCCCACGTGCCTCTTAATTTCACCACCATTCAGGCAAGTTTCAAAAATACCATACAGCTCAGTTAACAGCAAGGTCCCTTTTTAAAAAAGTTTATTTTTTTATTGTTGACAGTATTACAGATGCCCCCAATATTTCCCCCACTCCCTGTCCCCACCCCAAGCCCCTCACCCCACTATTCTGGGTCCATGGGCCATACACGCAGGGTCATTTAAAATATCGACAGATGCCAAAACCGGTTTGGCTCAGTGGTGGAGCATCGGTCTGCGGACTGAAAGGTCCCAGGTTCGATTCCGGTCAAGGGCACGTACATTGATTGCGGGCACATCCCCGGTAGGGGGCGTGCAAGAGGCAGCTTGTTTCTAGCTCTCTATCTCTCTCCCTTCCTCTCTGTAAAATATCAATAAAATATATCTTTAAAAAAAAATAAAATATCAACAGAACCTCATTCAGTGAAGACACTGAAGATCAGACCTATTACATACTTGGACAAGTGATCTTAACCCTGAAATTCAGTGAGAACTTAGCAACTCTCCTGGGAAAAAAAAAAACACCCCAAAGTGAATCCACAGAACTTCCCTGCTTCAAAGGACGAGGCATTCTTATTACTGAGTCAAGAGAGGCCACAAAGGACGCGCGGAGGGCCACTCACCCAGGCGCTTCCGGGGGCTGAGGGGCAGGCTTTTTGCAGCCGGAGTGAGGGGGATGGCCCGGATCTTGGTCAGCTCTACTTTGGTGACACTGGAAGCTTTAGCTTTGTCCAATGTCCGAGACGGCTTCTTCTTCGGGAAGCCGATGGTGGCCTGTGACTGGGATCGGGTTTGAGGCATGATGGCAACCCCCTGGGCCCGGGAAAGAGAACAGGAAGAAAGCCAGTCGACACGCAGAACCGAAGGAAAGACACCTCACATGGAATCCATGCCGGCGACCAGCACTTACTTCACACCTCAATGATAACAGCACTTGAGCATCCAGTTCTGCGTCCCACCCAAACCTATGCAATAATAGCAAAAACTTGTCTACCAACCAACTATGTGCACGAAGCTGTTAAGAACAATTTAGGTGCCGAAATCGGTTTGGCTCAGTGGATAAAGCGTCGGCCTTTCGGACTGGAAAGTCCCAGGTTCCATTCCCGTCAAGGGCATGCACCTTGGTTTGTGGACACATCCCCGGTAGGGGGCGTGCAGGAGGCAGCTGGTCGATGTTTCTCTTTCATCGACGTTTCTAGCTCTCTATCCCTCTCCCTACCTCTCTGTGGAAAAATCAATTTAAAAAATATACAAATATACATATATATATTAAAGAACAGTTTAGGTATCGCCTCATCAAAGTTTCACAAATATGACTACCTTAGGGGTAGGTACTATTATTAAAATGACCCTTTAGACTGAGAACTCAGAGCACAGCGGCCCGAGGTCACCGCGATCGGGGCCCTCTGGCTCCCAGTGCTTCCCCGGTGGAGCGACCCAAGAGGTTTATCCTGATTGCTCTCCCTCCACTTCTGACCCCCACCCCAGCCCACCACCTTCCAGATTTACAGTCTCGCCCACTCCACCCCCACCCCCTGACCCCACTCAGCACCCAGTCTCCACTCCACACAGCTCTCAACCCCACCGGCACACCTCCCTCCCCCCTCACCCAAGCTCACCTGCCAGGCTGCTCCTCCAGCGCACACCTCCCTTCCCTTCCCTTCCTTTCCCTTCCCTTCCCTTCCCCGACCTTCCCTTCCCTTCCCCGACCTATCTCCCGCGATCTGAGCTCCGCTCCGCTCACTTCACCCGCGGGCCTTGTCACTCAACGGCCCCTCCTCTGCCCCCAGACCCCCGGGCAGTCCTCTCCTCTCCTCCCCCAGGGCTGCGTCACCTCAGTGCCTCAGGATCCTTCCCTCCTCTCGCGCAAAGCTCCCGGGACTCCTCACAAGCCCCTGAACACACCGGCAGCGGCAAAGTCCAGACACATTCGCGCCAAATGCGCACAGCCGCAGCTTTCCGGCCTCCCGCCAAAGTCCAGACCGGCTTCTGATTGGCTGTCGCCTGACTGCCGCGCGCCTAGGCCAACGCCCACCCTCCCCACGCGTCCAACGCACAGCCAATGAGAGAGTCCCAGGTCTCGGAGCCCTCTTTAAGGCCACGCCTACTGAGCGGGGGGGGGGAGGCGGCGCATCTACATCCGGGACCTCGGCCGGAAAGACCTGAAGGGAGCGACTCTGGGTAAGGCGAACTGGTTAAGCCGCAAAGCTCGGCGGGAGATGTAGTCTTTGCCGCACGCGACTTCTATGCCTTTCTCTCCAAGGAAGGTAAAGATGTGGTGGCTCCTTCTCAGGGCTGCACTTAGCCCATTTTCGTTATCCTAATGGGTTACATTTTTAGAGAGCTACTATATAATACCTATCATTTTGGGGACGGTTCTGGGTGTCTGGTATGATGCGAGGAGCTTTTCTCAACCCTGCAAGGCACAAACCAAATGTGTGTAGGGTTAATTAGGAGGCTCTAGGATCCAGATTTCCTGACACCCAAACTAATTTTTTGTAAAGGTCTACGCATTTATAACGAAATATACTACCCCTCATTATAATATCCCCCTGATTTGTATTTCAAAGGTGAGCAATAAAGCCAGGCCTTTTCTTTTATTCTGTTAAAGGTAAGAATATATTGTGTACCTTCTTATCATTAATCCCATCAATCAACACTTTGTAGGGAGTGGAGAGAATTATGACCCCTTCATTTAAAATAAAAATTTTATGGCTAAACACTAGGGTTTCAGGGCCAGAGAAGATGGCTATAGAAGAAGAGGCAAGCTGAGCTTTTAATGAAAAATATAAATTAGAGCAGTAATTTATAGGCCAGCTTCCAAAGCTAATAACATAGCTAAGCCTCAGATTCTGTTAAAGGCCAAAACCCAATTCTAGGTGATGGTAAGCATTTATCTTTCATCCTTCAATATAAAATAAAATAGAGCAATAAAGCAGAGAAACAGGAAAACAATATTACAATCGGTCAGTTAATTATAGTTAGTTCATATAGTAGATGAGAGCCAATATCAAGTGCTAAAGTGTATGTCAGGGACTGAGTTCAAGCATTTTACCTATGTCACCTTATTAATTCTTACAAGCACCCCATGAAGTTGGCATTATTTCCATTTTACAAATGAGGGAAGGGAAATAGAAGGGGTTGAGTAAATTTTACCAAAGGCACACATTACTAAGTGGAAGAGCTAGAATTTGAACTGGGAAAGTCTGAAAGGAAATCAAACTCTCAACCACTTAACCATGGGGAAGGATAAGACCAATGCAGGTTCTACAGTGGCCTTCTAAATAGGGAGAGATGGTTGAGGAGTGCGTATTGGGAAGGCTTTCCAGGAGTCTAAACTGTAATAGTGAAGAGATTAGGCAGACACGACTGTAAAAAATGTTATACTAAAATGGAGGCTTTTAAAATATATATTTTTTTATTGATTTCAGAAAGGAAGCAACAGGACGAGATAGAAACATCAATGATAAGAGAGAATAACTGATCAGCTGCCTCCTGCACATCCCCTATTGGGGGCTGAACTTGCAACCCGGGTATATGCTCTTTTTATTTTATTTTATTGATTTTTTACAGAGAGGAGGGGAGAGGGATAGAAAGAAACATCGATAAATGCCTCCTGCACATCCCCTAATGGGGATGTGTCTGCAACCAAGGTACATGCCCTTGACCAGAATCAAACCTGGGACCCTTCAGTCTGCAGGCCAACAATCTATCCATCGAGCCAAACCGGTTAGGGTTGGGCATGTGCTCTTGACCGGAATCGAACATGGGACCCTTCAGTCAGCAGGCCGAGGCTCCATCCACAGAGCCAAACCATTAAGGACCTAAAATGGAGGCTTTTTGCCCCGCTGGCATAGTTCAGTGATTGAGCATGGACCTATGAACCAGGAGATCATGGTTCAATTCCCGGTCAGGGCACATGCCCAAGTTGCTGGCTCGATTCCCAATGTGGGGCGTGCAGGAGGCAGCCAATCTATGATTCTCTCATCATTGATGTTTTTTCTCTCTCCCTCTCCTTCTCTCTGAAATTAATAAAATTTAAAATGAAATAAAATGGAGGCTTTTGACCAGATGATATTGTTGATATCTTAATAGGGCAATAGACCCTAAAAAGCAATCTCCAATGCTCATTATTTCTTTTTATAACTGGGCACCTGAAAATTGTCCTTAGTAACCTGAAATGCTAACGTGTCCAGCCAGCCTTAAGGGATGGTGAACCACCTCCCTCCGTTACGTGGGAGAGGGGGAGCAGAGGAAGCTGTAAGTACTTAGCATGCATATTGGAGTCTTGAAAACCCCAGGAATGATAGCACTGGTCTGTAAGAAAGCTTGCAGGAGTGAATGACCACTGTGGCAGCAGGACGAGAATCACAGGATGTCAGATTGAAGGGTCTCTAAAAGCTTACCGACTTGAGGCATTCCCTTGCCAATATTCCAATAGCATGCTGCACACACCACATTGCAGTTTCTTGCTTCTGTGCCTCTGTCCTTGCTACTTCCTGTCTGGAATACTGCTCACCTTCTTCCTTCCCTGGCTAATTACCATGAACCTTTATATATATAATTTTATTGATTTCAGAGAGGAGGGAGAGGTAGAGATAGAAACACCAATGATGAGAATCATTGATTGGCTGTCTTCTACATGCCCCACAGTGGGGATCGAGCCCACAATTCAGGCATGTACCCTGACCGGAAATCCAACTGTGACCTCCTGGTTTATAGGTCAATGCTCAACCACTGAGCCACTCTGGCTGTGCCCATAAAAGCCTTTTTAATAGCCTGTAGAGGTTTCTCTTGGTAACTGTCCTGAAGTCTTCTTCTAGATTCTGAGCTCCCTGGAGGCCAATGCCCTATGCTCTTCATCTTCATATTACGGATGCCTGGCACAGAGTGCAGTATGCAATAAAAGCTTGCTGAATGAAGGACATGTCTGCCAAGTGAGGCATCCACCTTTCTCATGAAGATTTTTTTGTGGACAGATACCATATAGTCCTTTAAGTCTCACACACCTAAACCTAGAAGTGGAGAATAAATCCAATTATGTAAAATACAATCCAGACTGGGCTCCAGTGATGTCAGAAGTGAAGTATTTTCCCTTCCAGTTATCCTCTAGGGTAGTTAGGATCCTGAGGTTGACATTTTCGTTCTCTTACCTCTGCAGAGTAATAGGAAGTCAGAGACAAACAGTGAGTCACACATATTGTGGCTGGGTTGGGGCAGGAAATACTTAAGAGGTACATTCACAGTGAGTAGCGGTGTCCCAGGAGTCATTAGACTGGGCAAACCACTGCCCTTATCAACTAACTCATACACAGTATCATGAGGGAAGGAATCAGATCATACTAGAAGGACCTGTCCGGCATCCTGTTATACAAGTACGTACGTACACACACACACACACACACACACACACACACACACACACACACACACAAATTAGCAGTACCATCCCAATAGGATGGAGGAAGCTTATAGCATTAGGAAGTTGAGGGTCACTTAGGCAAGCTCTATTTGAGGGCTACTGAAAGTTACAAGAGTAACAAATCAAAATAGGTAGTTTATTAATCATATTAGTAACAATGATGGGCCAAATAATCAGGAATCAGGCCAATTTGGCAAGTATGGATGAAAATGAAAGGAGCCTCATAGATTTTGATATCTAAAGTATGTGAGAGTGATTCATATACACACCCATCCTGAAATCAGTATGGGAAACAATAGCAAGACCTTTGCTCCTGATGAAAGTGCAAGTTAAGCTCAGTAAGTCCAATGGTGATTGTGTCAGCTGACCATAGTAAGCAGAGAATGTCTGGTTTAATTTTTACAGCTGAAGGCAAAGTTCAAGAAAGCCTGCTAAGATTTCAACTTGAACAGTAGTGAAGAAAAACAGCCAACACCCACGTAAAAACAGACACACACACACACACAATCTCAGGCTCTGCCCCCACCTTTGCTTCCACGCCTCAGTGTGAGAATCTGGCGTGCAACACAGGCAGAAAGAATCACAAGGGATACAAAGAAAGGACACAAGGCCAGGAGGCGTCCTGGGTTTCCTGAAATCATAAGCAAAAGAAAGTTAGGTGGTAAATATAAACAATGGCCAACTCTATCAGAACCGCCCAGTCAGTATGGCTACCCAGAACTGTGCTTTTCAAAATGTAACAGGAGGGGAGGACAGAAAACCCTTAAGAAGCTGCAGATGCTTCTGCCCAAGTCAGTGTACCTACTTCCCGAGGGGACCTGCGGTCAACAACCATACAACCTGGAACATGAGGTCATAGGTCTCCTTCCCTCTCTATGCCACCACAGGAGGCGGGATTCCAGACAAGAGCACACAGTTCTCAGTTGTTGTTTTGTAAGCAACATTTAATTAAACTGCACGGCATCCAGGAGAGACAAATGTACCAAAGAATCCAACCTGAGACCAGATTATACATTGTAGAGGGGGTTGGAAAAAAAATCAATGCTAATCGGGAGAGGGAGCACTGTAATCACAATACAACTCCAAAATAAATCATACAATAAATTATTTTTTAAAAGAAAACTGACACACATATACACACTCACACTCTGCACACATGCATCCTAGTCTTTTATTCAGTGTTGACTGACTTCCGTGCTGGTAGTGTTGGGAAATGACGAAAGATAGATGTGAGAAAAGTAGGCATGGCCCCTCTGCCATCAGTAAAATGAGATTTAAGACACGTAGGGAACCCACTGACGTTAGAAACAAGAGTAGAAAGAAGGAAACAGCAGTTATCAAGGAAGATTTTAATTGCTTCGAAGAGGGAGAGAGGAAGAAAGCACAGAAATCTAACACAAGTAAAGGCACAATGAACGTGGAGTCGAATGGAACCAAACCCTTCCTTCAGTTAAACAGTTATTATTATTGTTTTGTATGTTTTGAAGGTGGTTGTAGTTCAGTCTCATTTTGATGAGTCTTGAAGGCAGAGTTGTAATGCCTTCCACTCCCTAAGTTTAGGATAGTCCAGAAAGCTACCCTAACTACATAGCCAGGGACTGAGATTTAATAGGAAAAGAAACCACAACTGGAATGTGAAGAATCTGATCTGTGGTTGATTGTAGGTTGGGTTTCCAGAAGGACAGACAGCTCAGTGTAGTGCCATCAAAGGGCCTCAGAGGCCCTACACTCCACCCCCCGAGCTTCGCAGCAGAGCCTGGAGTCACCCTTCTCCCCCACTCCCATAAGCACTCAGCCTACAGATTATTTCAAGTGATCAGGAGAATTAAAACACACCGCAACCTGAGTTGCTCTGTAGCAAGTCTATTTACAATTTTCCTCACCTCTCCCTGGAGGTAAATCTGGGTTTCAAGTTGGGAAACTGTGGGGTGAGGGGGTGCCCCCCAGTGCAATGGCCAGTGGCTAGTCTCTGCCTTTGCCAGCTGGGAGGCCTGGGGTGAATTTCTGGAGACAGCAGCTTCACATCCACGGGGTGGGGTAGCCCTCGACCCTCTCTCTGGGCACCCAGGCTGGGAAAATGACAGGGCTCTGTTGCTGGAGGAAATCCCCATGACAGAGAAAAGCACTCCTGGAATATCGAAGTGCTCTGGTCCAGGTTTGGTGGCCAGAGAAGAGGCGGGAAGGAGGGCAGCCATCTAAGTTCATCTAAAAACCTGGAGGCCACTGCCTACTTCCCAGAGAGGGCGGGAAGAAGCAACTACAGTATTACGTTTTCCCCGCTAGAGAAAAACATCACGAAACCAAACCCACACGGGGCTCTTAACACAGTTTCCCGCTGAGTTGGGCAATGTCTCCTCCTCCTGGGAGGGGAGAGGGGCTAACGGGCCTGGGCAACAGCCTCAACATGAGGCCAGCGTCTCCCGCGGAAGAGACGCCATCCCATGAGCAGATAAAAAGCCATGTAAAAGGTGGGGAGTTGTGGTGCTCCTGCAGCCAGCCCACCTCCGATCTATATTACACGCTTTTTACAACATACAAAATAGATCAGGAACTATGAGGATCACATTCCCATTATTCAATAGTAAATATACATGATAATAAACCTGTTATTAACAGAGGGACCAAATATGGATAAGGCAAAAGACATTTAGATAAGTACTGTGTCACCGACATGCGCTGAAGAAAATGCACCCAACTCGATCTAGACTGAGGCCTTTTCCCACGAGGCCGAGAAAACGAAAATACACCGATACCCACGTGACACAGTCCAAATGCTGGGGAAGCTGAGCAGCAGGTCAAGGGGAAGAAGGTATCAGCCCCAGTGAAAAGCTGTGGTTTGGCTTTTACTTGTGATACTTATTTTGATGTTCTATGCTTGAGGAAAGGGGGGAAAAATACATTTCTATAACATTATACAAAAGGCATCAGCTCCCATTTCAAAAATAAATGGGAAGACTTCACAGTCCAAGTTGAGTACTGATCAGCATCTACCCTGGAACTCTGCTGCAGTAGCCACTTCCGTTCTCCCTCCATTAGCGTCCCCTCTCTCGGCTCCACTCACTTCAGGATCAGGGACACTGCTGGGAGGTAACTACTAACGGGTCTGAAAGTGAGAATGGCAATGATTAGAGAATGAGATGACAGACCTCATCACTGTCTGTGCCAAGAGGCAATATGGTCCAGGAGGTGACCAAGGCAGGCAGACCCAAGCAGCAACCCACGTGGGGCCCTCTCTTCCGGCACTGGGAAGACCTGGTTTCGTCGGGCACCACGCAGACCCTCAGTCTATGACCCAATAGGCCGGAAAGGTCCCTAAATAGTTCAAGCCCGTGGTGTAATTTTTTAACAGATTTCCCCAATCATTCCAAAAAACCACCTCGGCCTCCTTGCTCTTACTTCAGGCTTTGAGCGGCCTCTGCACTCGGCAGCAGCAAACCAGCACCTGTGTGTGGGGCCCAGGAGCCTGTCCCGCTGTTCTTAACTAGGACCCGGAAGACGAAGAAACCACGTATGGCTGGCGGCCAAAGAAGGTAACTGGGCTGAGAGTCATCTCACCGAAGTCTCTGTGCTTCTTGGCACAGAGGAATCTTTGACTCATGAGCCTCCCCACTGTTCTCTACTCTGCTGTTCACCCCTGCGGGCTTGGAAAGGCAAGGGTGGAGAGAAAAAAAAATAGGAAGCTCCTTTTCAGTCAGTGGGCTGTGAACTCTACAACAAGCTTCACCTTCCCTTCTTCGTCATCATGGCGTACCCATCAAGGGGTATAGTTTCTGGACAGGACTGAGCGGACCCCTGTCCTTCAGGGCCAGCCAGAAAAGACTGAGGTAGACTCAAGGTCTTATGTAAGACCAAGACCCCAGCCTCATCTTCCCATCTCCCACCAGAAGTGTTTGGAATTTGTGAACATGGAATGAACAAAAGTGACGTTACTCTCGAGGGCCTGGGTGGTGGTGGGAGGAAGCATCATCCCGCAGCCTCAGCACCCGGAGGAAATGGAGGGGGGAGGAGGGGAGAGGGAGGACTCAAATGGCTCCTGGTCCCTTTGCTGCAGAGAAACTGACTAACACTAAAAGGCTTGCCAGTTTACCTCCCTCCCTTTTTGTTAGATGTTTAGTTCCACTGATTAGTATTTAGTGTTTATATCCAACTTACCTCTGGAGTGAGGATATGGGATAGAGTAAGAGCAAAACCAAAATACTCCCGAAAGTAAAGCAGACCCATTCCCTTGTCCTTTCTCAAACTTGACCTTTAAAACAGATCACTTCTCTGCAAACTCCTTTCTTGTTTCAGTAAAAATGTCCCCAACCCCCAAGTCCTGGCCACGTCAGCCTCCTAAATGATAAGATGTACCCGCCACGCTTCCCCCGAAGTGGGGAGGAGGAGGTAGGAGTACCATTCTCCGCCCTGCCCCAACAATGAGTTAATTCATCACAACAAGGCACCTTTCCCCACGAGGAAAGCAGGCGACACGGAAGCTGTTTCCTCATCTGGCCAGCAGGGGTTGCTAGAGGAGGGATGGACGCAGGGTTTGAGACCCTTCGATCAACATAGAGTCCGATCACCAAGTCCAGAAGACGAGATGCATAGATGGAGGCGAGCTGGGAGGACGCTTGGAGCCTAGAGGTTGGTTGCACTGGAGAAACACGTTAGGAGTTCTCATGCGGGTTTCAGGGGGGTGGGCGGGACCATCTGAGAGGAGGAGAGGGTCCATCCTTTTCCTGAGGATCAGGACCAACCCAGGCTTCACCTGAGAATGGGCGGCAGAGGTGGCGCTCCACGGGCAGCTGAAAAACATGAACAATAAAAACCACATGCACACGACTACCCACCAGATCCTGAGTAACCCAAACACTCCTGAAATGAGAGACAGGCTCTAGGAGCTAACCTTTAACACTGAGGGACCAGGTTTTGTTTTGGTTTTTAAAGAAAATGAAGATGAGGAGAAACAAATTTTAAGAAAATTTCTAAGAAAAGCACACTGATTCTATTTTTTATGCAATTATGAAAAAACTTTCATGACTACTCGTCTCACCTCGGTTTGTTTTGCTGGGATATACTCTCTGAAAGTGTTTATATTCTTCTGGAGCAGGAAAGTCTTCTACTGGATGGAAAGAATACTTTGACTCAAAATCATCTACAAAAGAAACAGGATATTAATTAATTTCACCCTTCTGACCCTCTGTACCACTTCTCACCCTCCCCTTTTTGGTCTCCATTCATTCCGATGTACGTGAGGGCCTGCCTTCCCCACTAACCAAGGTTTCTAAGGACAGCAACAGCATCGCTCCATGTGCCTCGTATGCCCAGATGTGCTCAAAGGCTCTCTACATTAAGGGATTAGTCTTTGGCCTGGTTGTTTTGTTTGTTTTGTTAATCCTCACTCGAGGATATTTTTCCATTTATTTTTAGAGAGAGTGGGAGAGGGAAAGACAGAAACATCGATGTGAGAGAAACACATTGATTGGTTGCCTCCTGCCCGGCCCAGCTGGGGAGGAGCCTATAACCGAGGTATATGCCCTTGACTGGAATTGAACCCGGGACCCTTCAGTCCCGATGCTCTATCCACTGACCCAAACCGGCTAGGGCTTGACCTGGTTTTTAAAAATATTTCCACCAAAAATCAGGCATGTAACAGGAAAGGAGCACAGCTGTTTGAACAGCCCCTTAGAGACTACCACCATGGGATACCAACTGAACTGAATCTACGAATTGGTAGAAATTAACCTAAAATGGGAATATTTGTCACCAACGAGTGAGGGTTCTGACCAGATAATTCCCTTTTGGCCCAGGTTACCCTCATGTAATTCTGCAACACAACATCTCATGGCTGCTGTGCCCACTTTCCATGGCTCCTCCCTCTATAAGGCTCAAATGCTCTAGGGGTGTGGCTTGATGATATTCCAAAGGACTTGATCTTTAAAGCAAAAACCCTGGCCCACCTAATCAGAATACACTAGAGCAAGGCTAGACAAGAGTGTTAGGTCTGAAAGGGACTGTACAGATCTTCCCAGGAGTCTAATGATACCTTTGATAACCCATGAGCACAGACAATAGGGTGGTGAAGGCCTGGCGTGAGGGGCGGGCTAGAAGGGATCAAGGGGGGTTAAGGGCGACATATTTAATACTTTAAACAATAAAGATTTTAAGAATAAATAACTAAAGAAGTTAAGGAGATGAAATTCGAGTTAGAGAGGTAGGTTTAAAAAATTATCTTAGGTGGGGCTTAAGATTCATTGATAACGTTGGAAGAGTTAATCTGACACACTCCTGATTTAGTCAGCCTCCTCGTTTCACAGATAAGGGAAGTGAGGCCCAGAGAGAGAAGCAACTTCCTTAAAGTAACACAGCTAGTTAGTGGCTTTGGATTGCTAGGTAAATATTGTCTACGTAGTGGGATTTTTGTGTGTGGCAGTTTTATAACTTTCTTCAACAATCAGCAGTTAGTTCTCATGCACATTAACTGTAGATTTTTAAAAGTGGTGACAGGTATGTAGGTAACTGACATACAGAGACTGCTTGGTGAATCTTCATCCTCACTATGGTATGGGACATTCCTTTTGTTCAGCCTGGTGTCACTGTGTACATCCGGGGTTCCCATCTCCTTCATGGCAAATTTTTGCATCTCTTGGAGTGCTTCTTGAACCTCACTTCATGGATGTGCTTGTGAATGCTGATGGTCACTAACTCTTTGATGGCAGAAGGGGCCCTCTTCTTGCCACCCTTCTTTGTGGGAGCCATTATGCCAGGCCCAAATTGGAAAGAAAGTTTATTTTGTTTTTAAAGAGCCAGAAAGGAGCTCTCCTTCCTAGGGGAATACTCACTTCCTGTCTGAGTAATTCTGAAGAAGATGAAGTCTCTGACTTAAAGGTAACCACAGTTAATGATCCTTAGGGAGCAAGAGAATGGCTTTAGAGTTAGCATGACACCTGCTGATTTCACTTCAACCTATCCCAAAGCAGCCCATGCTTAGAATTTGCAAAAGGGAAGGAACATGAATGGACAGGGATTAGAAGTCAGATGTGAAGTCAGGAGAGGAACTGCTGTGAACAACAGATACAAGTGACCATTCCCATTCTACTGGGATCAGTAGGTCACCACGGGAACTATGAGACTACAACAGTAGCTACTCACCCAAGAAAGATCGAACAGTGGTAATAGAATCTCTGTGGCCATTCCTCAAGGGCGGGGGAGGAGGAGGTGGCGGCCCAGCTGGCGTCCTGGAGGGCGGAGGTGGGGGCTTTCCCCGGTTCAGAGGCTCTGACCCATGTCGGTATGGTGGAGGGGGAGGGGGAGCATCCCTGGCACCATTTCGGATCATGGGTGGTGGGGGTGGAGGAGCTGCAATTAAATCCGAAGCAGTTAGGTTTGGCTGTACAGGCTGTGTGAGCCTCTGAGCACCATGTTAACCCTCACAGTCACCCTCCTCCCATCCCGGCTCTACCAACGTTCAGAATACACGCATGACTCTTTTCCATTTTCCATGACAGTCAGTGAAGAACTCTCTGTATTCTTGATTTTGGTCCTGCTTTCCCATGTCTTCCTCCACAATTCTAATTCAAGGCTGTCTTATACTTAGTCTTGTTTTACTGCAAAAAGCCTCCCAAATGTTCTTTTTGCTTCTACTCTCTTATACCAATCCATTGTGTGCACCATCAACTCACCCATCTCCCCAAACTTTGCTCAAACTTCTTCAAAAGCTTTGCAGTTCCTACGTCATAAAGTTTCAAACTCTTAGCTTCCAATCCAATTGGGTTTCCCCCAATTATCCTCCTTTTTAATACAGTAACCCATTACCTCAGTGAGTCTGATCTCACCTTGCACTCTTCCTTCCTTCCTTTTTTTTTTTTTGTTAATCCTCACCAAGTATATTTTTTTCATTGCTTTTCAGAGAGAAGGGAGTGAGGTAGAGAGAAAGTGAAACATTGATGTGAGAGCATATGACCTTGACCAGAATCGAACCTGGGACCTTTCGGTCCACAGGCTGACACTCTACCCATTGAACCAAATCAGCTAGGGCTTAAATATATTTTTTACTAATTTATTTGACTATATCATAGAACAGGATTTTTTTTTTACATTTTCTATTCATTGCTATTTTCCTAACAATAAATCTGACTCACAAAAAGGCATTCAATAAACCTGTTGAATGAGTAAGTGGATTCTTATCTTCAATCAATAAAGGAGAGCTCTGGGGGAAAGAGTGAAAAGAGCTCAACCCCCAGTGGGCTGGGAAAAAGAAGCGTGTTTGCAGGCACTTACCTGCTCCCCGGCTGGGAGGCTCTCGGGCTGGGGGAGGAGGCCTATTACTCTGTAAAGAAGGGGAGACTGAAGCAGGAGGAGGAGGCGCGAGGCCTCTGACAGGCCCTGGTGTCTTCCTATGCAAAGAATTGTGTCTCTGTGGCAGCTCAGGGGCCAGCTCATTAGTGGGACTGGAGGGTCCATTGGGGACCCCTGGAGGCTGACGGTAAGGCGGCGGCGGCGGAGCCAGAGACTGGCCACTTGGTCCCGTTCTGATGTTCACAGGGGAAGGGGGTGGTTTGACGGGGGGTGGAGCGGGAGGTCCATCTCGACTAGGGTGAAGCCTCTGTCCGGGTGTGGGAGGCAAGGGCTTCTCTCTGTTGTAGGCAGGGGCTTTGTTGCTGTGCATAGGCAGAGGGGCAGGGGGTGCGTTGGCACGCCGCCCTGGTGGTGGCGGAGGAGGGGCAGAGGAGCTGTGCTTCATGCCCGTACTGCTGGTGGTGATAGGCCGAGAGAGGTCCGGTAACGAAGGTCTCTGCATCCGGGGCAGCTCTGGGAGCGAGGCGCGGCCGCTGTCCGTATCGTCTTGAGGGCGCCCACTGGCCGCAGACACTGGCGGCCGTGGGGCAGCAGCTCGAGAACTGGGCACGTGCAGGGCTGGCTTCCCAGCCAGGTTCTCTACGGACAGACCAGACGGCACACGGTCAACAGAGCTGGGATCTGTTGGTCAGCATCTCTAAGTCACCCACAGCAGCAGGGGAAGTATTTGTATGGCACTAGTTTTAATCTGGCCCATTAACAAATATTGCTGATATAAGATGAATACATTTGCCGAACCGGTTTGGCTCAGTGGTAGAGCGTCGGTCTGCGGACTGGGGGGTCCCGGGTTCGATTCCGGTCAGGGGCATGTGCATGGGTTGCGGGCACATCCCTGGTAGGGGGTGTGCAGGAGGCAGCTGGCCGATGTTTCTCTCTCATCAACGTTTCTGGCTCTCTATCTCTCTCCCTTCCTCTCTGTAAAATATCAATTAAAAAAAAAAAAAACATAAAAAAAAAAGATGAATACATTTTTATGTAATGCCTCTGCTTTAATATACTCTGTAACTCTACTTGTGCTCCCTTTCCTTCCTTCCACCTCTACCCCATTCCTCAACCCCAGCTGAACCACCTGGGGCCAGAAGGAAATGAACACACTTGGGGAATAAGGGAGTACTTATCAGATACCTGCACCGTCCTTGGCTCCCACCGGGCGGAGCTTGGGCACTCCTCCCTGGAAGAGACCTCCCTTGGGCTGCAGGGCGCCTGCTCCAGAGCCGTAACCACCGCCGCTTCCTTTGGGTTCTGGAAAGCATACCATTAGAGCTGTCATTTCATGTCCTCCAAGCTGGTGACCAAGTTAATCCTGAGGAGAAACTCCTCCTCTATTTGGGTTCTGGTTTGCACACAAACCGATCTTGCTTTTGCCTTTCCATTAAAAAAATAAAAGTGAAGCCTCTCTGTTCCACAGCTTCAGGAAGGGACCCAAGTCCTGGCTGTGAGGAAAGAAAAACACCGAACGGAACAAGGAGCAGTCTTCCCTGATCTGGCTGGGCCAGAGGATAACCTGGATACAGACACATTCAACAGCTCTCTGGGCTCTGCTCTCGTAGTCTGGGACTATAAGGGGCTAATGGCAGGGACCCAGGTGTGAACAAACTCGCCGGTGGCCTTTCAGAACGGACACTTGCAGCAATTATGAATCATCATTGGCTTCAGCTGAGCGGTCTGTAGGCCTGGAGGGGTCTCCTCAGAGAACAGCCAAGATGTGCCCCAACCAGCATACGCAGCACGAGTAGGAGATGGAAGTCTTACTGAGAATGCTTCCCAACGGTCAAAAGAGGTTCCCAAGGGACGGGAAAAACTCGCCCACTCAAGACCCAGCAATAGAAATGACAGCCCCCCAAGTTTCCAAAGCCATCCTGGGCTCAGACTCACTCTCAATGACGGGAGCGCTCCGATCATTGATGTGGGTCACCTTCTTCAGCTTGGTCCCTTTGCAGATGTCCTGTAAGAGGGCGCCTCGACCCCGCTGCTCATCTCGGCTCAGCTTGATCTGCTCTGTGTTTCCCTAGGGGGAGAGGAATATATAAGAAATTCCCCATAAACAGTCCCCTTCATCACAAGCTCGGGATAATGCCGTAAGCCGAACTGAGGGTGCCGTGAGACGCCTATCTAACTTAATCAGATATTATGCCACACATATATGTACATTACCGCAATGGTGATGGACATTACCATTCTTGTCAGTCCTTCTGCTCCTATTCAGAGGTCTCTGACTGGAGGCCTGCAACTGACACTTACTGAGTACCTAATGCACTAGGCTTATGTGTCAGATGCTTTAGATGGATCAGCGTCATCAAGGCAAACATCACTGAACCCCTGCTAGACTTTAGGTATTGTGCTAAGCACATTACTTTCATTATCTCATTTAAATGTTGAAACGTGCTATGATGAACTACTACAGGAGCACAGGGATAGACAGCAAGATAAATGGCCCAGATCTATATAAGAAATAAAAAAAGAATAGATTATTAAATACAAGATGTTAATAACAACTGGCAATTTGGGGGGAAATAAAGTTAAATACAGTCTTTCCTCACAGCTTATTCTCAAACAATTCTAGCCGAATTATAATATTTAAGTGTAAAAACTACAGAAGTACTATATTAAAAAATTTGCTAGGGGAAGAACATTCTAAACATGACAACTAAAATACAGGAAAATAAAATAAAATAAGTAAATAAAAAATACAGGAAAATATCAACATATTTGTTTACTACAAATTATTTATTAGGAATATAAGCAAATAAACGGGTGATATACTGGAAGGAAAAATCATGTGACAAATGTAACATATGATAGACACAAAGACAGTATCCTAAATCTATAGAGCATTAACATACAAAGATGACTTAGGAATGAACAGGATAATAAGCAAAGAATATGAACAACACTATGTAAAAGAAGTCAAAGAACCCCGCTGGTATGGCTCCATGGTTGAGTGTCGACCTATGAACCAGGAGGTCACAGCTCGATTCCCAGTCAGGGCACAGGCCTGGGTTGCTGGCTCAATCCCCAGTGAGGGGCTTGCAAGAAGCAGCCGGTCAATGATTCTTTCTCATCATTGATGTTTCTATCTCTCTTTCCTTCTCCCTTCCTCTCTGAAATCAATAAAAATATATTTAAAAAATAAAAAAATAAAAAAGCCAGCAAATATGAAGAAAAAAAATCAAATACAATAAAAACAACAACAAGGTAAAACACATCATCATTATCTACCTATGACACTGGTGAAGGTTAACATTGTAACTAAAAAGGATGCTAGCTTTGCCTTAGCCGGTTTGGCTCAGTGGATAGAATGTCAGCCTGAGGACTGAAGGGTCCTGGGTTCGATTCTAATCAAGGGCACATACCTCGGTTGCAGACTCCCTGGCCCTGGTTGAGGTGCATGCAGGAGGCAACCAATGTCTCTCTCTCACATTGATGTTTCTCTGTCTCTCCCTCTCCTTTCCACTCTCTAAAAAAATCAAATGAAAAATATCCTTGGGTGAGGATTAACAAACAAACAAACAAATGCTAGTTTTCTGAAGGCAGGAACCACAGTGAGCAATGATATACAGTACCTGGCACCTGGCAAATGTTCAAAAAATGTGTAGAATAACTAACTGCCCAATAGTGGTCATAAGGATTCAGGGAAATAGACACTCTTTTGTACTACCTGCAGTTAGATAAATTGGTATGATCTTTCTAGAAAGTGATTTGTGTGTTAAACACCTTTTAAAAGTCTAGCTCAGGAATTTTACTTCTAGGAAATGACTTTAAGAAAACAATTGATTAAGTACACAAACATGTTAATACTTTGCAAAAACACAGTTTATGATAGCACAAAACTGAAAATAACCTAGAAATTAAACCAAAAAGAAAAATGATAACCATACAATGGGATGCCAGATAAGCTCTTAAAGAAGTAAATATCTTTTCATGATTATAAATGTTTACCACAATCAAGTAAAAAACATTTTAAAATAATATATATAGCATAATTCCAGTGTTCTCTTCTATATTAGTAACTTAAGAACTTATCTCACAAGGTAGTTTTTAGAAATTACAATACTTTTCAAGAGCCTAGCAGTGTCTAGTGCATAATAAAAGCTCAATGGCCTTGGCTGGTTTTTTTCAGTGGCTAGAGCGTAGGCCCTTGGACTAAAGGGTCGAGGGCACGTACCTCGGTTGTAGACTTGTTCTCAGATTCCCAGCCCTGGTCAGGGAGCATATGGGAGGCAACCAATTGATGTATCTCTCTCACATCAAAGTTTTTCTCTGTCTCTCCCCTCCCTAACCACTCTAAAAGTCAACGGAAAAATATCCTCAGGTGAGGATTAACAAGACAAAACAAAAAAGTTCAATGCACAGTAGCTAGATTTCATTTGGAAGAGAAACCCACACACAGCAAATTTCTGGAAAGATACACACTGATACTAGCAAAAGTTCACTTCTGGTAAGCATTATTTATGTTTATCTGTATTTTCTAGTTTTCCCATAATCTCCTATATAATAAAAAGCTAATATGCAAATAGATTGAATGGTGGAACAACCGGCCACTATGATGTGCAGTGACCACCAGGGGGCATGCGAGAAACATGGCGGGCATCAGCAGCAGATAACAGCACAGAATATGGCGGGCATCAGCAATGGTGGATGGTGGAGCAGATGGCGGGGAAAGGAGGGGGCAGGGGGCCAGATCAGGGGAGAGCCTCTGGTGGTTACGTGTGCTGCAGTCCCATCCGGCATTCACACCTGCTGCCTGCGCTGGCCCTGATCGCCCCTCAAGGATTCTCCACCTCCCCCAGGTCCTGAAGGGCGATCGGGGCTCCAGCCACCTCTCACACCCGCTGTGGGTATCCATCGGACCTGTGGGCTTCTCCACCTCTCCCTGCTCCACAATAAAAGGCCATTGAGCTTTTATTATGGGATTTTAAACATCCCATTACTGACACTTTAAGTCTTTTTACTAATACATTCCATAAACTCCTTTCTTGATGGGGTGTTAGACTTGATGGATTTGGTTTTACAATGAACTGATTTGGAGAAGATGAAATGGTAGCAAAGAATCATCCACCAGAAACTGCTACTCCTTTTCTCAAAGATGCCACAAAGAAATGATGTACTGACCTTTAAGAACAAAGTTTTAGGAGGGAAACATCAGTTCCTACTCTGATGCCACCTGTCCAAATATCCACTTAGACTGAGCCAAGATAAGAAAACAAGAAGCTATTATGATCCTCAGAAGACCTCTCAAAAATCAGGACTAATTGATAAGACTTGACTTGTTTATTCTCCATCTGCCTGCACCGCAAGTCTTTGAGAGTACCTTTGAGAGTAGGTATGGCTTATACCAGGAAGCCTTAAATACCCATTAAGGTTTTGAGACAGCTGAGAGGAAGGATTACCCACCTGATTAAAAGTGGGAGGTGGAGGAGGACCAGGCGGGGGTGGCGGGGGAGGAGGAATTGGCATCCTTGCCCAGCTCGCAGTTGGCACTGCTCTCTCTCCGTTTTAATTTGCAGCTTTAGGTCACTCATATACCTGCAAGTGAAATAAAAATTCATGAGAGCGTTGCCATTACAGACGGAGTGCCGGGAGAACAGGGGGGCTGGGCCTGGCACCAGGGAAACCAAGCACCGCATTTACCAGCTCCACTGTGATGTGGTCCTGGGCGTGGTAAACTTTTTCTATAACAGGCCAGATAATAAATACTTTAGGTTTTGTAAGGCACATTTAGTCTCTGGTGCCTATTATTCTTTTTAATATTTTTTCATTAATAAATTTTATTTTTTTAGGTTCAAAGCAAAACTGAACAGAAAGTACGAACAGCACTCATATACCCTGCACCCCCCCCCCAACACACACACAAGCACCCCCACTATCTACACCTTGCCGTGGTCCCTTTGTTACAATGGAATCCGTATTGACACCTCATTATCACCCAACGTACACAGTTCACATAGAGTCCACTCCTGGGGTACATTCTGTGGGTTGTGACAAATGTACAACGACAACTACCCACCACTGTAGTGTCATACAGAAGAGTTTCGGTGCCCTAAAATAATTTGTGATCTATCTATTCAACTATTCTTCCCCCCACCCTCTGGCAACCACTTATCTATTGTCTATAGAATTGTCTTTTCCAAAATGCCATAGAGTTGTCATAATAGGTAGCCTTTTCAGACTGGCTTCCTTTACTTAGGCATTTAAGTTTCTTCCACGTATTTTCAGGACTGGATAGCTGATTTGTTTTTAGCGCTGAATAATATTCCACTGGGTGTACCTCCATTTATTTATCCACTCACCTACTGAAGGATGTTTTGGTTGCTTCCAATGTTAGCAATTACGAATAAAGCAGCTATAAATATACTTGTGTGGACATAAGCTTTCCGCTCATTTGAGGGAATACCTAGGAGCATGGCTGCTGGACCGCAGGGTAACAAACGGCCAAACTGCCTTCCAGTGGCCGCACCGCTCTGCGTGCCCAAGAGCAATGGGGAGGTCCTGCTGCTCCACACTCCTGTCAGTGTTGGTGTTGTCAGGGTTTTAGATTTTGGCCATTCTAATAGGTGTGTCGTGGATCGATGTGTGAGAAACAGAAAAGACAGAAGAATCGGTATCTACAGAAACATGAGACTATGCACATAGTTCTGTGTTCTAAAATTTGTTAACTTGCTGAATTCATTCATTCATGAATTCACCTACCATCCAAAAAATATTTATTGAGCACCCACCAGATGCCAAAGCATCTAACTATATAATAAAAGCCTGAGCGACCTTTACAGCTTAACAACCAGAACGACCAGTCGCTCTGATGCGCACTGACCACCAGGGGGCAGACGCTCAATGCAGAAGCTGCCCCCTGGTGGTCAGTGTGCTCCCACAGGGGGAGGGCAGCTCAGCCAAAAGCCAGATTCACAACTGGCGAGTGTATGGTGGCAGCGATAAGGAGTAGTGAGCCAAGCAGTAAAGAGCAGCGAGCAGGTGGTTGGTAAGGGGTCCCAGACTGCAAGAGGGCTGAGGAAAGACCCCCCCCCCCCACCGTGCACAAATTTCGTGCACCAGGCCTCTAGTTGTTTGGTAACAGTGGTTCTCAGCTGGGTGATTTTGTCCCCCAGGAGACATTTAGCAATGTCTACAGAGTTTTGATTGACACCAATGAGGGATGCTTCTGGCATCTAGTGGACAGAAAACAGGATGCTGCTAAACATTCTATAATATACAAGACAGCTCTCTCCCCCCAACAAAGAATTATCCAGGATAAAATGTCAATAATGCTGAGGTTGCCCAGCTGGTGTGGCTCAATGCGTGAGTGTCAATCTATAAGCCATCAGGTCATGGTTCAATTCCCAGTCAGGGTACATGCCTGGGTTATGGGTTCGATCCCCAGTGTGGGGTGTGCAGGAGGCAGCCAATCGATGTTAACAAAAGTTATACTTGTAATATTTTCTATGTTTATTGATATTCTCTAATTTTCCCCATAGTTTTAGTACAGTAAAAATATTGTAATTATATCATTAACCATTTAATGAAATGACAAGCCATTCACAATGTATTAGTAATATCAGATTAAAAATCAGTAGATACATAAAAAAGAGGTTGTGCTCTCATCATTGATGTTTCTATCTCTCCCTCTCCCTTCCTCTCTGAAATCAATAAAAATACTTAATACTAGTAATAATGCCGAGATGCATAAACCCTGTTCTAGAAACTGAACAAGTTTCTACAATCTAGGGCTTACATTCTAGTGGAAGAGAGAAACAAGAAACAAATATAATCTCATTATCTCAGTTACTGATAAGTAAAACACACACCAGAAAACCACAAAGGGAGAATGTAGGGACAGGGTGAAGTATAGTGTTCTTTTAAATAGAAGTGCAGGGAGAGCCAAAACCCGTTTGGCTCAGTGGACAGAGCGCCGGCCTGCGGACTGGAAGGTCCCGGGTTCAATTCCCGTTAAGGGCATGTACCTTGGTTGTGGGCACATCCCCAGTGGGGGTGGGCAGGAGGCAGCTGATCGATGATTCTCTCTCATCGATGTTTCTAACTCTCTATCCCTCTCTCTTCCTCTCTGTGAAAAATCAATAAAATATATATTTTTAAAAACAAACAAACAAAAAAGAAGTGCAGGGAGGGGAGGCCAGAAATGAGTGGACGGCTCATCAAAGAAGTGTCTCCATGAGCAGAGCAAGCTCTATGACCATTGAAGGGAGGAGCATTCCAAAAAGAATAACAGCAAGTGGAAAGCCACTGAGGTGGGGATGAGCTTGGTGTGTTGGAGAACCAGTAAGGAGGCCAGGGTAGCTAGAATACAGGAAATGAAACTGGAGGCCTTCCAGGCCATCCTCCAAATCCAAAAGTGTGTCCTTCCCATTTAACGTGCCTATCATACCCCGAAGTCTAAACAGCCAACAGCTTCACACCTACAGGAAACCACAAGTTCAATCAGTGACTTCATTAATCCCAGACTGCTCTTGATCTTTTGGTTTAAGCACACCTATGTACTAAGGGGAAGCTTTCCAGGGTTAAAAGTTACCTGATGATAATCTGCCTTCCTGTTGACCTGCCCTTCAACTGTGCTCCTGAGAAGCAGGTAGCACGGGGGGCAGGAGCTCAGTGCCGCAGGGGCACCATGGCACCCAGCTCCTGAGCTAAGACCGAAACATGGGAGAAGAGCCATGCTGAGTATTCACATGCCATCCAGGAGACTAACAAACAGCAGGAGCCAACAGATCCCTATAATTACGTGGGAACTGAT
The DNA here is from genome assembly GCA_963924515.1 of Vespertilio murinus. NCBI lineage: Eukaryota > Metazoa > Chordata > Mammalia > Chiroptera > Vespertilionidae > Vespertilio > Vespertilio murinus. Next base: position 7,690,612 of record OZ004718.1, read on the forward strand.
GTCAACACAGAATTATGAACACACTCCATGTGTTCTACGGCAGATTGCAGGAGAGGATCCCCACTAAAGCATTTTTGGTTTAAAATACAAGGAAAGAGATTAGAACAACTTCCGTGTTATACAAAGTTTACTACCTCCGCAGCCCCAAAGGCTTTATATGAGTGAAAATAATCCTCAGCACTCTTCTCTCAATGGAGAAGGTGCGACCTCCCCCTTGAAATCCAATTCAGTCAAACCTCTGGTGAAACAGATTTCTATCATGATGGAATTAATTAAAATTTCAAGGTTACTCCATGAAGGGGCGTGGGGGGAATTGTATTTCCAACTGCAGGCATTTTTCAATCCTGGACAATTCAACTATGCAGCAAATCTGATTGATCCAGCAAGTAATAAAACATCACATACCCACTGTGAATATTTAAACTGAAAATCCTAGAACTTCTACAACTAAATCTGGATGTTTTACTCTTTAGATCAATGATTTTTCAGTTACAAGCAGCACTAACCCTGGAAGACAAAAGGAAGCAGAACAATAATATATAACTACATGATGAAATCCTTTCACATATAATTTCTCTAATAAAAACGTAAGTATATATATCCCAATAATGCAGCTTTTCTCCATGATTCTTTCCTCTTGTCGCAAGGTATTTTTTAAAAGCCCTAAAAGTGTAAAGTCAGGAATCTACTTATTCACATACTACTCGATGTGGTAAATATTAGGGACCACAGGTTATCCCCAAATACAGGGTAACCCAGGAGCCAAGTCCTCTTAGCCAAAGTGATGGATGGCAGCCCTAGCCAGTTTGGCTCAATGGATAGAGCACCGGCCTGCAGACTGAAGGGTGGATTCTGGTCAAGGGCACTATCTTAGTTGCAGGCTTAAACCCCAGCCTCGGTTGGCCTGTGTGGGAGGCAATCAATCGATGTTTCTCTCTCACCAATGTTTCTCTCTCTGTGTGTCTCCCCCTACCTTCCACTCTCTCTAAAAATCAATGAAAAAAATATTCTCGGGTGAAGATTAACAACCACCACAAACTCTTTAAGTGTTAAAAAAAAAAAAAGCTTTCTGGATTTGGACAATGAAATAATGCTGAAAGTAGCTCAATGTTCATAACTAATATTTCCTCCCCACCCACACATCCCAGGAACCAGCGGATTTAGAAATGTTGGCTAAAAAATGGAGTCACACAAGGCCAAAGTTACTACCATCAGCCAGCATTTAACTAGAGGAGAGAGGAATTAATCAGATGAAGAACAGACATTCTAATTTAGAAATCCAGACCAAAGCTAGACAGACTAAAACATAGTCTGAATACAAAAGCAAAATTAGAGGAAGCCTAAGGCGTTTGCCTTGGAGATTTAAGATAGCAATGAGTGGTTTAGAAGTATCTTCTAAAACCATTTCCAAACTTGTCTGAAGTCAACACACAACCCAAGGTATTAGTTAAAAAACAAACAAACCAAAGAGATTGCTGGGCCCTAATCTTTGACCTTCTAAAGTTTCCCAGAAGAGAGAATTGATATTTAACAATTCTTGATGGTGGGGAAGCCTGGAAAATACTAAAGGAGTATTAGTAATTAACTGCACAGACACTATCTGAATAGCTATCTGCAAGAATAAGCTAATGAGTATATTGGCTAAACATGAATATACTGCATGCATTTTTATCATAAAACACCATTAAAACTATGCTGAGAGATCTTTTTCTTAAAGACATAAACAAACAAACAAAACTCACCCATAAAAACAAAGAAAGTAGGAAAGGAGAAACACCAGAGAGATATCAACAAAATGTTGGAAGCTGGAAAGCAGAAGCATTAGTGATAAATAAGTTTACAGAAAGGAGAATGCTAACCACTCGCAGTGGGAAGAAGCAGATTCCTACCACAGAATTCCAGAAAAGGCTCAGAAATTGGAGGCACTTAGTACCTCTGGATGGAGGAAAAGAGGAGGGGCTAAAACAGTGGAACTGGTAAAAAATCTATAAACAGATTCCTCCATCCCCTTTCCCTCGCCCATACTGCCAGGCAAAGGATTGGAGAAGCTGAATCAGAAGGCCTCTGAACCAAGGCACACGTCACAGCTAAGGGCAGGAGTGCCAAGCTGAAAATAGAAGGATCCAATAAAAATCTGCCTTTTACTCTCCTCTCCCCCATCTCTCTTTTCTGCCTTCTACCTCGGCTCCGAACACACCGCCGCTGAGCCTACACTCCCTACGCAGAGGGGAGATCCTCTCTGGGGAAGCCGACCGGCCACCAATGCGCTCTGAAGGGTGCCCGCCACTTGATGAGCCAGAGCTCCATACTCAGAACAAGCGCCTCATTTTTTAAAATGAACAGGGAGACAAGAATTACCAGGCATCTGAAGAAAACCTCTGATATGGAAGTAGGAATCAAAGTAAACAAAACAAAATTTGTGAGGAGGCTTAGGTGCAACTTCCTTTAGTCATCCCGAGTCCGGGTTCATCCAACACAAGCCACCTCCCTATCCATGCCACTGAAGTCAGCCCCAACAGGATCAAAGTCATCTCCCCGAGGTGCACTGGTGGGCAAGTTGGTGCCACGTCTGCCCAGACCCCTAAGAACGGCCCCCTGGGTCTGTCTCCAAGAAAAGATCAGTGATGACATCACCAAAGCAACCAGTGAATGGAGGGGTGTAAGGATCACAGGGAAACTGAGCATTCAGAACAGACTGAGACTGAGGACGAGCCTTCTGCCTCTGCCCTGACCATCACAGCCCTCAAAGAACTGCCAGGAGACAGAAGCAGAAACACATTAAGCACAGGGAAATATTCCTTCTGATCAGATTGTCCACACTGCCTGGCAGATGCAGTACCGACGTTTAGCTAGAAACCCCTGGACCCATTGAAGAGATCCCGGGCTGTTACACGTGATTCTAGAACCTGTGTCCTGAATCCAATGCTAATGGAAGCAGACTGCCTAATGTGACCTGAATCTCTGCCACGTGGGTGTAACCAAACAATGTTCACCACAGGTCAAATATCTGAGGAACTTCCAGGTCGTGACCAAAATTAATTGTAAAGGTAAGCACAAAAATAGAGGGATAGGTCTTAAAATCAGTTACCTGAGATCTTTATTATTAATTGTTTTTTTTTTTAAAAATATATATATTTTATTGATTTTTTTACAGAGAGGAAGAGAGAGGGATAGAGAGTTAGAAACATTGATGAAAGAGAAACATCGATCAGCTGCCTCTTGCACACCCCACACTGGGGATGTGCCCGCAACCAAGGTACATGCGCTCGACCGGAACCCTTCAGTTCGCAGGCCGACGTTCTATCCACTGAGCCAAACCGGTTTCGGCTATTACTTGTTTTCAATTTAAAGCACTAACTCAAAAACAAAAAATAATATCTGTTAACAAACATCTTTAGAAGTTCTAAGAAACTATTAACTAGGTTAAAAGATGATTACAAGCCCTGGCTGATTAGGCTCAGTGAATGGAGGGTCAGCCTAAGGAGTGAAGAATCTTGGGTTCGATTCCAATCAAGGGCACATGGCTGGATTTCGAACTTGGTCCCCAGTGGGGGGGTATGCAGGAAGCAACCAGTCAATGATTTTCTCTCATCACTGATGCTTCTATCTCTCTCCCCCTGTCTCTTCCTCTCTAAAATAAATAAAAATATGGTTTTTAAAAAAGGTGATAACAAGATGAGCTGAGACCTAGTTGATGACAAAAAATTCTTCTCACACTAGACTAGCCATATCTCGTCATATTACCAGCCCTCAACCTCCATGTGCCATTCTTCATTAGCACACCCCAAATACCTACATATATAAAAGCCTAAGTGACCAGACAACCAGCCGGTAGCACTGACACACACTGACCACCAGGGGGCAGATGCTCAATGCAGGAGCTGCCCCCGGTGGTCAGTGTGCTCCCATAGCAGGAGTACCACTCAGCTGACAAAAGGGTGCCAGGCTCATGGCTGGTGAGCACAGCCGCAGCAGTGCGAGCCTCTCCTGCAGACACTCCCCCTGCCTGCCTGAGCAGGCGCAGTGGGCCGGGATGAGCGGGAGCAGCGCGGGCACCCTGCCTGGGCCAGGTTCCTCCCCAGCCACCTGCCACTTTGTGCACTACATAGTGCTGTGCAGGATGACGTGGACAGCAGGCTGGAGCCCAATGAGCTGGCAGGTAAGGCTGGGCTGCAGCAGCATGAAGGTCCACTGATCCTGCAGGCCAGGCCGAGGGAGCCTACCGGTGCACAGATTCATGCACTGGGCCTCTAGACTATATATATATGCCAACTGTCATATATATATGTCAACTGTTCAACCAGTAGCTATGACACACACTGACCACCAGGGGGTTGACATGGAAACATGGAACAGACTGATGAATCTCAGAGGGAAGGGGGTCAGGGAGGGTGGTAAGAGATTAACTGAAGATCTTATTTGCATACTACCGTAGAAGCCCTGAGCCCTCTCACAATCCGGGACCCCTTGGGGGATGTTGGAGAGATGGTTTCAGCTGACCCCCGCAGGCTAGGGCAAGGGAACCACTGGTACACAAATTCATGAACCAGGCCTCTAGTAAAAGTAAGAAAGCGTATACCGAGAGCAGTCAGAAATAAGGCAAATCCAGTGATGACAGTCTCCAGTATGAAAATGCCTGAAAGAAAACTTAAACAGATGTTCCATGCAATGTTGATCCAGATTTCACATGGAGAAGTGTCATGCCTCTTTCAAAGATAATATATTAAGTCCTAACTCACCACAGACAATCTACTAACAAAGCTATGACTTACATTGTTGAGGAGTCTCTTCTCTCTCACTCTAATACCCTTAAGCCATCAAATACACAGATGTTCCTGGCTAAAATGCTAAAAAAATTTGCACATTTTTCATTCCTTGATCACTAGTGATGGGCAGCTAAACCAAGAGTCTAATTTAAGTTATGAAAATAGGGCAAGCTGATCCAATTACATAATAAAGGTACTAAATCAAACAGACCCATCTGGGCTTTGAGGAAGAGTACTGTGATTTCTGAAAAAAAGTCAATATACTTGCAGATAAAAATGCTTGCATGCTTTTTCATAATGGCCCTTGGGCTACTGATTCATTTGTATGTCCAAAAGCCATGTGCCATATTAAGACATATGGTCTAGATCAGCTGTGGGCAAACTACGGCCCGCAGGCCGGATCCGGCCCGTTCGGCTGCTCTATCCGGCCCGCGGAGCCGAAAGAGCGGAGGGTTCTCTTGCTCTCCCCTCCGCTCCTTCACCAGCAGCCCAAGAGGAGAGTGCCAGCATGGTCAGGTTGCTTTTGTTCCGGCCCTCCGGTCCAGTTTAAGAACCCATTGTGGCCCTTGAGTCAAAAAGTTTGCCCACCCCTGGTCTAGAATGAAGGGAATGACAGGTTATTATATTCACAAGTTCATAATAAGAACATCTGTGCTCTTTCTCTACTCCCGTAAGGCTTACCCAAAAAATAGTCAATATTCCCTAGAAGTAGGTTTTGTTTCCTAGATAGTAGGTTTAGCAAACTAACACTCCATCATCCCCATAATCTAAGAATTGCTCCCCAGGCCCTGGCCTAGTAGCTCAGATGACTTGAATGTCATCCCCATACACCAAGGTTGCAGGTTCGATCCCTGGTCAGGACACATATGAGAACCAACCAATGAATGCACAATAAGTGGACAACCAATCAGCGTCTCTTCCCCTCACCCCTCACTTCTATCTCTCTAAAACTAAAAATAAAATAATTGTTCCCCAATAATCACTAATATCTAAACCAATTCCTAAGATCCTAAAATCTTAATACCTAATTCAGTCACACAAGTTTAATTTGCAGGACCTAAAATAAAAAAAATCACACTAAAATAGGATTTATCCAGAAAATTCTTATAGAAAACTTGTGCCACTATATAAGCATCAAATTTATTATATTGATGGTTTAACATTAACATCAGTAAATTAATATCTGTGGCAAGAATTGACAGAATGAAATCTCTACCATAAAGGTTGCACTCAAAATTCGCTAAGCTATTTATTCATTTTTGGACAGCTCACACTCTTTCCTCTCTGCTTTTTACTCCCTAAGCTCCGACACACTGGAACTGCCTTCAGTTCTTCAAAGCAGCCATGTTCTTTCCCCTTCAGAATCTTCTCCTATGCCTTGTCCACTACCTAAAGCAGTCTTTTGTTCTCCCCTCATCCTTTAGGTTTCAGCCTTAAAAATCATTCCTGCCCAGCTGGCATGGCTCAGTGGTTGAGTATCAACCTATGAACCGGGAGGTCATGATTCCATTCCCAGCTGCACAAGCCCGGGCTGCCGGCTGGATCCCCAGTGTGGGGTGTGCAGGAGGCAGCCGATCAACATTCTCTCTCATCATTGATGTTTCTATCTCCTTCTCCCTTCCTCTCTGAAGTCAATAAAAAGATATTTTAAAAAATCAATTCCTGTCGAAACCGGTTTGGCTCAGTGGATAGAGTGTCGGTCTGCGGACTGAAAGGTCCCGGGTTCGATTCTGGTCAAGGGCATGTACATTGGTTGCAGGCACATCCCCAGTGGGGGGTGTGCAAGAGGCAGCTGACCGATGTTTCTCTCTCATCGATGTTTCTAACTCTCTATCCCTCTACCTTCCTCTCTGTGAAAAATCAATAAAATATATTTTTTTTAAAAACCAACTCTAAAAGAAAAAATCAATTCCTCACAGACCTTCCCTACCTACCCTCTTTCCCAATCAACCTGTGCTAGACTTCCAATTAGCTGTCTCCAAAGCTTTTTGTTGTTGTTGTTAATCCTCAATCAAGGATAATTTTTCCAAAGAGTGGAAGGCAGGGAGGGAGGTGGAGGGGGCGAGGGAAGAGGCGGGGAGAGAAACAGCCATGTGAAAGAGACACATTGATTGGTTGCCTCCTGCATGCCCCAACTGGAGGCGTGGGGGAAGGAATCAAATGTGCAACCTCAGTGTGCCAGCCAACTCTAACCACTGAGAACACCAGCAAGGGCTCCAAAGCATTCATAGCAAAAGGAGTTATTGTTTAATGGATCTTCCCCACTAGACCATAATTGCATAAGTGCAGGGACTGAGTCAGTTTGTTCACTGCTATAACTCCAGCACCTAGCCCGGTGCTTGGCACATAGCAGCTCAAAAATTCTTGTCAAGCTCTACCCGGTTTGGGTCAGTGGATAGAGCATTGGCCTGTGGACTGAAGGGTCCCACGTTCGATTCCGGTCAAGGGCACATGCCCAGGTTGTGGGCTCAATCCCCAGTGGGGTCATGCAGGAAGCAGCCAATCAATGACTCTTTCTCATCAATGATGTTTCTATATCTCTCTCCATCTTCCTTCTTCTCTGAAATCAATAAAAATATATTTTTAAAGTGTTGTCAAATAAGTAAATAACAAGGCTCCCTCCCAAAAAAACAGCTTTAGAAACTCTACTTATATGGGGTAAGCAAAAGTAGGTTTATAGTTGTGAGTATGCAAAACATGGAATTTATTCTTGTATTATTATTATTAATTGATTTTTAGACAGAAGGTAAGGGAGAGGAAGAGAGACAAAAACAGCAATGTAAGAGTGAAATATTGATTGCTGCCTCCTGCATGGGCCATACTGTGGATTGAACCCACACCAGGGCATGTACCTGACTGGGAATTAAGCAGGCAACCTTTCTGCGCACAGGACAACGCCCAACCAACTGAGCCATACTGGCCAGGGCTATTCTTGTATTGATATTTATTAATTATTGTATTTTCCATATGAACAACTGTCAACTTACTTTTACCTACCCCAGTAACTTACCCTACAGATACAGTCACACACGCAAAAGGCCAAATATATATGATTATTCCCTGGAGCATGTTTGTCATAGCAGATGACTGGAAACATTTAAAATGTAAACCAGTGCCAGCGCCCATATAGCTCAGTTGTTGGAGAGCATCACCCGTGCAGCAAAGGGTCCTTGGTTCAATTCCCAGTCAGGGCACACACTCAGTTTGTGGGTTCACAGTTAGAGGGATTATTGGGAGAAAAAAGGGATTATGGAATTCAGCGTTCCTATAAGCATAGAAAGTAGGTTGATGAATTTGTACTAAAGACATATTATAAACTGAGGGGCCTCAAAATCTAAATGGAGCTTAACTTGAATCCACAAATTAAAAAATCTAAAAAAATTTTTTAAATCAATTATAAGAATGGGGAAGAAAGGTACAAACATTCCTTAAAATACGAATTTGCCCATTTGTGAAATATAATGAACAACATAAACTGATGAACAAAAATAGAACCGGAGACATAGAAGCATCAGGTTGTCCAATCTATGAGGGAAGGCGAGTGGGGAGGGGGCGGGGGGAGTAAGAGATCAACCAAAGGACTTGTATGCTTGCATATGACCATAACCAATGGACACAGAGAGTAGGGGGGTGAGCGCATGTGCTGAGGCGTGGGAGCGGCAGGGGAGAGGTCAATGGGGGAATAAGGAGACTCATGTACTTTAAACAATAAAGAATTTAAATAAATTTAAAAAATACAGATTCACCAAACTTTAAGATACGCTTCAGGAAAGAAAGATCTGAAGCACAACTCTAATAATCACATTGGTTACCACTCTAATAATCAAAGCCCTGGACCAGAGTTAAAGCCTTTGAATCTGGCCCCAGCTGGGTGGTTCATTTGGTCAGAGCATGGTCCAGTACACCAAAAAGGTTGCAGGTTCGATTCCTGGTCAGGGCACATACCTAGATTGTGGGTTCAATCTCTGGTTGGGGGGCATACGGGAGGCAACTAATTGATATTTATCTCTCACATCAATGTTTCTCCCTTTCTCTCTAAGAATCAATAAACATATCCTCGGATGAGGATTTTTAAAACACACACACACACACACACACACACACACACAATAAAGCCTTTGGATCTGAACCTGTTGAGTTTCCCAAACATACGTATCAAGAACAGAATACACTGGACTAACGATGGCATGAGAAAGCCAAATCCAGGGCCACCAACAAGAGGATTTATCTTGGGGTCTCCAATGTGACAAGGACCACTGTCATATAGCACAAGAAATGATCATAATAATCCATTCCAAGACCTATCAGAGGCACTGTTGTCTGCAAAGGGTATTTACTAAGTAGAAAATACCGAAAGGGGGAAAAGGGCGTTTACTAAGTAGAACAAAGTATTTAGTATAGCCATTCTAAATTGTTATAACTTTGCCAAGCCTAAGTGGCAAGTTAGAAGCCAATTCCTGGCTCTATTTGATAAATGATTTGCCTCCACAGGCTCTTTCCACATGTTACATCAAAATCTAAGACTGACACAGACATTAGCAAATACATCACCTTTTTTTCCTACTAACATTGTTTTTCTCCATAAAGTTCTATGCAGCATTTTATTTTATTTTTTTAAATATATTTTATTGACTTTTTACAGAGAGGAAGGGAGAGAGATAGAGAGCTAGAAACGTCAATGAGAGAGAAACATCAACCTGCTGCCTCTTGCACACCCCCTAATGGGGATGTGCCCGCAACCAATGTACATGCCCCTGACCAGAATCGAACCTGGGACCCTTCAGTCCGCAGACCAACGCTCTACCACGGAACCAAACCGGTTTCGGCTCTATGCAGCATTTTAGATACTGTTCTGTAATATACCAAGCAGTGCCTGGGAGGTTAGCCTGTGGCTCCCCAAATTCAAAGGCTTGGGAGGGAGAGTGGACGAAAAACATATGTCGGAAATCTCTTTTCCTCCCTCCTCCTCAATACCCTGATCTTTCAAAGCTAGACAAAGCAATGATTCTGCATTTAATCACCAGATGAATAAGAAACAGCTTTGAATTTAGGAAAAACATGAAGGAGCACAAAAACATTCCGTGCAGAGTGCTGCCTCTATTTCCTCGCAGGGCAGTTCTCGGGATCTGCCAGTGAGCCTCAGTTTGACGTAGGACACTCCATCCATCGACCCTAATCCGGGGCACAGCCCTCAAGAGACCGTCAGCGGGAGCCCTGCCAGCTTCGGCGGGAGCTGTGTGAAGAACAGTAGCAACAAGAGCCTACTCTGAGAGGGAGATCAACAATCACACTCGAGAAGAAAAGAAGTTGTTTGGCAAAGGGAAGTGTGCTGCCAAAATGTTAGTCACAGCTTCGAGATGCCGGTTTGTGTTTCTGCAGCTATTCTTTGCTTTGACACAATCCATTCTCTGGCCAGGAAACCCGCTCAGCTTCTGCCACCCACCCCATTTGAAGAAATCAAGAATCTTTTCAATTTGGTGATATCAAACTGTGACACAGACAAGAAGTCCACTAAAAACTAAAAAAAAAAAAAGGGGGGGTGTAATTTGCCATTTCCACATAGGACTGGCTAAGTAGAGCGAAGGAAAACCTAACAGGACAAGAAAAAAATGGGAAATCATTATGTTAAACAAGCAGGCTATATTAAAAGCCTCTTGCCCCAGCCAGTTTGGCTCAGTGGATAGAGCGTTGACCTGTGGCCTGAAGAGTCCCGGGTTCGATTCCAGTCAAGGACACAAGCCCGGGTTGAGGACTTGATCCCGGTGGTCAATGATTCTCTCTCATCATTGATGTTTCTCTCTCTCTCTTCCTCTCCTTTCCACTCTGAAATTAATAAAAATGTATTTCTTTTAAAAAGCCTTCCAAAGGCTCTGAGCCTTTGTAACTTACTTCAAAACCTTCCTAAAAACAAACCAAAAGACACACTGTAGGTTGAAATGACAGCAAAAGATTAAGCAGGTTTTTACTCCCAAATAAGTGTACGTACTTCACGGCATGCAGCTCTTCCTGGAGTTATAAAGACTATGGTTTGCTGACCTGCCTGAACCAGCAGGCCACAGATTTCAGAATTACTTCAAGAGCACGAGGAAAAAAAGACTCAGGTACACCTGGTGACTATCAAAGAGCTCAAGAGGTCAAGAGAGAACACCTAGCGATTTTCTTCTTAACAGAAACAGGATTCCTCTCTTCCCTTCTTAAAAGTAAAATCAAAAAGTCCACGGTTCTCAGGACCTTCCGCCTCCCCCGGCACTTCCCCTTTGTGCTGACATGACATCACTAATCAGTATTAACTAAGCAAACACTGCTATCAGGTGTACAGTAGAACTGGAAACTGCCCACCCTTAAGCAAATCCACGCCAGACCTCAGAAATGCCAAGACTTTCAGGAACACTTCTACACTAAACAAGTCCACCTGTGGGCACAGTACTTAGGGTGTTCTATCCGAACGAAAAGCTAAAACAGTCACGATTTCAAAGGATTAACAATAAAGTTCAAATTGTCCACAAGCACACTGGTCTCCACCAACTGGCAACAGGGCCAAAGTGAATGGGCCAAAACAAAAGGCTCACCTGTCTAAAATATTACACTTCAGCCCTAGCTGGTTTGGCTCAATGGATAGAGCATCAGCCTGCGGACAGAGGGGTGCCAGGTTCGATTCCGGCCAAGGGCACATGCCTGGGTTGTGGGCTTGATCCCAGTGTGGGGCGTGCAGGAGGCAGCATGTATCAAATCACCAACTCTTTCCTAGCACAGAAATGCAGGAGGGCTAAGAGGAAGGAACCAAGAAAGACACGTCTTCTAAATAGCAGTGTCTCAATCTTGTTTTCAGAGATCCCTTCTTTATAACCACTTAAGGATCCCATTTGGGAACCCTGACCCGGTAGCTCGGTTGGTTGGAGCTTCATACCACCACGCCAAGGTTGGGGGTTCAAGCCCTGGTCAGGGCGACATACAAGAATAGCAACGACTGAACGTATAAATAAGTGGAATCCGTGTTTTTCTCTCTCTCCTTGCTCTCTTTCTAAAATCAGTAAGTAAAATTAAAAAATAAAGATTTCATTTGGTTAACACAACCTTTTAGGAACCGTGAGGGACCAAACCTTTATTTCAAAGGGGTAAAAAATGAGGCAGTTTAACAATTTGCCTCAAAGTTACTGAGTAAACCCATAGGTGTGCTAGAACAGTCCTTATTCCCTGCGGTTCTTTTGCAGTTTGTAAAAGGAGGGGGGCAAATATCACCGAAAGCAGTAAGTCATTCAGAAACAGAAACTGTTAAGGCCAAATAACAACAACATGAAAGAGGAGGTGGGTCTTGGGAGAGCCCAACGCAGTAACAGACTATTCCAATCCTTTTAAAATCACGAATTACAAGCACACACCAGTTCTTCCAGTCTGTCACCCCAGCAGTGTTATCTTTTAAGAATGTCCCTTCCTGCTCAGTGTAACTCAGCCGCACACCCTGCCCACGTCCAACGCTCCCAGCGTCCGGCCTCCCCTCCCGGCACCCACTCCAGGCCGAAAGCTCCTCCGGGTCCATCTCAACACCCCCCACCCCAACCGGGGCTCCGCTGGGATTCCTGCTCCACCCACGCCCTCAGCATTCCCTCCGGAGCCCGGAGCTTCCCCGGAGTCAACCTCTCCACCATCAGTTCCCCCTCAGCTCCATCCCAAAACGCCACACTGACCTCCCCCCGGCATCCGGAGCATCCCGCTCTCCACCGGTTCCCCACAGGTCTTCCCTCCCCGACTCCCGGATTCTGCGCACGGTTACGTCGTTCCTCGCCCAGAACTGCCGTCTTACTCACCTTCACCCAAAACTCAGGGCCCCCCCCCTGAATCCCTGCCTCTCAACAACCTCCCTCCCCAAGTTCAGGGTCAGCGCCCGCCCCACGCCCATCCCCGACCGCTCCCCCCACTAGGACGCCCCACGCCCCCTTCTCCTCCGGGTCCTCCGGCCCGGGACTCCCGCCCCGGCCCCGCCCCCAGGCCCCTCTCCCCCCTGCAGGCCCCTCCCCCAAGGCCCCTCGCTCCCTGGAAGCCACGCCCCAGGCCCCCTCCCCCGGCCCTCCCTCCCACTCGGGTCCGCAGGTCAGCTCGGCGGCAGACCCAGCCTCCCCGGCCCCCTGCCGACCTGGCCTCCGCGGCTCCGGGAGCAGATCCGCCGCCGCCGCCGCCGCCTCCTCTCCGACTTGGTCCCGTTCCGCCCGACCCCCGCCCGGCGAGCTCCCTTTCTCGCCGCCGCCGCCCCTTTTGCCAACCCGGAAATAGATCTGCTCCCACTGTCCCCAGCGTCCGCGAACAAAATGGAGGCGGGGGAAAGCGAGCTCGGCTCGGGCGCCGAAGTGACGCGACGCGCATGCGCGCCAGGAAAGCCCGCCTCCCGCCGGCGCACGTCAGAGCGGAAGCGGCCCGGCGGCGGCCGCCATCTTGGGAAGGTCGCAGGAATTTGACCCGCTACCGAAATAGAGCAGGATTTGCAACTTCGGTTTCGGCTGTAATCGCCTGGGAACACAAACGTACAGGGATGCCCGAGTTGCCCTCCCAGAGATGGAGTTAACTGGTCCGGGGGACGCTGTAGGCGCCGGGATTTTTTTTTTTAAGCTGCGCAGATGGATTCTAATATTTCCGAGGTGGATCATCAGTGAGCTAACCAGGGTCTTGAATATACCTCTGTTTCGTCTTTATCCCACTGCGCGCATCCACAAACACACCTCATATGTCCTTCCCTAATTTCGAGTTAACAACGAAGACCCCGCCTCGGACAACCTTGCAAGGCCACAGTCAAGCTTCGGTTGTCATAGCAACTGAGAGGCTGCCCCCCCCCTGCTAACATGTCATCGTGAACGTCATCTTAGCCACCTGATCCAAACACCCCGTGAACACCCGTCTCCTCTCTCCAGGGTCAGAGGTTTCCTGGCTCCAGGGCTGGGGGGTGGTGGTGCAATCTATTCCAGCTGCTTGAGTCGGGGAGAGGAACACTGTGCTAACTCCACCCCAGCCGACAGGATGCCTCCCTGGTCCACCCACAAAAGGACCATTCCACTGCAGCCCAGCCCATTGCTTGATGCCCTATATCTTCAAAATGCTCCCCATCATCTTTCCCCTCCGGCCCCCTCCTCTGAATCCGAAGTAAGGAGACAGGAGTAGGATTTAGTTCCCACTATACCCTACCTGTGTGCCCTGGGAGCTCAGCTAATACCTATAACATGGAGCTAATAGTGCCTGTCTCCACTGTTTCATGGGCTCCAATCAGGTAATGAATGGGAAAACATGTGATAAGCCACAAGTTGTTATTATTATTGTTTTCCTTCGTGTTCTGCCATTAGTAGTGCTAAGCACCACCCACTAGTCAAGTCAATGTCACAGCATTCATGGAGCACCTGCTGTGGGCTAGGCTCCGGGCGAGGCGCCGGGAGATGGCCTCATCCTGGCTGAGACAGAGCCTCTGCCTCGGGGAATGCACCGTGGTGGAGCAGATTGGCATGTAAACAGCCAGCTGAAATACAAGTCAGCATGTGACAAGTGCTATGGGGACATATGGGCTCTGGGACATGAGGCAAGGGAGTGATTACTTCCCGCTGAAGAATGGAAGAAGGGTTCGTAAACACTTTGAAACTCAGCTTTGAAGGATGAGTCGAATTTTATTGTTAATCAGAGAAGGCAAGGATCACATTCCAGACATAGGGATCGGTAGGTGCAAAGGTAGAGATGTTCAGGTATGTAGTCCTGCAGGCCTGAAATCAGGGTGACTGGGCCAGGGAGACGGTGGATCTGTACTCCCAGCTCTTCAGCCTCATTTTTATTCTGTTCTGTCTTTGCTCACTAAACACTGTGCTTCCTATTGCAACTATGCACCAAGTGGTTTCTCAAGGTGTGTGTGTGTGTGTGTGTGTGTGTGTGTGTGTGTGTGTTGGCTTTACTCTGCCCCATACTCATTTTTCAGGTCTTCGCTCAAATGCTCCCCCTTCAGAGGGTCTTCCCTACCCACCACAGCTAATGTAAGCTTCCATTCTCTATAACATCACTATGATAATGGCAGCCACGGGGGTGGAATACAGGGACATTTCACCCAGATTTAGGGAGATATGTGTGGGCTTCATAAAAAAGTAACTTCTAAGTGAGGCCTGTGAGTAAGTAGGAATTGGCCAGAGGCAGAGGGGAGGGAAAGCATTTCAAGGCAGAGGAAGAGTATGTGCAAAAGAAGAATCATGGCATATTCTAAAAACAAAGCATTTTGGCCCTGACCAGCATACTCAGGGGTTAGATTCTTGGTCCACACCCTAAAGGGTCTTGGGTTCAATTCCCATCAGAGCACATGCCTAGGTTGAAGGTTAGATTCCCAGCTGGAGCACATACAGGAGGCAACTGATCAATGTCTCTTTCTTTCATTCTCTCTCTCTCCCTCCTCCCTCTAAAGTCAATAAAAAGATCCCTAGCTGGTTTGGCTCAGTGGCTAGAGCAGGGTCCCAGGTTCAATTCTGGTCAAGGGCATATGCTCAGGTTGTGGGCTGAGTCCCCAGTAGAGGGTGTGCAGGAGGCAGCCGATCAATGATTCTCTCTTACCATTCATGTTTCTATTGCTCTCTCCCTCACTCTGAAGTCAATAAAAATAATAAGTAAGCAAATAATAAAATTAAATCAATAAAAACATATCCTCGGGTGAGGATTAAAACATTTTAAAAATAAAATAAAATAAAATAACAGCATTTTTATGTGGTTAGAGCTAGAACTATGGGAGAGGCAAGAAGTTAGGTCAAAGAAGTAATCATAACTATTCCACAGTACTTACCATGTGCTAGGCACTGTCATAACTTCACGTGTCATGACATTTAATTCGGATCTTGCAGTGGGTTGAATAATGTCCTCCGAAAATTCACATTCACTCAGAATTTGACCTTATTTGGAACTGAGTTCTTTGCAGATGTAATTAGTTAAATTGAGGTCAGATTGAGATTAGGTCACATTAGATTAGGGTGAGCCCTAAATTCACATACAAGAGAGAACACAATGTGAAGATGGAGACAGAGATTGGAGTGATATGTCTACAAGTCAAGTAAATAAAAGTTACATAACATGAACTCATTTTACACACTCTAAAGTGCACAATTGAGTGGTTTTTAGTAGAGTCACAACATTATGAAACCCTTACTACTAATTCTGGGATGTTTCCACCACCCCAAAAAGAAATCCTCTACTCATTACCAGTCTCTTCCAAATCTGCCCTCCTTCCATCCCTTACCATCACAATCCACTCTCTATCTCTATAGATTTGCCTATTCTAGACATTTCATATAAATGGAATCATGCAATGTGTCATCTTTTTTCATCCAGCTTTCACTTAGCATAATATTTCTAAGGTATATCCATGTTACAGCATGTATTAGTACAGTATTCCTTTTTATGGCTAAACAACATGTCATTTAATGGGTATACCCATTTTAGTTTATCATTCATCAGTTGACACACATTGAATTGTTCCACTTTCTGGCTATTTTGAATAATGCTACTATGAACATTCTTCCACGGTGAGTTTCTTTTGGAGTGATGTAAGTATTCAAAAATTGATTGTGGGCTGGGGGAGATAAGAGATCAACCGAAGGAATGGTATGCTTGCATATAAGAACAACCAATAGACACAAAACTCTGGGGAGGGAGGGCATCTATGGGGGGGGCAATGATAAGCTATGTACACAGATAATACCTTAATAAAAAAATAATTTAAAAAAATTGATTGTGGTGATGATCGCAAACTGTGTGAATATACTAAAAGTCATTGATCTGTATGCTTTAAACATGTGAATTACAGGGTATGTGAATTATACCTCAGTAAAACTGTTACTCAAAAATATTGTTTTGAGATGTATACATATGTAGTAAAAGTGCACAAAAATGCATGGAAATTATACGACAGTCAGGAAAGTGGTTGACTCTGGGTAAAAATGAAGATGATGTGATCAAGGACAGGTACCAGGGGCCTCAGCTATAGGGTCATGTTTAAATATATATATATTTTTTTTATTCATAGAGAGGAAGGGAGAGAGATAGAGAGAAACATCTATCAGCTGCCTCCAGCACACCCCCACTGAAGATTTGCCCACAACCAAGGTACCTACCCAGGCAAGAACACATTGCCTATCACTTTACTGGAGTCTAAATACCAAGGCTAGTCCAGACCACCATGTAATCATTCCAAGGTCCTACGCTTCACCAAAACATCCCACTGGGGCCCATAGCGCCCCCTAGTGATCACACCTCCACCCAGGCACCCAGACCTACATCCAGGGCTCAGACCTAAATTCAGGTCCCAGAGCTTCATGGCCGGGCCTAGTAGGCCCACCCGGGGCCCAGGACACAAACCAGGAACACAGAGTTGTATCAGGAGACGAGATCTCTATGTGTAACCCCAACAGCTATTCCATAACCAAGATGCTCAGGGGAGGTACCAGACCGCCCTGGAGGCTGAGACTTTCCTCCAGGACCAGACTGCCCTCACAGGACCCAGACCTCCACCTGGTGCTCACACCTACATCTGGGACCCAGACTACAATGGTGGGGCCGAGAAGTTTACCCCGGGGCCCACGCCTAAAATACAGATTTCAGACTTGTATCCTGGGTGTAGTTCTCAATTTGTAACCCAGACCATCTTTTCCATAACCCAGATGTCCAGGAGAGGTACCAGACCACCCCCAGGGGCCCAGAAGCCCCTCCCTGGCCGGAAAGGCCCTCCCAGGACCCGGACTCCATTGAGGGCCTAGACCTACCTCCTGGTTGCAGACCATTATGGCGAGGATCAGAAGGCCGTTTCAGGGAACCATATGGGAAGCCAGAGCCTATTCCTTAATTGGAGTCCAAATAATCAGGCTAGTCCTGACCATTTCATCATCCCGAGGTCCTGCCCTTGCCCCAGACCTCACACCTGTGCCCATAGCGCCCCCTAGTGACCACACCACGCCTGAGCCACCCAGACCTACATCCAGGTCCCAGACCTTCATGGCGGGGCCTAGTAGGCCCACCTGGGGCCCAGGCCACAAACCTGGAACTCAGGAGATGAGATCTCTATGCTTAACCCAAACAACGATTCCATAACCCAGATGCTCAGGGGAGGTACCAGACCACCCCCGGGGCTCAGACTTCCCTCCAGGCCCGAACTGCCCTCACAGGACCCTCCACCTGGGGCTCATACCTACCTCTGGGACCCGGACCATCATGGCGGGGCCCAGAAGATTAATCTGGGGCCCAGGCTTCAACCACAGAATCCAATCTTGTATCAGGGGCATAGTTCCCCATCTGTAACCCAGACCACCAATCCATAACCCAGATGTCCACGTGAGGTGCCAGACCGCCTCCCGGGCCAAGACCTCCCTCCCTGGCCGGAACTGCCCTCCCAGGTCCCAGGCCCCCATCTGGGGCTCAGACCTACATCCAGGTCCCAGGCCTTTTAAAAAAATTATTATTAAATTGATTTTTTTTTTTTTTTTTTTTTTTTTTTTTTTACAGAGAGGAAGAGAATGGGATAGAGAGTTAGAAACATTGATGAGAAACACCAATCAGCTGCCTCCTGCACACCCACCACTGGGGATGTGCCCGTAACCAAGTTATGTGCCCCTGACTGGAATGGAAGCTGGGACCCTTCCGTCCTCAGGCCGACGCTCTATCCACTGAGCCAAACAGGTTGTGGTCGGGTGCCAGACCTTTATGGCGAGGACCAGAAGGCCATTCCGGGGACCCAGGCAGGAGCACACTGACTATCCCTTTATTGGAGTCTAACGACCCAGGCTAGTCCAGACCACCATGTAATCATCCCAACGTCCTGCGCTTGACCCAAAACTCCCACCTGGACCTATAGCACCCCCTAGTGACCACACCTCCCTCCAGGCACCCAGACCTACATCCGGGGCTCAGACCTACATCGGGGTCCCAGACCATCATGGCAGGACTGTGAATGCCAACCCGGGGTCCAGGCCACAAACACCGAACATTGTGGTATATTAGGGGACTAGATCTCCATAAGGAACCCAGACTGCTATTCCATAACCCAATGTCCAGTTGAGGTACCAGTCCACCCACCAGAATCCAGACCTCCCTCTCTGACCAAACCTGCCCTCCTCTGACTCAAACCTCCATCAGAGGCTCAGACCTCCATCCGGGATATATATATCCCTCTCTCTTGCCTCAATAAATTTTTTTAAAATTAAAAAAGAAAATGAACTATTATAGATATATAATAACCAAATGCAATACATGGAACTAGGAAGGGTTGTTTTTAAATGTTTTTTGAAGATATTTTTTGAGACGACCTGGGGAAAATAAATATAGACTAGAAATTAGATATCATAGAAATATATTGATTTTCTTAAGGTATGACAATGTTGTGGTGGATGTGTAGGAGAATGTCATTCTTAGGAGATTCCTGCTGAGGCAACCTACTTTGAAATAGCTTGGCAAAGGAAAAAGTGTGTGTGTGTGTGTGTGTGTGTGTGTGTGTGAGAGAGAGAGAGAGAGAGAGAGAGAGTGTAGAAAGAGAGACACACACAGAGAACAAAAGCAAAATGTTAATTATAGAACCTAAAAAGATTTAACAGTATTCATTGTACTAATCTTTCAACATTTCTATGTTTGAAATTTTTTATGATGGAAAGTTGGGGAAACAGGACACAATAAAAAAGGGAGTGAATGGAGATGAGGAGGTGGAGACAACAAGTGGAGTCAAGCCTTTGAAGAAGTTTGGCCATGAACCAAAGTGAGAGAGGGGACAGGGACTACAGCAGGCGTGGCGGGTCAAGGAACATGTTTTTACAAATAGACTTGAGAGGGTTTCAATGCTAATGGCAAAGAGTCAGTAGAGATGGAGGGAATAAATGATACCAGTTATGCTGGTCAAATTTATGTCTCAGCGTTGGGGATAGACTCTTTCAGGCAGATTCAAGAGATCCCGGAGAGATGCTCTAGCGTCTCGCCCATTCTCCCTGTCCCACTCCTCCCTGCTCCCAAGCCTGGTGAGAAAGTAGTCTTGGTGGCGACACCTAGTGGATTCAAAGGGTATTGCTCAAATTCTTCACTCTTCTTTCTCTTAACACCTGATCAGGAGGGTGGGCATCTTATTACACCGTCTTCTGACCGCTCCCAATTATTGTCACCATCGCTGGACCAGCCTGGAAGGTGCAATGCTACTTAATAAGCTCATCCTCTCCCCCACCACGCTCACAGAACCCTTGGACCACCTATTGAATCTCTCAGCCACTCTCCCCACAAGGAAGCAAAACACAGATAGGAAAGGGACCAGAAAGGAGTGTCCCCTCAGCAGTAGCCAGATGGCCACTGCAGCCTGGTGAGCACAAGATGGGCATCTCTCAGCTACTCGATATCCCAGGATTGTGCGGAGCCTAAACTGGACCTCTGGAGTCAGAATAGGTTCAAACCCCTACTGGCCGTGAAGCTCGGGGCTAGGGACTTAGCCTCTCTGTGCCTCTGATGAGGAACCGCTCCGGACCTTAGCTCTCATCTGGAGAACAGAGAGAGTCAACCTCCTGAGTTTGCTGAGAAGATTAAATGAGAGAATGCGCATGATGCCCAGCACAGTGGGCGGCCAAGGACTTTCCTCCAAATATCAACTTTTGTCATCACCCCTGCCAGGTGTTGGGCCTGATGATTGCTGAGATGGGATGAGAGAAATGACCCACACCACTCCTCCCGCCCTCCCGATCCCCACTTCCTCATGTTGGCCATCAACTCCTCTGCCGCTCCATGACCCGGGCCATCTCTTCCAAAGTTGTTTTCCTCTAATTGCGCCCCGCCACCATCCCCAGACCCGGAGTGAACAGCCTTGGCTTAATCCCCAAAGCACTTATCATCGTGTGTTTTACGGCTCCTATTTCAGCCAACCTAATTTATTCATTCAGCAAATATGTATTAAGTGTCTCCTCTGTGCGAGGTACTGAAGAGTGACTGAATGTCAGACTCACGGAGCTGATGTTCTGGAGGAGTGACCACGAAGCAAATACACAGAGAAGTATATATGATGTCTGGAAACGACAACATACAGGAGGCTCCGGGGACAGAGAGTAAGGGCTGAGAGGGGGTGGGATTGGAGTGGTCATGGAAGGGCAAAGGTAAAATCCCTGGGACAAGAATGAATGTCACGTGTTTTAGGAACAGTAAGGTGGTCCATGTGGCTGGAGTGGAGTGGGTGAGGGAACAGGGGGTAGGAGGTGGGCAGGAGATTTTTATCTTTAATCTAAGGATTACCGGAAATGGGTGTTATGATCCCAATTGTTTCAGTTGAGGTATAAAATAACTATAGTGAAATGTATAAATCTCACATGAACAACTCAATGCACACACACACACACACACACACGCACACACGTGTACCACCCCCAGGTCAAAATACAGAACATTTCTATCACCACAGAGGGCTTCTCCATGCCCTTCCCAGCCAGTGCTCTCTCCTACCCCATCGAATAACCCTTCTTTTTGCTTCTGTCTGCATAGATTAATTTTGCCCAATCTTGAACTCCTCTTAAATGGACTAACACAGCATGTAGTCTTATGTGTCTGGCTCCTTTCACTCAATATTATGTCTATGAGATTCATTCGTGCAGATAGTAGTCACTTGTTCCTTTTTATTGCCATGTAGTATCCATTGTAAGAATATACCGTGGACTCAATGGACAGAGCGTCAGCCCTCAGACCGAAGGGTCTCGGGTTCAATTCTGGTCAAGGGCACATACCTCAGTTGCAGGCTCGATCCCCAGCCCTGGTCAGACCCATGTGGGAGGCAACCAATCAATGTGGCTCTCTCACATCAATGCTTCTCTCTCTCTCTCTCTCTCTCTCTCTCTCTCTCTCTCCCTCTCTCTCTCTCTTTCTCTCTCTCTCTTCCTCCCTTCCACTCTCTCTAAATATATACACATACATATAACAACTGGCTTGTCCACTCAACCATTCACCTGTTGAAGGACACTCCCCCCCCCAGCCCCCGCCAATTTATCATGAATAAAACCACTCTGGTCATTGGTGTACATGTCTTTTGGTGGACAGAAGCACTAATTTCTCTTGGATACACACTAGGCCAGAGTTGAGATGCATTTAGTTTCAGCAGATACTGCCAATTTTCTAAAGTGGTTAAGCCACTTTGAATCACACCAGCAGTTTCTGAAAGTCCCAGCTCTTCGTATCCTCACTGACACTTGGCAGGCTTCTCTCTCTCTTTAAAAAAAAAAAAAATTTATTGATTTTTCACAGAGAGGAAGGTAGAGGGACAGAGAGTTAGAAACATTGATGAGAAACATCGACCAGCTACCTCTTGCACACCCCTCACTGGGGATGTGCCCACAACCAATGTACATGCCCTTGACTAGAATCGAACCCGGGACCTTTCAGTCCGACGCTCTATCCACTGAGCCATAATGATCTGATTTAGGTTTCTAAAAGAGCACCCTGGCTGCAGCGTGGAGAACTGACTGGTGGGGTTAGGGGAGGAGTGTAGCGAGGAAGCCGGGAGCACAGAAGGAGACTAGTGTAGTCTTCCTGGGAAGCCATGAACGCGGTCTGAACCAGGTGGTAACAGAGAAGTCATCGTCATGGCAACAGTGGGCCAGTCTGGGAGATACTAATATTCTGGGGCTGGCCGATGAGGTGAACAAGGTATGAGAGGAAGCCATTCAGGGTGAGTCCTGTGTTTTTCTCTTGCCTGGGGAACCTGGGTGGCCGAGAGGAGCATTTTCTGACATCCAGAAGATAAGAAAATAACATGCGCAGCCGTTTGCATACACAGTGTCTCCTGGGGCGTAGGTTCTAGCTGCTCGTGCCTTAATGTAACCGGCAAATACTGGTTGTGTGGGTGGTGCGTGCCGTCTGCAGGGACAGGTCTAGGTTAGGGCCACGCTCTGCCCTCTCGCTCGCCCTGAAACATGGACGTCAGGTTAGGACCGCCCGCCTCCGCCCGCCTCCTCACAGTGTTAGAATTCAACTGGATCAGGTAGTGATGGCGCCTGGAAGATGGAAGAACTAAAACCTTCACTCTTCCAACGGCCAGGCCCAGTGTGGCGTGTCTCAGGGGTTTGGCACCCTTTCCTCCCATCCACCTTTTCATCCATCCTCACGGAGGCTATCTTCCCATTGATTCTTAGAGACAGTGGGAGGGAAGGGGGAGAGACAGAGAGAGGAACATCAATAGGTTGCCTCCTGCACCTGCCCCGACCTGGGCCGGGGCGTGAGCCTGCGACCAAGGTACGTGCCCTTGACTGGAACTGAACCCAGGTCCTGTGAGTCCGTGGGCCAAAGCTCTATCCACTGAGCCACACCGGCTAGGGCTCTCGTCCACGTTTCCAAAGTCGTTCCAGAACCTTCTATCTGAGAGGCGGCCCCCTCTTGCCTCCCCCGGCCTCGGAGAAACAGAATGGAGAACAGCAGGAGGGTTGATGCATAAGTCTTTATCAGCTTGTTTCCCACCCAGCAGTTGCCGCAATGCCGGCGGCGCCTGTACAGCGCACGCGGCTCGCTCGATTAAAGCTGTGGGCAGGGGGGGGTCTGGGGGCCCCGGGGAAGCAGAGGGCAGGCGTCAGGCCAGGGGAGGGCAGCGGCCACGACTGGCCCAGTGGGCCCAGTGGTGGAGGAGGGTGTGGGAGCTGGAGCGAGGAGGCTGCTGGGAGGGGTGGGGAGGGAGGGCGAAGAGGGTGCGTCCGCAGCTGCAGGGAGGAGGCAGGAGCAGGAGGAGGGCCTGGGTCACTGACTTTGAGGGGCTGCGTCAGCGGCGGGGGGTGGGGGGGGGTGGGAATCCAGAGACATTTTTTTTTTGCTGCAGGAACGAGACAGGCCACTGTATAAAAGGGACTGTACAACATAACCTATGATACACTGTTTACATATAATACAAGGCTCTTTCCCTCTTTTTTGAGATTTAAAAAATAAAATTACAATTCCAGAGCTTTGGGTACAAAATATATACATCCTCAGAGCAGGAGCAGCTGCGGCTGCGGCGGCCGCCTCTTCGGGAGGGAAAGGCGCGGTGCCAGGAAGGAGGAGGGTGAGGCCGCCGGGAACCTCACCCGTAGCTGCCAGGAGCCCGCACCCCAGCCGGGAGGCCCGCGGCGGGGAGGGAGGGGAGACAGAGGCTATAAAGGCATCGCTGGAGTCCAGTCTGCCTTCATCGTCTCCCACTTTGGGGGTCCGCCTGCCCCCGGGGACGGGGATCCACCCCACCCCAGCTTGAGGGAGAGGACCCAGAGGGAGTCAAGACAGGGAAAAGGACAGAGCCTGGTCTTCGTGCCACAGAGCCAGAAGGGGGTGAGGGCTCCCTCCTCAGCAGTGGGGGCTCCCTCCTCAGCAGTGGGACACCCCAGAAGCAGGGGTGTGGGCAGCAGATACCCCTCACTCCTGCTGTCCCCTCACCGCATCCCCCTGGAGCGCAGAAGGCGGGCCTGTGGGCGGCTGGGCCTGTGTTTCCCTGAGCATCTGCCATCCTCTCCGGGAGCCCCCCAGGGGCCTCAGGAGGCCGGGCTGGGGGCTCCCCAGGGCGGGCGGGTGGCCCCTCCCGCCTGCCGCTGCTCCCTGGCCTGGCCGGCAGCTTTGCCCACAAGCCCGGGGTGCAGGCGGCGGGAGGCGCTGAGCAGGGAGTGTGGGCGCGGGGGAAGCACCCACAGTGCGCTGGCCCGGGGGCAGAGGAGACAAGGGTAGCACCAAACAGAAGGATCCCCCCCCCAGCACACACAACGCCCTGCCTCGGTGACAGGGGCACTTCCGCTCCTTCAAGGGGGGACATGTACACACACGCCCACACACGCAGACACGAGGGCCATATAATACTCAGAGGGTGCAGCCTGGGGTCCCAGCCCGGACTGGCCGGGGAGAACCGGAGGGTGGAGAGGAAGGCTGCCAGGCCGCCCCCAGAGGACGACCCGGGGGTGGGCCGGCTCCTTCCTGCTGGGGCAGGGGGGGGGGAGCAGGCCTCGATGGGAGAGGCAGAGAGAGCTTTGTGCCCCTTTGCCCCGGGGGGGGGGGGAGACGGACAGGGACCCGAGGTGTGGTTTGGGAGGAAGGAGCAGGGAGAGGAGGCAGCAGGGTAAACAGGCTTCGGTCCCGGAGTTAGTCCATCCGCTCCCCTCCCGGCGGGAGCTGCTCCGGGGAGGCGGCGGGGCGGGAGGGACACGGTGCAAAGTGCTTGAGTGTCAGGTGCCCGGGACCTGCGGGGCGGACCGCAGCGTGTGCTCACTGACTGTTGGCCTCCAGCTTGTAGGA
Organism: Vespertilio murinus; assembly: GCA_963924515.1. Lineage (NCBI taxonomy): Eukaryota > Metazoa > Chordata > Mammalia > Chiroptera > Vespertilionidae > Vespertilio > Vespertilio murinus. Next base: position 7,715,616 of record OZ004718.1, read on the forward strand.
GAGCTCGAAGAGGAGGTTCTGGTTGTCGATGACCTGGAACTGGCGCACGTACGCCTTGGTCTGCAGGTGATGCGGGGACGCCTCCATGTCCAGGCCTGAGCGTAAGGAGAGGGCTCACTGGGCTCATTGGGCTGCTAGACCCTCTTCTTCCTCTACACACACTCACACACACACTCGCACACTCACATACACACACTCACTCACACACACACTCTCTCTCTCACACACACATGCGTGCACACACGCACGCACGCACGCACACACACACACACACAAATTCTCCCTCACACACATGTGCACACACTCTCTCACACACTCACACACACTCACACACTCTAATACACACACACATACTTACACACACACTCTCTCTCTCTCACACACACACACACTCACACACTCTCTCTCTCTCTCTCTCTCACACACACACACACACACACACTCACACTCTCTCTCTCTCTCACACACACACACACACACACACTCTCACACACACTCTCTCACACACACACTCTCTCTCTCTCTCTCTCTCTCACACACACACACACACACACACACACACACACAGGCCAGAGGACAGGGTGCAGGCTGGGACGGGTGCTGAGCAGGAGGGCACGGAGAACGGACCGATTTAAGGAAATAAACATTCTCCCAGAACCCTCCGCTCAGTACAACTCCCTGTGACGCGCTCCGAACCCTGGGTACTCACAAAGGGGCCGGCTCCGGTATTTGCGGACCATCCTCACTTTTTCAGCCACCGAATGCTGGGGGGTGACAAGGAATGAGGCCCGAGAAGGTCAGAGAAAGATGCTCCCCCCCCCAACGCTCCCCTTCCTCTGAGCTCCACTTCCGTTGGTTTTGCTCCCTCCAGCCCCCAATTCTGGAGGGTCCCCCCAAGCACCAAGGAAGTGGGTGTCGCAGGGTGCCCGATGGGGGGGAGGTAGAGTGAGCCGCCTGTCAGCTCTGCCACCCCACCCGTGGGCGGGTTGCCACAGTGATGCCACCGGGAAGAGAGTCGGGAGTCTGTCAGGCAAGCTGGGCGCCGAGGAGAAAGGCTGCTGTCTCTAGGGGGTGCCAGGAGCCGGGGGGTGGGGGGGCTGGGCTGGCAGTGCCACCTACCAGTTTCTCGATGTTCACCAGACCGTCCACCAGGGTCTTACTCCCCTCGTGCAGGAAAGTCAGGTCTGGGGGACGGAGAGAGGAACAAGTGGGTAACAGAGGTTCAAAGGGCCCCTCCCCTTCCCCTTCCCTGCAAGCCACTCAGTCTTGGGGGGCTCCTCTCCTCCGGGCACTCAGCTGGAGGGGGCTGGGAGGCCAAACTGGGGGCTCCTCTCCTCCGGCACTCAGCTGGAGGGGGCTGGGAGGCAGAACTGGGGGGCTCCTCTCCTCCAGGCACTCAGCTGGAGGGGGCTGGAGGCAGAACTGGGCAGGGAGCACGTGGACAGGGAGCATAGTTCGGGGACGGCTCTCACCTTTGAGGATCAGAGGCACAAAAGGAATCACAGGAGGTTTCATCTTGGAGATCACGTCTCGGTAGCTTTTGTGGTTCCTGCAGGGGTCCTGGCGTCGGGCAGAAGAGGGATGAAGGGACAGATAGGCCCAGGGTACCCCAAAGACACCCCCGTTTCCTCCCTCACCCCCCAGCCCCAGCAGGTAGGGGTGTGAAGGAGGGGTGTCGCTGGGGAAGGTCTCCGATCAGGTGGGGGTGTGGGAGGGAAGAAGAGGGGAGCAATCCTCCAGCATGGAGGGAAGAGAAGGGGGGTCCTAGGCACCTTGAAAGGGAAGCTTGCGGGAGAAGGTTCATGGGAGCAGAGAGGCTCGGGGGTACAGGTCCAAGGGCGGATAAAAGAGCCAAACCCCGCTCACCGTCAGGTTCTCAAATTTGCGGAACAAGTTCTTGAATTTCCCTGGCAGCTTCTGCAGAGATGGAAGGGAGAAGGAGCGTGGGGCGGAGCTCCCGACACCCCCAGGGCCAGAGGGGAAAGGGCCGGTGCGTCCTGCAGGGGCTGGGGAGCCGGTGGGCGGGGAGGGAGTCCCCCTGGGCCAGAAGCAGCCCAGAGGAATGAATTATTCCGGGGAGACCAGGCCTCACTGAGTGCCTCCTGCCTCCCCTCCCACCAGGCGGCCTCCGTTCCCATCCGCACAAGGACAGGCCCATCGGCCAGAGCTGGGCACCCCAGGGCTGCGTGGGCGCCTCCTTCCCACGGAGGTGAGCCCAGGTGTCAAGACAGGCTGGCCGCCAAGATCCCCAGGTGGGCCCATGCAGGTGGGCGGGGAGGGGAGGGAGGGGAGGGGAGGGGAGGGGCGGGGCGGGGCGGGGAGGGAGAGGTCACATTACCTCCCAGGTGAGCCGCAGGCGGCTGACCGCCGCGTTGTCCAGCCCCATGACCACGGCGTAGAAGGACAGCAGGTCCTGGTTCTGCTTGCAGCTGCGGGGGGTGGGAGGCGGGGTCAGCGGGCGGTCAGAGGCCCCGGCACCGCCCCTCCCGCCCCCACCCCAGGCTTCTGTGCTAGCTGCCCCCCCCCCCCCGCCTCCATTCCCCCCCTACTCCACCCCCCCCAAGTCCACCCATCCCGCCCCGGCTGCACGCACATGGCCGCGATCTTGATGAACTTCTTGAGCAGCTGCACGCGCTTGCCCTGGGCCTCGCAGAGCAGCACCTCGGTGGCCACCCAGTGGGTGACCTCGCTGCAGCGCTGCAGCAGCAGCTCCAGGTTGGCCGTCTCCCGCCGGCCGCGCTCCCCGTGGAACACGTAGTCCACGAACTCCAGCTGCGCCGGCGGCGGCGGGGGGACGGCGGCCGGGCGTGGGGTGGGAAGACGGCGGTGCGGGCGGCGAGGAAGGCAGGCGGGAGGGTGGAAAACAGAGAAGACGGGATGGGACGGGATGCAGCAGAGACAGGGAAACAGCCAATGTGAATATTGCTCTGCCATCTAGGGAGCACTTGCGAGGTGCCTGGCACTTAACCCAGGTAACAGACATCACTACCGCGGCCTTGTTTTATTTCTTTAAGAGTCAACCCCGCCCTAACCGGTTTGGCTCGGTGGATAGAGGGTCCCAGGTTCGGTTCCGGTCAAGGGCATGTGCCTTGGTTGCGGAAACATCCCCAGAGGGTGGTGTGCAGGAGGCAGCTGATCGATGTTTCTCTCTCATCCATGTTTCTAACTATCTCTCTCCCTTCTTCTCTGTAAAAAAAAAAAATCAATAAAATATATATTTTTAAAAGAGTAAATACTCAAAAAGTACTAATAAACCACAGTCCAGGCTGTGGGTAAGCAGCGCTTGGGCCCTGAGGGGGGGTCTCTCTCTTTGCCGCCTCCTCGGATGAGGGGGACAAAGGCTTAGAGAGGTTTGGTAGGGCACTGCCCGCAGGACATGCTGCTAGTCAGCGCCTCTCCGGGGTTTTTGGCGCAGAAGCGGCCTCACTCCAGGCCCCCACACTTGGCACACTCCGCCCTCCTGGCCCCCGCCCGGCTCCAGCCTCACCCACCTTGCCCGGCTCCAGCCGCACCCACCTCGTGCACACAGCGAAACAGCTCCCAGTGGAAGGCCGTCAGGTGGTTGGCGACATCCTCAGGCTCCGCCCGGTGGATCTCGGTGTCGCCAGGGGAGACCTGGATTTCCTCGGGGAGGGGCACCTGGTGGCAGGCCGGGGGACAGGGCTGGGCTCCCCTCTGGGCATGTGGGGTTCTGCTCCCAGCCCCTGCCAGCCATCGCTGCCAGCCCGGCCTCGTGAGGAAGGCGATCTTACCAGCGCCTCGTAGCTGTCCCGGGTGCAGGCGAACAGGTGGCTGTTGATGCCCAGCGTGGTGAAGACACAGTCTTCCGTCGGCTGCAGAAGGACTTTCTCTGCAGAAACACGAGCTGCTCGGCCTCAGGCCCGGCCCCCTGCAGCCCCACACGTCCCAGCCACGGCGGCCATCCCACCCAGAAACCCCTCGCCCTGCGTGGACACATTCTAGACCCGTGGTCGGCAAACCGCGGCTCTCCAGCCACACGCGGCTCTTTGGCCCTTTGAGTGTGGCTCTTCCACAGAATACCATGGCCTGGGCAAGGTATTTGAAGAAGTGGCATTAGAAGAAGTTTAAAAGACATTTGGCTCTCAGAAGGAATGTCAGTCGTTGCACTGTTGGTATTTGGCTCTGTGGACTAATGAGTTTGCCGACCACTGCTCTAGACTAACGGGACCCGTATTATCGCCAGTTGGTGCTATCCTTTTCTGACATTTTTCAAAGAGTGACTTCTTTTGCATTGACAACCTCTTTTTTTTTTTTTTTTTGCTCCCAGTGTTCTAACACGGCTCCTCTCCCCTTTTTCGTCCCCATGACACTGGGAACGCGGGATTCTTCCCTGTCTCAGAGGAACATACACTGACTACACTGCAGACATTCTGTGCGCCCACGAGGACTGCATCGTTAGCCTCAACAACAAAGTACCCCCGCCGGACTGGTTTGGCTCAGTGGATAGAGCATCAGCCTGCGGACTGAGGGGTCCCGGGTTCGATTCCGGTCAAGGGCATGTACATTGGTTGCGGGCACATCCCCAGTGGGGGGTGTGCAAGAGGCAGCTGATCGATGATTCTCTCTCATCAATGTTTCTAACTCTCTATCCCTCTCTCTTCCTCTCTGTGAAAAATCAATAAAACATATTTAAAAAAAAATTTTTTAAAAAGCACCCTTGGGCACTCCGAGAGATTACAGGACACAATCCCAAGGCGAGGGAGGCAGGCACCCAGGTCAGCATCCAGGTGTCCTGGACCAGGGCTCCCAAAATTTAAACGTGGGAGGAGTAATAGCCTGGGGGTCCTGTTAAAACTCACGTCCTGACGCAGCAGGCCTGGAAGCGGGGCTGACACATTGCATTCTTAACAAGCTCCCGGGAGATGCTCCTGCAGCCGGGCTAGGCACCGTTTGAGCAGCTCAGACCCGCCCCAGGCCAGGGGCTGGTGAGGGTCTCCTCTCCAGGGTCCCAGGGGGTTCTTCCTGACCCCTCACCTCCCGAAGAGGCCACAGCAACCAGGATGAGGGCGTCCTCCCGGCCCGCCGGCTCCTCTGAGTACTGCAGCTTCTCCGTCACGGAGCCCAGGATGTCCTGCACGGACGCCGAGAGGCGGCTGCGAATGGTCACGTAGGAGTGGTCGGGCATGTAGACGCGGCAGAAGACTGGGCAGAGACGGGAAGGCGGCTTTCGTCAGAGGGCAGCACGGCAGCACCAGCACGGTCCCCTCCAGGGCACCGGTGTTCCCCACGCCATCCCACCCCTAACCCTAACCTGGTTGGCCTCTGAAAAGGGTGCTGTGAAAGGGGACAGGTTCCACGGCACAGGGGAGGCCCCGTGGAGGGGGACCAAAACCCAAGACCCCAACGGGGGCCCCTAAGCCACTCAGGGAGCCCCGCCCCTCCGAATGCCACACTCACTCTCGTCAGAGCCCCGGAAGGCCACGCGGGTCTGCAGACAGGAGTCTATCCGGCGGAAGTGGCGGAAGAGCGGCTTCACCTGCTTGTTGGGCGGCTGGCTCTCCTCCGGGATCCTGGCATGGACACAGCTGGGCATCAGGAAGCCCTGCCAGGCATACGGAGCACCAGGCAGGCGACATCACACAGGGATGTCAGAGCCGGGTCAAGGATGCGCTGGCACCGGGTTCGGAGCGTGGGAGAGGGTGTCGGAGGTGAGGACAAGGGCCAGCAGGGGACAACTGTCCGAGGGACCCAAATCAAATGCCACCTCTTCCATGAATTCTTGTCTGATCCGCCCCACCCACCAGGAAAAGTCATTTTTTTTTTAATGCTGCTTTATTTTTGCTATAGGACAATGGGCTAACATTTGTTTATGTTTGCATCTTATCTCTTCTACAAGACTGGGAGCTTTTGAGAGCTGGGATTCATTGTTACTGGTTTTGTTTCCCACCGTCCAGGCCCAGAACGCTGCTCTGGCACACGGTAGGTGTAGGTAACCAGCTGTTTGCTGAATTTTGCCAACAAGAACTTCACACTCTGGGGGCAGACAGATGTGCAAGCAGCCACTTCTAACACCAAGGCGGGTGCGAGGCGACATAACAACTATGCAGGGAGAGTTACGTTGGTGTGAGGGAGGGAGAGAGCTATGCCTAAAAGGGAAGGTCTGGGGAGCTTTCATTGAGAAGATGGCACCTGACCTGGCCCTCGAAGGGCAACAGGAAGAGAAGGGGGTGGGCGGAGGTCCTTCCGGAACAGACCATCTAAATGGCAGCAGGACGTTGGGAAAGCACAAAAGCTTAGGGGATGGGAGGTAGAGGAGTGCGGTGGGCAAAGGGCTCTGTAGGAGTTGAGATGAGAAGGATTAGCAGGAGGCAGGAAGGGGAGGGTGTTGAATTCTGTGCTAGGATATTGCAACTTTTCTTCTCTTATAGGCAATAGAGAGCCATGATGTTTTTGGAAGGGGAACATGATGTCAAGTTAGAAAGATCTCTCTCTCTCTCTCTCTCTCTCTCTCTCTCTCTCTCTCTCTCTCTCTTGCTCTGGTGTCACTATAAGAAGGGAGAGACAGACACCAGACCATAAGCTGAAGCCCGGCCGGCATTAGCTCAGTGGTTGAGTGTCCACCTATGAACCGGAAGGTCATGGTTTGATTCCCGGTCAGGGCACATGCCCAGGTTGCAGGCTTGATCCCCATGGTGAGGCATGCAGGAGGCAGCCCATCAATGATTCTCTATCATCATGGATGTTTTTATTTTTTTATCCCTCTCCCTTAAGCTCTGAAATCAATAAAAATATATTTTAAAAAAATAGACCATTGCCAGAACCGGTTTGGCTCAGTGGATAGAGCGTCAGAATGCGGACTGAAGGGTCCCGGGTTCGATTCCGGTCAAGGGCATGTACCTTGGTTGCGGGCACATCCCAGTAGGGGATGTGCAGGAGGCAACTGGTCGATGATTATCTCTCATCAATGTTTCTAACTCTCTATCCTTCTTTCTTCCTCTCTGTAAAAAATCAATAAAATATATTCTTTAAAAAAAAGACCATACACTGAAGCCCTGGATCGGAGGCTGTGGCAATAATCCAGGTGAGAGGTCAGGAGGCCTAGATAAGGGTTGTGGTGGGGGGGATGGAGGGGAGAGAAACAGAAAGGGCCGAAGGTATGGATGGACAGATGAACAGATAGATGGGTGGATGGAAGGAAGGATGGATGCAGTGGTGTCCTAAAGCCATTTCACATCGCCTTGTGAAAGCAGAGTGCTAACTCTTGCCCACTGGTTTTAAAAGAAAGCTATAAAGGGCGTGAACCGTGGCTGGGTAGCTCAGTTGGTGAGACTGAGCCTTGTCCCAATACGCCAAGGTTGCAGGTTTGATCCCCGGTTAGGGCACATGTAAGAAGCAACAAATGAATGCATAAATAAGTGGAACAACAAATCGATGTCTCTCTCTCTCAAAAAAAATTTTTTTGTTTTGATTACAGTATGTGTATGTTTCTATCAATTATTACAAAATAAAGTAGTCCCCTAATTGTTTTACTATGTTTCACTATTATCTGTGCTCTTCCGGTTATTTCCATCGGTGGTATTTGTATGGTGAGAATACTATACAATGGCCTCCATATCTCTTCCCAGCTTCACAGTCAGTGAGGTCATGTTGGTAGCTTGAATGATGAGAGAATTTATACCATGAAAATCAGGATGAGTCCCGTCCCCCTCGCGCCCCCCCCCCCACCAAGTACTGGTTGTTAAATATTTACTAGTATGCCATTGGAATGGGGGGGGGGGCGCGGAAATATGACTGGAGCTCAGCTGAGTGTGATCCAGTTGGTTGGAGTGTCATCCCATACACCAAAAGGTTGCAGGTTCGATTCCCAGTCAGGGCACATATCCAGGTTTTGGGTTCCATCCCCGGTCGGGGTGCATGTGAGAGGCAATCAATGGATATTTCTCTCTCTCACATGGCTGTTTCATGTGTGTGTCTCTCTCTCCCTCCCTCCTTCTCCCTTCCTTTCTCTGTGACATCCATAAGAACATATCCTCGGGTGGGAGGGACACAGTGACTGGAGACAGTCTTTGTGCTCCTCTCCGGTAAGAGAAAGGGACTGAAAGAAGACCACATTGGAGCCAGAAGGCCAGAGGCAGCCCCTGTGAGAGGGACACGGGGATTGCTCTCCTGTCCCCTTCCCCAGCCCATTCCCCTCACTTTAGCTCCGCGGTTTCCACAAGCTGGTGCAGCCTCAGCGTGTCCTCTCGGAGGTCCTGGTAAAGGGACTCGTCTTTCATGATCAGCAGGTACAGATCCTGGGGAGAGGAGAGGAGAGGACAGGAGGGAGGGCGTCACGCCTGGTCAGGTCTCCGGGCCTCGAGCCCAGGAGAACCAAGAAGCGAAGGCGCCCTGGCGTCTTTTCCTTCCAGTGCCCCGCTTGACGAGTATGGCTCCTCCGGAGGGGGCCCTCCCAGAGCCAACTGCCTGCGCCCCCGCCTCGTCCTCCCAGGCCCACCTTGATGATGCGGCCGGCGCCCTCCTCCTCCTGCAGCAGCCCCTGGTAGGTGTCCAGGAAGTGGAGGAGCATGGCCAGGCAGGCCTGCTTCTGGCCCAGCCCCTCGGGGCCCTCCCGGCCTCCTGCCGAAACAAAGCTGACCCCTCCGTTAAGGAAAAACCCGGGGCAGCGGGCCTGAGGAAAGGGGGAAGGCAGATGGGAGGCTAAACCACCCCAAACATTCTCTAGGTCTGGGGCCGGGGAGAAAGGAGATCCAGGGGGTCCCTGGAACCAAGACCCCCCCTCATGCCTAGCCCAGAGGAGACAGGAATGGCACCCCCTTGGCCACACTCAGCTCCCACCTCTGAATTTCTCTTGAGGGTGCCCTGTCTGGACCAGCCCAGCCTCCACCGGCCCAGCCTCCACCGGCCCAGCCTCCACCGGCCCAGCCTCCACCGGCCCAGCCTCCACCGGCCCAGCCTCCACCGGCCCAGCCTCCACCGGCCCACGCCCGGAGCGCACCGCAGGCTCAGAAAGGTCAGGCCGCTCACCACAAACCTGACCACACCTGTGAGTGAGGCCTGGCGTCTTCTAAGAGAGCCTGTGATGTTCTCCTCGGCCGCCTGACATTTGCAATTAGGTCCTAAAATAACTCCGCGAGAGGCCCCGTGCTTACACGAGCCCCTGTGCAGAGCCCGGCCAGGGGCCGTCGCTGGCAGACCCTCCGGAAGCTGTTTACACCGGGCCCTGTAATAACCCCTGGGCAACCAGATGTTTACAGCAACGACTCGGCGAGGAGAGAGGCGCTCTTAATGGAGTAATAACACCCTGCACGTGAACAGGGCTCTGCACCCCCACATCTGCGATCAGCAGCCCCTCCACCCCCCCCCCCCGTAGGTAGGCGGGGCAGATGCTGTTTGCCCCCATTTAAAAATATATATATTTTGTTGATATTTTACAGAGAAGGGAGAGGGATAGAGAGCCAGAAACATTGATGAGGCAGAATCATCCATCAGCTGCCTCCTGCACACCCCCCACTGGGGATGTGCCCACAACCAAGGTACATGCCCTTGACCGGAATCGAACCCGGGACCTTTCAGTCCGCAGACCGATGCTCTACCACTGAGCCAAACCGGCTTCAGCATGTTTGCCCCCATTTTATAGAAGCGGAAACGGGGGCCCTGGGAGGTTAGGTGAGGTGTTCAAGGTCACACGGCCGGGGGAGGAGAGAGAAGCCAGGGCTGAACCCCTTGTGAGGGACAGCCTAGGAACCGACACCACAGATGGGCTGGGGGAGTGGCTCCCTCCCGACCATCCGTCCATCCATCCGTCCATCCCTCTCGCGAGCTCCCGGAAAGGATATTACTGGTGCAGCTCCTGCAGGAACTTCTCCGTGGGGAGGAAGAGAGAATGGGTGAGGACGATGTCATCCAGCAGGATATCTGCAGAGATCGGCGGGCACCGCGGGTGTCAGAAGGGCACTGCCAAGGTCCAGCCGGACCCCCCCCACCCCACTCTCTTGCCTCCAAGGGCCAGTTCCCCTTAGCCAGGCTGGAGCCCCAGCCACCTGCCCCATCATGCTCCACACACACACACACACACACACACACACACACACACGCGCGTGTGTGAAGGTTCTGGGCAGCCGCTGCGGGGTGGGGTGGGCAGCTGCCAAGGCAGCTGGAGGGAAGGAGGGGGCACCCTTGGCGGCCACGCCCACTTCTCTCAGCGCCTCTGGGAAGCCGGTGGGATAACACACGGAGCCTGAGATCAGCCCCCTGAAAAGAGTTCCTTGGACAACTCCCGAACCCAGAGGTCAGGGGCAGCGGGGCGTGGGGCGTGCGTCTGTGTGCGTCCCTCCTCTCCCCCCCTCCCTACCCAACAGCTTCCAGTTCCAGCGGGGCAGGTGGGAACCGGCCCGGTTAGAAAGGAGATGGAGCAACTGCTATTGCTTTGGTCCTAAAGCCTCTAAACCTGTGTCCTCTGGATGCCCAGAGATGGTTGGGTTAATGATGGAAAGGTGTGTGTGTGTGTGGGGGGGTGGCTCCTCCCAGCACCTCTTTCCCCCCCACACCCCGGCCGGGCCTGGCTCAGCCAGTCCGCCAGGTACAAGGTCGCCCTGACTTGCATCCAGCCCCGGGGCGGGGCAGGGCGCCTGGCACACAAACAGGCCGGGCGCAGGGGGGAGCCAGGTGTCCTTACCCGGACAGGTTAGGGCCCGGTCCCCAGTGCCGCCTCGAGACAAGACCGGGGCTTCTGTGAGCCCGTGGCCCACCATCCCGGCCTCCGGTTCCAGCCAGGAAGGTGGAGGAGGCGCACCAACACCAGATCCCTGACTTCGACCCTCTCACTTCACAAACGAGGAGAAACTGAGGCCCGGGCCGGGGAGGCGCTTGCCTGGAGCTGGGCTAAGAACCCACCCTCCCGAATCCTTCGTCTTTTCTCGATTCGCCCGCCCGAGGCGGACTGTCTGGGCAGAACCAGGGGCCGAGCGGGGCTGCTCAGACGTTTGGGAGGCTGGCTAGTGTGGGGTACCGTCTGGCTAGTGCGGGGTACCGGCTGTAACGCTCTCCTCCCACACACCCCGGGAGGGAACCGTGGCGGCTAAGAACGCTGGGTGTGCTGGAGGAGATCCGAGGGGCAGGTTAAACTGATTCTCGCTCATCCTGGGACTGGTTTGGGGTGGTTGCTTCCCAAACCAGTTACTCGGGGAACTGAGCCTGCCCGGCCAGACAACGCAGGTGACAGTCCATTCAGGAGTCCCTCCTTCCCCGGGGAAGGCTGGGCAGGGTCTGTGTGGCACCCAGGCGCCCCAAAACCAGTTTCTCCCTTGACCTCTCTGCCCAGCTGCCCTTCTGTGTTCTTTATTTTTTAAAATATATTTTATTTATTTTTTACAGAGAGGAAGGGAGAGAGACAGAGAGCTAGAAACGTCGATGAGAGATAAACATCGACCAGCTGCCTCCTGCACACCCCCCACCAGGGATGTGCCCGCAACCAGTGTACATGCCCCTGACCGGAATCGAACCCGGGACCTTTCAGTCCGCAGACCGACGCTCTATCCACTGAGCCAAACCGGTTTCGGCCCTTCTGTGTTCTTAAAGAGGGTTAGTAGCTCCCCCGACTCCGATGGCCAGCTCCAGGGATGAGGGACCAGGACTAACGCCCTTCCTGCCCTCTCTGTCCCGCTGGTGGGGGAAATCGGAGCGAAGGGAGAAGAGCTCGGGGCGGAGAGGGGGAGCCGCCGCCGTGGGGGCACCGTTTGGCGCTGTCTCCTCCACGGCGGGCTCGGGTCCAAGGCACAGCCTCCCGGGGGAATGTGTCAGAGAGACACAGGGTGTGTAGCGTGGGCGGGAAGTTATGGTTAGAAGAGCTGTATGTGTTTGATTTTTTTTTTTTCCTAATTAAATCCAAAAGGTGTCAGCTCCCCAGGGCAGCTACCGTGTGAGGCGAAGGAGAGGGCCCGGGTCTTGAGGGGAACCTAGGGGTGGGGGAGCCCTCTTCCCCACGCCCAGGCTGGGCTGCCTGCAGAGGCCTGAGAGCAGGGAGGGGAACCCCCATCCTGAGATTCCCAACCAGGGTCCCCGATCCCCAGAGCCTGCTGGGCTTAGGGCGATGCCAAGAGCCAGGCCTAGGGACCCACAGCAACTCCCCCGCCACGCGGGGCCTCGGTTTCCTCCCCGGCCGCTCGGTCCTCGGTCGGGGTGCCGGCGGGGAGTGGTGCGATAGCATCATCATTTAGGGACTAAGCCTCTCAGGGTGTGGCTATTATTTTTTGAAAGAGGCGGTGCGCTGAGGCCTGCCGGGGGAAGGGCGGGGGCTGGGAAGGCCCAGACCCCCCTGGTGGCCACAGGGCCCTGACGTCTGCCAGTCACCTCTGCCCCCCCAGCACCACCTCTGGGCCAGCCCCCAGCCCCCTCCGCTCCCGGGCGGGCGGCTAAGGACAATGCAGCCCTTTGCCCGAGCCCCGGCCCCGGCCCGGGCCCTGCGCCTGCCTGCCTGGCACTGCCCGGCCGGCGGGGCCAGCCCTCTGCTCTGGGCCCCCAAACCCAATGGGGGGGACCCCCGGGAAGGTCTTCCAGGCCAGGGGCACCTCGGCGGGGGGAGGGGGGGAGCTCGGCGGCTCTGGGCAGCTTCCATCTTAGTGTGCCAGGCCCTCCCGCTGGGCCCCCGAAGGAGGGGATGGGCATCGGAGGCCCAGGAGCCTGTGGCCACCGTGGCCAGGGCAGGGGGAGGACCGAGGCTCGGCTGCCCTTCCAGCTGCGGGTGAGGCTGCCCCACAGGGAGCACGGTGGCCCTGCGGCTCTGTCCCCCCATGAGCCCCGGCCCCTCGGGCTCCAGCAGCGCGGCAGGGGCAGGGCGGGGGCCGGGCAGAGCCTTACCTGAGGCGGCGCTGTCCCTGGTGGCCCCGCCGGCCAGCCGCTGCAGCACGCGGCTCAGGAGATGCTCCGGCCGCTCGGGGGCGCCCAGGGGGGCCCAGGGCGGCGGGGTCAGGGGCTCGCCGGGGGACAGCTCGTCGGAGGAGTAGGAGGACGGGGACCGCAGCGGCCCGGGCCCCGGCACCTCCTCCAGCTGCAGCCAGCAGGGTCCCCCGCCGCCGCCGCCGCCGCCGAGCTCCTCCGCGACCCCCGCCGGCTCCCCGCCTTCCTCCTCGGCGGGCGGCTCCAGCCCCGGCTCGGCGGGGGGCTCCCGGAGGAAGGCGGGGAGCAGCAGGCGAGACACGCTCTGCCGCCGCTGCAGCGGCCGCGGCGCCCCGGCCGGACCGCCGCCCCCGCCGCCGGGCCCCCCGCAGCCCCCCGGGCCGCCGCCGCCGCCGCCGCCGGGACCTCCGGCCACCGCGCGCCCCGCCAGCTGCGACGTCTGCTTCTTGAGAAATTTCTCCAGCGGCTTCATGCCCCCCCACCCGCCCCCCTCCTCGGGGCCGCCGGGGGACCCAGGTGTCCCGGGCGCGGGCGGGGGGGCGGGGGCGCGACGCTCAGAGCCGGAGCGGCAGAGCCGGGGGCCGTGCCAGGCGCCGGACCGGGGGCCGGAGGTGCCCGAGCCTCGCTGGCCCGAGTCCGGCGGCCGGTGGCCCGGGGAGGTGCCGGCGGGAGGGAAGGGGTGCCCGGCGCTAGTGGCCTCCCATGCCGGCTGCGGCCGGCCCGCGGCCCGGAGGCTGGGGAGGGTGCGGGGCCGGGGCCCCGGCTCTGCGCTCGCGGGGCCGGGCTGCGGCGGCGGCGGCGGCTGAGGCGGCGGCGGGCGGAGCGCGGGGCTGAGAGGACGCGGCGGCGGCGGCGGCGCTCCTGGCCGCGGGGAAGGTGGAGGAGCCGAGGCCACGCCCCTCCCCAGGCCCCGCCCACGCCCCGCCCCGCCCCGTCCTGGGCCCGCCCCCTGGGCCGCGCGAGCCTGAACTTGGGCGTTGGGGCTGGTCCTGGGGGCTCCTGGGTGGGGGGGCACCTGGGATTGTAAGGAGCCGAATGGGATTGGGTGGGGAGTTCAGAGGAGACGCAGAAACGAAGGGCAAAGGGAGAGGGATACGCCAGTGGAGAGGGATTCCTGGCTCCCGGCCTCAGGGAGGGACCAACCTGGTGTCATTTCAAAGAATCAGGGCAGGTGTGTGGCCTGCGTGCCCTGACTCACCCTCCTGGACTCAGGTGAGACCTGCAGAGATTGCTGATTGGGTATCCCTCACTCTCAACCCAGATAGTTGACGCTGCCGGCACACCCACAGGAATATGCGGTCTCTTTATCTGCCTTCTTGCGAGAAGGGCTGGGAAGGCCCTGGGTGGATTGGCACCGGCCCTGGTGGCGGCACTCGCCTAACCCTTCTGGCAGGGCACAATAGATGGTGAGGGCCTGGCCTGCGAAAGGCAGGTACTGGCAGGCAGGCAGGCAGGAGCCAGGTGGGGAGCAGCAGGTTGTGGCAGGTCTAGTTGGGGTGAGGAGAGACGGTAGGCAGGGGGAGGAGACCTCCGGAGCACAAGGGCACCTACGCCCAGCTGGCAGCAGAAAGCAGCAGGGCTGTGGAGACGGGTGACCAGCTCCGGCGCTGCCATGTGACATCACGAAGTACAGAGAGCTCCCCAAGAGTTGACACAACCGTGGAGTGGGGGAAGCGGTGCCAGATTTGCACTCCAAATAATCCTTACTCCTGAGGCCTGTGCCAGGAGCATTCTGTTCCTGAGGAGGAGGCGGGCAGAGAGACACGCTCAGGGTAAGCACGCGGAGATTAAGGTAACGAGGTCGGGGAGTGGCACCAGGTCCCAGGTGGGTTGAGGCGCCTCGGACAGTGCCGCACCCACTTACTGTGTACCAACCAGGCAGGGACAGGAATGCTCAAGGCTGGGAGTGGTGGTAGCATGGGACAGGGTGTGCACCACCGGCATATCGGGGTGTGCGCATATCTGGTCCTATGTATGCTAGAGCATGTGTTCACAGAAATGAGCTTGCATACCCATATGTTTGTGGGTTTAGAAAGGGAACAGTCAATAGGAGAGCGCGCGGTTTTGGCTAAGAGGCTGGAATGGAGATCCAAGTATTAGCTCCCTGGGCTCTTTATTCTAGATACCCCAATATCTCTGGGGTGAAGAGGGGCACCTGGCTGGAGTGGCTCGGAGCTCTCCAGGCATTTTATGAACCAAGTAAGAAAAGGGGAGGGTTCCACTCCAGCACATGCCACAGTTACCAGATTAAGCTGGTTGCCTTGGTAACCTCCTCTCTGGGCAGGATTTGGGATTGTCGGTTAGGAAGGGGGAAGAACTGGCGAGTGTGGAGAGTGTGGGGGCTAAAAATAAAAGGGGCAGAGAGAATTCTAGAAACTGGAAGCTTCGGGAGCAGGACCCCGGGATCCCTCCAACTACCCAATGACATTAGGCAGAGGGTGAGTTCAAGACCTTAGATCGGGGAGGAAAGCAGCCGTGGTTCTCCTTGAGCAGCGGAGGTACTTACCCACTGCACACTGGCATCAGGGGAACTTTTCCAAAATACAGTGAGCCCAGGCTGGTTTGGCTCAGTTGGTAAGTGTTGGCCTGCAGACTGAAAGGTCCTGGGTTCGATTCTGGTCAAGGGCATAAGCCCTGGTTGCAGGCTCAATCCCCAGTAAAGGGGTCAGCAGGCAGCAGCCGATCAATGATTCTTCATTATTGATGTTTCTCTCTCTCCCCATCTGAAATCAATAAAAGTATATATATTTTTTAACATTTTGATTTTTTTTTTTTTTTTTTACAAAGAGGAAGAGAGAGGGACAGAGAGCTAGAAATATCGATGAGAGAGAATTATCGATCAGCCGCCTCCTGCACACCCACCACTGGAGATGTGCCCACAACCAAGGCACATGCCCTTGGCCAGAATCGAACCCCGGACCCTTCAGTTCACAGGCCAACGCTCCATCCACCGAGCCAAACCGGTTTCGGCAATAAAAGTATATATATTTTTTAATAAAAATATTTTTTTAAAAATACTGGGAGGGAGCCAAGATTTGTGGTATTTTTTAAAAAATGTATTTTTATTGATTTCAAACAGGAAGGGAGAGGATGAGAATCATTGATCTGCTGCTTCCTGCACACCCCACTGGGGATTGAGCCCGCAATCAACTTGTGCCCTGACCAGTAATCAAACCGTGACCTACTAGTTCATAGGTTGATGCTCAATCACTTGAACCACAATGCTGGACTGTGGTATTTTTAAAAAGTCCCCCAAGTAATTCAAATAGGCAGGATTGAAAATTACTGCCCCAGAGGGACACCCCAACCCAAGTGGGCTGCAGATACTGACTGGGATTGTTTATCTTTTTTTAAATTTATATTTTATTGTTTTACAGAAAGAGAGAGGAATAAAGAGCCGGCAACATTGATGAGGCAGAATCATCCATCAGCTGCCTCGTGCACACCCCCTACTGGGGATGTGAACGCAACCAAGGTACATGCCCTTGATGGGAATGGAACCCGGGACCCTTCAGTCCGCAGGCTCTATCCACTGAGCCAAACAGGTTTCAGCGGATTCTTTATCTTTCACCCACAGGTGTGTGCTGACCCCAAGGGGTAGAGGGCTGGAGGGCACTTACAGCCTATCATGGAAGAAAATGAGGGAAATAGGGTAGCATAATTAACTGTAAGGAGATGCAGACAAGAAGCTGATGGACTTCCAGAAGGGGATGAGCAAGGCTACCGGAGGCCCATTCTGTCTGCCCTTACACTCTTCCTTTCTCGCCACCGAGAGGCAGGCTGGAAGGACAGAGAACCTGGGGGCTTTGCTGAGCTTGAGTTTCTTCTTGCTGAGCTGGTTACCAGGGCAACAGAGAGCAATGGGATTTGAGGAAGCAAGAGGCAAGGGTGAGGGGGAAGTATCTTAAACCGCTCATTCCTCCTGCCAGTAGCCACCCCCAAGGCTGCCTGGCACCATTTACATGCCCCGCATCAGGCCCAGAAATACCCATCACCCTACGGGGAAGAAGGGAAGCAAACTGACGTGATTTGAAGAGGAATGGGGACAGAGGTGAGGAAAGTCATGGTCCTCTGGCTGTACCACCACCAAAGGGTGGAGGGGAGTTCCAACTGTCATTACGTTGTGCCATGATGTCCTTGCCCCCAGTGCACAAGGATTTGGGCGACTCAAGAACAGATGCTGCCAGCTCCGTATTAAATTCAACTGCTCCCCACATTGTGGAGAGCTTCTGTAGCAAACTGCCGCCCCACCCAGGATCTGGAGGAGACGGTCAACTCAAAGGTAGGACCTGCCCTGGGTTCATCGCAGGCCAAGGGGCCAAGGTCACTGGCAGCATGAGCCACAGCTGGAGGTCTTTCAACTGCCCCTCCACGCGGCCTGTACGAAGATTAACAGGAACCTCTTTCTTAGACGGTGGTCTTTGGTACTTCAGTCCCAGCTTGAGTCTTTACTTTGCAAGAAGAAAACTAGCGGAACCTCAGCTCTTCTAGGACTCAGTACAGCTGTACTGCCATTTGGCACATTATCCTGGGAACTTACTTGCCAAACACAAAGGCAGGCCTAAGGGATAGGATGTCCACATAGGTACGCAGCATCTCACTAATTTTTGTCCCCGACACTTCGACACTTCCAAGCTAAGGGACCGCAGGATATCCTGGCAAAGTGGTTTGGGAAGATGACGGATGGGGAGGAGACACACTTGTGGCTTCACAGGGGTCCTCACCTCGGTGGGCTTCCATTGCACAAGTTTGAGCCGGCTCAAGTTGTGACTGACTCTGGGGAATTGAGAAGTCATCTTCCCTCCCTCTCAAGTCAAAATGAATGCAAAAAAGCCAAGTTTACAGTCTAAATTTTATTATCGTCAAGTCACAATACTGATCACAAATGTGTACCCTTTAAAACAGTAACAACAACAACAAGAAATTCTTGCAACGAAACACAGCGGACCGACACAGACAACTGTCACAGTGTCTTAAGGTCTGGCAATCTGGGCATGCTGCCCACGGCTGGAGGAGACAGCTTCAGCTTTAAGGCAAAGGGAACAGCTACCAGAGGCACAGCCAGCAGCTCCCCCTGGAAGAACCTCTCAGGTATTTCTTCCTCAAGGGTTACCGCTCGAGTGCCTCTCCTCCCTCCCACACACCATGGACTCAAGAGTGGGCAGGCCAGCTGCTTCAGAGAGGAACACAAACAGTGACTGCCTGGGGAGACACAGTGCCACCTCCCTCAAGTGCTACCGAAGGACAGAGACAGTGGCCGAGGTACCCTGGGCGGACACCGTGCTGCAGTAACAGGAATCGCTTCCGCAGGGGCAGCAGGAAAGGGGTTCAGTGCCGTGGAAGGGAGGAAAGGAGAGGGAGCTGCACAAGGGACTGGCCTCCTTAGGCCTCAAGCCCAGGTGCAGCACCTTCTGCTCGCAAGGACGGGAGAACTAGAGGAAAATAAGGTAGAAACACGCAAAACACGTGCAGCAGAAAATACATTAAGTGGAGCAAGTACAAAGGACAGGACAGATAGATTGCTTGCTGGATAATATTTGCCTCAAGAGCAGCGGTTCTCAACTTGTAGGGTCCAACAACCCTTTCACAGGGGTCGCCTAAGACCATCAGAAAACAGATATTTACATTACGGTTCATAACAGTAGCAAAATTATAGTTAGGAAGTAGCAACGAAAACAGTGTTATGGTTGGGGGTCACCACACCATGAGGAGCTGTATGAAAGGGTCGCGGCGTTAGGAAGGTTGAGAACCGCTGCTCCGGAGAGATGCATTGGTCCACAGCAATTGGAAAAGGAGTGTTAGAGGGATGGACATAAGCAGGGTCCTCCAATACCACTTACCTCAAAGCCTGAGCCCTGAGGACTGTGAACACACACCCCTACCGGGCAAAGGCGCTCATTCCACCTCCCTTCCTCACAAAAGCATCTGATTTGCCATCCTCAGGAGAGGCCTGAGACTACCAGGGACTATTGATGGAGACTCAGGCTCCTAAAAACCGAAACAAGAAGGGCTCCTACCACACACTGAGTTAGAGAAGCTAGGAGACTCCAAGTATATAACCAAGTCCCACCGAAATGAAAGGCCAGGTCTCTGCAGAGTTGGTGGGAAAAGACCTGCTGGCAATTCTCAAGTATCTACCTTGTGGGGAAGAACCAAGAGGGAACCAGAGGAGCCGGCAAACTAGGAAGATGAACTTGTCTCATTTAAAGGCAGAGAAAGAGGGAGAGCGGGAGAGGGAAAGAAGGGGAGGGAGATAAAAAGACAAAACAAACAGGAAGGAGCTTCCCTGGGAGCAGACATTTGAATTCCCAGGACAAAGTGAGGAAGAGCCAGAAAGCTGGTTTCCAGGCGCAGACTAGGTGTGGGAGTCTGAGCTCCGCCCTCTGAGCACACTGGCTCCGCAGGGAGGAGGCAGCAGGAAGTCCACCCGCTTCTCCCTGTCTCTAAGAGCCTGTCCTCGGAGGAAGCCAGGGTCCTCCTCCTCCAGCTGCTGTGGCAGGAGCCACCCTTTATCTCGGAAGCCCTCCTGGTGGCAGGCAGCCAGCTGTATTTCTCTTCTTTCCTGGGTCCTCACCTCTGTGTTCTGACAGGAGCGGGAAAAGGGAAGAACCACCGAGGTGTTAGTGGGCCTTCTGGGTATTCACAAGCTGCTTTCAAAAAGCCACATTCTAAATGTGTTTTGAAGTAATATCTCCCCCCAAAAAAACAAAACCCCTGTAGTCTTTTTCCTCCATGACCTTTAGAATTGGCTCTAACTGTAGCATCTCAAATTTGTTTTTTAATATATAATTTTTTATTTTTCAATTAGGCCTTACATTCAATATTATTTTGCGTTAGTTTCAGATGTTCAGTATAGTGGTTAAATAATCATATACTTGACACAGTGTTTCCCCTGATATTTCAGGACCCACCTGGTACCACACAGTTATCACAATATTAGTGACTATATCCCCTATGCTAGACTTTACATTCCCCATGACTACTTTATAACTGCCAATTTGTACCCCTTCCCTCTGGTACAAACTGAGTCTGTTCTCTGTTGTCTATGAGTCCGTTTCAAGTTTGTTTGTTTGTTCATTTTGTTCTTAAGATTCCATGTAAAAGTGAAATCATATGGATTTGTCTTTCTCTTTGTGACTTATTTCACTTAGCGTAATACCCTGTAGGTCCATCCACACTGTAGCAAATGGTAAGATTTTATTTATTTATTTTTTCATGGCGGAGATAACACCTCAAATTTAGATTTCCTTAATAGAAAATGCCCTCCTGCATTTTTTTTCTTGCAGCTTCCCAAATGAAATTCTGCCAAAATAATAATGTTTTCTATTTCAACTCTGTTCAACGCAAGCTCAAAACAAAGACGAGTGAACTTGGGGATTTCTTTAAGCCTCCTCCCACGATAACCCATGTTTACAACTTAATTAATTAGGCGACTGTTAAACAAGTAAGCATGAGCATTAGTTTTAAGAATGTTTTATGAGAGTCACAGTAAGTTGTGCACTTACTTTTATATCATGTTAGATTTAAAATATTCAGAAATTCATATTAACTGGAACCCCTGCTTACAACCTGAAATAATAAAGTTAGAATCTGTTATCAGGTCATTAAAAAAAGACAAGAAAAGAAAAAAAAAGACAATTGTTTTAACAAAAACACACCCAGAACAAAAGGGAAATCTGAGAGAAGGGAAGCCCAGTGACGCAGGCTGTGCCCTGAAGCCTGGAAGAGGCTCTCATACCTCGGGCGGGGGCTTGATGGTGACGGGCTGGGGAGTCCTCCGGGGTGGGGAGGGCTTGGGCTGCACCTGCTGCTGGGCGGGGTTATAGTAAGTGACTCCTCCATACACCTGTGATGGGGCCTGACACCCCACAAGCCAGAAGAGAAAGTTAGGAATTAATCCAAACTGTGATGGACAGAAAACACTAAACATTATTCAGGCGCAAAAAAAAAGTATTACAGAATTTTTAATTTTTTTAAATCTCTAAGCTGCACCCCTTAAAAATAAAATGAATATTCATTTCTGTCTTACTATGCCTAATTATGCTCCGGTTCCTATTTCTTCAAAGCACTGCCCAGCTTTCTCTAATTCCTACCATCAGCTGACACATTGAAGAGGCTGAGCTCAGTGGTGATATTAGATGCCAGATGGTTTCAACTTATGGAGAATTAAGCAGTACAGGGAGAGATAGGGCTGGTAAATAGAATAGTTTCTTTATGCTGTTAAATAAATGGCCACCTAAGACATACTAAAATACTTAACTGAAACACCATTAATGAAATGGAAGAGCCCTAGCTGGTTTGGCTAAGTGAATAGAGGGTTGGCCTGCGGCCTGAGGATTCCAGGTTCGATTCTGGTTAAGAGCACATGCCCAGGTTGTGGGCTTGATCCCCAGGAGGAGGCATACAGGAAGGAGGCAGCCAATCAGTGATTCTCATTACTGATGCTTCTCTCTCTCCCTCTCCCTTGTTCTCTGAAGTCAATAAAAATTTTTAAAATAAATTAAATTAAAAAATGTAACAGCCAAAACTGGTTTGGCTCAATGGATAGAGCGTCGGCCTGCGGACTGAAGGGTCCCAGGTTCGATTCCGGTCACGGGCAATGTACCCTGATTGCAGGCACATTCCCAGTGTGGGGTGTGCAGGAGGCAGCTGATCAATGATTCTCTCTCATCGATGTTTCTGGCTCTCTATCCCTCTCTCTAAAAAAGTCAATAAGATATATATTTTTTTAAATTAAAAAATAAAAATAAAAAATGGAAGAGAATAAACAGATGATGGGCATTGCATAAGCTGCATTTCTAGGTGCTGACCACTAAGAGGCTTCTGGGCATCACATGTAAATCAGTGGCATTGAACTATTCTCTCCAATTTCTTGAGCATTCTCCCCATAACACAATCCTGTCTGATTTAAAGGATGTGTACCTATAAAAATCTGTTCATTAGCCATCTCACCTGTGTATTAGGGTATAGATGAGGCGGTGGTGGGGGAGGCAGTGCTCCTGGAGCGTACGGGTAGCTGGGATTACCAAAGTTCATGACGCCTGGAGCAGAAAAGTAAGTAGGAGCAAGCAACTGCTGAGGCGGTGGCTGTCCCGGAGACATGGACACTGGTGCAGGATAGAGGCCCGGATTGGGCAGAGGCGCTGGTGTCTGATGGGGATGTAAACCTGAACAAGGGGAGGAAGACAAATTAAAATAGAAAATGACCAGTTCCAGCACAGACAGGCTCGGGATAGAAGTCCCCGGATGGACCTAGAAGCTTTGTTGCCCAAGTAGCCGGAGGGGCCAGCCTCAGAGCAAGCAGCACTGAGCTCAGGAGGTCAGGGTTTGTAAAGCCCCCAATACGCATGCTCACGTACAGGAAGCATACAGGGTGGGTGCAGTGCTTACCTGGGTGGGGAAGGTGCATTTCTGGCTGCACAATCATGCCCTGAGGAGGCAGTGGGGCAGGGCTGTCTCCATGCGTATAGATTGGTCCCTGGAACTGCACTGTAAAATATAACATCGGGATTCTCATAAACTCACATGACAAGTCTGCCCATCTCCCAACCCTTTAAGAGATGTTCTCAATTTTCCATGTGAAGAAAACACCAATCAGATAATGACAACCACTGTGAGAGGTCAGAAAGAAAGGCAGAAGGCAGGAGGTTGGTCTATTTAGTTTGCTTCACCAAGCCAAGAAAAAAGCTCACGTGGATCATAGTAATGTCCCTCCATGATGCTGATGTGCACGGGAGGGGCGGGGGGCTCCGGCACAGGCCTCTGCCGCTGAGACGAATAGCGTTTGGCTCGCCCACCCTGGACACCCTGAAATAAAGAAAGAGGCCTGAGCAGAAGACTCGCATTCAAGTCCCCACCCTCCTTTATGTGGGACTTAGTTTAAAAATGAACTGAAAAATCAGTAAAAAACATCAAGACTTGAACCTAAATTCTCTACATCTCTAGAGACCCAAATTAAACAAAAACACAGGTGCCCAGACGGCAGAACTCAGTGGTTGAGCATCGACCTATGAACCAGGTCTCAGGTCGATTCCCAGTTAGGACTCATGCCCAGGTTGTGGGCTCACTCCCCCAGTGTGGGGGTGCAGGAGGCAGCTAATCAAGGATTCGCTAAACAAAGATGTTTCTGTCTCTCTCTTCTTCTCCCTTCCTCTCTGAAATCAATAAAAAAATAATAAACAAAACATAGGTAATTGATTGGAAAAGTGATTTCAAAAGCTATTTACATGCATTCCCCGCTCCCCCTCCACCTGCCCTTTCCCCTTCTGTACCATTTCTTCCATCCGGTTAAACTGAGGTGGAGGTCCTGCTCCCATGTGTATGTGGTTGTGCATACCTGTAACACACCAAAAAAGTCACTGCTGCAGAGCAGACAGATGTGCAACTCAAACACACCATCAAGGAAATAAAGTAAATGGTTTTCTGCTTATAATCTACCGCAGTGATCTGCAAACTGGTTTGCGAGCCACATGAAGCTCTTTGGCCCCTTGAGTGTGGCTCTTCCACAAAATACCACGGCGACTGAAATTTCATGGCCCATGTGCAAAAGTTGGTTTTCGGCTCTCAAAAGAAATGTCAATCGTTGTACTGTTGATATTTGGCTCTGTCGACTAATGAGTTTGCCGACAACTGATCTACCGGAATCCCTTTTAAACTATCTCTGCTTCCTGTCAGTACCGGCATTTGGATATTTGCCCCCATTGGCCATCACCGTAATACAGCAATAAAGCCGTTAAAATTTTTAAAAATTTACTTTAGTGAGAAAATACAAGTTCAAAATTTCCCCACCCAATACTTACCTGCACAGAATCACTGGGAGACTACAATAAGCACATTACATTAAAAAAAAAATATCAGGCCGAAACTGGTTTGGCTCAGTGGATAGAGCGTCGGCCTGTGGACTAAAAGGTCCCAGGTTCGATTCCGGTCAGGGGCTTGTACCTTGGTTGCGAGCACATCCCCAGCAGGGGATGTGCAAGAGGCAGCTGATCGATTATTCTCTCTTGTCGATGTTTCTAACTCTCTATCCCTCTCTCTTCCTAAAAAATCAATAAAATATATATCAGCTCAAGGGTTTCTGAACAACAACTGGAAAGTGAGGAATGTTTTGTGAACCTACCCTAGCCACCCAGGTCTGGCTTGGAAGCTTGGGAAGAGATTCCCTTCTGGCTGAAAATGACTCAGACCAACAACGAAAAAAGATTACATTTTAGTGACTGTTTTTCAATGATAGTAAGATATCAGTGGAAGGGTATACTCCTTGATCCAAAGATCAACTCCAGATCCAGTTGAGATGACACTGGTTTTTGCTGTTCAAAAACCATGCCCACCAGAGGAGGATGCTGAAACTCCCAGGCTACATGAGGATTTCCAATCTTTAAGTTCAAATTAGATTTCAGAAGCCAGGGAAAAGATCCTTTGATCTATCTGGCTGGAGGAAGACAAAGGATGGGAAAACCGGGTGGTAGATGGTCCTAGTCTCAAGAATGGCGCTGTCCAATACAACACCTACCAGCCACGTGAGGCTGTTTAAACTGCAATGTTAAACGTTAAAAGTTCAGTTACCCACACCTGGCCACGTTATAAGTATTCAAAAGCACCGTTGTGCCCTGGCTCAGTGACTGAGAGTCAGCCCATGAACCAGGAGGTTACGGTTTGATTCCCGGTCGGTCAGGGCACTGCCCAAGTTGCAGGCTCAATCCTCAGTGTGAGATATGCAGAAGGCAGCCAATCAATGATTCTCTCTCATCATTGATGTTGAAAACAAATATCTGTGTTTTCCGATGGTCTTAGACTCTACAGCAGCAGTTCTCAACCTGTGGATTGCGACCCACAGGTTGAGAACCGCTAGCAAGATCACCCAAGACCATCGGAAAACACAGATGTTTACAGTATGATTCATTAACAGTAGCAAAATTACAGTTATGAAGTAGCAACGAAAACAATTTTATGGTTGGGGGTCACCACAACATGAACTGTATCAAAGGGTTGCAGCACTAGAAAGGTTGAGAACCACTGCTCTAGAGAGACTTTCTTTTCAAAGAGATTAGAAGATTCCCATCCAAATTAACTTTCTGCCTTCAAACTTTAGCCATTAGCTCAGCTCAAATAATAGAAACATTGCCTCCTTCTTCCACTATTCTACAGAGTGGTAAAGGATTCTGCACCTAGGAATTCAGCCCCCACCCCACCCCACCCCCAATCCTTACCCCAGATGTTTAGTGGGAGAGAGGAAGGGAAAGGAGGAGGGTGGGAGAAAGAGAAAGAGAGAGACACAGAGAGAGAGAGAGACAGAGACGCATCATTGTGAGAGAAACATCAATTGGTTGCCTCCTATATGCACCCTGACAGGGGATGGAACCCGCAACCTAGGTATGTACCCTGACCAGGAATCAAACCTGCCACCTTTAGGTGTATGGGACAACACTCCAACCTACTGAGCCTCACCAGCCAGGGCCAGGAACTCATTATTGGCTAACGGTAGGCAAGGTAGTAGGGTGGTCTTAGATAACAGATAAAACTGCTATGAGGTCCTTGGATGAATATATATAGGAATACAACTGTTTTTCGCAGTTAATGAAAACACAGATATTCGTCAGATACCACATCCCTGAAATTAAGGCCAACGTCCTAAACCCAGTGCTGTAAAGGGCTGGTGGAGGGGGATCATCTGGTTACCAACCCTAAGGTACCTACCCCGGAGTTCGCGTGGCTGCAGGAATGAAGGTTGCCCTGGATTCCAGTTCTGTTCTGTTATACTCAGTTGTGCCACGTCTTGCTCAAGTCCACTTGTCCCAGAATCCACTGGAGCCTCCCAGTTCCCAGTCTTCGCAGGTGAAGGAGGAGCAGCTTCTGGAACTTGAGGGGTGGGGGTCAGCCCTTCAGGCAGAGGAGGCATCTCCTCTGAAACCTTGACCGCATCTCCAGCTTTGATTCTGGTTCTTCTTACGCGGGAATAGGATTTCTTCTCAATAGGCCTGTCAGGGGGCGGCGGCGCAGTGTCAGGAGCGGGAGCAGGAGCTGGTGCCTCTGGGGCCGCCTCTTCCTTCTCAGGACTGCCAAGCACTTGCGCCTCTGCTTCTGGAGACAGATCCCACACGGGCGTCTGCTCCAGGCGCCGCGACCGGTAACCACTCTCATGTTTAACAGTCTCGCCAGACCGGCCCCCGTGCTGTCCACCGGTCTCCACAGGCCTAAATCCAGCACGACCTTCCTTGAAGCTCCCAGATCGAGAGTAGTTCCTAGGAGTAGCCATGCGACCGGTACCCGCAGCTTTCCTACTGACAAATGTCCTTGGTGGTAGGGTCCCCCCAGGACCCTGGTGGCGATGAGACTTGATTGGTCGCTCACCGACCCAATTTGGATCCCTCTGTGGAGGACTCCCAAACCTGAATGAAATAAGAAAGTCTTAAACTGAAGGTCAGGAAGATGTCCCATATCCCTCACCCGTTCAATTATTTGCTGGAATGGTATTTTAAAAAGCCGAGTTCTTTCTACAATATCAATAGTCTAGGCGCCAAAATCTCCTCACCTGGGTTTCCGGACTCTGCGGGGTTTGATGTCATCGGGGTTGTGAGCGGAGCGGATGTCGTACCCGTAGAGAGCAATGAGCTCCTGCCGGGACTTCGGGGCCTGCTCGTCCTCCCGGAACTTGTCATGCTCCCAGCGACCCTCATCCTTCCACAGCTTCCGCTGCCGCCCCTTGGGCCTGGAGAAAACCAGGAAAAAGTGTCAGGTGGGCAGAATCTGTCAAGTGAAGACGTTCATGAAACAAACAGGGTTGGGCATGGAATCGGAAGAAACTTGTTGTAGTCTTTCCATCTTTCCAGAAGTAAAACAGGCCTCCCCAGAGCAAGAGGGAATCAGTACCTCAGGGCCTGCTGGGCTCAAATGCAACAGGAACAGAAACAAAGGTTTCACTTCAAACTACTCAGCACCTTGGAAACACCTCTCCTCTACAGCAGCCCATGCGAGTCCTCCACATCCCAGAGGCCCGGAGCCTCAGAGTAAGGCAGGCAAGTGGAGGGTAGGCGTGGATCCTAGTGGCTGCACCAAGAGTTACCAAATAGTCTAAGCTTCACTTTCCTCGTTTGTAAAGAGACAACACTTACCTTAAAAATGTTATGAATGCGGGTAGAGCACTCCAGCAAAGTGCCTAGCATACAATACACACTAAACATACACTACAGTAACCAGCGGCTGTTACCTGACTTCCTCCTCCTGAGTCTGCCCTCGAAGGTCATGCTCGAAGAAGAGCCCTTTCCGGGGTATGTACGCAGGGTTCTTCCGGTCTTCGTCGTCGTCCAAATGCTTGGATACTTTGTTCTCCACGGGCTCTGTGCTCTCCTGGAGGACAAAGGGCTCCTTACTCCCTCTACAGATGAAAGCCCCTCTTCCAGCCCCCAAATGGAGGCCCCTGATGGGTACTGACCTGCCCGTCCCCACTCTGCCTCTCTCCCGTCACGGTGCCTTTGGAGTCAGGCTTCTCTTCTCCCTTCTCTTCTTTTGCCGAAGAATTAGCAGCATCATTGGCTTCTGATTTCAACTCCACTTTGGAGTTTTCCTCTTCACTGTACTCCCCTTCTTCACCCTGAAAAAAGTTTTCCTGTCATCTGTGGAGAAAGATCTGAAAGGTGCTTTAAAAAATAAAGGGGTTTTAAAAAAAATCCTCATCAGAGGATGTTTTTCATTGATTCCAGAAGGGGAAAAACATCGATCGGTTGCCTACTTACACGCTCCAATTGAACAGTGATCAAAACAGCAACCTAGGTATGTGTCCTAACTGGAATCGAACCCTACCTTTTTTGGTGTATGGGACAACACTCCAACCAGGGCTGAAAGGTGCATTTTATTTATTTATCTATCTATCTATCTATCTATTTATTTAAATGTACTTTATTGTTTTACAGAGAGGAAGGGAGAGGGATAGAGAGCCAGAAACATTGATGAAAGAGAAACATCAGTCAGCTGCCTCCTGCACACCCGCTACTATGGATGTGCCCGCAATCAAGGTACATGCCCCTGACCGGAATCGAACCCTGGACCTTTCAGTCCGCAGGCCGATGCTCTATTCATTGAGCCAAACCGGTTTTGGCAGGAAAACATTTTCTAACAAACTTAAAAATTAAAAGCAGCCCTAGCCAGTTTTTAAAAATATATATATTTTATTGAATTTTTATAGAGAGGAAGGGAGAAGGATAGAGAGTTAGAAACATCAATGTGAGAGAAACATCGATCAGCTGCTTCTTGCACACCCCCTACTGGGGATGTGCTCGCAACCAAGGTACATGCCCTTGACCGGAAGTGAACGAACCTGGGACCTTTCAGTCTGCAGGCTGACGCTCTATCCACTGAGCCAGACCGGTTTCGGCACTAGCCAGTTTTGCTCAGTGGATAGAGTGTTGGACTGCAAAGTGAAGGGTCCGGGATTTGATTCCAGTCAAAGGCATGTGCCAGGGTCGCAGGCTCAGTCCCCAGTAGGGGGCATGTAGGAGGGAGGCAGCCAATCAATGATTCTCTCTCATCACTGATGTTTCTCTCTCTTCTTCTCTGAAATCAATAAAAATAATTTTTTTTAAATTAAAAAAGTATTGTTACTAAAATTTCTAGAGAATAAGAGCATTGTAAAAATAAAATCACAAAATATATCCACATATACATATATAAATCCGTATTAGCTTTCCAGAAAGATATGCAATCAACTTGTAACAGCAGCAACGCCCGGGCAGGAAGCCAGGGAATATGGAGGAGGCAGTACAGTGCCTAGCATACAGAGGAGGCTTAATCTGTATTGATAATTTCTCTCCTCCATGAATTGTCTCTTAAAACATGCAGTGCCTAATAACTATACTGTTAACTCAAGTTGTGAATTTTCTCATCTAAAAATCGCTTAGAACAGAAATTTACAATTTTTTAGATTATGTGAACTCCCTTTCAAGATCTAAGTTTTTCATAAATCTTATGAGACAGCAGCTCAGTGCAGTATCCACTAAGAAAACACATAATGACAAACAACTACTATACATTCAATACTTTAAATTTAGCTGAGCTAATGGACTTGCAAACTCTTTGTAATAACACCATGATTTCCTAAGGCACTATTATTATTTTTAAAATATATATTTTGATTTTTTTACAGAGAGGAAGAGAGAGGGATAGAGAGTTAGAAACATCGATGAGAGAGAATCATTGATCAGCTGCCTCTTGCACACCCCTCACTGGGGACATGCCTGCAACCAAGGTACATGCCCTTGACCAGAATGGAACCTGGTACGTACCTTTCTTTCTTTCTTTTAAAATATTTTATTGTTTTTTTACAGAGAGGAAGAGAGAGGGATAGAGAGCCAGAAACATCGATGAGAGAGAAACATCGACCAGCTGCCTCCTGCACACCCCCCACTGGGGATGTGCCTGCAACCAATGTACATGCCCTTGACCGGAATAGCACCTGGGACCCTCCAGTCTGCAGACCAACACTCTATCCACTGGGCCAAACCGGTTTCAGCATGGCACTATTATTCTTAAGTTGAAAATAGTGGCTTTGCCGTGGCCAGCGTGGCTCAGTTGGTTGGGTGTCATGTCAGGGTACTAACACACTGCGCTGCCACCTGGTAAAAATATGTGTATAACTGCTCTTATTCTCCTACTGGGTCTGACCGGAACCCTTTTGTAGCTAGACCCAGGCATTTACTGTCAGTTTCCTGATGAGGCAAGATGCTCTAAGTTCTTGCCCTTTCTTCAAAGAGAGCTGAATCAGCCTGATTGGTCCAGACAAGCCAATTAATTCCTCTTCCCCATTCTTCTCTGTAAGGCATCTGGGCATTTTGGCCTCTAATGTCTGGGATTAGATTTTCAGAAAGGTGACACTGGTATGAAACCCACAGAATTGAGGAAGACTGCTTAATCCTACGCGCACTAAGCCTTTATCCACAGCTTTTTAACAACCAAATACCCTTGATTCCTTCCATTTTCCCTCAACCATAAGTTTCCCCTCCTCTTAAGATGGGGATAGGTGTGTGGTAATCTTTCAGTTCTTTCCTTGGTCCTAGGTTCCCTGCAGGTTCTGAAGCAGAAATTGCAAGAATCTTGCTTGGTGCTTTATGGGACCTTAATTAATCTCTCTCTCTCTCTCACACACACACACACTGAATTTAAACATCTTAAAATAGTATCATGGTTAATAAGGGAACTTCGTTTTATGCTCCACCTCCTCTAGCCTGTGGTAGAATGTCAAATGAGGCAACTAATTTTGTTTCCAGGGCAGGGCAGAGATACAAGGCAGAGTGCTGAGGAGACGCCAGATCAGTCAAAGTCTGACCTAACTGAAGCCAACGTGCTACTCCAGGGCCACAGTTTTGACTGAGCTACAGCCAAACCCTCTTCCAGAGACAAACTCCCTACTGCTGATCCCGCTTTAGTGAGCACTCCTCCCAACTCTAACGCCTAACTCTCCCCTAACTCAATCCTTCTTTAGCAAAATTCTCACTGCGGTGGTTTTAGCTTCTCCACTCCATGTATCTCAGAATAAGAGGTGGGTTCTTTCTTCCAGATCCAACTCCTCCAGCCTCACTTTAAACCCCTGCTCCTCAGGGGGCGCCCATCACCTGCCTACACCTCTGAGCCTCTGCCTACGCCCGCCCTGTCATTAGCACTGAGTTCGCAGTCTGCACCTCCACGCCAGCCAACCATGTCCACGGCCACACTCCAGACCAGCCTTACCTGTGTGGGCGAAACAAGGGGTTCAATGGAAAGTGCCCTTGCCCTAGCTGGTTTAGCTCAGTGGATAGAGCGTTGGTCTGCGGACTGGAGATTCCCAGGTTTGTTTCCAATCAAGGGCACATGCCCAGGTTGCAGGCTTAATCCCCAACAGGGGGCGTGTAGGAGGCAGCCGATCAATGATTCTCTCACCATCGATGTTTCTCTCTCTCTCTCCCCCTCTTCCTTCCTCTCTGAAATCAATTAAAAAAAAAAAAAGTACCCTCACACGGTGATCTGATCATAAATTCCTAACTGGGCAGGTCATGGTGGGTAGTAACGCCTCAGGCTTATAACTTCTTCAGTAAAAGGTTTATCTTTGCCGTAAGTCAGTCCTGTCCATTGTTTCTGTACGTGTAGGTTAACACACCTTTGAATAAGCAACCACCCTCAAAAGAGCACATCATCTTGTTAACTATCTTGTAATCAAACCCCTCTTTGCTTTTCCCCACCTCCATGTAATCTTCCTTACATTCCCTCCTTAATTTCAAATGCATAAAATAATCAATAAAACTGTTATTCTCGGAGCGTTTGAGAACCTGCGCCCTGGGTTATGTCACCAGTTTGGCTCCAATACACGCTCACAAATTCTCTACAGGTTGAATGTTTGGTCAATGCCTGCAATTG
This sequence comes from Vespertilio murinus, assembly GCA_963924515.1. Taxonomy (NCBI): domain Eukaryota; kingdom Metazoa; phylum Chordata; class Mammalia; order Chiroptera; family Vespertilionidae; genus Vespertilio; species Vespertilio murinus. The sequence continues at coordinate 7,746,852 of OZ004718.1, forward strand.
CTATGCAGTTTTTAAAGTAAACCTGCTCCACTTTTTAAATCCTAAATTTAAATACCCTAGACTTTGATCAAAACTGCCACACTTAGACCCTTACTTCACCCCATATACAAAAATTAACTCAAAATGGATCAAAAACCCAAATGTAAGAGCTAAAATGATAAAACTCTTAGAAGAAAACATAATGGTTAAGCCCTGGCCAGGTAGCTCAGTTGGGTAGTTGTCAACCAAGGTTTCGGGTTGGATTCCCAGTCAGAGCACATACAAGAATCAATCAATGAATGAATAAACAAGTGAAACAAACCAATATTTCTCTCTCTCTCAAATAATGAATAAAAATTAAAGAAACAAACATGGGGTTAATCTTCATGACTCTGGGTCTGGCATGGATTCAGCAAAGGCTTCTTAGGTATGACACCAACAGCACAAGCAACAACAACAACAAAACACATACTGAATGTCAAAACCCTCATCTCTGTGTTCAATGGTTAGAGCACAGGCCTGCAAAATGGTCACGGATTTTATTTCAGGTCAAGGGCGTGTACCTGGGTTAAAGGTTCAATCCCTAACCCAGCCAGGGCATGTGTAGGGTCAACCAATCAATGTGTTTCTCTCACATCAATTTTCCTTTCTTTCTCTCTCTCTCTCTCTCCCCCTTCCTTCCACTCTCTCCAAAACCAATAAAAACAATTTTTTTAAAAAAGGACAGAGTATCTGAATAGCTCTTCAAGAAAGTATGCAAATTAGCTGATATGCACAAGAAAAAATGCTCAACATCATTAGTCACCAGGAAAATGCAAACTGAAATGAGATACCATGTCATATCTACTAAGATGGCTGGAATAAAAAAATCAAGGCAGTCGAAACCAGTTTGGCTCAGTGGAAGAGCGTCGGTCTGCGGACTGAAAGGTCCCAGGTTTGATTCCGGTCGGGGGCATGTACACTGGTTGCGGGCACATCCCCAGTAGGGGGTGTGCAGGAGGCAGCTGGACGATGTTTCTCTCATCGACACTTCTAGCTCTCTATCTCTCTCCCTTCCTCTCTGTAAAAAATCAATAAAATATTTATTAAAAAAAAAAAAAGTCAAGACAATACAAATGCTGTCTAGTAAGTGGAGAAATTAGAATTCCCATACATTGCTTTTGGGAATGTAAACTGGTGTAGCTGCTTTGGAAAACAGTTTGGCTGTTCCTAAAACGATTAAACAGAGTTACCAAATGACTCAGCAATTCCAGTCATAGGTACATTCCCAAGAGAAATGAAAACATATTTCTACACAAAAACGTGTATACTAATGTTTATAGCAGCATTACTCATAACAAAAAATTAGAAACAACCCAAACGTCTATCAGTGGATGAATGGGTGAACAAAATGTGACCTATTCATACAACGAAATATTATTCAACCAGAAAACAGAATGAAGTTACTAATGCATGCTACAATTTATTAAAAACAAGCTAAGTGAAAGAAGTCAGTCACACCAGTCTATATGTTATATGATTCCATTCATATGAAAGGCCAAAATAGAAAAATCTCTAGACACAGAAAGTAGACTTGTGGTTGCTTAGGGGTAGGAGGGATGCAGATGGAGGAACTAGGGGCAGGGGTGATAACTAAATGACAGGGCTTTTTCTAAGGTGATAAAAATGTTCTAAAACTGTGGTAATGGCCACATATATCTGTGAATGCATTAAAAAACATAGAATTAGTGTGGCTAAGTGGTTGAGTGTTGACCCATGAACCAGGAGATCACCGCTTGATTCCCAGTCAGGGAACATGCCCGGGTTATAGGCTCAATTCCCAGTCGGGGACGTGCAGGAGGCAGCCCATTAATGATTCTCTCTCATCATTGATGTTTCTATCTCTCTCCCTTCCTCTCTGAAATCAATAAAAACATACTAAAAAAGAACACAAAAAAACAATAAGGATTTTATGCATTTAAAGAAAACACACCATAGAATTGTGTATTTTAAATGGATAAATTGAATGACATGTCAATAAAGGGTTTTTTAAAAACCCTGCCTATTATTTCTATTCTTACCCAGTTTTTCCCTTACCCTCTCACCTACAACTGGATATACACTCCCTGGACATTCCACTTTCTCCTTATCATTCAGTTTTTTCCTACATTCCCTTTCCTCTCTCTAGATTTGAAGGCCCATTTACTTTAATCACTACTAACACTCTCAATTCTCTTGCCATTCCCATGTGCTCAGGATTGGACCAAGTCATATGTCTCCTTTCTCTAGGCCTACAGACTACTGACCATCACTGAAAGGAGTTAAACACACATCACGCATCAATGTCACCTTCAACCTCTGCTACCCAAACCTCTTTTAGTCTCACAACTCTCTCTCTTTTTAAAAAAATTTAATATATTTTTATTGACTTCATAGAGGAAGGGAGAGATAGAAACATCAATGATGAGAGAAAAATCACTGATCGACTGCTTCCTGCACACAGCACACTGGGATCAAGCCCACAACCCAGGCATGTGCCCTCACCAGGAATCAAACTGTGACCTCCTGATTCATAGTTTGAAGCTCAACCACTGAGCCACGCCGGCCAGGCTAGTCTCACAACTCTTACCTCTACTCTCCACCCACCTCTTTCTTCATGTCTTTCCTTCTAGTTCTCAGAGAAAACAAAACAAAGAAGGGAACACCAGCTTCTCCCACACCTTCCTTCCCACCTCTCCATAGTCACAACTAAAGATGTTTCCCTCATCACGTCCTATTTCTCACACTCAGTCAAGAACCACCAGAACATTACCTACTCCCTCCTCTTTCCTTCCCTTTTAGTCATTCTTTCCATCTTTAACCACACTGGAGCCTCCAACTTTAAAAAATAACCAACAAACCCTCTCTTAACCTCATAGGCTTCTTTCCAGCTACCGTCTCTCTCTAGCCTCTCCCTTCAGAGTCAAGTTTCTTTTAAAAAAATTATTGAAGGATTCTGAAAAAAAAATGGCAGTACCATACTTTTTAAAAATATATATATTTTATTGATATTTTACAGAGAGGAAGAGAGAGGGATAGAGAGTTAGAAACATCGATCAGCTGCCTCTTGCACACCCCCTACTGGGGATGTGCCTGAAACCAATGTACATGCCCTTGACCAAACCCGAGATCTTTCAGTCCGCAGGCCAACGCTCTATCCACTGAGCCAAACCGGTTTCGGCAACCATATTTTGATCTCTTCAAATATCCATATGAAATGAGAACTTCTAGACAACAAAATCAAAACCTTTCTAATAACACCAAAAAAAAAAAAAAAAAAAAAAAAAAAAAAAAACCCACACAAAAAAACAAATCCTAAAATAAATGCACCAACAGCCACAAGACCTGTACCAAATTGGTGTCAGTGCCAGAGAAAGCAGAGAAGTAAGTGGATCTAAGGACAGGAGAGCGCTGAAATAATCAACAGGTCTTCAATGGAAAGCAAAACTGAGCACAGTTGAAACTAGGAGGCATTTTACTGTCTCCGGAAGCATGTAAGCATACGGATGGGAAAATAAGGAGGTCGAAGTGGGCTAGAGCGGTCACCCCTCTGAAACCTTGAAATTGACCTGCTACCAGGGCTCCTTCCTGGGTCAGGGTCCCGCACTGACGAGAAATGGTTGAGCGGAAAGTCATATTGAGCAGAAAAGGATAAAAGAAATGAAGGGAAGAGACAAAAAAAATTACAAGTCTTACTCTAAGTATTTTATTGAAAAAAAAAAGAAGAAAAAAAAAAGAAAAAGAAATGAAGGAAAGAGAAGCTCCAAAACAAGTTAGCAGGAATAAAAGCAGAAAATATCAAAAAGCAAGCCACTATATATCTAACACTACAGGAAACAACAAAAAAGGGAGCTCTGTGAAGTCAGAAAAAGCTATTCTGAGCCACTTCTAAGACACCAGAAAAACTAATTTTACATAAAAATCAACAGGAAAATATAACGGTTACATCTCATATGTAATTATTATGAGAAATAAAATAGAACAGCATTCCTACAGACAATAAAAGCATGCCAGAAAGATTGCACATTTATCAAAATTATAAATTCTATTTCAAAATGAGCCCTAGCCCTAACCCGTTTGGCTCAGTGGATAAAGCATTTGCCTTTTGGACTGAAAGGTCCCAGGTTCGATTCCAGTCAAGGGCATGTACCTTGGTTGCGGGCACACACACCCCAAATTCTATTCTGGTCAAGGGCCATACTGTGGTCACAGGCTCAATCCCCATCCCTGGGGGGAGGGTGTTGCAGGGGGCAACCAATCAATGTGTCTCTCTCAATAAATCTAGCTTTTTTCATAGCTACATAATTTTTAAGTTGATAATTTTGTATGCCCGCAAATGATGTTATAAATATCCAAATGACCCTTGTCAGAAAAAAGGTTCCCACCCCGGCTCTAAATGAACAAGACCTTTTGGGCCCTGGTAATTCAGTTGGTTAGAGCGGTGGTCGGCAAACTGCAGCTCGCAAGCCACATGCGGCTCTTTGGCCCCTTGAGTTTTTAGCAAAGGTCAGTGCCAGCTTAGGAGTAACCTAATTAAGTTAATAACAATATACCTACCTAAATAGTTTAAGTTAAAAAAAATTTGGCTCTCAAAAGAAATTTCAATCATTGTACTGTTGATATTTGGCTCTGTTGACTAATGAGTTTGCCAACCACTGGGTTAGAACATCATCCCAACGCACCAAGGTTGCAGGTTCGATCTTCAGTGAGGACACATACATGAATGAATGAATGAATGATCCATCAAAATTGAATGAATGAATGATCGATCAAAATAACAAATTGGTGTTTCTCTCTTTCTATAGTCAATAAATAAAACTAAAAATGTTAAAAAGACCTTATATATCAGCTTTTCCAAAGCATAAAGAATGCAAAAGAGTAACAAGTAGGTCATGATACTTTTGAACCACAGGGATATATATATATATATATATATATATATATATATATATACACACACACACACACACAAATGTTTTTAAAGTACATTTAAATATAGACACCAAAGGAAAAAAACCTATCACACTCACTTCTGAGTCTTCTGCACTTTCATAATCTGAGAGAACAGCTGAAAAGAAAACAGAAATATGTCAAGAAGAAAAATAACAGAAATGATCATAATTACATTTCCTGACCGCTAAATATAATTTAAATCTGACATCAACCTCTGAAGTCGGTAAAATTATAGTCCCCATTTACAGATGGGAAACAGGCTCAAAGATCATACTGCTAAAACGCTATGCTCTTTAGTATTATGCTACAAAGAGACACTCTGGACCACTCTCCTCCCCAAATCCCTGACTTCCAGAGATGTCAACTGCTGGAAATGGATGACCTGAGTTTTGGGGCAAAAATACCAACCACCCTGATGCTACTCACCATCGCCCTCGATGCCATCTTCACTCTCCTGAAAGAAAGAAGTCATGGGTTATGCGGTGATTTCCAGAGGGTGGAGAGCTGGAGACTCAACCCAAGATGGTTAAAAAGGGAGATGAGGGTCCGCACATCCTTAACAAGTGGCATCGGAGGGAGGTCCGGTCTCTCCTCTGCCTCCAGCCCCGTTTGTGAAGAAACCTTCGCTGTCCATCCGCAACGGCTCCGCACTCCCCCCAGAAACCCCCACGCCCTCCTCTTCCCCGGGGGCTCCGGATGCAAACCGCCCCGGGATGGGATAGCCGCCCTCCACTCCAACACAACGTGCCTCAGCACCGACCCCCAACTCTCAGCCTCCCCTCATCCCCTACACCCCCGCCCCCGGCCCGCCAGCCTCCCGCCCTGGCCCGCCCCGCCCGCCCCGCCCGCGCGCACTCACACACTCAGACTCCTCGGCGCTCTTGGCCCCCCCGCTCTCCACCCGCCGCAGATGGAGGGCCCCGGCCCGGCCTCCGCGCTGGGACGGCAGAGAACCGCTGCCGCCGCCGCCGGTGCTGCCGCTGCAGCCCCCGCCGCCCCGCGCCGGGGAGCCGCCGCTGTCCGAGCCGGAAGCACCGGACTCCTCGTCCTCTGTGTCCTGCGAAGCGCGCTGCCGCCGCCGGTCAGCCATCTTACGGAGAACGGCCGCCCCCGGCCAGTTCCCTACGTACGCCCGTCGCGGGGGCCGCCGGGAGGCTGGAAGGCTAGTCCCAGCATGCTCCACGTGAGGCTCCGCCCGCCCGCTTTCCGGGGGCGGGGCGCGGGGGGCGGGCCCGGCGCGCTGCGGCACGTTTGCGGGCGAGCGGGATTACGTAATTGGTTGCGTCAGGGGGCGTGGCGCCCCTCCTGACTTCCTTTCGGGCAGGCTCGGGGCGAGGGGAATCGGCGTTTGGGTAGCCTCTTTCGGCCGCTCGCCCGGCCATCTTGGGCTTCCCGAGTGGAAGGCGTCGACCTGTCACAGCTTCACTGCGGCATTAGAGCTGTGGATGGTTTATTTTTCGACTTCTTGGAAGCAAATCATGTTACTGAATTTGGTGAGATCAGGAACCAAGGCAAACTTCTGTAGTGCTGCATCATCCGGGATGGCCACACCGTCCCATTTTAGGCTACAGGGCGAAGGAAAAGCCATGTTGTCTGCAGTGAAGCCTGAGGATTAACTGTTGCACGTTCCCTTCGCTCTCATTTCCTCTTCATTCCTGTATCTCTCCCCCCCAGCCACCACCTCTCCCAAGGTGCAGGCTGGCATGATGCTAAGTCTCACAAGATTTTAGAACTGATTTAAAAAAGGGACGATTAGGAACCGTCATTGGTTCAAGGTAGTGGCATGTTTTCCTTGTTAACCAAATGAGGAAATGCTTTGATTTTGGCAAGGCTGAAAAAAATTGTCGGCACTGAAAAAAAAATCAGTATACCAGGTGGAGAAAAAGTAGGTTTACAGTTGAGTACCCACAAGTTTATTCTTGTATTACTTACTATTTATTAACTATTGTATTCCATACAAGCAACTGTAAACCTTTTCCCCACTTGTATTTTCTTTGGACCATAATAAGGACACACATACAAGATATGTGAGCTAAGTTATTAGTGCACCTACAGGAATACACCTTAATATATCAGAAAAAGATCACGATGGCACAGCACAGGATTGTCATGTGTGATATATTTACAAGTTATGATTAAGGATCCTGATGCTTATCAAAGTTACAGGCAATATGAAATTAGAAGGCATTCTCAATGCCTTCAGAGATAGAACCAGGATCCAAACAGATCTCAACTGTTTAAACAAGTTGCCAAGTGTGACAACTTGTAAATCTAGTTCCAAAAACCAGCTACCCTAGTTCAAAATGATGTATGATTTAATGTAAAAAAAAAAACCCAAAGAACAAAAAACCGCCAGCATAGCTCAGTGGTTGAGCATCAACCTATGAACCAGGTCACTGTTCTATTCTGGTCAGGATCAGGGCACAAGCCCAGGTTGTGCAATAGATCCCCGGTAGGGGGCATGCAGGAGGCAGCAGATCATTGATTCTCATCACTGATGTTTCTCTCTCTCTCTCTCTCTCTCTCTCTCTCTCTCCACCTCTCCATTCCTTTCTGAAATCAATAAAATATATTAAATAAAATCTACAAACAGAATTATTTAATGCTTCCCAATAAAATAAATTGAAGCAGAAGTTCAAAAATTAACAGCCACAATAGTTTATTTACAATTGAACTCTTTATAAGATATTTACAAGACAACCAATTTTACACATCAGAAATGGTATCAAAAGTATGAATTACAACACAGACAACAATATGAAATGAGCTTAAAACAAAGCTGAAGTGGACAGACAAGCAATTTCTTTAATTTATTAACACTAGCTTAAATTTTGTTAAAGAAACGAAGATCTATGTTTTAGGAGAACTGCAGGGCCTTCGGTTGAAGACTGAATTTCACAGTGTTGTACCCCCATGTGGGGGAAAAATAAGATTAATTTTCCCCCCACACTCTTAACACACTGTAATTTCACTCTTGGAACTTTGCTAATCTACTCTCCAAAATCCTTCTCAACAAACCTCAATATATCCAAATCAAAGGAGAATTGATCTAAAAGAGGGGACAATAAAATAAGAGGTTCTAGGTAGAGGGATTCCCAAGGAAATAGAATCCAATTAAGTCTGGCTATTAGCACCTCAAGGATTCCTCTTCATCTAGCTCAAGTTCAGAATCTGGGGAGTCCCCTGGGTAGGGCACAAACAAAAGATTAATTTGCTAACTCATACCCAAATTAGGAATCCAATAAAAATGCTGAAAATCAAGAAGAAACTGAGGAATCAAGGAACAAAATAAAGACACTAACTGGTCTTTTTCCTTCTTGGGCACATTATAAACATAACATGGGTCAGAGTAGGAAATCCAAACAGCTTGCCATGTTAAAATGATGGAGAACAAAGAAAATCTGAAAATCTGGTCGTTTTCTGGAAATCTCCTTCCTCTTCTCAAGGTGTGAGACGAGAGCCCCTAGTGGAATAAGTCCTATTTCTCTCTATATTCTTGCAATGAAGTTCATAGCAGGTTCCCTTGTAGAGAGCCCACTCTCCTAAGCAGATGGAGTTACAAATGAAAACCCAAAGCCACAGACTCATACACACACACACACACACACACACACACACACACACGGAGAAATAAGAGCAGCAAGATCATCCAGGAATACTACATGTGCTGCCAGAATAATTCTTTTAAAAGTCAAACCCAGGGAGCAGTTAACATCTCACAAAAAGCTCTAGCAGTGGGGGGCCCCTGAGGAACTTGTCTTTTCTTCCCACAACGGTATTCCCTTCTCTCACGCTCCACTGATGGGCCGGCCACACACCCTACATACCGTGGCTTCTCCTCTAAAAGTGCTAATGATCTGGGGACACACTCTCTTCAAGGAGAAAATCTAGGAGATTAGGCCCCTCCTTGTTTTCACACAGTAGTCCTGAAGACCACAGAAAGGCAATTCCTATATACTTCAGACCAGAGGTCTTGGCTCTGTTTTCCTTCCAGATAGTTACCGGGAACTTACACTGAGACCAAAGTGGCTTGGAGTGCTGGGCTGACATTTTTTAACAAAAGGGGTGTGTGTGGTGGTGGTAGAGGGGAGAAGGGGGGACCAAGATGGTTCACATACAAATCAGTTTTTACAAAGTGAACAGAGCAGCTCATTAGGTACATCCGTTTGTTTAAAGATGTAGACATTTGCCAGCCAAAGGAAGCACATACTTCCACAGTCACCCCCACCCTCCCTAAATCTCCATCCCACCACCAAGAGCTCAGCTAAAAGGATCAAGCCCAATAAAGGAATACTTGAGAAGTGATGTGACACAAGGACATCTATACAGGTTCTGGCATGCCATCCCCAAATGGCAACTGCTTTCGTTTAGAGCTCTAACTTGTCCAAAAGTAACCATCCCCGTTCTATTTTCCAAAGATTTTATTTTTTGAGGGGTGGGGGAAGAAATTCAGTTACCCATTAACTAAAAAAACAAAAACACAGCCAAACATTCTTTGCCACATGGCTATATCACAGAGTAGTTTTGAGAGAACTGTCTTTTCAGACATTTACCTACAAACTCTCCAAACGCTTCTACCCTGTGAAGATGACTTGCTTCATCACTTCAGTTATTCCTCATCTGGTCCTTAAGCTCATGGCGTTGGTTTTGTTTGTTTGTTTGTTTTGGGGTAAAAACCACTATACTCAAACTACACGGGAGGGTGTACCAGGGCAAGAGTGCCATGCAGCACAGACCTAACGGCAGGGGATGCTTTATTCCCACAAGTGTAATGAAAGAGCCCTTTTACCCCTTTAACACAGGCAAATGTACAGAAGCAGACCCTGCAAGCTTCCAAATCTGCCACCCTAGACATTTAGCTTGAGAGCTCTTTTCCCCAAAAGAGGAAAAGATATCCCAATCACCTTCTTTAATTCACAATTAGCCCAATGAAAGAGTTTTTGTGAAATCAGAATGATGAAAACAAAACCAAGATCAAGGGAGTATGGAAGGGCATTATCAGCGGATAACATACATGAGGACACAGGTCACATATACAGGTCTCTGCCACTCTCTGGGAATGGCACGCTACAACTATCCGAAGACAGAAGGTTCTTGCCAGCACAGTTATTTCCTACACGTCCGGTGAGGTGTTTGCTTCTTCTGGATCTCCAACCTGCATCGGCTACGCTCATCCAACCAGGGCAGCTCAAAATTCCTGGCAAAAAGGATAAGGAAATCAGTGTCCAAGACCAGAGGGATTCAGTGTGGACATGAGAACAACTGAAAAAAATACAATGTCCCTCACCACTCTTAGCCCTGACTCCAAAGTCCCAAGTTTGGAATGTCTTTCCTGCCTCAAAGTGACTAAATAATCTATTTCTAACTTAAAAAACAAATCCTCATATTTCTGGGCTTGGGAATCTAATTACTGCAAAAGCTAGTTGCCCAGGTAGTCTCACTTCTGTCAAAGAATCATAGCTATCCCCTAAGCCGGTGGTCAGCAAACCGGCTCTGTTGACTAATGAGTTTGCCGACCACTGTCATATACAACCCTTTACCCCTGTGCACATAATATGCCACAATTGCCTAATCCCCCCAGTTTCCAACTACGCGGTAACATTTGTCTAGCAGTGGTCGGCAAACTTATTTGTCAACAGAGCGGCAAACCGTGGCTCTGAGCCACCCATTCTCCTTATATCCAGGTTTTCACACAGTCTGAAAGGGAGGTGAAGTCTCAGCTACCTGAGAGGGGAGGGGAAAAATAACCCTTCATACTTACTGTGGAGTTAATTTTGGTAATGGTCGTCCAAATGCTACAACAGGCAAGAAGGGAGTAATCATCAAACTTTCAACTAGGGAAGAAAGCCAAATGCAACCTTGTTAGTGCCGTAATTGAGAAATGTGTCAACTATACCTGCTGCTACACACTGTTCGTTCATTCAGAACAAGTGTAGCCTGGAACCTTGTGCCCATTTTCTTAGTAAAAAAAAACTACTCTTTTAGATACACAAAACTTACCATCATCTGGCTCAGGGAAAAATGAGGTAACCTCAGGCTCAGATTCCTGAATTCCTTTCTTTTTATACATTCTGAGCTGCAGTCGCTGTAAAATTCTTTGTTCCCTGATCCTCTGAATATCCCATCTGGGAAAAACAAACCAGACAAACAAAACAAACAAACCCAACATTACTGAAAACCTTCTCTATAAAAGCAACTCCCACAATCCAGATGCTAGCGAGCTCTTTGCTGACTCTTCTTGACTGGGGGCGGGGGAGGATGTTAAAGGGAGCTGCCTGCCTGGTTACAGAACACTGCTCAGGTCTAGCAGTTCATACCGTGTGCTGACGTTTAACAGAGAGTGGAACCGAGAAAGGGCACCCCCGGAGAAAAAAGAAGCCAAACATTTTACCTACAACAACTACCACTTCAAACAAAGATACTCAACCACCTGGGAAGCCAGTAATTCAGTGTTAAGAGATGCAGGACTCTCCACAGCATGGATGAGAGGTGTCAGGGTCCTGGGGCTCAGTTGCTCCCAGGATGAACATCTCTAGCCTCACCTTTTCCTCCTCTTTTCATCCAGCTCCAGTTTTGCATGCCGCTTTGAAAACACACTGTCATCTAGGTTCTGTGTAAAGAACAGAAGCTGATAAGCCATTTATCACCATGTGACACACATACACTAATCCACTTCCGGCTTCCAGGAAGGTAAAACCTTTCACCTTCAGGTCCCACCGGAATCTGTGAGTTCTATGGACACTATGGGAACCTCCTGGAAACAGAATCAATAAAACACATTCTCCTCCCCCCCCCCCCCCGCCACCCCCCCACCCCTTGTGGAATCTCCAAATTTCAGAGTCATTTCCATAATTTTCCAAAGTGGAAGTCACATTAAACTAAAACAACTCGGGAGACAGTCATAAACCCCCCATACTTGATAATAATCAGAGTTTAAAATAATTATCTAACTTTTAAAGATCAAATGAGTTTGGAATGTATAATTTTGTTGCTGAGTGGGGGTACACGCTAACTTTTCTACTTAACATGAACTCTAGCTTTGAACACTCCCTAGCTAAATTATTTAACCACCCGTGGACCTCAGTTTTCTCATCTATACAACAAAGAGTTGGAGTGGATAATCTCTCAAGTAACATCCTGGCTTTAAAGTTTTATTTAGCCCATCCATACAGTTATTATGACATATTCACGTTACACTACCATTTCTACTCTGTCTCTCACCACCTTCCACTAACGGATCTTGGGTACCTACCTCCAAAAGGTCTGAAGGATTTGGGTCCCTTAGAGGCTCTACTGAGTGGTCCCTCCAAGAAGGAACTAGAGGAAAAAAAGAGAAAAAGAAAAAGAAAGGGAGGAGGGGTGGAACCACTCTTAAATCCACGATCACAAACCCTCCTCCTATTCACTAGGACCAGAGGTCTCTCCCCAGTTAGACCAAGTTACCACGTGATAGGAATCCATTCTATGGCCTCCCCTGAAGCCACATTCAGTGTCCTCGCTATGGTATAAAAAAACCTAAAATGCCATTGCAGTCTGCCAAACACAGGATCACAAAAAAACCCTACGCCAATACCTGACAATTCCTATAATGGATGCTATTGCAGTTCCTGAAAAACAACTGAAACGTGTAGTCATTTTGAAGTCTATAGTGTATCACACACCAAGCAGTCTCACTCTCCCGCATCCAGCTGATGGGGAACGCAGCTCCCAACCCTCCACCATCCCGCCCCCCAGCCCCCCAGGCCCAGCGGCCCAATTCCTATTCTACTCACCAGCCAAGACTGAAGTTTCTCCTGCAACACTTGATGGCATCAGACACCCTAAATAATGCAGGAAAGAAGAATCATCTCAGTGTAAAAAGAAAAGAAGCCCATACCCAAAATGGAGGAAAGGAGCATCACTGACGTTCTCACTAGGAAGCCATTTGGTTTTTTTTGAGTTGTTCTTTTGAGAATTTCTCTCTGGGGAAGGGGAAGAGGGAACAACAGACAAAAGAAAAGAAAATAAGCCCACCACTTTTTTTTTTACACTGAGACGACTTCTTTTCTTCATTATTTAGGGTGGTTTCCCTGCAACAGTTGATGGCCAAGGATATCAAACCTTAAACTCAGAACATGGCAGGTGAGTAAAAGTTGACCCTATTTTTCAAATAAAAGATCAGTGTTCTCAAAACTTACATATGTAGTCTTCTTAAACAGCTCCCTCCTCCCTCCACACAAACTACCTTGCTGGTCCAGCCTGAACAACATGCACAAAGACTTTGGCTTCCTTAGAACAAGCCATTGAGACTTCCTCTTGAGACAGGGCATCAAGAATAAGGATTCACATGTTATTCACAGCTCAGGCTCCTCAGAGGGCTGGGATTCCCTCCTCCCCCCAATCAGACTCCTTCTATACTGCTTGCTATGCCCACAATCTCAGAGGTGCTTCACGTTTTCTGGACTACGGCAGAGACGGTTTTCAAAAACAGCCAGTCACATAGAACAGCTCTGGACCAAGCTATTTCCCAAGCCCGGATGGGAAGTTGCTTCACGGTTTCTCTTGTTACGCAGCATTGCCATGACAGAAAGGGTAACTTAAGGATGAACCTGTTCAACTGACTGAACCAACAAAAAACCTAAACCTAGGTCAGGATCCTGGTCTATTTCATGTACTCAAATGAGAGGCCGGATGAATTTTAGATAATGAAGAAGAGTAATCTATCTTTCCCACTTATTTTGGTAACCAGAACAGCCTGACAAAGCCTGGAGAATGCTCTTATCTTATTGGAATGGATTCCCATCCCCATCCCTGCTGGGGCAAGACACGGTGGTAGAAACTCGGGGCTGCAGCTCTAGTCAAGAAGGCTTCCCCCACCATCGCCCGAAGCACCCGCAGTGACTGTCATAGACTAACATTACACAATTGAAGGCACATTGCAGTTACTATTGATGTAGGAGATAGGGGGGTACCTCTGTGTGGAAGCCATAAAGAAAAAAGGGAATGAAGACCAAGGTCCCACACCCCACACCCTCCCCAAGCAGCTCAGATATCCCAAGATAGTCCTTATTGTTTGAAAAATAGTTTGTAGACCATTTTATTTAAATATATGAACAACCAATGGGCTACTGCAATCCAAGTAAACTCTTCACATTTAGAACCTTTGTGAAGTATAGTAAGATAAAGTAAGACTGTTGGTCTTTTGTAGATTCCTCCTGCCCCCCCCCCAGACCGGGACATAGAGATACAGATAAATGTTTATATAGTTAAAGAGCGGAGGCCCAGGTGAAATTCCCCACCCCAAGCTGGCTCCCCAACCCAAAAATTACCATTGGCCCCTGAGAACACCCAAAGACCACCCTCCCAGGTTTCACACAATATCAATTGCAGGAACAGTCGTGCATAGCAAAGTATAAGTTCTATGCATTTCACAGCACAGAAAACCCTTCTTTCAGAGGGCATGCAAGTTGCCGGAGATTACAACCCCAAGTCTGGTGCTCTTGTGATGAGCAACTTACTGGCAAACACATCTCCCAGTGTTGTAAGCAGGCAAATACATTGAGCACATTTTGCTGTGATTCCATCTATTTGCAATGCCTGCACAGTGTCTGTCTCTGGCTGTTAACTTACTCATTCTTGACAGAACTCTGCTTTATTGATTGCACTTTTTAAAAAATGCCAAGGGCATTTTCACACTTGTTAGCTTGACCGCCACCACTAGGGTATAAGAGCAAGTGTTCTCTATGCCTTACTTGCTACAGTCTCCTCCTTCTTTGGAGAGGATTCCCGTAATGGTAACGGTGATGGGGGAGGCTGGTGCCAACGACACAAATACATTTCTGTGGTGGAAAGGTACGGCAAATCTTCTATTTCACTTGAGAAGGCTTTCTCCTTGGGGTGGGTGCTGGGTCCCTTCTGGGGAGTGGAGAGTCTTGGCGGGGCGTCCACTGAAGACCGGGTCTTTTCTGGAGTTTCTTGGCTCCTCAATTCGCGCTTACAAATAGTTTCAGATAAGGAACCACAGGGTTCCTCTTTAATGGGAGAGTGCTTAGGAGTTTTTGTTTTGACTTTTGAAAATTCAGGAGCCAGCTTTTTAACAGGAATCTTTCTTTCTGTACTTCCAAATGGGGATTTCCTATTAGACAGGGGAGAAAACATAGTATAGTTCATTGACTCTTGGATAAAACCTGATTTGATTTCATTTTGGGGTAGGAGAACTAGCTTGTATTCAGGTATCTAAATATCTAGGTTCCTTTGACAGTCCTAAGCAGGAATAGTCTCATGCTTAACAGTATATGTAATAGACCCTTAGTAAATATTTACTGAACAAGTGAGTTTCCATGCTTAAAAACCCCTATAGTATTCTATTGCCTACTAAATCTAAAAAGGTCCCTGTTTTATTCAAGACCTTCCGCTAATATTAGGTGCCATTACCCTGTGGCTTATTTCATTACTGTCAACCAAAGACCAATCTCTATTTCTCCTCCCACCCTCCTATGATAGTTAAAATCTCTATTTCTATTTTCTTGCTCTCTGGCTCTCTTTCAACCCCCCCCCCCCTTACATTCCTAGAATGCCATCTCCTTTCCTTTTTAGCAACCTAAAGTCTATACTTCTTTTTCAAGATCCATCTCCTACTTAACTCAAAATAATCTTTACTATCCCTGAATCTTACAAAACTTAGTTCCCCTTACTGTTGTCTATCTGCTTATTTTATTGCAGTTGAATTCTTAGTTTTTAACACTTACGCCATCCTTGCAGCTAATCTCTTTGAGTCTAAGGACAGTTAGATCTTACTTCTTTTTGGATCTTACATTTTTATATCCACTGATACCTAACACAATAAAGGAATGTAACACTTCCTAACTTGAAGTGAAAGGCTATAGTTTTCTTTAAGAAACTCAGCTGTCACATTTGTTGTCCATTCTCTTTATGATGTACTCTACATTCTGTAATTACTACTGTGACCAAAATGTTCCTAACAGACTTTTAGAGCATGTACAAGAATGTTTCAAGATACTTTCTCAACACAGAAAACCTCATAAATCGGAATGTGGTTGTAGTAAAACTAATTTATAGGTCCCAACCCCCTACTGCCAGTCTCGGGAAAGAAGTGTCCTCATCATGTCCAGACAGCATAACAAAGTCATCAGCACACCTTTTGTGGCCCTTTCCACTCCGCCCACATGAGAAGGGCTTGGGAGGCAGAGTCTGGGATGTCTCAGAAAGCTCTGGCTGGCACTCCAGTTTAATTTTCTCGGATAGCTCCGTTTCCTCTCTCTCTTCAGTTTCATAGCTCTGAAACAGCTTATGCCTTTCTTTCTCGTTATCCTTCTTTACCAGCTGCATCCGCCTTTCCATTCGTTCAATCCGAGCAAGGAGCTAAAAGAGAGTGGCAAAATGCAGACTTAATACACGGAAAGTTAAATGCGGGTACTCAGACCATGTAGGAATCCACATGGTCTTCTACCTCTTTCCCTGGACCACAGCAATTAAACTTGTTTTTAATAGGCAGACATTAATCTAAATTGTTTTCCTTCAACACAGCAGAGAAGACAAGGGATATTACATTGCTTAATTTTAGGGGCTAACCTAGGGCCGTGGGGGAATTTGCAGTTGATTCTTCTGAAACAAGATCCTCTTCATTGGGAGGGGCCACAACATGCCTGCTAAGTGGCATGGTCTCTGCTACTGCTAACCATGTGGCTCCAAGTCAGCTTGGTAGTTTCCAGAATTAACCGCAGGTTCTTTTAGGAGGCCCTAGGGTTCTCCAAAGCCTATTCTCTCTACGATGCTCAAGGGCAAAGTCCAAAGAGTACACTGAGAAGGAACTGAAAGCTCACACAGTCACAGTGCCAATAGTGATTGCAGTGTTATTTGAAAGGGGTCTGGTTGGATGGATGGGTGTCATCTAAACAATGAACATTTAATTTGGAAGAACTGAAATAGAAAGCATTACCATAAATCTATCAATGATGAAATATGCATACTGCTTTGCACTTGAGATAACAGAAGAAAATTATACCTACTTATCTGAATATTGACTAAAACTAGTCTTTTAACTCTAAAGGGAGGAACTACAGAATCAAATAGAAAATGGAAGTCTATCATCACTGAAAGCGTCACATTAAAATGTTCTGAGAAAAGGTGCCAACTGTGCTATTTATAGCCTATAAATAAGATCTTATTTGGGTTAGACGGTGATATTAATGCTACCTCCGTTACATCTACTTAGCTATACACAGATTTCAGTAGAGGCCAAACAACAACTGGAAACGAGAAACAAGCTTAAACAACACCAAGACTGCAATACACAACAGAAGCAGCGAATGCCAAATTCAGACGACACTCTATCCTTAACTCACCTCACTTTCCTGCCTAGGAAATCTGCAAAGAGGCCATTCCTCACAACTGAGCAGAAACCTCCACCATCGGAGCCCCTGTCACCACACTCTCTTTTCAGCCCTTCTGTTTTGACTCGCAGCCTTAACATTTCTTAACCATGGTTTGTGGGTGACATTTCCTTGATTTCTTCTCCTGCTCCCCATGTAAGGATAGGGTGTGTTGTAATTACAGTACCATCACACCCCTACACTGCAGTACAGTAGCTGAGCAGTGCCACCTCCATGTTGAGTAACTTCCACAAATCAACACCATGAGGTATTTTAATGAAATCTACCCAGCTCCCATTCCACCTTGCAGAATGCATTCCTCAATCAAACAGCCGCTGCCTAATGCAATTCATTGGAAAGCAAACACAATGAATAGCCCTCTGCTCCCTTGCTCAGCCCTTGGGAGAGAGAGAGAGAGAGAGAGAGAGAGAGAGAGAGAGAGAGAGAGAGAGAAAGAAGAAGGGAGAGGGAGAGAGAGAGGGAGAGAGAGGAAGGGAGAGAGAGGAAGGGAGAGAGAGGGAGAGAGAGGAAGGGAGAGGGAGAGAGAGAGAGGAAGGGAGAGAGAGGGAGAGGGAGAGGGGGAGGGAGAGAGGAAGGGAGAGAGAGGGAGAGGGAGAGAGAGAGAGGAAGGGAGAGAGAGAGGAAGGGAGAGAGAGGGAGAGGGAGAGGGAGAGAGGGAGAGGGAGAGGGAGAGGGGGAGGGAGAGAGGAAGGGAGAGAGAGGGAGAGGGAGAGAGAGAGAGGAAGGGAGAGAGAGGGAGAGGGAGAGGGAGGGAGAGGGAGAGAGCGCACAGAGACTGCTGCAACCTTAACACAATTGTAGAAACCATGTTTATTTTTAGGCAGCTGCAAGGTATGCTAGCACAGTAAAACCCCATCACCACAGCTTTCCTGACATCTGAAGGAATATGTTTCAGCACATAAGGTGCCCTTAAGGCGGCTCAGAAGTACAAATAACTTCCCTGCTACCTTAAGATTCTAAAATATAGAGACTTTGGGGGGGGGGTCTACATAACACATTTCATAAGCTCGCTTTCCCCTGATGCCTTAACATCTTCCAGCCTCTAAACACCATTCTTTAAAAAAAAAAAAAAAAAGTATATCTTTATTGATTTCAGAGAGGAAGGGAGAGGGAAAGAGAGAGAGAAACATCAATGATGAGAGGGAATCACTGACTGGCTGCCTCCCGCACTTCCCCTGCTGGGGATCAGGCCAGCAACCTAGGCATGTGCCCTTGACCAGAATGGAACCTGGGGCCCTTTAGTCTGCAGGCTGACACTATCCACTGAGCCACACCAGCCGGGCTAAAAACCATCCTTGTACAAGGGAGCCGGTCACTGGGTCAGGTTTTAGAATAGGTTCCTATTAAAAATAAAATCGAAAGCAGTAATCCTCTTAACATCATTGAAGAAAACTGAAACAGGAGTCCACTGTGAACCACCTCTAGCCCTCTCCCCGAAGATGCTACAGCAGAGGTTAGAGCAACAGCTGCCGCGTCCCTCCCCTCCACGATGCCTTCCTAACGCAGCAGCTCTTTAAATTAACCCCTTCCCCAAAGCCACCACGGATGCGCCCCACCATTTCACCTCCAGCCCCTCACAAACCAGGTCTCTTTCCCCCGCGCTAACCAGCTTTCCCACCAAGCCTGGCGCTGTCATTTTAAATTAACCCTTTGGCACCTGCAACCTTCCCTTTCCCCCCCGCCCCCCCTCCTCCGGGAGGGTGCCCTTTAACCCTTCCTCCAGCCCAACGTGTCTGGGAGCCCGGCTCCCAAGGAACTCCTGTGCCTGGAGGTCAACCTCCTTACCCCTAACCAGGGGGGAGGGGGGGACCCGAACCCCCCACAGCCCCTGGCCCCGAGCATGCGCACAGCTCGCCCCGGGCCCGGCCGCCCATTAACCCCTCCCGTACCGTGTCCCTCTCGGACTTGAGCTCCTCGATCTCCTTCTCCTTGGCCTGCAGCTGCTGCTGCTGCTGCTCGATGAGGTCCAATTGCAGCAGGAGGATCTGTTTGAGGCAGGCGGCCTGGCTGGAGGCCCCCGAGCCGCCGCCGCCCCCGAGGGGGCTCTTCCTCGTGCTCTTCCATCGGCCCTCGCTGGCCGCCAGGCTCCCGGCGGCGGCGGCGGCGGCGGCGGCGGGCGCGAGGGGCGGCGGCCCGGGCAGAGGTAGCGGTGGGGGTGCCGCCGGGTCCGAGGCGGCGGCGGCGGCGGCGGCCGGGGCAGCCGCCCCGCCCTTGTCCCCGGCCCAGGGCGCGGGCTCTTTGGCCGCCGCCACGAGCGAGCCCGTCTGGACGGGCAGCACCGCCTGGTACTTGGGCCGGGGGCCGCAGCCGGCGCCGGCGGCCGCGGGCTCCCCGCCGACGCCGGCCTGCTTGGTGGCCGGGGGCGGGCAGGGCAAGGGCACCGAGCCGCCCCAGCTCTCCTCCGGCTGCCCCGGGGCCGCCCCGGCCGGCAGCAGCAAGCCGCGGCCCTTGGCGCCGCAGCCGGCCGGGGCGGGCGCGGGGCTGCCGCCCTGGGCGGAGGCCGGCGGCGGGCCGGGCTCCTTGAGCTTTCGGTGCCGGGGGAGGAAGTGGGCTTCGGCCGCGCCGGCCTCGTCCTCGGGCCCGCCCAGCGCCGCGGCGCGCTCGCAGTCCAGGCGCTGCTCGGGGTTGCCGCCGGCGGGCGCCGCGGCCGCCTTGAACACGGCGGATCTCATGGTCATCGCGGTCCGGCGCGGCGCGGGGCCCGCGGCGGGGAGGGGCGGGCGGGGCGAGGTGCGGGGGGTCGCGGGCGGGCGGGCGGGGGGCGGGGGGTCGGCGGGCTCGCCTCAGCAGCGCGGCCGCGGGCCTCGGCTAGCGCGGCGCCTCCGGGGCCCGGGCGCCATCCCGCCGGCGTGCGGACGCGTGGAGGCCGCGGCTGAGGCCCGCCGCCGCCGGCCCACGGGGGCCTCGCCGCCGCCGCTGCTGCCGCCGCCGCCGCCGCTGCTGCCGCCTCGGAGGCAGGAGCTCGCCCCGAGCCGCCCCCGAGCTCATCCCCGGCGCTCGCTGCGGCCCCCCCCGGCCCGGCCGGGCCCGCCTCGTCTCCCCACCCCGCACCCCCCGTCCCCGCCCGGCCCCCCGCCCCGAGCTCGCCTCAGCCGCCCCGAGCCTCCATTTCCCCCCCGCGCCGCCGCCTCCTCCTCCTCCTCCTCCTCCTCGGGAAAAGGGGTGGGAGGAATGGGTCCGCCCCAAAGCCCTCCTACTCCGGGAGGGGGTCCGCCGCCGCCTCCCTCGGGGGGTCTCCGCAGCTCGGGGTCCCCTCCCCCACAGTCACCCCCGGCGCCTCGGCGTTTCCCTTTAAAAAAACGGAGCCGCTCGCCGCCGACTCTGCCGCCGCCGCCGCCGACCGGAGGGCGCATGCGCGGGGCGGGCCGCGGGCGGGAGCGAACCGGGAGCCGCGAGCAGGGAGGCGGCGCGCTATTGTGCAAGGGGCCGCGGCGGCCGCGAGGGGGCGGGAGGGGGCGCGGGGCGGCCGGGGCGCGGGGCGAGGCGGGGGAGCCCGCGGAGGAGCGGGGCGAAGGTGGGCGGCGGGGGGGGGGGGGGGGGGGGGCGAGGGCGGCGGCGGCGGACCGGGCCTGCGGAGGCTCCGGGGAACAGGAGCGCGAGAGAATGGAACCGAGAGGAAGGAAGGACGGAAGGAGGGAGGGAAGGGGGCTGCGGGCGCAGAGCGCCCTCGGCGGGCGGGGACCCCTCGCCCCCCGGCCCGCGCTCGGCGGCCCCCGCAGCCCTGCCTGCCCCCCCCCCACCAGAACCTGACTCAGTCTCCCCGGGGAGCCTGTGGGTGTTTCCCGGGGCGGGGTTCGAGCCCCGCCGCCCCCTCCGCTCCCCGTTCGCCCCACGCCCGGTGTGGGACCAAACCAAGTCCTTTGTCTCTGAGGGATCCGGGTCCGAAGCGGGCGAACCTGGGGCTGTCACGGGGGGTACAATCCATGATGTCCGCCCAGGGAGTTTGCCGCAGCCTCCCCGGGATGAGGGTCGCCAACTACCAACAGTCCTCTCCCAACGGCCGTCCCCCCGCCGTCGTGTCGCTGCCTTCCCGCTTCTTGGAGGCTCTGGACGGGTCGGAGCTAGAGAAGTCTCTGAAGGCATGTTTGCCTTTCCTGGGGATAGAAACACGTTCGTTAGGGCAGTGGTCGGCAAACCGCGGCTCGCGAGCCACACGCGGCTCTCTGGCCCCTTGAGTGTGGCTCTTCCACAAAATACCACGGCCTGCGCGAGTCCATGTTGAAGAAGTGGCGTTAAGAGAAGTTTACGTTTAAGAAATTTGACGCTCAAAAGAAATTTTAATCGTTGCCCTGTTGATGTTTGCCTCTGTTGACTAATGAGTTTGCCGACCACTGCGTTGGGGTATTCAGCTTTGCTGAGTACTTCTTGTCATCTTTCAGTGTTCATTGGGGGCGGGGGGGGTCTTAATTTCCAGGCAACTTTAGCCAGTAAGTCCTCCCAGAATTCGTCGTGAAAAAGCTTTTAGTTTTAATTGGTTGTTTTTATTTTCTGTTAAGGTATATGTATTTTCAACCCATATGGAGATGAAAAACACTAACATGCCGAAACCGGTTTGGCTCAGTGGTAGAGCGTCAGTCTGCGGACTGAAAGGTCCCGGGTTCGATTCCCGTCAAGGGCATGTACATTGGTTGCGGGCACATCCCCAGTAGGGGTGTGCAAGAGGCAGCTGGTCGGTGTTTCTCTCTCATCGACGTTTCTAGCTCTCTGTCTCCCTTCCTTCCTGTAAAATATCAATAAAATATATTTTTTTAAAAAACAAAACTGTGTCTCTGCCTTGTGGGCCCAAAGCATGGAGCACTGGAAATTTAAATACTGGGTGTGAATGGTTAAGCCAGGAGAGCCCCAGCCCCTCCCACCAGAC
Source organism: Vespertilio murinus (assembly GCA_963924515.1). NCBI lineage: Eukaryota > Metazoa > Chordata > Mammalia > Chiroptera > Vespertilionidae > Vespertilio > Vespertilio murinus. The sequence continues at coordinate 7,769,055 of OZ004718.1, forward strand.
CCTGTGGCCTCCTGTCTTCTAGGAAGTATTGGGATTAGAAGGGCCATGAAGGATGTGATGTGGTGGGAGGTGATTTCAAATGCTGATCTCTTCCAGCATCAAAACTTAAAATACTTCCTAACTGGCTTGGCTGAGTGGATAGAGCGTCGGCCTGCAGACTCAAGGGTCCCAGGTTTGATTCCGGTCAAGGGCATGTACCTTGGTTGTGGGCATATCCCCAGTAGGAGATATGCAAGAGGCAGCTGATCGATGATTCTCTCTCATCGATGTTTCTAAGTCTCTATCCCTCTCCCTTCCTCTCTGTAAAAAATCAATAAAATATGTTTTTAAAAAAAACTTTCAATACCACCTGTACACTGACCAACTCCCAAATGTGTATCTTCTTCCTGGATGCATCCCGTAACTTCAGAATCATACATCAACTCCCTAGGTGACATATCCACTTGGATGTCTAATAGGCATTTCAAACTTACATCTGAAATCACACTCCTGGCCCTGGTCTGATTGGAAAGAGCATCGGCCTATGGACTGAGATCCAGGTCATGTACCTTGGTTGCAGGCACAGCACATCCCCAGTAGGAGGTGTGCAGGAGGCAGCTGATGGATGTTGATCTCACATCAATGTTTCTAACTCTATCCTTCCTTCCTCTCTGTACAAAATTTTTTTTTTTTTAATTAAAGCCAAGACCGGTTTGGCTCAGTGGATAGAGCGTAGGCCTGGGGACTGGAAGGTCCCAGGTTCGATTCTGGTCAAGGGCATGTACCTTGGCTGCGGGCACATTCCCAATAGGGGGTGTGCAAGAGGCAGCTGGTCGATGATTCTCTCTCATCGATGTTTCTAACTCTCTATCCCTCTCTCTTCCTCTCAGTAAAAAATCAATAAAAATATATTTTTTTAAAAAAATTAAAATCACACTCCTTAATTTCCCCTGCCCAAATTTTGCTTTTTCTTCAGCCTTCCTTTCTCTCCTTATATCCAATCAGTCTTCAATTCCACTGGCCTTCAAAATATACATCCAGAATCACATACCTTAGCAACATTTCAACAACCTAGGCCAGTGGTCGGCAAACTCAATAGTCCACAGAACCAAATATCAACAGTACGACAATTGAAATTTCTTTTGAGAGCCAAAAACCAACTTCTGCGCATGGGCCATGTAGTTTTAATCACACTGAGTGTGCACATCCGCATGTGGTATTTTGTGGAAGAGCCAAACTCAAAGGGCCAAAGAGCCGCATGTGGCTCTCGAGTCTCAGTTTGCCGACCGCTGGTCTAGGCCCTAACCATATCTCACTTTTTTTAATTGCAGTAATCTTATAATTAGTCTCTCAGTTTCAACCTTTGCCTTTCCCTCTTAAATCTGTTCTCAGCACAACAGCCATAGCGATCACGAGTGAGATCATATTTTTTCTCTCTTCTAAACTCATGGTGCTGGTGCCCTAGCTGGTTTGCTCAGTGGTTCGAGAGCATCGGCCCACAAACTGAAGGGCCTCAGGTTCAAATCTGGGTAAGGGCACGGACCTTGGGTGCAGGCTTAATCCCACCCCTCCCTTCTACTTCCTCTGAAGTCAAATGGAAAAAATATCCTCAGGTGAGGATTAACAACAACAAAAAACTCATGGCTTCCCATCTTGGAGTAAAAGTAAAATTATCATTATTGTGGCCCACCGAGGATCTGGCCCCTGGCACTGCTCTCTGACTTCACTCCTCCTGCTCTCCCTTCCTTTACCACCCCCCTGCCTCATCTCTAAGCTCACCTTTGAGCTGTTTTTCTTTTCTTTTTAAAAAAAAATATATTTTATTGATTTTTTACAGAGAGGAAAGGAGAGGGATAGAGAGCTAGAAACATCGATGAGAGAGAATCATCGATCAGCTGCCTCTTGCACACCTCCCATCGGGGATGTGCCCGCAACCCAGGTACATGCCCTTGACCAGAATCGAACCCGGGACCCTTCAGTCCGCAGGCCGACGCTGTATCCACTGAGCCAAACCCGTTTCGGCTCTTAGCTGTTTTTCAAAGACACCTGCCATATGGCTGCTTACGTCTTTTCACTTGTCCCTCCACCTGGCTCATTCCTTCAGCTATCCTCTCTCTAAATATCTTTTCATCAGATCTTCTCTAGCCACCCTATGTAAACTCACAGCTCCTTTCCGAATCCCTCTCCCCTTTTCTGCTTTATTTTAATCCAAAGAACTTATTACCATCTAACATGTAATTTACCTATTTATTGTTCTGTCCTTCTAGAGCAGGGGTGGGCAAACTTTTTGACTCGAGGGCCACAATGGGTTCTTAAACTGGACCAGAGGGCCGGAACAAAAGCAACCTAACCATGCTGGCACTCTCATCTTGGGCTGCTGGTGAAGGAGCGAAGGGGAGAGCAAGAGAACCCTCCGCTCTTTCAGCTCCTCCGCGGGCCGGATAGAACAGCCGAACGGGCCAGATCCAGCCCGAGGGCCGTAGTTTGCCCACGGCTGGTCTAGAGTGTAGGCTTCATGTTTTATTCACTGCTGTATCCTCAGCACTTAGAACCATACCTGGCGCATAGTAGGCACTTAAAAAATATTCAGTGAATGAGTAAATGAGCCGTTTAGTTACATTAAAGACAAAGCATCTACCCTTAACCTTGAAAGTGACAGTCATAGAACAGAATAGCATAAAAAATAGTGAAACCAGGAGAAGAAGAAAGTTGTCTAGGAGCACAGAGGAGAAAGGACATACTATCTTGGAAGGAATTGAGGAAATGACCACTGAGGTGGGTCTTAACGATTTGGACTATAGGATGGCATTTCAGACAGATGAGAATATTGTGCAGGCATGGGAATAAAGAATGTATTGGAGCAAATGGGAGAAGTTGGCTGTGTAGCTTGGACAGTAAGGAGTATAGGGGACAAAGCAGGTCCAGTGGGTTTTAAGATCAGAGTGTGAAGGTCTGAAAGCCCAGTTAAGGAATGGATAATTTATCAGCCAAGCTGAACCATCAAGGGTTGGCATTGCTCAGTGGTTAGAGTGTCGCCCATGAACCCAAAGGTTATGGGTTCAGTTCTGGTCAAGGGCACACACCTGGGTTGAAGGTTCCCAGTTAGGGCATGTGCCGGAAGCAATGGACTGATGTGGCTCTCACATTGATGTTTCTCTCTCTCCTCTCCCTCTCCCCCCTTCCTTCTACCCTCTCTAAAACCAATGGAAAAGATATCCTCCAATGAGGATTAACAACAAAAAATCCAGATAGTGAATATTTTAGACTTTGATAGCCCTTCGGGTCGCCTGAACTATTTCACTTGATCATTGTAGCAAAAAGAAAGGGTATGAGTGAGTATGGCTGACGAAGAGTGGTTAATGTACTAGTAGTATGGCAATAGAGGGAATGACAGATGAGAAACTCAGTGGTTAAAAGCAAAGGCTCTGGTGTGAGACGAAGCAGGATATTTTTCCCATTGAATTTATTTAAGAGAGTGGGAGGGAGGGTAGGAGGAGGGGAGAGAGAGAAACATAAATGTAAGAGAGGCACGTCGACTGGGTTGCCTTTCACACATGCCCAGACTAGGTCTGGGAATGAACCTGCAGCCCAGGTAAATGCCCTTGACCTGGATTTGAATCCGCGACCCTTCGGTGTGAGGGCCAACGCTCTAACCACTGAGATCACTGGCCAGGGTTGGATTTCATTTACTTTTCATGTGTCATGGAATACTATTCTAGATTTTTCAAGTATTAAAAAAAAAAAGTCTGAGCTTATTCTTAGCTTGTAGCAAATACAATTTGGCACTTGGGTCTAGAGACCCATAGAGCAAACTAGAATCTATTTTCAACAAAATGGGGGTGGGGGCACATTATAGTACCCATGTAAGTCAATGCAGGAAGGCCTACAACTGTTTTTTATTCTGAGATGACCTGCTTCCTACTGTGTGTGTGTTAAAGGTATTTTGTGAAATGATGGTGATAGTAAGTAGCAACTAGTGAAGGTAGTTTTTTAATGCCCTTCCTTGGCAAAATAAAAAGCTGGCAATCTTACATCTGTCCCCCACTTTTTTTTTTCTTCCTGGAACCTTAACAGCTCTAAAGTCCAATATAGGATTTCACTGCCCCAGACAAAGAAAACATGCTTTTCTCCCCAATGCCAAAAGGCTGGCATTTGGGGATTGGAATTCTGGCCTTAATTCACAGCATGAGGTGGATAATCCACCCGAAAACTGAAACCTGGTAAGAGAAGATCTTCTAGTAAGGAAAGAGAAATCTTGAGTAAGGCAAGAGAGATCTGTAGTAATCCTTGACCTAAGACATACAAAAACACTCGACAGCCCAGAGGAGAGGCCAAGGGGGAGAAAGGGGAGCTGCTGGCTGCGAGGGACCCACAAATCAAGCTCCTAAACCATTCCCTGCCTAGTATTTATTTATTTCTTTTTTAAAAAAATATTTTAAATATATTTTATTGATTTTTTACAGAGACGAAGGAGAGAGGGATAGAGAGTTAGAAACATCGATGAGAGAGAGACATCGATCAGCTGCCTCCTGCACACCCACCACCGGGGATGTGCAACCAAGGTACGTGCCCTTAACCGGAATCGAACCCGGGACCTCTCAGTCCGCAGGCCGACGCTCTATCCACAGAACCAAACCAGCTTCAGCCTGCCTATTTATTTCTAATGGGATAATGATCGTTGCCTTTTGCCCTCTGGCTGAAGGTGCAGATGGGGTGGAAGACAACACTTTCACCATTCCTCGAGGGCTTTTAGGAAGGTGTGCACTTCCTTTGACCTACATTCTTTGAAGGGAAGGCCTATGGTATGTTACCTGTGGGGTCCTGGCTTCCCCACCCCCAGGGAAAAAGCCTTTAAAGCTCCTCTGGCTCAAAGACTACCGGAAGCTGTGTTTTCCTGCTCACAGTGAGGCAGAACTAGGGAGTGAAAAGCGGAGGGGTGCCCCCACCTTCCTGGCTCAGTGGTTGAACACCCACCTATGAACGGGGAGGTCCCAGTTCCATTCCGGTTGGAGCCCAGGCCCCGGTTGGAGCCCAGGCCCCGGTTGCAGGCTTGGTCTCCAGTAGGGGGCATGCAGGAGGCAGCCCGTCAATGTTTCTCTCTCATCACTGATGCCTCTATCTCTCTGTCCTTCCCTCTCCAAAATCAATTAAAAAAAACCATTTTTTTAAAAAAAGGAGGCTTGTTTTGGCTTTTTCCCAGGGAGAGAGGATTCATCGGCGCGGCTTCCTGAGTCTCTTGGAAAGGTAAACACGGGTTGCCCGGCTGGCATGAGCCCAGCCCCACATGGCACCAAAATGAGACCATGGGTGGAGAGGCCACTTTTCCCCTCTCTGGAGGATGGGGGATGGGGAACCAGCATGAAGCCACAGAGGTTTCCGGCCCCGAAGCTCAGCCCCAGCAGCTCCAGAATTCCTTTTCCCAGGCACCCTGCCCTGCATCCCAGGATCCACAAGCAAGAAGCTCCGTCCCCTTCTCCCTTCTGCTAGGCCTCCCCGAGGGCAGCACACACCCTTCCTGCTGATTTTTTTTTTAAATCACAACTCAAATGTGGATATTTTTCTTCCTTTGCCAGCCCCGCCAAAACTTGCAGCGAGCTCCACCCACTCCACGTGGACCTCCCTTCCCTGTCCCGGCAGCCCCTGCGAGAACCCCCACCCCCAGCACGTGACCAATTGTTATGTTTCCTTCCTGGGGCTCCCTTTCGGCTGGCACCAACTAAGGATTGAACAAAAGTGCCCCCTTCAGGGTTCATGCGGAGCAGCAGCCCGGGGAGGGAGGGGAGGAAATGTGACTGAGGGCTGGAGTACAATAGAGGAAATGGGTGTTACTGCTTAACCTGATTTCATAGCCACGTGGCTCCCTAGTTAATAACATTAAGGCTCACACAAAAGATAAGGCAAATTCAAGAGAAGGCAGATCATCAAAGGTCTCCCTCACCTTCTTCTTGTCCCTGGCTGGGTAGCTCAGTTGGGTAGAGCATCCAATGTCCCAAGACTGAGGAGTTGATCCCCAGTCAGGCACATGAGCCCGTCAATGAATACACAAATAAATGGAACAGCAAGTCAATCTTTCTCAAGTCAATTTAAACAAGAAAACTACCTGGGGTCAAGTTGGGTAAAACGTTAATCCCCAGTGGCAAACGTGGTTACCTCTACTCCACCTCCATTTCCCCAGGGTTCCTCAGGATGTTGGCAGAGGGATGTCTGAGAAACCAGAGTTCTTTAATTAGGGGCTGGATAGCGGGAACACAGCCTCTCCTGGGGTGAGTGTTCTGCTTGTTGCCTCCTTCACTACCTTCCCCCCCCCCCCCCAACGCAAAGTAGTTCTCTCTCTATGGGCTCATACTCCCGAAGCTGACAAATTATCTCCAGAAGGGAGCCTCCTCTTAGCGTTGAGAACGGTTGCTCTGGGTGGGAAGAACCCCAGGCGGTCATGTTGGAGGGAAGGGGAGTGGTCAGGGCAGCAAACATTAGTCCAGTGGGAAGGCTTGGTGCACAGAACAAGGGGACTAACCAGGAAAAGCCAGAAAATAGGTCACGTGAAGCCAAACAGAGAGAACCAGTTTCCTTGGGGAAAAAATTCTGACCTAGGCTTTGCTGTTTTCCTCCCCACTCCCTTTCCCCACATGAGATGTGGGGTTGAGAGTCTGGGTAGGGAATTGGGGTGACGGAAGGGATGTGGCTGGAGGCTGACTGGGAGGAAGGGTTGTATGTACATCTGACGGTGCTCAGAGAAGGAAGGGATTTAAAATCAGAACGGTCCCTGGGCTAGTTGTCCCTCCAAAGTCCTAGAAGCCATGAATAGCAAACAGCCCAAGAAATACAAAACTTGGGGTGCAAGGAGGGGGACCTCACTGTTGCCAATAAACAAGCTACCTCTGGGGCATTTGTGGAAGAAAATGGAAGGAGTCCTAGGGCAAATAGGGAAATAGTGTCCTATTTTCCCGTGAAATAGCCCAAAAACAATCCAGCTAGAACGTCAAGGACTAGGCAAGACGCTAGCTTCCCTACAACTCAGCCTCGTCAGCGCTCCCATTATCAGGTGCTATTTCCAGAGCGCTGGGCCCAGGGGAGGAAAGGGAGGGGGCCTGGCGGAGAGAGAGGGAGACCCTGTGAGCGCCTCCCTCAGCCCAGCTGCAGTTCCACATATTCACCACTCGGGGGCTCCCGCGCTCAACCACAGCCCCAGGGTGAGGGAGGGAGGGAGGGAGCGCGCGAGAGTCCAGAGGACAGAGTGAGACCTCAGCAATGACCCTGAGCGGAGAGGTGACCTAGGGGTCATCTGCTCTGAAACTGCAGACCCTTCTTGGGGCCGCTGAGAAGCAATCGGCCTCCACTTTCTCTCTAATAGGAACTCGTGGCAGAGAACCAGCTTCCCACCTCTTAACCCTCACCCTCTTCTCTGTGGTCATTTCCTCCCCTGCGCGTTTCCTTCCCCTCCCCCATCCTCGCGGTGGGAACACCAGCACCATCCCCCAGCCTGTCAGAGTCCTGAGGAATGCTCTCACCCTGGCTGGGTGCCAAGCTGCGGACTTCCTGGGCTTTGGGGTGGAGCTTGGCTAAGGGAAAGCCCTTTGGACAGTGAGAGCCACCCTTTGCACAGCTTGCTCACCAGCTCGGGCTCTCTCTCTCTCTCTCTCTCTCTCTCTCTCTCTCTCTCTCTCTCTCTCTCTCGGCTCATCTGTTATTCTCTGTCACCACCACCTAATTTCCTGCCCTCACAATAGGATTTCCTTGCCAGGGCAAAACATCCACAATCTGGAGGCAGTGGGCATCCTAAACACGGTGCTTCGTGGAGAGAGAAAAAGCACCTATTTCTGAACCTGCCTTCCCTGTGCCAGAAGGCCTGTAGCGTGAAGGAAAGGTGCCGCTGCCAGGGTCCCGAAGTTAGGGGTTTAAGAATGGTCATTAGTAATGGGGTTCCTTATGGGTCTTTTTCAGAATCTGTGGATCTCAGGAAGTACGTGTGTCTCTATATAGTAACTCCTGGAAGGGGTTTCTGCATATCTGACCACCTCCCCTCAGCCTCCATGTCCGTGAAATAAATCAGCTGAACTCGGATTCACTGGTTCCTAGCAAGCCCAGCAGCTGCAGCGGACTGGGGTGCATTCAGCAGGCCTGGGGAGCAGCAGAAACCACTCCCAAATCGAATGGAGAGAGACCAGGCCTGTCAAAGACCTCTGCACTCAGTTCGGTGGTGCCCCTTGCGTTGCCACTTTTCAAACTGAGGGTCCTTATGACTTAGTAATACATGTTTTCAATCCTATAAACCCTCTCTCTCTCTCCCACTCTGCCCCAGACATGGCCTTTCCCCTGAAAATCAGCAGTCCTTGAGGCACCAAACAGTAATCCAGATCTGACCAGTCATCACATAGTCTGGACCTCTGGCAGGCTGAAGATAACATCTGGACCTAAGTTATGTTTCAGTTCCTGATCCCTAAGGTGGGGCTAGTCCCTGGCTACTTTCCCATGAAACTGGACAAAAGGAACCTGGAAAAGGCTCCTGAACTGCCCTTAAGACCTGAAGAAAGGGTTTATTACCTCTACCTTACCTCCAACCAATCAGTGTCCAGCACAACAACTAACCCGTGAGTCTTGTGACTTTGCCCTATGTAATCTGTAACCTACATGCCATTTTTTTTTTTTTAGCATTATCTCCCCATTCTTCCGGGGTGGTGCCGTTCATCAATAAAACAGCTAATATTTCTCCAATATTTCTTGTTGATGTTGAGTGCTTGGCTCTGCCGGCGCCAGGTGGACGAACTCTTTCTGGTCCGTAACACTTTTGCAGCCTGCCTTCCTGACGTCATCATCCGCGGGCCTGTGCCAGATTCCCCAGGCCTGTCTTGAGACCTCAGCCCCGTCCCCTGGGCCTGGGGAGCGCTGATGTGGGTCACTGCAGCTGGGCCTGCAGGGGTGTCTGCTCCTGGAGCCCAGAGCCTCTCAGGCAGAGAGAAAACCTTGCAGAGAAGCGTCAGAAAGGGCATTATGAGAGTCACAGGCAAGTCTAGTCCTCAAAAAAATGAGCAGGGAGAGGCCAGGAGTCAAAGGGTCACATCTGAGACAGACAGCAGGGAGAGCTGTGCTCCTGGGGGGCTCCATGTGACGGGGGAGGGAAGGCCTGAGGAGAGCTTCCTCCGCCCCCCTAAACCCACCAGCCCCCCGCCACCCACGCCCACTCTTGTTCTGTTTGCTTGTGTCAGGGAACCCTTCGGATCCCCAATCCTGCACTCTCCGGTCACTCGCTGTCCAGGCCCAGGTCTCCTCGGGAGCTTTTGTGATTTGCCTCGGAGACCCTCCGCTGCTGCGGGTCACAGGTTCTGGGCCTCAGGAAGCTGGAAAAGGCCAGGCTCGTCCCCACCCTCCCCCATTGAAAGACTTTTTCCTGCTTGTTATCTGTTAAACTCATTTTGTGGGGTACTTCCAACCCTCTGGGACCTCGTTCCTATTCTTGGCTCTCCCTAGCCCTGCCTCGGAGATCCCAGGGAGAGAGAGAGAGAGAGAGAGAGAGAGGGAGAGAGAGAGTTGCTCATATCCTTTTAGTTGTGCATGGGAAGCAAGGACCTATGGCTGCAACTAGCTTGGGGTCATGCCAGCAAAAATAGACAAGGGACCAATTTCTACCTCCAATCTCAAAATCATTTAAACCCGATCCATTGCTCTAACAGGAGCCTCAGGGCAGGAAGAAAAGCAGGTAAGATGGAGAAAAGATAAACAATTACAACCCTAGCCTTCTCTTCCCCTTATCCCTCCCCCCCCACACACACACCGCCCCCAATACCTTCCCTTTCCCTTTCAGAGCTCAGCTATTCCTCTTCCTACTCATTTCCAGAATCCTCGCACATGGTAGGTAGGCACTCGATCAATGCTTTCTTCATTGATTCTAACTGTATCTGGTTATTCCCTCTGGCCAACCTTTTTAATTATTTTTTTAAATTTATTTTAGAGAGAGGAAGGGAGATAGGGAAATCTGGGAGGGAAACATTGATTGGTTGCCTCCAGTACCAGGGATCAAACCCCAACCCGAAACCCGGGTATGTGCCCTCACTGGGAATCAAACCCACTACCCGCCTCCTTCTTAAAACTCTGATTGCTGGACCTGGCAGTGTGGCTCAGTGGCTGAGCGTAGACTCATGTGCCCTAACCAGGAATGGAACTATGACCCAGAAGGTCATGGTTCCATTCCTGGTTAGGGCACATGGTTAGTGCACATGCCTGGGCTTGGTCCCCAGTGGGGAACACGCAGGAGCCATCTGATCAATGATTCTCTCTCATCATTAATGTTTCTATCTCTCCCTCTCTCCCTTCCTCCTGAAATCAATAAAAAATGTATGTGTGTGTGTGTGTATATATATGTGTATATATATATATATATATATATATATATATATATATTTTTAATACTCAGATTGCTGGGCTCTACTGCTGTCTGATTCAAGGGGGTCTGGCAATTTACATTCCTAATAGGTTCTCAGTTGCTGCTGACCCTGCTCCTAGTCCTGGGCCACCATCTTAGGGAGCTGTTCCTCACCCCAACACTCACATGGAGACCTTGCCGGTTCCGCTTCTGTACGGGTTTAGAAGGAAGGAACAGGTACGACTTAGCAACACCTGCCCCCAGCTCGGCCCCCCACCCCAACCGCTCAGGGCTCTAAGGAAGGGCCAGCGCGAGAAGCCCCTCTCCCGTTAACCGCCCGTTCCATCTCTTTTCTAATAGCCCGTTGACTCCATCCTTATTGAAAGTCACTTCCCACAAACATGTTTTGCCGCGGCAGCAGCGAGGGAGCACCAGGAATTTCCTGTGGGGAGGGAGGGGAGGGGAGGGGGGCGGGCGGAGGGGAGGGGAGGGGAGGAGGGCGGAGGGGAGGGGAGGGCGGAGGGGAGGAGGGCGGGGGGAGGGGAGGAGGGCGGGCGGAGGGGAGGGGAGGGGAGGAGGGCGGAGGGGAGGGGAGGGCGGAGGGGAGGAGGGCGGGGGGAGGGGAGGAGGGCGGGGGGAGGGGAGGAGGGCGGGCGGGCGGAGCGGCCCTCCCCGCGCGGCCGGCCACGTGCCCCACCCCCTCGCTCGCTCGCTCGCACATGTCCCGGCGGCCGGGCAGCCGGCTGTTTGTGAGCGGGTTGTTGTGGTGGAAACGGCCCGGCTGCACATGCCCGGCCCATGTGACCGGGCGGCCCGCGTGAGCCTCCCGCGGCGCAAACACACGGCCTGGCCTCGCTGGCCGGGCAGCGGGGAGATGGCGAAGGAGTGAAGGGCACCGGTGCCCTCCTGCGCCTCTCCGGCCCCTCTGTCCCGCTGCCGTCTCCTTTGGTCCCTCTGGAGCCACCGGGGAGCAAACACGCGGGAAAGAGACACGGTTCTTCCAGGCAGAGTCTCTCCCCGGCAGCCCCTTGGCCCTGGCACAGCCCAGGGCCCCGGGTCCCAGATGAACAAAGGCCGCCCCACGCCAAGAGCACAGCCTGGTCCGGGCCGGCCCTCCACTGACGCTCATGGCAGCCCAGAGTGGAGACCCCGCTTCCCTGCAGCCCGAGCTCCCCAAATGAGGCTGCCTGCCCCCCCCCCCCCCACTTTGTAGGAAGGAGGACACCCCACAGAGAGGCAGCAGGCGCCCGTTCCAGATTAGAACAGGGAGAGTTGGGGGACTGTGGGGTCAGGGAATGAAGGAAGGACACGCGGGCTCTTTCTGCAGGGTGGGTCTCTGGGGACAGGAAGGAGAAAGTCCTTCTGCCAGCTGGGGGCGGGGAGGAGCTGGGAGCAGGGTGGGGGGTGGGGGATGGGGGTGGAGATCTGGAAGAACTTCACACTGAGCCGGGTCCAGCTGGAGGACAAACACGGGTGCAAACGGCAAGTTCAGCCTCCAGCCCTCAGGCAAGTGTCCCCTCCCCCCCGGCTGGCCCTCCCAGCCCCCGGGAATCCTCTCAGCACATTAACCCCGGCTCCCCTTCCTGCCCCGGGCCTCAGCCCCTGCCCAGGCCCCCGCTCGGAGCAGCAGAGCCCCTGCCGGAGGTGACAGGCCGCTGGATCAGGCGGACAGTAGGTTAGCAGGAACAAGCACACGAAATGAGCACGACCCACATTTCCTCGTGGCACCAAAACTTCGCAGATCCTGCATTGCAGAGCTAGCGCTTTTTTTTTTTTTCTCCCTCTCTCTCTCTCTCTTTTTTTAAATCTCCGCTGGGCCCCTACACATGTCTGAATTTTTGCAACCAACACAGATTTTTTTTTCCAGGGTGCAAATGCGCATTCTAATGAGACAAAGCTCCTTCCTGTGGCATTGAAAATCTCTTTGGCAAATTGCTTCCCCCCTTCCTCCCCCCCCCCAATTTAGAAGAAGGGGAGGGATCCTAAATCGGTCTCTCTCTCTCTCTCCTTCCCCCGCCCCCCTCCCCCATGATACTGCAGTCTTTCCAGCCCAGCTAACAGCTGCAGACCAGGGGGGGGGGGGAGGAGAGGAGGAAAATGAGCCTCGTTCCCTCTTCCCATGCAGGCTGAGCTGGCGGGGCCGGGGTTGCTGTATTTCCGGGGCAGCCCATTGCACCCCCCCTCCCTCCCCATCCCAGCCAGTGTTTATGTAAGCCTCCCAGAAGCTACACACGCCTGCCAGGCCAGGCTCCTCCAAGGTCCATCCTGCTCACGAGGACTGTCATGAGCCTCCTGCCTCCCCCGGCAGCTGATGGGGAGCCGAGAGGCCAGGGGACTGGGGAGAGCTGCCGGATGAGGAGCGGGTTTGAGACAGATCTCAGCTCGGGGTAAGGAATGGGACAGGAGGCAGGCACACAAGCACCTTCCGCCCCTCACACGCCCCTACACACTCCCCACACACGTTCCCCTGCGTCTCAGTCCCACAGAGGCTCAAGGACAGCCGATGGCAGGTGCAGGGACCTGCAAGATGACACCCACAATAGCAGCAGAGCAAAGGCTGGACAGGGTGGCCCCGGCATGACATGCAATGGGTGCCCTTGTCCCCCCCATCCAGGAGGACGAACCCCCCCCATGCCGGAAAGAGGGCGATCTGGGGTTTGGTTGGCCTGCCACTGCCAAGGACAGGCCATGCCACCTCCTGGGTCCTGGGCTCTGAGAGGGGGACCCTCCTTCAGCCCCCTCCCCCCCAAAATGGTTTTCTGAAGAAGCATCGGCCAGGATGGGAGGCGGCTTCCGAAGGGCTTTTTAGAGGTACGCGTCTCTCGGGCAGGTGAATGGGGAAGTGGGATGCTGTTTCCGCGGGGCTTGTTACACAACTTGTGTGTCCTGGGCGGCTTTCAACACTCCCGGCATCAACCCATTCTTCATATGTACCTTGCAAGAAGGCACCATGGCTGTTTTTTTAAAAAAAAATGTATTTTATTGATTTTTTTTTTACAGAGAGGAAGAGAGAGGGTTAGAAACATTGATGAGAGAGAAATATCGATCAGCTGCCTCTAGCACACTTCCTACTGGGGATGTACCTGCACCCAAGGTACATGCCCTTGACCGGAATCGAGCCTGGGACCTTTCAGTCCGCAGGCCAACGCTCCATCCACTGAGCGACACCGGCTAGGGCGGCACCAGGGCTCTCTAAAGGGCCTGGACCTACCTGCCCCTCTCCCCTCCTCACCAGATCCCAAAGTCGGGGAGAGGGAGAGTTCGGATGGATGCCTGCCTCAGTGACCCCAGTAGCCGTCTAGTGGAAGTTTGTTTGTTGCATCCTAGGCTGGCCACCTTCTTCCTTTACCACCAGCCCAGGAGAAGGTGGGAGGGGGAGAGGGCGGAGTTTGGGGACAGGGAAATGTGGTTGGAATGAGAATAGAGCTTCTGGGAAAGCTGAGGCACCGTGGGGGCAGGAGACACACCTCACTTCCCAGCGCCAGCATTGCTACACCGGGGTGAGCCTCTGCTCAGACATTCCTCCGGAAGTACTCATTCTCTTCCGTCTTGCTGGCGTAAGGAGTTTCATCCTCGCACCTGGGGTGGAATTCCCAACATTTGCCATTTTCTTTGTGCTGCTGATAGGGGTAGTTCCAAAAGACAGCTGGGAGAGTGTTAGCCCCCCCCCCCCATATGCTCCATCAACTCTGCCATCCTTTGATGCCACTTCCTTTTTTTTAAGAATTGATTTTAGGGAGGGAGAGGGAGAGAGAGAGAAAAAACAACACCTGAACATCAATTTGTTGTTTTACTTATGGTAGTTGCTTCTTGTATGTGCCCTGACTGGAGATCGAACCTGCAACCTTGGTGTATCAGGACTATGCTCTAGCCCAATGGTCGGCAAACTCATGAGTCAACAGAGCCAAATATCAACAGTACGACGATTGAAATTTCTTTTGAGAGCCGAAAACTGATTTCTGTGCATGAGCCTCGAAGTTTCAATTGCACTGTATGTGTGCACTCACCCGTGGTATTTTGTGGAAGAGCCACACTCAGGGGGCCCAAGAGCCGCATGTGGCTCTGGAGCTGCAGTTTGTTCTAACCAATTGAGCCGCCCCGCCGCATGATGTGACACATTCTTTTTTTTTTTTTTTTTTAATATATTTTATTGATATTTTACAGAGAGGAAGGGAGAGAGATAGAGAGCTAGAATCGTCGATGAGAGAGAAACATCGACCAGCTGCCTCCTGCACATCCCCCACCGGGGATGTGCCTGCAACCAATGTACATGCCCTTGACTGGAATCGAACTCGGGGCCTTTCAGTCCGCAGACCCACGCTCTACCACTGAGCCAAACCGGTTTTGGTGTGACACATTCTTAATCTTAAGTAAAATGCTATGCAGATACACTTCCAGACAAATTGCCCAGTCTCTGGAGAATTCTGGGCAAGTTAATTAATATCCTTAAGTCTCCGATTCCCCATCTCTAAAATAAGAATGAGACCTATAGCATGGGGTCTTTTTGGATATTAACTAAGGTAATAGCACATTACCTGACATACAGTTGGTTCTTTTTTTAAAATTTAAATATATTTTATTGAATTTTTACAGAGAGGAGGGGAGAGAGATAGAGAGCTAGAAATATCGATGAGAGAGAAACATTGATCAGCCGCCTCCTGCACACTCCCCACCAGGGATGTGCCCGCAACCAAGGCACATGCTCCTGACTGAAATCAAACCTGGAACCCTTCAGTCCGCAGGCTGACGCTCCATCCACTGAGCCAAACCAGTTTCAGCTACAGTTGGTTCTTTTTATTTTTAAAAAATATATTTTATTGATATTTTACAGAGAGGAAGGGAAAGAGATAGAGAGCTAGAAACGTTGATGAGAGAGAAACATTGACCAGCTGCCTCCTGCACACCCCCTACCGGGGATGTGCCCGTAACCAATGTACATGCCCCTGACCGGAATCGAACCTGGGACCCTTCAGTCCGCAGGCTGACGTTCCATCCACTGAGCCAAACCAGTTTTGGCTACAGTTGGTTCTTAATATGTATTTATTATTTCCTTTCCTTGAAAAAAGTAGTAAGCTAGAGACAGAATTTGAGGCAAAGCACATTCATGGGACCCAGCCCTGACTCTTGCCTCACCCTCCCTGCCTCCCATCTCTCCCAAGTAACAAATTAGCTCAGGCTTTGACCTTCCCAAGACATCAAGGCTCTGGGAAGGTTAGGGCAAGCTAGCTGGCCTTTTAAAAATATATTTTATTGATTTTTTACAGAGAGGAAGAGAGAGGGATAGAGAGTTAGAAACATCAATGAGAGAGAATCATCGATCAGCTGCCTCCTGCACACCCCCCACTGGGGATGTGCCCGCAACCAAGGTACATGCCCTTGACCAGAATCGAACCCGGGACCCTTCAGTCCGCAGACCAACGCTCTATCCATTGAGCCACACCGGTTTCGGCCTAGCTGGCCTTTTAGAGAACCAGAAAAGGCTCTGGGAAGGCTGGGTCCCAGATTCTGGGACATCCCAGGTTGTCCCAGGTTTGCTCACCGGGGCAGGCAGGTTTTCCCCCGGGCAATGGTTTGCTTGGTGAGAAAGGAGGGGGAAGGGAAGGCACCTACTGAAGCTTGACCTGGTTTGCAGCAAGGACCCACCCTCCGCCAGCCCGTCAATGCTGGCCCGAGATTTAGGCCACCCGGGGTTGCACAGGGCGTCGCCCTGTTACCTGGAACAACCCACTGACAAGGAGAATAGTTCTTGGATTCAACACACACATCCACACACACTCACACCATTCACACACACACACACACACACACACACACACACTCTCTCTCTCTCTCTCTCTCTCTCTGGCCAGAACTGAAAAGCTCTTAGTCCACTGCCTTCTCTATCTTTGCATCCTCCCAGTCCCAAGAAATACAGGATAATTAAAAAGACATATTTGGAAAACCACAGGCACAGGGCACAACCCTGTCCCTAAATGGCGAGGCCAGGCCCCAGAATCCTGGACCCTGAGGAATCTGAGTGGAAGTGTGTGCAACCTGGAGGCAGGGCTGGCCTCGCGGTGCCAAGTCTTGGACGTGTATCCATTTCCCACGGTTCCAATCCGAGTCATGGTTATTAAGGGTCCAGTTTCCTCCTTGGGCTGGATTTGGTTATGGGAGGAATGGTGTGTGTGTGTGTGTGTGTGTGTGTGTGTGTGTGTGTGTGGAAGTGAACAGGAATGTCCAGCTAGCAGGAGCGGGGGGAGGCTGTGTTGAGATGCACCTGTTATTCAAGGTCAAGATTGAGGTCAAAGAGAGGCCAAAGCTAGACAGCCCTGGGTACCCCAAAGCCAGAGAGCCCAGCTTTTTCTCCATCCTCTTGGCGGGTCCCCTCGTTTCTGTCCTTATCCCAGCAGCCGTTGGCAGAAAGAGGAGCCAGGTGACTAGATTAGAAGCTTCTGGAGCCAAGGGCAAGTTCTGCCGCTCATTATTCTGTATCCCCTCCAACGGTAGAAGGACGATCCCAACGGCACTTCTTGTCAGGGAGAAAAGGAGAGCCCTGTAAGAAGTGCAGAGGAAGTGCTGAAACCGGTGTGGCTCAGTGGTAGAGCGTCAGTCTGCGGACTGAAGGTCCCAGGTTCGATTCCGGTCAAGGGCATGTACATTGGTTGCAGGCACATCCCCAGTAGGGAGTGTGCAAGAGGCAGCTGGTCGATGATTCTCTCTCATCGATGTTTCTAACTCTCTATCCCTCTCTCATTTATTAAAAAATAAATAATAAACTGTATTAAAAAATAAAATAAATAAAATAAAAGAAGAAGTGCAGAGGAAGGAAGCAGCAGAGGTAAGCCCCACCTTATGCCTCCTCCCTCCCAGCCTCCACCTTCATACCTCCTCACACAGATTGCAAAACAGCCCAGCTTCTGGCCAAGTGTCAGGCTGACAGAATTTCAGCTCGAGTTGCCTCTGCTTCCCCTTCCCTCTCCCTTGTTGCAAAGTCAGGGAGGGAGCCTTGGCCCCCGGACCGCCCCCCCCCTTCTGACAGGGATAAACACCAGCAAGTAGAACAGAGGGGGGGGGGGGGGGGGCGCAGATGGCCAGAGCAGCGAACAGAGCTGTGGGCCTCGGGGAGGATCCAGGGCGAGTGCTCTCGGTGGGACTGGGCCGGTAGAGCTGGAGGTCATGCCAAGGGCCCTGACTCTGCGCACAGCCCTGGCCGGGCCTTGGGCCGTGGCCCTGGCTCTGAAGGAAGTCGGAAAGGAGGCACCAGGAGCATGCCGGGCCAGGCATGGCAGCTCACCTTCCAGCTTTCCCTCCGGAGCCCGAGGGGAGGAGGGAGAGGAGGTGGAGGCTGAGCTCTGAACCAAGTTTTCCTGAAAAGCCTCTTTCCTTGTTTGTCCTTGCCCCTCCCCGGCCCTCCCACGCGCTGCGGCAGCTTCCCAGCTCTGGGCCAAAGGGCCAGGGCAGGACAAAGGGGCCGGGGCAGGACAAGGAAGGGGCCAGGGCAGGACAAGGAAGCGATCACTGCCTTCTCTCTCTCACTTTCCTTAGGGGCTTGGGAACAAAACTAAAGCCCAAGCCATTTTAGGGGGGCCGTTTTAGGGGGCCCGTCTTTTACCGGGAGTCAAAGCCTACTGGGATCAGCGGGAAGACCAGCTGCCCCAGCCACCGCCCCTTCAGTCAGCCTCACAGTCCTTACTCACTTCCTCACTCCCCGGCTATTCTCTTCCTGGTGCCCACACTCCTTTTCTCTACCTCTTTGGCGGCTGTCATGTTCCCCAGCATCCATCCATGCCACCCCAGGAGCTGCTTGTGAACAAGTGGAGGAGGGGGGGGAATCTCCCTAGAGCCACTGGGTCTGCGGAGGAATTAGCAGGAAGCAGCAGTGGGCAGGTTCCCTTGGCTGCTGGAAGAGGCTCTTCTCTCTCCCCATAACCCGAACCCTCAGCCAGGATAGACCTCTACTTGAGACCTGTTTTTACCAACGGGGCGATTGTTGCTTCGAGGGAAGATGCTGGTTGTTCCTAACCCGGGTTCAGTGTTTCGCTTGCACACCTGCCCACCTCCCAGTGTGTAGGGGGGCAGGTGAAATTAGCAGTGGATGTCTGCCCACGGGCCAGTCCCTTCACAGCCTCCCTTTCCTCATCGGTAGAGGAGGGAGGGGAAGGTGCTCTTAACCTTGGGTGTTCCCTCCTGAGTTCCCTTCTGTGGAATCCACAAATTACCCTCAAACACTGGGGGTGGTGGAGTGGGCGTGTCGCTGTGCTCCCAGGCCCCTGCCTCACCTCTGGCCTCGATACTTTAGGACCTCAAAGCACTTTCACCATAAAGTTCCCCTTCCTTGTCCTTTTTATTGCACAAATAAAGGGAAATGACTCACCCCAAAGTCACCTCAAATGGGTGGGTGGGAAGGTATCATACCAGCAAACAGGGAGTCCCAAGGGGCATCTTCACCCCCCACTGCAACCCCTTTCCCTAGGGGTGCTCTCCCTAAGGGGAGTGGAAGGGGGAAGGGGTCACATTTCCTTTTAGTTTGAGGACTTGGCCCTGCAGCAGGAGTTCAGCTCAAGCTGCTAACTCAGGGATATCGCCCTCCCCTACTTGTCTCCTCTCCTCGTGTCACCAGTCACCTCAAGGCGAGGTCAGCTCTGCAATCACGTGAAGCGCTCACGTTTGCAAGGTTTGCAGAAAAGGCCTATTAGTTTTGATCTCCCAGGGAGCAGCGAAGCTTGCCAGTCCCTCCCCAGGAATTCACATGCCTCTGCCATACAGGCTTTCCAAACACGCCACCCTGACTCCTCAGCGCACCCCACCCACCCGGCTCTCAGCTCCTCCTCCCCGTCCCAGCGAGAGCTTTTGCTAGGCTGAAAGGGATAAACAGACGCAGCCCGCCCACTTTGCCGGCGGACTACAAATCCCGGCAGCCTCGGCGCGACGCACGCGCACGGAGCCCAACGTGCCTGCTGCTGGAAAAGTGTGTCACTGGGGCACGAGGCGCTCCCCGGGATCACATGGTACCTGCTCCAGTGCCGCGTGCGGCCCGGGAATCCTGGGTTGCTGGCGCCTGCGCAGAGCCTCCTGTCCCAGGGAAAAAGGCTGGGGCAAAAGGCGGCTGAGATTGGCAGAGTGAAATATTGCTGCCGAGGGAACCCAGCAGGGCACACGTCTCGCGTCTCTGCGCCTGGGTGCCCTGCTTCTCCCCATCACCTACTTCCTTCCTGACTGCAACCTCTCCCCCTGCGGGACTTTTGCACCGGGAGTTCCCGACTCGCTATCCAGCGGCGCTGCGGAGCCGTGCCCCGGTGCACTGCGGAGACCCGACCTTCCTTGCCGCCTGCCTTCCAGCCAGGACCGCAGGCTAAATTCTCTCCGGCCCCCTTCCCCCCACACTCTCTCGTCTGCTCTTCCCATGCAAAGCAGACCTCCGCTGCCTCAGCGTCCTCCCCTTCTGCAGGGCTGCGGTCCGGCCGCCCCTAGACCTTGCTGCAGGGTGCCTCCGCTCCCGGCGCTCAGTCAGTGCCCAGGGGAGACAGCGGCAAGTGCGACCTCCAGTTTGTGTCAAGGTCCAGTTTGAATGACCGCTCTCAGCCGGTGAAGACATGACGACCCTGGACTCCAACAACAACACAGGTACTGGGATGGCTACCATCATCTTTTCTCTGTCACTTCTCCTCACTTGTGTGTCTTAGAACAAGAGGAACTTGGTAAGGGACTGGGGACTCCCTTTTCCCCCGGGGGTTTACAAGTGTAATGGGAGCATAGACTAGGATTTCAAGAGGGTTTCTTTTTTCCTTTCTTTCTTCTTCTTTCTTTCTTTTTTTTTTTTTTTTTGCCGGGGAATGTGTCCCGAGACCCCCCGACCCCCACCCCTCAGAGTCCCAAAGTTCTCATTAGCCTGAAGGATCCCGGGCCGAAGGAAGTGGAGAAGGGGTTACGTGTGGTGAGATGAACAGTTTAGAGGGACCGGGAGCTTTGGAGCGGTGCCCCCGAACGCCCCCCTCTACCCGCCCCCTATACTGGGGCATGCCCGGCCTTCTCGGAAAGAAGAAGGTCCCCTCCTCGGTCTCTTCCTCTTCCCCTAGTTTCCGCAGCAGGAAGAACCCTGAGAAGCGCCGGGGCGATCGGGGCGCCAGGGCAGGAGGGGCTGGGGACCGGGTCAGGTCTCGCTGGGGAATCCTCAGCGGCGGCAGGGAGCGGCCCTCGAGAGGCTGGGCGAGTGGCGCTGGGCCCCGGGAGGACACCCACGGTGCCCGGGTGGCTCGCAGGGCTCACATGGCTGCGGAGCCGGGCCCACGTGCTGCGTTTGTTTTCATTCAGCAGCAGCCGTGGCCGCCGCCTCATTGGTCGTTGCCTCCCGGCCCCGTTACATAATGAGCTCCGCCCCCCGGTCGCCCCGGCAACGCGTGTTCCCGCCCCCTCCCCCCGGCTCTGAAGTCCCCGCCCACCTCGCGTCCGCCGCCCAGCCCGGGGCCGGGACCCGGGGAGGGGCGGGGCCGGGGCGGCGCTCCCGCTGTTGATTGATGGGCAGCGGGGAGGGCGGGCCCTCGAGTTCCGGGGTTCCTCGTTGGGGAGCCACGTGCAGGAGGCACACGTGGAGCGGAGACGTGAGGCCGGCTGAGGGCCCGGCTCCCGCCCCGCCCGGCTGAGATCTGGGTGAAGCTGGGCTGACTCACCGCGCCCGCCCGCCTCCTTTTCCTGTCCGCCCGCCCGGGTTCCCCCTCCTCCCCATCACCAAAGCTGAATAAGATGGGGCTACCCCTGACCTTGCTTGGCCTCCTGTTTACACGCCTCAGAAGGACCTCACAGTCAGCCACCCTTTTTTTGCACCTACTCACCGCACTGCCTTTAGACCCAGCCTCTCGGCATTCCAAGTTCTTTCTGTGCCCCAAGCACCTCTTTCCTTAGTCCTGCAAACACTCTCTTATCCCCCACCCCTCCAGACAAGCAGCAGTTTGCTTCCTCAGGCCTTCCCCAGCTACAGCCACATTCCAGAATAATGACTGAAAGGACATTAAGTCTCTCTCATATTTTTGCTTGTTTTACAGAAAGGAAAACAGACCTAGAGAAGGGACTTGATTTTTCTCTAGACCACAAATCAATTTGGTGGTGGTAGATCTAGAACTAGACTCTTTTGAGCGTGCCCCTCACTTCCAGGTTAGAAGGAAGTCTTTTTTTTTAGTGAGCCTTATTCCTCTTCGAGCCACCCCCGGTGAACTAGGTCACGTTCATTTACCATCAACTAAATACCCCCTCCCCCTGCCCCCCCCCCCCCCCAATCAGCCTTGAAACTGTAGGAGCTGATCTGTTGTGCAACTATTTTACAGGGAGCTGCGCTCACCCTGGCCAACCTTGAGCTATTTTAGGGTTGCCGTGCCCAGCTTAGTGTGTGTCAGTGGGTGAGCGAGACATGTGCCTCTGGAGACACAGTAGCATAGCCTGTGTTGGCTGACACGTGTCCTGGGATCCTCCCTTCCCTCGCCCCGCCCACGGCCGGCCAAACTAGGTGCTTGGCCAAGGCGTGGCAGGCGGGTCACCTTTTTCTCCTGCTGATACCACGGGAACACGGCCACCTGGTTAGCGAGTAATCAGATGGCCAAAGTCCTGGCGCGGCCAGAGACACAAGGTCATTGTCACCAGGCTGAGGGACCTGGAGGGCTGGACAGTTTGTCCTTCACATCCACCTCCTGCAGTTTCCGGGATCCAGAGGGAGCGTCCACTCAGACGCGGGGGCTCTTGGGGGCCAGGGGAACCAGACTGGGCAGGCTTGGTGCCCTTGGAGGATACGTCTCCCACTTCGGGGGGAATGTGACTTTAAATGTCCACATTCCCCCACTCTGCTCGCTGTTGGCTAGCTGCTCCTCCGTGGCCTCATCCCTGGAATGGTCTTCTGTTCAAATCGGCAGCTGTTTATTTTGGAAGACGGGGCCTTGTGAATGGGTCTCAGCTGCTCACCCCCTCCTAGGCCTGCCCCCCACGAGTCATTAGCTGCAGTCAGTGTTTCCAGGGAAGGCTTCCAGGGCGGGCAGGGGCCCATGTGAGACGGCCACAGGGGTCATGCTTCTAGGGACGCACCTCACACCCAAGGCCGAAGCTGAGCGTACCCTGCAAAGGGTTGTGGTGGTTGATCGGCTGTGCCGTATCTTGTATGTGTTGGGGGTTGCCTATTGTGCCTCTTCTGGGGTGCCACGTGGTTCACTTCTGGTTTGGGGGCGGCAGGGGGGGTGATGAGCAGGGTGGTGCCCTGAGACCATGGACATACGGCAGCTAACATCCCCTCCCCCCGCTGTGTTCTGTTGCCAGGTGGCGTCATCACCTACATTGGTTCCAGTGGCTCTTCGCCGAGCCGCACCAGCCCCGAGTCCCTCTACAGCGACAGCTCGAATGGGAGCTTCCAGTCCCTGACCCAAGGCTGCCCCGCCTACTTCCCTCCGTCTCCCACGGGCTCCCTCACCCAGGACCCCGCCCGCTCCTTCGGGAGCATCCCGCCCAGCCTGAGCGACGATGGCTCCCCCTCTTCTTCATCTTCCTCCTCCTCCTCCTTCTATAACGGGAGCCCCCCGGGGGGACTACAAGTGGCCCTGGAGGACAGCAGCCGAGTGTCCCCCAGCAAGACCAGCAGCAGCATCACCAGTGAGTGCATTTCCAGGTGATGGGGGGCGGGGGGGGGGGAGGTGGCAGACCGTCGAGAGCGGGCGGCCACGTGAAAACTATTCGCAGAGCCTACCCTGGCCTTGGAGATTTCTCCTAGAGCGGCATTGGCTGCTGTCGAGCCCAGTCTGGTCATTTGAGTGCCCCCCTAGATACTGGAGCTCCTCCTCAGTTCCCCCCCCCCCGAATTTCGGGCCCAGAAAACCTCCATCTCTGACCACTCAGACGTCCCTCCCGCTCACCTGCCGCCCCCCTCTTCCCCCAGAGCTCAACGGCATGGTGCTGCTGTGCAAAGTGTGCGGCGACGTGGCCTCGGGCTTCCACTACGGCGTGCACGCCTGCGAGGGCTGTAAGGTGAGGCGGGGCCGGGGCCACCCCCTCCCCCAGGACGCGCAGGCCTGGCCCGGACGGAGACGCTCACTCGCTGCCCCCCCGCCGCCTTCTAGGGCTTTTTCCGGCGGAGCATCCAGCAGAACATCCAGTACAAGAGGTGTCTGAAAAACGAGAGCTGCTCCATCGTCCGCATCAACCGCAACCGCTGCCAGCAGTGCCGCTTCAAAAAGTGTCTCTCCGTGGGCATGTCCAGAGATGGTGAGGCAGCACCGTTGCCCCTCGAGCGTTCCCCTCCCGGTTCCGAATTAGCCCCTCCCTGTAAAAAGCCCCGGACTGGGGCACGTTACCCCGGGAGGAGTCCCATTTGCACGGGGGACGCCCACACGTCATCCTCCGGGGTGTAAACAGTTCATTAGTCCCTCCTAGCGAAACCCCTCCGTGGAAACCCCCCTCCATGGGCGTGGTCTCGCTGGTTTTGGTTTTGATGTGGAACCCCCAGCCCTCAGGGTCTCGCCCCTTCAGGAGGAAGGAAGGAAGGGAAGCACGTGAGTGTGCATGAACGCTTCCTGACCCGCTCTCTTCCTGCCGCAGCTGTGCGCTTCGGGCGCATACCCAAGCGGGAGAAGCAGCGGATGCTCGCCGAGATGCAGAGCGCCATGAACCTGGCCAACAACCAGCTGAGCAGCCAGTGCCCAATGGAGACCTCGCCCGCCCAGCTCCCCGCCCCGGGCCCCGTGGGCCCCTCGCCACCCCCCGCGCCAGCCCCCTCACCGCTGGTGGGCTTCTCCCAGTTCCCACAGCAGCTGACCCCGCCCCGCTCTCCAAGCCCGGAGCCCCGGGTGGAAGATGTGATATCCCAGGTGGCCCGGGCCCACCGAGAGATCTTCACCTACGCCCACGACAAGCTGAGCTCCCCGGGCAGCTTCAACGCCAACCACGTGGCGGCCAGCCCGCCGGCCGCCGCCCCGCCCCGCTGGGAAAGCCAGGGCTGCCCGCCTGTGCCCAACGACAACAACGTCATGGCCGCGCAGCGCCATAACGAGGCCCTGAACGGCTTACACCAGGCGCCCTCCTACCCTCCGGCCTGGCCGCCGGGCCCTGCCCAGCACAGCTGCCACCAGCCCAACAGCAACGGGCATCGTCTGTGCCCCACCCACGTGTACCCGGCCCCAGAGGGGGAAGCACCTGCCAACAGTCCGTGGCAGGGCAGCTCCAAGAACGTTCTGCTGGTGAGGGCACCAGGGGTGAAGTGGGCAGGGGGCCTGCAAGGCTGGATTTAGCACGGGGCAGCTGGGTGTGCCGGAGGCTAACACAGGATATCCTATTCCCCTGGGGAGGGCGCTGAGCCTGTAGCGAGGGCTCTGCCTAGGGAACCCCTCATCTCCACCTGGGGAACCCCTCACCTCCACCTGGGGAACCCCTCACCTCCACCTGGCCCCTGACGGCTACTTCACCCCAAAGACCCATCCTCCGGGCCACAGCCTCTCACCCGGGGCAACTCACGGGCCCCAACCTGCGGGGGGAGCTCATCTGAGCTAGCCTGGCTGACCCTCCCCGCCCCAAACCCCTTCCTCCTCCAGGCCTGTCCGATGAACATGTACCCGCATGGATGCAGCGGGCGGACCGTGCAAGAGATCTGGGAGGACTTCTCCATGAGCTTCACACCC
This sequence comes from Vespertilio murinus, assembly GCA_963924515.1. NCBI lineage: Eukaryota > Metazoa > Chordata > Mammalia > Chiroptera > Vespertilionidae > Vespertilio > Vespertilio murinus. The sequence continues at coordinate 7,794,015 of OZ004718.1, forward strand.
GCCGTGCGGGAGGTGGTGGAGTTTGCCAAGCACATCCCGGGCTTCCGGGACCTTTCTCAGCACGACCAGGTCACTCTGCTCAAGGCTGGCACCTTTGAGGTGAGTGGCCCTTGGTGCTTCCCACCCCTGACCTCGGGACGCAGAACACCTGGCTCCTGGGGCAGGCGGTGTCTCTGAAAGGCTTTGGGACCCCCAGACCTCTGTCCTTGGACTCTGACTGAGGAGTGGGGAGGGGTCAGGACTTCTCAGCTGGGGTCTAGCCACACCCCATTGCCTTACAATAACCCTATAGGGCACAGGGCTGTACCCCCGTTCTGGGTCTGAGCAGATTAGCTCTGGTGAAGTGACTTGCCCAGGATCACAGGGAGACACTAAGGGGCGACCCGGACGGAGGCCTGTTGGGTTTCCCAGCCAGGGTGGGGTGTTCTCCAGCCTTCCACCTCCCAGTCCCCCATTTTGGAAATCGTCCCCCCCCCCTTTCCTGAGAAAGCCAGCAAAGCCCTCCAGAGCACGGCAGGGGTGACTGGGCCGGTGCCCCGCCACCTCACCCGGGACGCCTTCCCGCCTCAGGTGCTGATGGTGCGCTTCGCGTCGCTGTTCAACGTGAAGGACCAGACGGTGATGTTCCTGAGCCGCACCACCTACAGCCTGCAGGAGCTCAGCGCCATGGGCATGGGCGACCTGCTCGGCGCCATGTTCGACTTCAGCGAGAAGCTCAACTCACTGGCGCTCACCGAGGAGGAGCTGGGCCTCTTCACCGCCGTGGTGCTCGTCTCTGCCGGTGAGCCGGCCCCGCCGGCCCCGACCCGGGGAGGAGGCGGACGCGGTTCGGTTGAACACACCTTTTATGGAGCACCTACTCTGCGCCGGGCCCTGCGCCGGGCCCTGGCCGCACAGACACGATTCAGACACAGACTAGCTTGGGAGACAGACGCATGCCCAACTAATTATAAAACAGCGAGAGGAGTGTCACACAGCAGAGGCATGGACCAGGGGCTTAGGAGCGCGCACAGCTATTTCTGCCCGGGGAGCTGGGGACGGAGGTGACACTTGAGTGGGGCCTCAGAGGACAAGTGAGCTCCTGCCAGGCAGGGGTGGGGGCGGGGGCGGGCGGGCGCGTGGGGGTGGGGGAGGCATTCAAGCGGGTGGAGGGAACTACCGAGCAAAAAGCGAGGGGGTCTGGGTAGGTGTGGCCTGTTGAGGGGAGGAGAGCGGCCCGTGGGCTGGGAGGTGCCCAGCCCAGCTGAGCCCATGCTCCCAGCTCCGGGGCAGAGGCCTGGGGCGGGGGGAGCAATGCTTCCCTCCCGCTCCATCCCCTGGGCCCTCCGAGGGGCTTCAGGGAGAGGCTGCACTGCCCGAGGCATCCTTCTGGCAGACCTCGGGGTCCTCCTGGCAGACCTCGGGGGGCTCCTGGCAGACCTCGGGGTCCTCCTGGTAGACCTTGGGGTCCTCCTGGTAGACCTCGGGGGGCTCCTGGCAGACCTCGGGGGGGTCCTGGCAGACCTCGGGGTCATCCTCCTGGCAGACCTCGGGGGGCTCCTGGCAGACCTCGGGGTCCTCGTCAGAGGAGCTCAGGGAGCTCGCCTCACTGCTGTCGTCTTCCCCACAGACCGCTCGGGCACGGAGAACTCCGCTTCGGTGGAGCAGCTCCAGGAGACGCTGCTGCGGGCTCTTCGGGCTCTGGTGCTGAAGAACCGGCCCTCGGAGACTTCCCGCTTCACCAAGCTGCTGCTCAAGCTGCCGGACCTGCGGACCCTGAACAACATGCATTCCGAGAAGCTGCTGTCCTTCCGGGTGGACGCCCAGTGACCCGCCCGGCCGGCCTTCCGCCGCTGCCCCCTTGTACAGAACCGAACTCTGCACTTCTCTCTCCTTTACGAGACGAAAAGGAAAAGCAAACCAGAATCTTATTTATATTGTTATAAAATATTCCAAGATGAGCCTCTGGCCCCGCCCCGCCCCCCCCCAAGCCTTCTTGTAAATACCTGCCTCCCGCGCCCACCACTGAACCCCCCGATCCCCTATTTAAACCACTCCCCTCACCCGCTAATGCTCTGGCCCCCCCACTTGTTCTGTTCCTGTCTCAAATCCAGTAGTTGACAGCTGAGCTGGCTCCTGTGGTGTGTGCTTGCTGGGGGCGGGCGGGGAGGGGGGAGGGCCGAGGGCCGAGGGCCGGGGGGGCACCGCTCCCCCTGGTCAGGGTGGGGTGGGTCCTCTGCCGGCAGATGGGAGGGAGGGCACGGGGAAACAGCACACGAGTCTAAGGGGGGGGCGCCCACGGGGGTTATTTTCATCATATATTTATTACATAAATATATAGTAAAATAGACGAGCAACAATTACCATAAAAATATCTTTCTTTAAAATCCTGACCCAAAACACAACGGGGTGAAAAATCGCACATAACAGACATACTGATTGTCAACGTGGGGCAGGAGTAGGAGACCCCCCCAAGTCACTCCTACGGCCCCCCCCGCCCCGGGGGAAGGGAACTGCCTCCTCCCCTGTTTCTGGCCGTGGCCCCCCGCCCCCCACCCCAGCACCAGCTTCTCATACATTCAGTAGCGCCTCCAGGGAAGTGTCCCCCTCCCCCCACCCAGGAGTCCCGGGGCAGGCATCGCTGTCCGTCCCGATGGAAGGTGTCTGTCCCGCGCCCGGCCCTCTCCCAGCCCTGAAGACCCGCCGCCGGGAGAAGGCCATGGGGCTCCTCCGCCCCCCCTCCCCACGCCGGGGCAGGGAGGGGGCTGGATGAGGTATGTGTGTCATGAGTGAGGGGACGGGGAATACTGAGATGGAGGCGATGGTGGGGGGCGGGGTAGTGGTCATGGCTCTGGCACCCCCTTGTCCTGGCCCGGACCCCCTCGTTCCGCCCTCAGCAGCCCCCTCCTCCCGCCAATACTGCACCCGCTGCCCCACCCTGCCTGCCCTGGTGCCCCGGGCCAATACTGGGGGAGGCATGCGAAGCACCCACGTCTGAGCCGTCCCCCTCATTAGCACCAATGGCCCCCAGGAGAGGGCCCTGTCCCCCACTTCCACAGCAGGGGCTGGGACAGCTGCCTCTCTGGAGCAGGCGTGTGGCACTCCTGAGCCCCCCCCCCCCAGCTCCTCGCCCACCTCACGCACTCACACATTCACACGGAGAAAACGCACGCGCACACCCCACATCACAGAGTGAGGGGGGGGGGTCAGGGGAGGCGTGGGAGGGGGGTCACAGCTCGTATGATCGGGGGGGGGGGGTGTAGGGGGATTCCCAAGCCTCTTCCAGGCCTTTTCTCCACCATGTCCATGGCTGAGAACGGGGAGAGAGGGGGAGCGGGGGGCTGGGAGGATGGGGGAGACAGCAGACAGGTCAGGAGTTCCACTGGGCCCCCCGGGGTGGGAAGCGGGTACGAGAGGGCTTGCCTATAGGACAGGAGGGATACAGGAACCAGAGCCCCAGGAGAGAGGGGGGGGGGAGACGAGACAGCGCGAGCGGCCCGGTGCCCCGGGGGGCGGGGCAGGCGCGCGCACAGGGGACAGCACAGGTGACAGGTGACAGCGGGTGCTCTTCTCGGCCCTCCCCTCGGCCTGACACTGGGCAGCGGGGGAAGGACATGGCGTAGCATTGCCTGTGTGCGTGCGTGCGTGTGTGTGCATGTGTGTGTGTGGGGGGGGAGGGGGCTGTGGCAGGCTGAGGGGTCAGGGCGGGGCGGCGGGCCCCCCACGGCTTAAGACATGTTTGCCCCAGTAGTGCAAAGCGCAGGAAGCCCTGGCCCTCCCCCCCGCCCCCTCCCCCGTTCCCCATGGCTTCCGGGGGCATCTGTGTCCACCCATCCATCCCTGCCGACATGCAGCCCTGAGCCGGGGCCCTCCGGTCTGCCCCGCCCCGCCCGCCCCCTGCCCCACCCGCGGGAGGGTCACCGACCCAAACGCAGACCCACAGAGAGCTCTCCTCACCACCACGGGGGGTGGGGGGCGGCTCAAGCCAAAGTCCCTGAATTAGAGAAAAGAAGGGGGGAACGGTCCCGGGCGGGGCGGAGGGGCGGGCTGGCCTGAAGAGCTTCGAGGGGGGAAGGAGGAGCACCATCCGCCCCCTCCCCGGGGGACCCCAACGAAGTGCTACTCATCTAAGCGTCTGGCTCCTAGGCGCCTGCCCACCCGGAGCCCGGGCTGGTGCGGGGACGGGGGGGGGGGGGGGGGGGGGAGGGCGGGGAGGGCAGGGGTTAGAGAGAGCCCAGGAGACATGTGGGAGGCAGAGTCCTGGGGGGCGGGGCGCACACACCCTCCTCGCCCGGGTGCAGAGCATCTGGATTGGAGCTAGAACAGCAGGATGTGGGGAGGGTGGGAGCTTGAGCCACAGTTTTTCCTGTGTGGGTGCCAAGGTGCAGGAGGAGCGGGGGGCCGGGGGTGGGGGTGGGGGACGGACGGACGGACGGGGAGAGGCCCCTGGGGCCGGGCACTTGAAAGGGGGGAGCTGTGCGGGCAGCAGGGCAGGCTGGTGAGGGGCCAGCTGGCATCCAGCGTGAGAGGTAGATGGAACTCAGCGGGCACGAGTGGCAGAGAGCAGAGGGGGTCCCGGGGGGGGTGGGGGGTGCCCAAAGGGGCACGGAGGGAGGGGCAAGGCAAGGGGTGGGTGGCCAGGACCCTGTTGTGTGAACTCACAGCTCTGATCGGCAGCCCTACCTTTAGGGACCTTGTGGGGGGGCGGGGGCGGGGTGGGGGGGCAGTTCTCTGATTTTGGGGGGGGGGAGAGGGGTAGTTCTCAAAGTGCATGGGGGTGGTAGGGGGGCTCCTCCCCTCTGGCCAGCCTCAGTTAATAACTTAATATTCTCTCTCTCTAGCAATCGTTCGCGCTCTCTCTCTCTCTCTTTTTTTTTTCTTTTCTTTTTTCTTTTTCTCTCTGTCTAGTTTTTCTTCATTTACCTTCTCCCCTTGCCTGGTTTCCAAAGTGCAGTTAGAATGACTATAATTTTTAGCCTCCGGGGAGGAGCCAGGCCAGCCCTTCTCTGCACCCAGGCGTCCGGGGAAGCGAGAGGCCCTGAGCCCGGAGGGGGAATCTAGGCCAAGGAGCTCGACGGACGGGCCTCTCTCTCCGGGCCTGTGTGTGTGTGTGTGTGTGTGTGTGTGTGTGTGTCGGGGGGTGAGCTGAGGGCCTCTCCCGCCCGGCTCCACATTCCTGTCCCCTACAGTCAAGATGGCCCGTCCCCTCTCGGCTCTCCCTTCCTCCCCCCCCGCCTTCTTAGAGGACCGGGGGGGGGGGGGGGCCCACGGTCCCCTCCGCAGCCTCCCACACGGTCCTCTCCGCGGCCAGTCCGTCTGCGGCCCGGCCCCAGGGCGGGAGGCTCTCGGGGGGCGGGGCAGTGCGGGTGTGTGTGGGAGCTGCGTCTATCCGAGGAGGCCGCGGGGGAGGAGAGAAGAGGGGTGTGGGTGTGGGGGGGTCTCCCTCAGCCCCCCCGGCTCTGCCCCTCCTCTCCAGGCTCCTCCCCACCAGCTCCGCACACCCTCCGGCCGCCTGAGGCGTTAGACTTCCTGATCCTCAAAGACCTCGAGGAAGAGAGGGGGGAAGAGTTCGGTGGGGCACTCGACTTTCATGTGGAGGAAGCGGCTGGCGTGGCAGGCCCCGATCATGCGGAGGTCAGTCACCTTCATCAGCAGCTTGGGCCAGAAGTGCGGAATGTTGTGTTTGCGGTGGTTGACGTAGTGCTCGAACGCCAGCAGGTACGCCTCCTGACTCTTCTCGATCTTGTCCACGCACAGCAGGCCCGAGCGGTCTGCGGGGCAGGAGAGGCGTGAGGCGGGGAGGGCGAAGGGAGGCAGGGGGGAGGAAGACACACGGGGGTGGGGGTGGGGGTGGACACACACACACACACACACACACCCCCTCACACACACACACACACACACCCTCACACTCACACACTCACGTACACACACACTCATACACACACACACTTGAACGCCAGCAGCTATGCCTCCTGACTCTTGGGAGAGAGGTAACTCAGCCATTGGGCAGGACTGGGGGCAGAGATAAGGGCTGGGGGGCAGAGAGAAGGGCTGGGGGGCAGAGAGGTGGGGTGGGAATAGGGGTACAGAAAGGATGAGGGGGCAGAGATGGGAAAAGAGCAGGAGAGGGATCCGGAGGCAAAAGCTGGGCGTGGGGAGCAGAACGGACGGGGTGGGTGGCAGAGCCGGGCACAGAGGGTGGGTCGGGCAGGGAGGTGGCAGAGGTGAGCCTGTGGGACGCAGAGCCAGGCTGGGGGCGGCGGAGAAGCTGGGGAATGGGGCGGGGGGACGGGGGTAGGGGCTGCCCTCCTGTCCAGGCCGGCCAGCAGTACCTGTGGACATCAGCAGCACGGCCTGCAGCAGAGCCACCTCCGTGTCGTCCAGGTTAAAGGCAGAGAGGGACTTGCCCAGCTCGAAGATGGCGTCGGAGACGACGCCCAGGCCGCCATTCTTGAGCTGCTCCCGCTTGACGGCCATCTCCCCGCTGAGCGTCAGGGTGTCGCTCTCGGGGTCGTAGCGGACGGCCGCCCGCAGGGACATGATCTCCATGCAGCACCCCTTCAGGAGGATGATCTGGTCTTCGCAAGGCAGCTGTGGGCCGGGGCGGGGCGGGACTCAGCGGCCTCGCCGGCGTCCGCCCGCCCCCGGGGTGGCCCCAGCCCGAGACGTGTACTCGGCACGGCTCCCCTTGCGCTAGCCTATTTCGTGAAGCCTCACAATCACCCCATTGCATCCCCATCCCCACCGCAGATGAGGAAACAGAGGCAGGAAGCTCGGTGTCGTGGCCAAGGTCACTCAGCTGGCTCGGCAGCCTGTCCCCAGCTGGTGCTCTCAAGGCGAGGACCTGCCTGGAGTTGGGGTGGCCACGCAGAGATGGGGGACGGGGGCTGGGAGGGCTTGAGAGGAGCGGTGGGAACCCACTGGCTCCTTGGAGATCAGGGAGCCCCGAGTGTGTGTGTGAGGGTGTGAGAGTGTGTGTGTGTGAGGATGTGAGGGTGTGTGTGTGTGTGTGTGAGTGTGTGTGTGTAAGTGTGTGTATGTGTGAGTGTGAGAGGGTGTGAGTGTGTGTGAGAGAGTGTGTGTGTGTGTGTGAGGGTATGTGTGTGTGTGTGTGTGTGTGTGTGTGAGAGTGTGTGTGAGGGTGTGTGTGTGTGTGTGTGTGTGTGTGTGTGTGAGGGTGAGTGAGTGTGTTGGGGGAGGGGACAGTGGAGGGTGCGGGGTGTGTGTGTGTTGACCTAAAGGACCGGTTCCCCTGCCCAGAGAAACTCAGGTGACCCAGTGCCGGGCTGAGTGGCCCAGGTTCCCCTCCGTTGGTCACCGCGTCTCCCCTGCCCTCGGCCGCTCACCTCGGAGAACATGGGCAGTTTTTTGGCAAAGTCCACCACGCGGGTGATGGCCGGCGTGATGATCTTGGTAAACTCGCTGAAGGCCTCGAGGTCCACCTTGTCGCCGTCCGGCATGGAGACGATGGGCGACTGGCCGATGTCGTCCGGCTGGGGGAGGGGGGCGAGGCAGGGGTCAGCCGGGGGCTGCAGACCCCTTCTGCCCGCCCGCCGAGGCTCCTGCCCGCCAGGGGGCGCTGCAGGGCAGCTCGGGGACAAGGGGCCGCCAGCACCTGGGACCGCTCTATCCAGGGGCAGGGAGCCAGAGCTCCGTGTCTGCTAATGACAACCGTGGTCACCGCCGCGGCGGGGGCAATGGCACGAGAACAGAGGCCGTATTTCCTGAGCGCTGAATAGGTGGCCTAGGCACCGGGCGAAGGGTTTTACACGTAGCATCTCATTTAATCCTCACCACAAACCCTATTAGGAAGGTGTTATAGCCGAAACCGGTGTGGCTCAGTGGAGAGAGCGTCCGCCTGCGGACTGAAAGGTCCCAGGTTCGATTCCGGTCAAGGGCCTGTGCCTTGGTTGCGGGCACATCCCCGGTGGGGGTGTGCAGGAGGCAGCTGGTCGATGTTTCTAACTCTTTACCCCTCTCTCTCCCTCTCTGTAAAAAAAAAAAAAAAATCAATAAAATATATTTCTTTCTTTCTTTTTTTTTTTTTTAAAAAAAGAAGGTATTGCCGAAACCGGTTTGGCTCAGTGGATAGAGCGTCGGCCTGCAGACTAAAAGGTCCCAGGTTCGATTCTGGTCAAGGGCATGTACATTGGTTGCGGGCACATCCCCAGTGGGGGGTGTGCAAGAGGCAGCTGGTCGATGTTTCTCTCTCATTGATGTTTCTAGCTCTCTAGCTCCCTTCCTCTCTGTAAAATATCAATAAAATATATTTAAAAAAAGAAGAAGGTATTATAGTTATCTCCATTTCACAGAGGAGGAAACTGAGGCGCAGGGCAGCTAACCGATAAGCCCAAGGTCACGACCAGCAAGCTGTAGATCCAGGCAGTCTGCTTCCTGACCACGACAGCACACTGCCCCGCCCCCTGGCAAACCTTACCCGCAGCCAGACCGCCAGCTTCCTGCCGCCGCCCACCACAGCCAACCAACCACCTGACCATCCCCTTGGCTCTCGGTTTGCCCGGCCCCCAGCAGGTGCCCCCAAATACTGTTCCGTGACTGTGTTCTCCCCCAGCCCCCCGACTCCTCCCGGTTGCTATGAGCGAAGAAAAGAGGAGCGGTCAGCCCCCCGGGAACCGGATGCGGAAGGAGAGGCCCTGTCCTCACGCGGCTCCCAATCAGCGGGTGGAATCGGCAGGGGGACCCAGAGCGCAGTCACCCCCACACACACTCAGGGGCTCAAACCCAAACCACCAAGGTCTGGGGGCACCAGCAAACCGAGAGGGCTTCCTGGAGGCGGTGAGACTCTGCTCCTCGCCGCCCCTCCCCTCCGCCCCCTCCAGCCCTCCCTCTCCTCACCAGGAATTTCCGCCGCTGCTTCCAGTGGCTGCCCTGGGCATTGGTGCTGCGGTGGGCCTCCGTGGCAACGTGGATCAGATCCCACTCTTCGGGAGTGGGCTCGGGTCGCTGCTGCAGGGACCGGATCATCTCCTCCTTCCGCCGCCGCTCCCGGTTCTGCTCGATCAGCTTGCGCTTGGCCACCCGCTTGGAGTCGTCTAGGACCACTGTCGGCGGGAGGACACGGGTGCCCTCAGCAGCCGTCCTCCCTCCCGGGCGCAGGGTGGGGAAACCGAGGGCCAGAGGGGCCGAGCGACCGCGGGGGCCGCCTAGCAGCTGGGAGGCACCCCTGGGTCGTGAAGATCGCGGGACATCGGCTCCACTTGGGGGCTGACCCCGAGGCCTGGCAGGTTCCGGTTAACAGGGCAATGTGAGTGGCCAGCTGACCCTGCTGCAGCCTCTCTCACCCAGAAGCGGGGTGTCCCTCTCCGGATGGGGGGCTCAGGGCAGGTGAGCCCCAGGTTCACACACAGGACCCAGAGGGGAAGGCTCCAGCCCCCAGGGAGGAGGGCCCGGGGGCCAAGACTCGGACCGTTCATTGCACCATCGGCCTGACCTGCGTGCCCCGGGGGGAGCTGGCCCATCTGAACCCCCCCACCCCCGCTCCCAGCCGCCTGGCCCACCTCCCCGCCCCCCACATCCCCTTACAGTCCATGGCCATGCCCACGGCGATGCACTTCTTAAAGCGGCACAGCTGGCACTGGTTGCGGGTGATCTTGTCGATGACACAGCAGCTGTCATACTTGCAGGAGTAGGTGGGGTGGAGGTTCTTCTGGATTGTGCGGCGAAAGAAGCCCTGGGGAGGGGGGGGAGGGAGGGAGACGGAGCGTGTGGTCACCGTGACCTCCTGTTCCCGGAGGGACCATGCAGCGCTGGGGGGGGGGGGGGGGGGTTAGTGAGGGAGCCTGGCACAGCGGGCGCAGGGCCACGGGGCTCTGTGAGGACGGAGAGGACCGGAGGGTTAAACGCACGCCCTCAGCTCCTCCAGCTGCTGGGGGGGGGGATGGGGGGGTGGCGGGTATGTGGGGAGGGGATGCAGAGGTGGGATGATGACTGAAGTGTGAGGCCTGGGCCTGGGTGGGTGGGAGGTCCCCCGAGGCCGGGGTAACAGCAGCATCGGCGGTGCAGGAGACACCCGACTCCCGGCGCTTTGCTAGACGGCCCTGACCCCGAGGCCACCCTCACACACGCGGCCTGGTGCCCATGCAGGTGGCGTGCGTGAGAGGAGGAGAGGGGAGGCACTGTGTATGAGTTCTGGCGGCATGCACACAACGCACGCTTCCAGCTCTGCGCATCGCGGCCGACGCCCCCTGCGTGCCAGGCCCGCCACGCCCTCGCTCCGGGCACCGCCACCTTTAACCTGGCGCCGACCCCCCGGGCCAGGCGCCGGCCCTGCCTCGGCTTCGCTGGCTACCACCCTGGAGCTGGGAGAGATTGAGCAACGTGTCCAAAGTCCCTTCGCGGGCTTACGCTGCCCCGGTGGCCGAAGGGGTGTCCGAGCCAGGACTGAGTGGGGCGCGGGAGACCAAGTCTGAGCGCTCAAATTCCAGGGGGCACTAAGATGGCCCAGGGCAGTGGTCGGCAAACTCACGAGTCAACAGGGCCAAATAACAACAGTACGATTGAAATTTCTTTTGAGCCGAAAACCGACTTCTGCGCGTGGGCCACCAAGTATCCATCGCACCGCACGTGGTATTTTGTGGAAGAGCCACACACTCAAGGGGCCAAAGAGCCGCAGTTTGCCTACCACTGGCCTCGGGTGCTCCAGGTCCCTGGGCCTCGCTCTGACCCACGTCAGACCCTGCAGGGGCGGGTCAGGCACCCCTGTCCTTTGAGCTGCTCTCCCGGATCTGGGGTCAGGTCCCTGGTCTGGGTCCTGCTGCGTGGGTCGCCTCCAGGGCCCCGGCATTGGGGAGGGGGGGGGGGGGTTCTGCATCCCTGGCCGTCCTGGTTCGGTTGACACCGAGAAAGGAAGGAACTTGAGGCCTTCACGTATTTTAAAACACTCCTGTTTCTTGGAGGGTTTACATTTTCAGGAGGTGACGATCCCAGAAAAAACCATGCAGGTGGAAATGTCCGGAGGGAAATCTAATGAAGACACCCCTCCCCCCGGCCCCCAAGTCTATGAACTTGTTCCTCTGCCACCCTCCTCGCATCCTTTCCCACCCGGCTCTGGCTCTCACCCTTTCAAGGGCAGAGCAACTGAGGGGACCTGTTCCCAGGCAGATTCCGGGGCTCCCCCACGAAAGGCCCTGCGTGGCTGAGGCTGGCGGGCGGCCCGGGAGCCACGCCATGAAAAGCGCGGGTGCTGCCTTCTCTCCGGTCGGCGGGGAGCAGCTGGAGGACAGGGCCTAGACCCGGGGTGGGCAAACTTTTTGACTCGAGGGCCACCATGGGTTCTTACACTGGACCAGAGGGCCGGAACAAAAGCAACCTGACCATGCTGGCACTCTCATCTTGGGCTGCTGGGGAAGGAGCGGAGGGGAGAGCAAGAGAACCCTCCGCTCTTTCGGCTCCGAGGGCCGGATAGAACAGCCACACGGGCCGGATCCGGCCCGCGGGCCGTAGTTTGCCCACGGCTGCCCTAAACCATCCTCCTCACGCCTAGAGCACTGACTGGCAGGGACCAAGTGCTTCTTTTGCGCCTCCTGTTACTGTTTTAAATGCTCCACGTGGGCGCTCGCATTTCACTCCCCCAGTAACCCTGTGAGGCAGGTGGCACGATTACCCCCACTGTACGGACGAAGAAACCGAGGCCCGGAGAGATGGGGCATCTCGCCGACGAGGGGCGGAGCAGGGGTTATGCACGGACACACGGATGGATGGGTAAGAGAGGTGATGATGCGATAGGTGAGCTGTAGGTTACGTGTGCACAGAGCCATCCTGGGTGCTGGGCGGTGGGCGCTGGGCACTGGGTGCTGAGAGCCTTGACAAGCGTGAGGTGGGGGCTCAGGCGGCGGGGGAGGGGCAGGAGCCGGCTGGTCCATACCTTGCAGCCCTCACAAGTGATGCAGCGGTAGTGATAACCGGTTGCCTTGTCCCCACACACGACACACTGCTCGTCTTTGTCCAGGTAACTAGGGATATACCCTGGGAGGGAGGAAGGGAGGCAGGCAGGCAGGCATGGCTTGGGCCCCTACACTTCCTGCGTCCCCCGACTTCTCTTCCCTGGCCCGTCCCCCTAGCCCAGCCTCCCTGGGGGGGGGGGGGCAGGACCCTGGAGACGAGTTGGAGGTGAGCGTGCCCGTCCCCTTCCCTGAGAACATGGAGAACCCCGGCGTTCTCTCACTGCACCCCCAAGGGGGGAGAGGGGTGCAGGAGAAGTCAGCAGCTCCTCTCAGGGGGAAGACAGCCCCCCAGCTCTTTAGCCCGGGCTCGGGTGTTGGGGTGGGGAAGGGGTCTCAGGCAAGAGGGTCGTGGGAGAAGGGAAGAGGTCCCCGGTGGCCTAGGCCGTCCTCAAGGCCGGGGCGTGCCCACATCACCCCTCTCACCTGCCCGTGGGCACGTCCATCCCAAGCCCCCAGGAGGCTCTGCCCGTGGCCACCGCAGCGGCGGCCGCACGCCAGGCCCCGGAGAGCCCTGGTCCGCCCGGTGGCGCTCGGGGCAGGGGGGGGAAGGGCGCGCGCAGCCGGGCTCACCTGACATGCTGGTTTTCAGGGAACATTGGCCGTTCTTTCTTTTTCGCTTTCCATCTGGCGACCTGGCACTGGGTGGGGGCAAAGTGGGCAGCGTCACGGGGCAGCTGGTGGGCAGCCCCCTTCTCCTCCAACAGGCTCGGATACCCCCCCCCCCGGCCCGCCTCCCGCCCCGCATGTCCTCATCCCACCTCCCACCCCTCCGTCAGCTGACAAAACGGACAAGGGTCCAGCTATCTGGAAGCTTCAGGGAGAGATAAGGGGCTTGGCTGGGGCACAAGCATGTTCTAGGGCGCACACACGCACACACACACACACACACACAGCATTATAGAACCTTAAACACCCACAACCTAAAATATCCACATACCGAAGCCTTCAGTGCATGAGACATGCAGAAAGAATCTCCAGGACATGTTTACATGTTTAGAGTTATATAACCTTTAGAACACACATACGCACACACTACACACACACACACACACACAACACACACACACACACACACACCTATGCAACACAAGACCACTAGGTATGAATCACGATGCGGCCTCCAGGACAAGCCCAAGCATGGAAAGCAAGCGCCAGGATCTATGTAACTACACGACTTTTAGGGCGTTCTCAAATGTGTTATGTGACCTCTGGGATATGCCCACGTGTTACACAACCCTCTGGACCGACACCTAATAAGACTCCTCCCTTCCCCCAGTAAACATGCGGCTTGACTTCCAGGTCACACACACACATGCTCCCTTAACCACAGCGGCGGAACACAGAGAGTGCCCGGCCGGCACCTGGAACCCGGAACCCGGAGCCCGAGAAGACGAAAGGCCCTTCCAGAGCCGCCCTGCCCCCTCAGCTCTTTCCACAGAGCAGCAGACAGAGGCCCCCACGGGTGCTTGGTGACACTGAGCCCTGAGATCCGCCGCCGGGACAGGGACCCCGCGCCCCTCCACGCAAGGTGCTAGCACCCCGCAGCCCCTGCACACACACGTCCCCAGCCTCTCCACATGCGTGTTACATAACCTCAGCACACACACGGGTTACATAAGCCTTCCACATGCGTGCACGGGTTGTATAACCTCCCACACGCACACGCACACCCACTCTCCGGGTGGCGCGGCGCGGGGCCCCTCCCCTGATGCGGCTCCCAGCACACTGACACAGTGACCTTGGTCAGGGTCACAGGCAAAGACGGCTCTGGGCGCCGCGCTCCCCGGAGACCACCCCTGTCTGATCACTACTACCGTGTTTGGAAGGCCAGCTCTCCCTCCCGCCCCGCCCCAGGCTGCAGGAGGGGAGGCTGGGGGGGAACCCCGAGCCACCGAGGGCCCCCGTGGAGCGGCCCTGTTTTCGGCAGTCGTTAGATTTGGAGCCTCGGGGTGCAGTTCCAGGGCCCACCACAAGGTGGCGCGGGACGTGGGGGAGGGGAGGAGGGAGGATAACGGGGAGGGAGGGGCGCAGCTCCCGGGCCGGGGACCGGGATCCCAGCCTTCCCCTGCCTAGCAGCAGACTCCTCCAGATTCCCGGGGCCCGGGCCGGGAAGCACAGAGGCTGCCAGGGAGAGCTCCGCAGTGACACACCGGCACGCCCGATCTTTTCCAGGGCCCGTCCCCGCTCCCCCCAACCCCGCCCTGGGGGGGGAGTCTTTCGGGAGGGGACGCTCTAGGGGGGTGCCCTATCCAACCGACAGCCCCATCCATCCCCCCCACCGCCTCCACCGCCCCGGAGACCCAGTCCTGGGCCCCAGGGCTTTGCCTGGCCAGGCTCCTGGCCTCCTGGCTCCGAATCCGGTCTCCTAGGCAACGGCCACTCCGCTCCCCAGAACGGCCCATCCCCCGCCGGCTCCCTGGCCGTGGACACGGGCTGTGCCCAGCTCCGGGGGCACCGCGCCAACTGGCACGCAGTCCTGTGCCTCTTGGAGCTGGGGGGAGAGGCAGAGACCCTCGGGGCTCCCTCGGGGGCGAGGCAGATCCCGGGGAGCCGTTCCCGGCCACGTGTGCGGGGCTCCTGCCTGCGCCACCACCACCGGTGCGCAGGCCTCCACCGCTGGCATCACTGCCACTTCCTGGGAGGGGCCGCGGCGGCCCGCGCCCGCCCTGGCCCACGAACAAGGAAGGGCTTGTGGGGCTCCCGAAAGGTTCCAAACATGAGCCCGGGCTGGGGCGAGCCCCTGGTGCGTGCGCCCCGTCTGTCCCGTCACGTGCACCACGGCGTGTGGACTGCATGTGTGTGTGTGTGTGTGTGTGCATGGGGGGGCGGTGTGAGCAGGCTGGCAGGGCGAGGAGGCAAATGGCGAGAGACTGTTTGCATTCCACACGCTCAGGTGAGGGCGGCGGAGGGGGCACGGAGTGGGCGCAGGGGGTGTGAGCCTGTCCAGTACTGCCCAGCGAGGGGCCAGGGGTCTGCGCCTGGTCACTTCCCCACTCCCACATGGGCATCTCTCCTGGGCACACGTGGACATGACCTCACCTCCTGGGCAAAGGTAGGCGGCGGCAGGCTCGCTGGCCCCGCGTCCATTCCCCCAAGGCCCCAAGCTCGGCTCGCGTTTGCCCAACCGGGTGACCGTGCCCGCCGCCGCCGGCGGAGAGCTGGCCAGACCTAGCTGCCGGACCCATTACCTGTTCTCCTCTGGGTCTGACCCACACTCCACCTTGCTTGGCTTCTGTTCCATTCACTTTGATTCCATCCAGGATGCCCTCCAGCACGCCAAGAGACTGGGTGGGCACAAGGGCCCCCCCCAGGCACGCCCGCAGACTGCCCACCCCCTGCCACCCGGGCCTAGGGCACAGCGCCCATGGTGCCCGCCTCAGCACGTGGCCCCTCACACCATGCCCTGCGCCCCGAGGGGGGTGGGCGGTGAGACAGGCCAGGGAGTGGCAGGTGGAGGGGTTGGGGGGTGGGGGGGAGCTGGGTCCCTCGGGGAGTCCCGGGCGGGGGGCGCAGCTCCGGAGTCCTGTCCTGTCGAGGTCCCTGCGGAGAGAGGAGAGAGGCAGGGGTGAGGTGGCACCGTAGTGGAAAGAAGGCCTTGGGCGGCATCCTTTGGGCGCTCTTTGAGCTCACAACAAGATGGCGGTGGGCATGGAGGGCAGGCACGGGGTGGGGGGTGGGGGAATGGGGGAGAAGCAGGAGAAACCCCCCCCCCCGACGGACCGGTTTTAGCCGGCAAAACTGGAGATCCATGTCCTAAGCCCCAGACACGGAAAGGGGTGGAGGGAAAGAATGAGCTCATCCATGTACCATGTCTCAGTCCTCACATTCAATCAAGTATCTGGCCCCTAACAATGTCTAATAAATCCTCTCTCGTTACCACGCGGCTGGCCAAGTTTTCACAAAGCTCGCCGTACTACGGGGCGAGGGGGGGCAGAGATGAGCCATTTTCAGCAGAGGCATGGCGGGGGTGGGGGGGGGGGAAGGACTAGGGCAGGAAGGATGGGGTGTGGGAATGGGGGCGGGAATGCCCACCGAGTGCCTCAATGGAGAGAGATACTGAAGACCGTGGGGGGGGGGTGACTTCCTCTGCTGCTGGCCAACTTGTGACTCCAACCCGGCCCCCAAGGACCCCAGAGCTGTCCCGGGAAGGTGCCAAACAAATCGCACTGCCAGGCTGAGGCCCAGACACCCCAGGAGCGGAGCCGCCCCCCGCCCCCCACCAGGACGGCAAGGGGAAAGGGAAGGAAACATGCGTTCATGTCACAGCCGAGGAAACCGAGTCTCGGGAAGCTGGTGGTTCCCACCAAGTCACCGAGCTGGTGAGCAGGTGGCTCGGGCCTTAGAGCCTCCAGGCCTGGCTCCCACGCCCGGCTTGTTCCAGTCCTGGGGGGCCGGGGCCGTGCCAGTCTGGGCCCCCGTCCCCTCCAGGGCGCCTCTGACCGCAGGCTCCCGGCCCCAGGCTGGCTGTGTGCGCACACGGGCAGGCGTGGGCACGCCCGAGGGGGACAAAGGGTGCCGTTCCCAACGCACAACCAACCTCCAGCCAGCGGCGGCGGCGGCGGCGGCGGCATCAGAGACCTCACCCCTGGGCCCTCCGCCCCGCCCGGGGAGGGAGCCGATAAGGAGCCGGGGAGGAGGGGAAGGGGAGATAAGTCAGCCCAGTGGGCAGGGCGGTGGGCAGGGCCTGGCATTCAGGTGAGCCCTCGGAGTAGGGAGCGTGGCAGGAGGACAGCGGGGTGGCCCCTTCTGCCTCGGACCCCCTCACCCGCCCCCCCCAGACCAGGCCTGGGCACTGGGGGCCGGACGGGAGACGGGGCCCCGGGGGGGGGGGGGTGTGCGCGGGGAGAGCCTTAGCCCAGAGAGCCGTGGAGAAAGTAGGTCAAGTTTTTCTTGGCTTGTGGAGAAATTCCTGTTATAAATTTATAATGGCGTAGCCAGCCCTGAGGGGGGAGGTGGGGGGAGCGGCAGGGGTGGGTGGGGATGCCCGGGGCCTGGGCGCCGGGGCCTGCGGCTCCCGGGCCGGGCCGGGCAGGGAGGGTACGGGGCCGGGCAGGGGCGGGGTCGGGCTGGACAATGGGGGGCTATTTTCTGCCGCCCGTGTCCGCTCCTCTCTGTGCCTTGGGCCTGTCTGGCTGCATCTGAGGGTCTCTCTCTCTCTCTCTCTCTCTCTCTCTCTCCTCTCTCTCTGTCTCCTCTCTCTCTGGGTGTCTCCCCCTCTCCCCCCGGGCTGTGCCTCGGTGCTTGGCACACCCTGGCTGCAGCGCTGCCCCCGCCCCCCGGTCTCCTGCCCGCCTGGCACGCTGCCACCTCTTGTTTACAGAGGCTGGAAAAATCCACTCGCCAGCGGGAGGCCCGCGGGCCCCTGGGGAGGGGCGGAGGCGGGCGCAGGGGTGGGCACGCCGAGAGGGGCAGTTCTGGGGTGCAGGCCCCCCCCCGGGGGCGGGCGAGAGGAGGCCGGGCGTGCAGAGTGCCCAGGGGTGTGCGCAGCCGCGGGCGGGCCTGGCGGGGAACACCGGGCGGCGGCGGCCACATGCCACGGGCGATTCCTGCCCCGGGCCCAGCTCCGGGGACCCCTCCTCCCTCACCCCCGCCGCCGCTGCCAGTTGCTACAGGGCACACCTGGGGCAGTGCCAGCCTAAGCCACCATGTTTGTTTTCCCTTCCCCCTCCCCAGCCCGGCCCTCGCTCCACATGGGTCTGGGCACTGCCAAGGGCTTGCACGTGCCCGCCTCGGGGCGGGGGGGGGGGGCCTCCGTCTGGGCCTCAGCTCTGGGCCGGGCCGAAGGGTGCCGGGTGCCCGGGTGCCCGTCAGCGCGGCCGGGCGGCACTGCGCCCCTGGCCGTGGGCAGAGGGGGAGGCACCGTCCTCACGGCTGGAGGCACCTTGGCCTCGAGCAAGAAGCGGGGGTTCCCTGTCGTGTCCCAGGGGACACACCCGGGTCTCTGAGTGACACAGCAAGTCGAGGGCCGGATATTCGGAGAGGCACACGCCAGGGCGCATGCCGCGTGAGCCTGTGCTAGCTGTGGGCAGAGAAGGGGGGGGGAGTAGGGTCAGGGGGACCCACCCTGAAGGGCAGCCTCCTGGAACCCTAACCTGGAATCCTGCTTCGCCCCCCAGCTCCTCCCTGGCACCCAGGCTCGGCCCAGGAGGCGGAGGGGTGGGGCTGGGGGTCTGAGTCTCGGCTGCAGCCGGACAGCCAGGCCCACCTGCCGGCCGGCCACCCCCTCCCTCGGTCGGAGCAGCGCTGGCTGCGGGGTGGCCGGGTGGGCACGGTGCCCGCCGAGGGGGAAGCGATTCATTAGGCCTAAGTGCCTCTGCGACGATGCTGGGGGTGGGGGGGGGGGTCCGAGCGCCAGGGGCGGGTCCGAAGACGCCTGGTCAGGCTCCCCTCCGCAGACCCGCGGGCCGGAGGGGACCCTCTGCGTCGGGAACCCAGCCCCCCGATTCCGTACACACGGCTCCCCCTCCCGGGCGTCGGCTCTGGGCTCGGCCCCACCTGCCCGGGGCCCCTAAACTCTGTCCTGGAGGCGCTGAAGGAAGCCCAGCCCTCCTCCCTGCCAGCCGCAGGGGACAGGCACCCTCACGGGGGGGGAGGGGGGCGGAGAGGGGAGGAGAGGAGGCAGGCTGGGGCGAACGAGATGATGGGGGATGAAGGACCACGACGAGGGGCCGCGGGAACAAAGAGAGGAGCAGGGACGGGTGGAGGGGGGACGCTCAGCAAGTGCAGGGGGAGGAAGAAAGGCAGCAGGGAGAGGCGGTGGGGGATGGGAGGGAGGGAGGGAGGGAGGGGAGAAGGGCGAGGGAGAGAGGAGGACAGATAGGGGGAGGAGGAGAGACACACGGAGGGGGAGACAAAGGAAGAAAGGTAACAAAGGAAGATGGGGGGGTTGATTCAGGCCCTGCCTAAGCCCCACCCCACGGAGGCTGGGGGAGGGGAGTAGACGTGGTTTCCACGGCGACAGCTGGTTCTCGGTGGCCTGGCATGTGGGCTATTAATAGTGCCGTGGGCAGGTTCACACCTCCCTCTCCCCTTCCCCTTCGCCTGCTGCCAGGGTGGGGGGAGATACGACCCCCCCCGCCCCGATTTCTAATGACCCAGCATTGATGCGAGACCCCGCAGCTCGGCAGCCCAGAAGGGTGATGCGGAGGGCCCAGGTACCGAACCCAAACATACACACAGGCATGCACAGGCACACACAGGCACACACAGGCATCCATGTGCAGACACTGCCGCCCCTGCCCGCGTGGGCTCCCGTGGGCGGCCTCGGGGAGTCTGGCGAAGGTGGGGGCTGTGGCAGCAACACAAGGGCCCCCACCCCCCTACATGGAGGGGTAGATGCCCCTGGGGGCGGGGCCTCGCTTCCTTCCCCGGGTCCCCCCCCCTGTGCTACTCTCAGGTATGAACCGAGCGGGACCGCCCCACCCAGCGCACCGCTGTCCCGGTGCCAGGAAGGAGGGGGTGAAGGCGGGAGGAAGGGACTGCTGGGCAGGTGTGAGACGGCAGAGGAGCGCACGGACACGGCACCGGCCTGGCAAGGGGGCAGGCGGGCGGGCGGGGGGGGGGCAGGAGGCAGCACTGCTTGGTGGCCCCTCTGCGCCCCCATGAGATGGGGTCCTGGAACCTGCAGGCTGTGACCCTCAGGTCCCGTCCCCAGGCCACTGTGGGACCCGGGAGGCCAGGGGATGGGAAACGGGGGCGGAGGGGACGGGACCAACAAAGGATCCTGTCCCCCCGAAGAATGGGACAGGAAGCTCCCCCCTGCGGGCCAGAGACAGAAGGACATAAACAGCGGCCCTGGCTTGGGCCAGGCGCCCAGCATTCACATCAAAGACGGCCCCCCCTCCACCCCCCCTCCGCCCCGCAGCCTCACCCACCTGCCGCCCCGCCTCCCGCCCGCCCCGCCCGCCCGGCCAGGCCGCCAGGTGGGTGCCCAGGTCTGGAGGTCAGCCCCGCCCCAGGCCCAGCCCCTGCCTGCCAATCCCTGGGACGTGGTGTCCCCTGACCCAGTTCCCCTCGGGGACGGACGTGGGAAACGCGCAGGGAGCCCAGAATGCAGAGCCGGGAGCACCCCGGCTGGGCAGGGCACCTCCCCCCCCCCCCCCCCCCGGCGGCCGGGGAAATTGGAGCCGGCGCTGGGGCAGCTGAAGGCTGGAGGCATGAGTGTCACGGGGCCACGGCGCTCCCTGGCACCTCGGGCACAGGCTCGGGGTCCTCCGTCCCCGCTCCCCTCCTCCCCGGAGAGGAAGAGGCCAGGGAAGGGAGCTGTCACCCAGCCCGAGGCCCGCCCGGGAGGGGAGGAAATGGTGGAAGGGAAAGGCAGGGGTGTTCTTCTCCCAGGCACCCCAGGGAGGTGGAAGCTGGCCCCTCCGAGGGCGGGCGGGCGGGAGGGAAGACAGAGGGAGGAAGGGAAAGGGAGGGAGAGAGAGGAAGAGCGAGAGAGGGAGGGAGGGAGGAAGGGAGGGAGAGAGGGGACAGAAAAGGGGGGGAGAGGGAGGAAGGGAAAGGGAGAGGGAGGGAAGAAATGGGGAGAGAGAGATTAAAAAATGTGTGTGTGTGTGTGTGTGTGTGTGTGTGTGTATGTGTGTGTGTCCCGAGCGGGGCACGCAGGCTGTGCATGCAGTTGGGGCTCAGGCACACACACGGACACGTGCAGACACACACACTCACCCCGCATGCGCAGAGCGGCGGCTCCCGTGCTGTGCCACGGCTCCTCGGAGCCCTCCCCGCCCCACACATGCACAAAACACGCACACATGGCCGCGCGCACAACACACCCACTCACGGATGTGCACAGAAACGCCACCAGCCACCAGAATCTCGGCCCGTTTCCCTCTCCCCGCCCCCGAGCCGCCGCCGCCGCCAACGCCAACGGGGAAAAGAGAAAATGAAACAGGCAGCCGAGGCTCCCGAGCCCGGGCTTCCTCGCAGGAGGAAGAGGAGGAGGAAGAGGGGGCGGGCGGGCGGGGGGCTCGGCCGGGCCGGGCCGCACTCGGCCACTGCTGGAGGGTGTGGCTGTGCCCTCCGCCCTCATCCTGAACTCCAGGCCGGGGTCCCCCAGATCGAATGCTACCCACCGCCCCGCCCCCAAGGCGAGGGGGCTACGGCAGCATTTTCTGGGCACCCGTAAGCTCCATTCTGCTCTCCTGGTCTGCCCAGACCCCGCCTGACCCCTCCCTCTGGACCACCTCGCACAAAGTAAACAGAAGTCAGTTCCTCTTTGGCGGCCCTGCCTCGTCCTGCCAAGGAGGAGGGCTGTGCCATAGGCTTAACCGAGGCCCTGGGCCACACACCAGCCCCAGAGGCCTCCACGAGCCACCGAGAACCGAGAACCGAGAACCGGGCACCCCCACCCCGGAGCGGGCCAGGCCCTGGGCAGGCGGGGCGCCCACAGGTGTCACTCACAAAGCCAGGAGGCACCGGGCAGGGAGCACAGGTGTCACCCACGGTGCACTGTCACCCTCGCCCGGCGTGCGGGAGGCATCCTGGTCTCCGGAAGACAAAAACCCAGGCCCCCAATTCGGCGACCGGTGGACGGCAAACGCCCAGCTGCCCAGTCCCGGCCGGCTCTCTCCCGGCTGTGGCCACGCTCGCCCCCCCCTCCCCCACCAGCATCCAAACAGCCCCCCAGGCACCTCTGCAGCCACGTGATTGGCTCCCCAGGGGCCCGCCGCAGGCCATTGCTGCACCTTGCCGGGGAAGAGCGGGATAAAAGGAATTTGGAGGAGAGGGGAGTCTTATCACCGGCTTCACAGGGGGAAGAGGCAACCGGGGCAGGCCCTGGGCCTCAGGGCGCCGTGCCCACCGCGCTGGTCCTTCCCAGCGCCACCACCATTCACACAAACGCCCCCTCCATGCAAGGACGCCCCCTCCATGCAAGGACGCCCCCTCCATGCAAGGACGCCCCCTCCATGCAAGGACGCCCCCTCCATGCAAGGACGCCCCCTCCATGCAAGGACGGGGAGTCTGGGGCCTGTCAGCCAGGCTGGGTCCTGGCTGCTCGGCCGGTGGTAGGCAGCCGGGGTGCTGGGTCCCCAGGAGAGAGGAAGGGTGCTATCTATACTCTGTAAGGAAGGAGGGCTACGGAGAGGAGCCTGCTCCCCTGTTCTTCTCCCTCCGGGTCCCCTCGACCCCCACCCATCCCCAGACTTGCCCCAATCGAGAGGCAGTGATGCCCAAACATTCACGCATGTGCCCCTGACCGGGAGGTGTGCCCAGGCTGAGATGCCCAGGGTTTCCTTTAAGCAGCAGCCGTGAGAACTGCCGTCCGGGGTCCGCAGCCCTCAGGCGAGGTTCAGAGGAACCCGGGGCCGCAGAACCGTGCAGAGGAGAGAATGGTGACCCAGAGGCTCAGGAGCCGAGAGATGAGGGACCCACGATGCACACGGACCCCCACCCTCTCTCACTCCCGCACCTGTGATGTCTGGGAGCTTCTCCAAAGCAATCGAGGGGACCCCAGGCCCTCGGGCTGCCCCACCATAACAGCTAACACACACGGTGCTTGCATGGGGTGCACCAGGCGTTTTTCTATATTCTAAATCCTCTGCTCCTCAAAAAGCTGAGTGAAGCAGGTACCATCATCTCCGAGTCCCAGCGAATGCCAGGGGTGGGTCAGATCACTTGCCCAAGGTTATGCAACCAGCAAGTGGCATAGCTGGGATTCAAACCCACGGCCGCCCAGCTCCCAGCCAGTCGGTGCTTTTAACCATTCCAGAATGCTTATTAGCTGCTGGAGGAATACTACCCTGGTCCCTGTGACCAAGCCTCCGCTTTCCCTCCTGTGGCAACCCCCGGCTTCTCCACGGTGGAATCGCTCCCAGTGCTCCCTCACCCAAACAGGCCACAGCTAGAGGGGAGCAAAGCAGGCGTGCCTGGTGTGTGTGTGTGTGTGTGTGTGTGTGTGTGTGTGTGTGTGTCCCCTGTCCCCAGTTCGGATGCACTCTCTGGAAAAGCTGCCCATTCCGCTGCCCCGGGCTGCAGCCTGCACCTCCCTCAGCCCTGCGCACAGTCTGGGCAGCTGTGCCCTCGGAAACACCCTCTGAGGACACAGCTGTTGGGCATCTCTGAGGTGGGTCTCAGCTGCCAGGGGTGTGGAGAAAGGCCACTGGAGGTCCTGCCAACTCCCGCCACTGCCCATGGGGGCGAGTCTCTTCCAGTGGGTGAGGGGGTGAGGGGCTGGAGCCAGCCTGCTTGGCGTGCATACCCGGGGCTTCCACCCATCCGGTGTGTCCCGGCTGAGCCTGGCAGCCCGAGAGGGCAGCATGGGCAGTGGGTAACCTCCTTCCCTCTGCCCCATTCCCGGCCTCCAAACTTGCTGGCCTGCAGCTGCAGCATTGAGGAAGTGCAGGATGTCCTGAGCAGGCGGGAGCCCCCCCCCCCCCAACCTTTCCATGACCCCAGAGGCAGGGCAGGCAGGGACCGAGGGGCGGGGTCTGAGCATTAACAACCGGAAAACTATGAAGACCATCCATGCCAGTTCCCAGCTCTGAGAAAGGAGGTTGTGGCAAAACACACACACACACACACACACACACAAAAAAAAAAAAAAAAACAGGCAAGAACAGGGGTAGACGGGAGTAGTGACAGGGTGCGAGTTACAGTCTGGCAGACACACAAGCAGAGGGAATCAGACACAGCAAGACAGAGCAACGGAGAGATGGCGTTGGGGAGAAATTCCAAGTCAAAAATACACATCACTCACCCAGACACTCACCAGCATCCAGCCCGAGGAAGGCTTCCAAGTTTAGACAGGAGGGCAGAGGTGGAAAGGGGGGCCAGACTCGGGCCCGGGAAAGGCGCAGACAAAAGATCCCAGCGGGGGCAGCCAGGTCCCCCCACCATTTGCTTTTAGGGTGGGGAGGGAGGTTCTGGAAGCTCCTTCCCCCAGCAGCCAGGACAACCCCAGCTGCTGGAAGTCACTGGACACTGCTGCAGGCCCATGACTCCGCTCTCGGGAGCCCCCTGTCCCTACTCTCTCTGCTCTAGTTTCTCTGTCCCTCAAAAAAAAAAATTAATTAATTAAAAAAATAAAATAAAATAGCTGGAACCGGTTTGGCTCAGTGGATAGAGTGTCGGCCTGCAGACTGGGAGGTCCCGGGTTCGATTCCAGGCAAGGGCATGTGCCTTGGTTGCGGGCACATCCCCGGTAGGGGCTGTGCAGGAGGCAGCTGGTGGATGTTTCTCATCGGTGTTTCTAGCTCTCTATCCCTCTCCCTTCCTCTCTGTAAATATATATATATATATATATATATATATATATATATATATATATATATATATTTTTTAGAAAAAAACAAACAATAAAATAAAATAAAATAAAAAATAGAAATAAATAAAATAAAATAAAATAAAATGGAAGGACGCTTAAGGGAAAGAGTCCATGACCATGTGTGCCTCGGGCTGGCCCGCCTGCACAGTTCCAGGGCATTTGCTGCGGGGCTGTCTGGGCACGACCGTCGCCCGTGTGGACCTGGGCCTCGGGAATGCCTTCTGCACCTGAGTCCCCGGGACTGGCGTGCACAGGCGCGCACCTGTGACTGGAGTCCCCACAGTCAATCAATTAACGAGTATTTACAGAGCACTTCCTGTGGTAGGCTGGGGGGGGGGGGGGATCCCCAGCTCGCGGGGTGGTTCTGCCCCGTCTCACGCTCATTATCTGGGATGACGGGCGGCAGAGACCCAGAACGTTATGCCCAGGCCTTCCTCGCACCATCTCATGCAGAAAAGCCCTCTCACGCAAAAAAAACAACCACCAACAACCACATTTCCTTTTCCTGGGAGCCGGGGCTCTGTTGTACACAGAACCTCCGAGCCCCACAGCAGGAGTCCAAGAAAATACTTGTTGCTACACTGTGTGTACATGTGTTGATGTGTAACTGCGTTTGCTTTGACGGGGTGACAGCGGCTGTGATATAATGCCTGTGTGACTGGGCGCACGCGGGCACGTGTGTGCCTGGGAGTGACAGGGTCTTTTGTAACGTGTGGCTGCGTGCAACTGCCCCGTGTTCCTGCATGCGTGCGACACAGAGACTTTTTATTTTTTTAATGTGGGTGACTGCATCTCCGTGTGACCCTGCGCGTGAGCGCGCCCACGGGGTCGGTGTCCCGTGGGTGTGTCCCACCCCTCGGAGCTCCCCCCCGGTGCAGCCGCGGCGGCGGCGGCAGCCTGCCTTTCCCCTTGTCCCCGTGTGGGTGTGTCCACAGCTCCTGTCCTTGAGTCCGCCTGGGTGTCCCCGGGCGTGCATGTGGCTGTCTGTGCGGGCATATCTCCGCGTCTGCATGTCACATGTGCTCCCCCCTCGTCCTGGACAGCAGCCCTGCTCATTCCCTCCCCCCTCCCAGGGCCAGGGCCCTCGCTGCGTGGTGGGCTCCCGGCCCACCGGCTGTCCTGCGGGGACCTCCACCCTGGACATGGAGGCTCTCTCCACGGCCCGCCAGCCCCAGGCCTTTCTTTCACACCGGACAAGGGAGGGCCCCGGGCAGAGAGGGGGCACCGGAGGAGACACGTTGCAAGGGGAGGGGATAAAGGGGGGGGGCACGCACAACACAGATCCGTTCCTCCCTCTTTTCTCCAACAACCCCGGCTTGCAATTCCCCCTAATCATCTGGAGACCCTCCAATACACTCCCCCCCCACCCCCCAGCCACGTTGGGTTTTTTTCCTTCTTTTTTTTCTGTTGCAATTAGGACTGTTGCACCCGGAGAGAGCCATGCCCAATTGGGGAGGCGGGTGAAGTTGCGGGGGGGGGGGGGGGCGGCTTCCCTCTCCCGGGAGCCCTGCAAGCTCACCAGCCCACCCCACGATTCCCGGCCTCCGCGACCGGAGGCAGCTTTGCAAAGGCCCCTGGGCCTCGGAGGCCAGGGAGGGGGCCGGGGGGGGGCAGGCCTCGGCGCACCGTAAACAAACCGCGGCGCGGCGGGCGGGCGGGGGCGCGCGGGCGGGCGGGCGGGCGGCCGCGGGGCCGGGCCCGGGAATGCGCAGCAGACGGGGCCGGACCGAGGCCAGGCGGGCCCTCGAGGGGGAGGCCCGGACGCCATCTCCGCCGGCAAATCGCGGGGCCCACCGGCCTCCCGGCAGCACCTCCCTTCCCAAGGGCGTGAGTTGCAAGCCCCCGGGGCGGTGACAGGGTCCCCGCGGCGTCGGGGGGTCGGCTGAGGCAGGCGGCGGGCACCCCCCCCCCGGGGGCGCCCCCAGACCGCCGGGGAGCTGGCCGCCGAGCCCCGCGGCTTTGCATAATCAATCGCGAGGTATTTGCATATTAATGCCCCCCTCGCTCCCTCCCTCCCTCTTACCTCGGCGTGGCGCGCCCGGCCGGGCTGGGCAGCGACGCGGGGTCTCAGCGCCCCGAGCGGGGGGCGTCCATGGGGGGCCGGTAGGGCCCGGGCCGCCCGCCTCCTGCGCCCGGGTGTGAGTGCGAGTGAGCGCGGGGGGGCGGGGGGCGAGAGTGGCGGCCCCGCGGCTCCTCCGGCAGAGGCGGCGGCCGCGCCAGGCTCCGCCCCGCCCCGCCCCGCCCCGCGCCGGCTGGGGCTCCCGCCCGCCCGCCCGCCCGGCTCGCGGCTGCTCCCTGCAGGCCGCCTCCCGCCGCCCGCCGCCGCCGCCGCCGCCGGCCCGCGCCCCCCGCCCGGCCGCGCCCCGGGCCCCGCGCCAGCCGCCCGCCCGCCGCCCCCGCCCCGCGCGGCCCCGCGGCCCCACTCCGGGCGCGAGCGGTGCTTGGTGACATGGTCCGAGCAAGAGGTCCCCTCGAAGACCGGCCTCTGCCCGCGGGAAGACGGGGAGGGTTTGGGGGGTTTGCATTGTGCGGAGGGAGAAGGCAGCAGGGACGAGCCTGCCCCTTGCAGGCAGGGAGGGAGGGAGGGGGGAGAGGAGACGCCAGCCCCTGGGCGGCTGGGGTTTGCCTCTGAGCTCGGGTCCTCGGCCGCCCGCCGGGAACTCGGTGTGACCTTGAGCAATCACCCCGCTCTCAGCCAGCGGGCGGGGTGGGGGGTGGGGTGGGGTGGGGTGGGGGAGCAGAGCTTCCTCCGCCCGAAAATGCGAGGGTTGGGCAGGTGAACCCTGAGGTCCTCTTAACTTCCCTCGTCCCGTTTTTTTTTTTTTTTTAACCCTTCTGCGGGTTTATGCGCTTCCTCTCTGGTTTCGAAGACCCGTTGCCTCCCCCCTTCCAATGCTCGCCCTCTTGCTTGCAAGGCAGGCAGATTTCTCCCCTCCCCGCCACCAGCCATTCCCTCAGCCGTCTGCCCCCCACCTGAGCTTGCCCTGCCCCCCTCCCCTCCCAGCTTCCCAGAGGGGGTCCGTCCTCCCGCGTGTGCCCACACCCCAAAATCCAGATGCTGCGGGGCCAGTCCCAGGAGGGGGGCAGGCGGCACAGACATGGATTCCCTTTCCCCGCAGGAGAGGTCTGCGCCGTGGAGCCCCGCCACCCATGCACACACACACACACGCACACACACACACGCACACACACACACACACACACACACACACGCACACACATCTGCATTCACGGACATGAAACCAACCCGGTGACGCCGGAGCCCCTTTCATCTCGGGATCTCCCCGGCCGGGCAGAGCTCTAATTACCCGGGCCCCCCCCTGGCCCCGCCGGTTCCCCTGCTGTCATTAGCCGGGTTTACCAGCGGGGGCCACGGCCTTCCCACGGCTGGCAGGGCGCAGGGCGGGGCCCTGCCTCCGAGGGCTGCTCTTGGAGGGAGGGGTGTGTGCGCGCTAAGGAGGTCTGTCCCACTAATCACTCGGTGTGTACCCTGCAAAAAAAAAAAAAATCACTAAGTGTGGGGTTTGGGCCAACAGCCTATGGGCTTCGGGCTGCCCCGGCTCATCTTGGTGTCAGCCACCTGCGTCTCCCCTCGGTGGCAGCTCCTTCTCTTTCAGGGGGCAGCGGGGCTTGCAAAGCGCGGGAGAGAGAAGGGGGGACCACCCTGGAATCGTGAGGCATGAGAAGGGCGCCGGGGATGCATCCCACGGGTTGCAGGGTGCAGAGGTGGTGATGAGGGTCTGCAGGGGGGGGAGGAGGAAGCAGCCTGCAGCGTGCGCGGTGGCAGCTGCAGCGGGGGGCCGAGGCCGCAGTGTGCAGAGTCAGCACGCAGTCAGTGGACCTGTGGGTTTGGCCTGGGCACGCGGTGGGCGTGCAACAGCTGCAGGAGGCTGCGCTGTCCACTCAGGGCAGTGTGCGCGCGGAGCAGACAGCAAGGTGCACGGAGGGGGCGGCTGCTGGGCACCTGTGCCACCTCCTGGATGATCAGGTTTGGCGGAAACCCTTCGGAGCAAGGCTGTGGGGTGCAGGGTGCAGGGTGCCCGCTCTACCCTGAATGGAAATAAGTCTTTTGGGATCGGGCTGCCCAAGGAGTTGGGAGAGAGCTCCAAAGTATGGGGTAGGTTTATGAGACGAGCTACAGGTACACCCTGCATCGACCAGGCAGAACCAGGAGGCAGTGGAGAGGTCCAGCAGAGGTTTGGATGAGGGGAGGGTGACAGAATCAGGAGGGGGAAGATAAAAGAAAATGGCTATGGCCCTAACCGGTGTGGCTCAGTGGATAGAGCCTCGGCCTGCGGACTGAAGGGTCCCAGGTTCGATTCCGGTCAAGGACATGCACCTTGGTTGTGGGCACATCCCCCGTGGGAAGCATGCAAGAGGCAGCTGATGGATGTTTCTCTCTCATCGATGTTTCTAACTCTCTATCTCTCTCCCTTCCTCTCTGGAAAAAAAAAAAAAAGACTAGGGTTTTGTCTCCCCTCCATTCTGGCTCCCCCACCACTCTCTATGGCAACAGGCCTTACAGGTATGGAGCGAGATAGACTTTTAGAAATTCTAGACCCAGAGCCATAGAAAATGAAGTGAAGAAGAAGAAAAAAAGTTTAAAAATATGAACAATAGAATGGCAATCAATATATATTTACCAACAATTGAATCTACAAATCAAATGAACAAGAAATCTAATGAACAAATTAAACTGGTGAATGAAGTAGAATCAGAGGCACGGACACGTGGCACAGATGGATGAATCTCAGAGGGAAGGGGTGGGGGTGGGAAGAGATTAACTAAAGATCGGTGTGTGGATGGGCACAGACAGTAGGGCAGTGAAGAGCTGTTTGGGGCAGGGTGGGAACCGGGTGGAGGGGAGACATGGGGGGGGGGGAGGAAGGGGGACACCTGTAATACTCTCAACGATAAAGATTTAAAGAAGAAAAGAAAAGAAAAAGAAGTGGTTCCTGATCCACTTTTTTCTCCCTCAGGCCCTTGAACTCAAAGACAAGAGTTCACCATTTCGGGCCGAAACCGGTTTGTCTCAGTGGACAGAGTGTCGGCCTGCGGACTGAAGGGTCCCAGGTTCGATTCCGGTCAAGGGCATGTGCCTTGGTTGCGGGCACATCCCCAGTAGGGGGTGTGCAGGAGGCAGCTGGTCGATGATTCTCTCTCATGGACGTTTCTAGCTCTCTGTCTCTCTCCCTTCCTCTCTGTAAAATATCAATAAAATATATTTTTTTTAAAAAAGAGTTCACCATTTCGGGGAGAGGTCAACCAAAGGGCTGTATGCATGCATATAAGCCCAAGCCATGGACACAGACAACGGGGGGGGGGGGGGTGTGAGGCATGAGTGGGGGCGGGGAGTCATGGGGGAATAAGGACACACATGTAACATCGTAATCCATAAAGAAAATTTTTTAAAAAGACGAGTTCACCATTCCTATCTTCTTCTCCTTTCCCCTGGCTCCCACCACGGCTGCCAACAGACCTGGGCAAGGGCAGCGGGAAGGGCACGCTGCCTCCAGAGCAGATGCCAGGACCCGGCCCGGGGTTGGGCTCAGGGCCCCCGCCTCTGTGTGGAGTCAGCACCCTTCCCACCCCCCTCACCCTGCCCACCCCCAACTCCTCTCGCCCTTCTGGGAGCTGTTCATCACCAGCGCCTGTTTTCTCTTTGCCATGGAAACCCCCACCTGCCTGTCCCTTCCACCCCCACTTCCACTTCAGGCCCAGCCTGGCGGGGAGAGGGGGGCGGGGCCGGGAGAGGAAGGACAGAGACCCTCCAAAGGGACACGCCTGGCAGTCCCTTTGCTCGTAGGTTTTGGTTGCCATGGCGGCGGCGGCGGGAACAGCCTGTTCTCTGGGCTCGATGCAGCAGCTCTACCAGGCCCCTCCCTCTTTTCTTTCTTTCTTCCCTCCCTCCCAGCTTGTTGCTAGGAAGCACCCCAAGATTTCGTGAGGGTCCCACCCCTAGAAACCAGGGATCCAGATATCTTTCTGAAGAGCTTCCCCTAGAAGCCTTGAAGCCAAGACCCCACATACACCCTCCGCCCCTGCTCAGAGAAGCCTCGGCTGTTTGGGGGACACAGGGAGGGGCTCTGTGTCTTGGGCCCCACCTCCTCATGACCTCCCGGGCTCTGGGTGAGGGCAGCAGGTGATGAGGTGTCCAGCAGAGACCCTGACTCTGCAGACACAGGCCAGCTTTCAGGGAATTCTGGGAAAGCCACCAGCTAAAATAACCTAAAACCCCGGTGTTTCTTCCCCCTTCGTGATCTTCCTATCGAGAAAAGATGGAGCCGAAACCGGTTTGGCTCAGTGGATAGAGCGTCGGCCTGCGGACTGAGAGGTCCCAGGTTCGATTCCAGTCAGGGGCATGTACATTGGTTGTGGGCACATCCCCGGTGGGAGGTGTGGGGGGTGCAGGAGGCAGCTGGTCGATCTTCCTCTCTCATGGATGTTTCTAGTTCTCTGTCCTTCTCCCTTCCTCTCTGTAAAAAATCAATAAAATATATTTTAAAAAGAAAAAGAAAAGATGGAAATAGAGGAAAGAAAGAGGGACCGTTTATGGGCGTTGGAGATAATGCAGCAGAGATGAGAGCGGGGGAATGAGCAAACAATTGTTCTGCTAAAAATAAAGTGGGCGCTATCAATGGCCTTTGTCCTTGCAGGCACCCTGGTTATGGGTCACCAAGAAGGGAGTCTGGGAAGGGATTCTGGCTAGGTTGAGCCTTGCTTTTGAAGGCCGAGGCAAGTGGAATAAATGCCTACACCTTCTCCAGGTTGTCTTTCAGGGGTCATCCTCCTTTTATTCATTGATTTGACACTTTTTTTAGGGTGGGAGAGAGAGAGAGAGAGAGAGAGAGAGAGAGAGAGAGAGAGAGAGAGAGAAAGGAGGAGAGATATAGGGATAGCTAGATGGAGAGAGAGAGATATGAGAAACATAGATTGATTGCCTCCCATACACACCCCGACCAATGACTGAGCCCACAACCTGGGTGTGTGCCCTGACTGGGAATCAAACTCACCACCTTTTGGTGTGGGGGATGATGCTCCAACCAACTGAGCCACCCGCACCAGCCAGGGCAACACTATTTTTTTAAAGCATGTAATATGTAGCAGGTATTCGATCCCCTAAAGTTCCCAGCTCCTGGTTTCACTCCCACATAGAACCCCCTCGTTCTGCCTTTGCCAGGAGGAAAGAGAAGAGGAGGGAGGGGTGGGGACAGTCTCCTTTACCATAGAGTTTGGGTCTTACCATAGAGCAGCCCTCCCCTTTCAGTTAAAGGCTGGTGTGGAGGCCAAGAGTATAGCTGAAACTGGTTTGGATTCTGGTCAAGGGCATGTACTTTGGTTGCAGGCACATCCGCAGTAGGGGATGTGCAAGAGGCAGCTGATCGATGTTTCTAACTCTCTATCCCTCTCTCTTCCTCTCTGTAAAAACTCAATAAAATATATTTAAAAAATAAAATAAAATAAAAAGAATATCGAGTGGCACTTACAGTGTGCAGAGAGGGAAGGCCTTCTTCGGGGTGTGAGAGAGGAAACCTCTTGGAGGATGGTTCAAGTTCTGCCTTTTACTGTCTTGGCTGGTCTCTCTCTGGACCTCCGGTGAGGTCAATGGGAAGGCAGAGAAGTGTGGGGGACCAGGAGCTGTCCTGAGGTGGGCCCACCATATAGGCCCCCGCCCCGTTCCTCCCGCCCTCAGACAGATGAAGAGCAGGCAGTTCCATGGGGGACTGGTGAGCACAGGAAAGTGGTTTGGAGCCAGCTGTGTGTGAGTATGTGGGAACGGCTCCCTCTCTTTCCCCGTCCACCAGCTGCCACTGAACTCCCATAGTGGGGGGAGCCAAGCAAGCTTCCGAAAGGAAATATTCCATTAGGGGAGGGGAATGACTCAGTTTCCCTCTGTGCCTTACATCCTCACTGAGTATTTCAGTGTTCCTGGGTCTAGACTCTTTAATATATATATATTTGTATTGGCTTCAGAGAGGAAGGGGGAGAGAGATAGAAACATCAATGATGAGAGAGAATCATTGATTGGCTGCCTCCTGCACGCCCCCCTACTGGGGATCAAGCCCACAACCCAGGCATGTGCCCTTGACCGGAATCGAACCTGGGACCTTTCAGTCCAAAGGCTGACACTCTATTCATGGAGCCAAACGGGCTAGGGCTGGGCCTAGAGACTCTTACTCATTTCCTTCTACTTCTTTCTAACCTAGATAAGGAATGCCCCTGTCCCATTGGGTACCCCAAACCCTGTTCCTCACAACCCCTTCCCTCACTCCAAGCCCCCGTTCTGGCCTGGCTCCTTTTCTGCCATCGCTCCAGGGATACCATGCCACTCACTGCTTGGCTGGCTTCCACCCCCCTTTTCTCCCCCGCCAGACCCTTCCCTGGCCAGCCCCGCCAACATGACGAGGAGGCGGGGGCTTAGGGCTCAGAGAGCAGCCGTGGGAGCTGGGGCCCTAGCAGAGCTGAGGGAGAAGACACAGACAGCGGAAGAAAGTGGAGCAAGAAGAGTTTTCGAGAAGGACTGCGTGGGGAGGGTTTCCTTGTACGCTCAAAGGGGATGCCAGCATCTCTCTCTCTCCTTTCACATGTGGGAGGGTCAGCTTGGAGTCTTGTCCTTATGGTCGGGAAGCCAGAGAGCTTGTGGGTCCTCGGGTGCTCCTGTGATGTGGGGAGAAGAAGTGATGGATGGGAAGGCTATCTCTGGTATTCACAGACGAGGAGAAGGGACAAAGTAGAGAAACTGAAGGAGTCCTTACATTCCCGTGGGAGTCTGATCCTTGGCAAAACCCTGCCACGCCCAGAGAAAGGGCTGCTGGTGAAAGGTGGGGGGCCCGGGAAGGCAGCTGGCCGCACTGCAAAAGCGACCTTGCGATTGTGAAGTGGGAGGGAGCACCCCCTCTCCCTCAACCCGGATCTGCCAGGCTGCCTGCCAGAGGGAGGTGGTTTGAGCTTAGAACATTACTATCCTCAGGCCCAAATATTCCCCACTTCCAGGTGGACCGGATCCAACACCCACTAGTCCAGTCAGGAGCAGTCACAACGCTGACAGCTTCTTCCCCAGCGGGGCTGTTTGGCCACGAGGGATGGGGCAGGAGCTGCGGGAGCAGGCATGGCTCGAGGAGGCGTTCCTTGGCTGTAGTAACAGGAAGGGAATGAGAGGAAGGCAGCGGGCACAGGCAGCGTGAGGGCCGGGGAGAGAAAGGGGTTCCAGGTAAGTGAGAGACCAAAGACAAACGGGGTTTGAGGCCATCTCAAGTGCGTGTGTATGGCTGGGGGGAGTCTGGAGGTCAAGTGTGGGGCGTCTGGGTTCTCCCTCCTTCCTGCGTCGGAAGCTTTGGCTACACATACTTGGCGGTTGTTGCCCAATGGTATCACTTGGGCAGGCACAAAAGGAAGCAGAACGGAGGGGGTGTGTGTGGGTGCGTCGGGAGGTAGAAAGGCCATAAGGATCCCTAGCCAGTTTGGCTCAGCAGATAGAGCGTCAGCCTGCGGACTGAAGGGCCCCAGGTTCGAATCTGGTCAAGGGCACATGCCTGGGTTATGGGCTCGATTCTCAGTGGGGGGCATGCAGGAGGCAGCTGATCAACGATTCTGATGTTTCTGTCTCTCCCTTACTCCCTTCCTCTCTGAAATCAATAAAAATATATTTAAAAAAATAAAAAGATGATATTCTTATAAAGAGAAGAAGAAGAAGAAGAAGAAGAAGAAGAAGAAGAAGAAGAAGAAGAAGAAGAAGAAGAAGAAGAGGAGGAGGAGGAGGAGGGGGAAAAGGAGGAGGAGGAGGAGGAGGAAGAGGAGGAGGAGGAAAGATGAGGAGGAGGAGCAAGGCCATACGCAGCAATGACCTTAGAGGGATGTGATCTGGCCCTCCTCCAACTGCACTCCCCCCTTCGGAACAGGAGTCCTTGTCTCTCTGTTTAGACTACGCTCCAGATGCCCAGGATCCTGTCCTTTCTTGTGTTAAGGCCCACACGTTTGCTTCCAGAGCCTGAGTGGGCTGCTCCCCCAGGCTCACGTTCCTGAGAACTGATTCGCCACTGGAAGGGTGGTCACAGAATGGCTGTTGGGAAATGTGCATGGAGCCTGGACTCACGGACTAGGAGGTCAAGCTCCTCAGGCTCTGAGATGGAGAGCTGAAAATAGGAGTGGGGGACACGGGGCTGTTTGTTCTTGCCCCTCGTTGTAAGCATTAGGGACAACCTGTTCACAGGACAGAGCAAGGGTGAGGGCTGTTTATGGGGAGACGCAGACATTGGAGCCAGAAGTAGGTAGCATTTGTTTTTTGGCTTTTCACTGAGGGGGAAAGAAGGGCCAATGCTGGAAGCCATGGGCATAATTACCTACAATATGGTTCCATAGGATAAGCAAGACAGCACATTTTTTTAAAAAAAATATTTTTTATTGATTTTTTTTACAGAGAGGAAGGGAGAGGGATAGAGAGTTAGAAACATCAACGAGAGAGAAACATTGACCAGCCGCCTTTTGCACACCCCCTACTGGGGATGTGCCCGCAACCAAGGTACTGAGTCCGCAGGCTGATGCTCTATCCACTGAGCCAAACCAGTTTCGGCAAGACAGCACATTTTTAAATAAACTTATTAAATATTTTTAGCTCTAGCTCGTTTGGCTCAGTGGATAGAGCATTGGCCTACGAGCTGAAGGGTTCCAGGTTCAATTTTGGTTAAGGACATGTACTTCGGTTGCAGACTCCTCCCCGGCCAGGGTCCTTGTCGATGTGTTTCTCTCACATCAATATTTCTATCTGTCTTTCCCTCTCTCTTCCACTCTCCCTTAAAAAAATCAATGGAAAAATATCCTTGGGCAAGGATTAAAAATGTATGTATATTTTTATTGCCCAGCTGGCATGGCTCAATGGTTGAGTATTTACCTATGAACTAGGACAGTGGTTGGCAAACTCATTAGTCAACAGAGTGAAATATCAACAGTACAATGATTGAAATTTCTTTTGAGAGCCAAAATTTTTAAACTTAAACTTCTTCTAATGCCACTTCTTCAAAATAGACTCACCCAGGCCATGGTATTTTGTGGAAGAGTCACACTCAAGGGGCCAAAGTTTGCCAACCATGGACTAGGAGGTTGAGGTTGATTTCCTGGGTTTTGGGCTCATGCCTGAGTTTTGGGCTCAATCACCCCATGTTTGCTGTGCAGGAGGCAGCCGATCAATGATTCTCTCTCATCATTGATTTTTTTTTTCCTCTCTCTCTCCCTCTCCCTTCATCTCTGAAATCAGAACCTCGACCTCCTGGTTCATAGGTCGACACTCAACCACTGAGAAACACCGGTTGGGCTAATAAACTTTTAAAAAAAGAATAGTTTTAGATATATAGGGAAAATTTTTGAAGATAGTAGTGGGTGTCCACACACCCCAAGCCCAATTTTCCCTTTTGTTAACACCTTACATTAGTATGGTACATTTGTTACAATTACAATGGAACCAGTACTGATACATTATTATTTACCAATGTCCATGCCTTACTCATATTTCTTAGTTTTCTCTTAAAGTGCTTTTTCTGCTCCAGGGTCACACCCAGATTACCAAGTTACATTTAGTCATCATGTCTCCTGAGGCCCTCTTTGGCCATGACAATTTCTCAGACTTTCCTTATTTTTGATAACCTCAACCTCAGTTTCCTCCTTACTTTTCCTCCTACGTCTCCTGGTATTCAAGCAGTCTGCGAAGCCAGGAGATTCTGGGAGGACTGCCAGATTTTGGGGTGAAGTGGTGATGTGTGTAACTGAGGAAGCCTCAGTGTGGCCTGTGGAACACAAGTGTGGAAAGGAGAACTCTGGTAATAGACTCAGAGGTTTAGGAAATAATAATTTTTGTTTAAATATGCCAGGAAAGAACAAACAGATTGCTAAGAGAACGCCACCCCCTTGCTGTGCCTACTAACTAGCGGGTAATGAAGGAGTGGCAGAATATTTAAATAACGAGTCGACAGTGACGTCATTGGGCGAGGTCTGAAGGCGAGCGGCCTTTTGAGAGCCCTCCCCGCTCACTCCTCTGAGCCTCTGGGATGCCTTAGCTCCTACACGTCCTTCTCCGGAGGAGAGAAGCGAGGCGGGCTGACTATGGGACTTAACTTCCACGCTAGCTCAGCCCGAGAAACTACAATTCCCAGAAGACCTCGCGGCGCGACCCGTCTCTCGCGGCATTGGCTCGTGTACGTTGCCCGCAGCCAATAGGAAACTAGCTCTTTGATACGTGCCGAAATGGCGGTGCCTAGGTCTTAGAACTAGATGGTCCGGTAGGCTTAATTTGGGGCGGTGGTGGATGTAAAGGAAACGGGGGATTACAGTGTCAGCGTTGTGGACGATGGAGGAAAAGGGGGTGTTGTCTAGATTTGGAGTGGTGGTGCCTGCTGAGGGACGGAGCCAGAGCTGAGGGAATAATTGGGCAACCAGACCTGGCTTAACCCTTCGCTGCCCTCTTCACTCTTTGTAGTAAGCCCCCTTGACACCCTCGTTAGCTTACGAAAGGATGGCGGTCCAGGAGGGAAGAACCTGGCAGGGTCCTCACCGCCCGCTACCCCCCTTTTCCCTTTTTGGTCCTGCCTCCCTTAAACCTTCCTGTAGCTTCTCCATTTCATTCGGGTCTGCCCTCCCCCGTTCTTGCCCTCAGCATCCCCTCTCCCCTTCTCTAGCTCGGTTTCTCCCGCCTCCCAGCGGACCGCCGTCGGCCCCGGCTTCCTGAGAGTGCAATCATGAAGGTGGTGAACCTGAAGCAAGCCATTTTGCAAGCCTGGAAGGAGCGGTGGAGTGACTACCAGTGGGCAATCAACATGAAGAAATTCTTCCCCAAAGGAGCCACGTGGGACATTCTCAACTTAGCAGGTCTCCAGTGAAATAGGAAGGAAGGAAGGGAGGGAGGGCTACCCCCCGGGAAAGTTGTGGCCACACTTTTTACTTTGTGATTCCCCTTGCAGAAGCACTGCTGGAGCAGGCCATGATTGGACCTTCCCCCAATCCTCTCATCCTGTCCTACCTGAAGTATGCCATTAGCTCCCAGGTAAACTGCCCCACCCGTGCCAGTGGGCGAGGGTGTGAAGATATAAAAGGCGCAGGGTACCGTTGTGGGTTCATACACCGTCCAGGGGAATTTGTTGGAATACATCACTTCTCTGAGCCGCAGTTTTCTCTTGGAAAGAATAATACTTCATTAACTTATTCTACAATAAATATTCACGAATGTTTGTATGTGCCGGACGGTGCTGTGGGCCCTGGGGATATGGCTCTGAACAAGGTCTGATCCCAGCTCTCCAAGAATTTAGTGGGTAAAGCAGATTTAATAAGCCATCAATCACAGGATAGATAGGCTTATGATAGTGGCTGGGACAGGGTACTGTGGGAGTACATGGAAGGGGCACCTAATCCATTCTGAGCAATCAGAGGGATGCCGATGTTTAAACCAAAACATGAGTGTTGAGTTAGCCAGGCAGATTGATAAGACTGTGCATAGTGTTTGACAGTATTTCCACACGTCTTTGCCAATGCTGGATAGAACCTTACAGAGTTATTTCCAGAGAAGCAAAAAATAACATCATGTTGTATTATGTATTTCCATGATTGTGATGTTGAGCATATTTTTATATGCATGACTTCTGTGAATTACTTACGTATACCATTTGCCCATTTTTCTATTGTTTGTTTTCTTTATTTTATTTTATTTTTTTTGGTAACAGCTTAATTGAGCTATAGATCACATACTATATAAATAGTTTACCAATTTAAGATATACACTGAGTGGCTAGATTATTATGATCTCTGTACACATAATAATCTGGCCACTCAGTGTATATCCAATATAATAAAAGGCTAATAAGCAAATTGTCCCCTGGCCGGCCAACTGCCCATTGCTTATTCATGCACCAGGCCTGAGTGGCCATATTATTATGCGTTCAGAAATCATAATAATCTGGCCACTCAGTGTGTATCTCAATAGTTTTTAGAATATTCAGAGTTGTACAACTATCACCAACAATCAGTTTGGAACATTTTCATCATTCCAAGAAGAATTCCTACTGATTTTTAAGTGTCTTTTAAAATAATCTATCTTACCCTAGCTGGTTTGACTCAGTGGATAAGAGTGTCGGCCTGTGGACTGAAAGGTCCTAGGTTCTATTCCAGTCAAGGGCATATGCCTGGGTTGTGGGCTTGATCCCCAATAGGGGTATGCAGGAGGCAGCTAATCAGTGATTCTCTCTCATCATTGATGTTTCTATCTCTCTCTCCCTCTCCCTTCCTCTCTGAAATCAACAAAAATATATAAAAAAAGTAATCTATCTTGTAATCCTTATCTGTTGTATATTTTTTCAATTTCCTTTCTGTCACATTTTTTTAAGTTTGTGATTTTTATTTTCTTAGCATGTAGAGTTTAAAAAAATATATTTTTATTGATTTCAGAGAGGAAGGGAGATGGAGAGAGAGATAGAAACACCAATGATGAGAGAGAATCATTGATTGGCTGCCTTCTGCACGCCCCCCATCCCAACGGGGATCGAGCCTGCAACCTGGGCATGTGCTCCTGACCAGAATCGAACCCAGGACTCCTCAGTCTGCAGGCCAATGCTCTGTCCACTGAGCCAAATCAGCCAGAGCAGCATGCAGAAGTTTTTAATGTTTCTGTTGCTGGATTTAGCCTTTTTTTTTCTTTCCTTTGTGGCTTTTGTCTTGCATAAGGGGTTGCCTGCTCTAAGGATCAAAATATATTTTTCTCTAATTTTTGCCAACACTTCACTTTTATTTTTTATCTTTTTCTTTTCTCTGACACAGTTAAAATTTATTGCAGTGTGAAACAGAGATCCAAATTTATATATTTTTTTCAGACAGATGGACAGTTGGCTCAACTACCTTTATTGAATAGACCATTATTTGTCCTATCCTAAATTTTCTTATAGGCAAGATTCTATT
The DNA here is from genome assembly GCA_963924515.1 of Vespertilio murinus. Lineage (NCBI taxonomy): Eukaryota > Metazoa > Chordata > Mammalia > Chiroptera > Vespertilionidae > Vespertilio > Vespertilio murinus. The sequence continues at coordinate 7,833,156 of OZ004718.1, forward strand.
TCTTGACATTCTAGTTTATTTTGTTGATATGTTGGTCTTTTCTCACACCAGTACTTTATTGCTTTAATTACTGTACCTTTATAGTATGTTTGATACTTGGCTATGCAAGTCTTTCCGTAGTTTTATCTCTCAAAAATTTCTTGACCCAGGCATTTTCATTTCTAGATAAATTTTAGAATCCACCTATGTTCTTTAAAAAATCCTATTATATTTTGATTGGGATTTCCTTGACTTTGTGGATTTAGGGAATTTGTGGATTAACTTTAGAAAAATTACTCTGATTTGAAGAATGGGTTGAAAGGAGGTAAGACAGAAGACAAGGACACAATTTAGTCTGGAATATTTTTGCTGTAAAGAACCAGATAATAAATACTTTCTGTTTTGCAGGCAATATAGTTTCTATCACTACTGTTCTGTCATTATAACTTGAAAGCAGAAGTAGATAATATGTAAATAAGTGGGCATGCCTGTGTTCTGATAAAACTTTATTTACAAAAATGGTGGATAAGCCAGATTTAGGTTGTAAGCCATAGTTTTCCAACTCCTGATTTAAGCTATTGTAGTAATTCAGGAAAGAGATGATACTAGCATAAACTTGGGAAGTGCCAACCCTGGCTGTTAGAGCATTGGCCCGAAAACCAAAGGATCTTGGGTTTGACCTGGTCATGGGCAAACCTGGGGTGCAGGTTCAATCCCAGGTCCCAGTTGGAATGAATGTAGGAGGCAACCAATGGATCCCTCCCTCCCTCCCTCCCTCCCTTTCCTTTCCTCACTCCCTCCCTACCCCTCTCTCTCTAAAAATCAATGAAAAAATATCCTTGGGTGAAGATTAACAAAAAAAATTAAAAAATTAAAAAAAAAAACCTTGGGAAATGGCAGCAACGAAGAAAGATGAATTCAAGTGCAGTGTAGCGCAGTTGGTTGGACATCGTCCCGTACCCTGGTTGGGGCACATGCCTGGGCTACAGACTTAATCCCCTGTGGAGGGTGTGCGTCCACGTTTCACTCTCCCATTGATGTTTCTCTCTCTCCCTCTCTAAAAATCAATAAAAACATATTTAAAAAAGGTGACTTCAAGAACAAGTTAGGAAATGACATTGGGAGAGGATTTGGTGATTGACTGGAGGAGAAGTGTGAAAGAGGAAAGCATCCAAGGTAGTGTCTAGGTTCCTGGTTTGGGGGACTGGCTGAATGATGGGGTCGTAGGAAGACAGTGGGAGTAGAGTAGGACTGTTAGGTTTGGGGTGCAGATGAGGGGTGGAGATGGCACGTTTGATTTTGGCCTTGTTACATTTAAGGTGCCTCTGTGGGCTATCAAAGAGAAGATACTGAGTAGGCAGTTGAACATACACGTCTAGAACTTAGAAGGAGAGGCCTAGACTAGAAGCTGTCGATTTAGGAGTCATCGTCTGCAGATGGTAATTGAAATATGGGCATGGGTGACATTGCCCGGAGAGTATGGAGAGTGAGCAAAGGAGGGAGTGACCGAGCCACATTCCTGAGGAACCCATCACATTTAAGGAACACACACAGGAAAAGAATTCCTTATAGGAGCCCAAAAAGAAGGAGTCAGTGAGGAGAGAAGGAAAGAAAAGCGAGAGAGCAGGGTGTCAATAAAAGCCACAGGAGGAAGGAGAGGAATGGAGAATGAGGAGGTGTTTCCTGGTGTGAGATGCTGCTGGGAGGTCATTGAGATCAGAACTGAGAGCTGTCGGCGGGGGTAACAACAAGAGTTTGCTGATGAGCTTAATGAGAGGATCTGTGCCGCGGGAAGGACAGAAGTGATTGGATTGGGTTGAATTGCCAACGGGAGGCGGGGCGGTAGTCAGTGAGAACAGAGAACTCTTATGCCTGTGGAGCAGACGAGAGGGTGGTGGTTAATTGGAAGTGTGAGGTCTGCGGGAAGTTCCTTTAAAAATAGAAGAATCTTGAGATGTGTAAACACTGATGGGGAAAACAAGAGGGACAGAGAGGCTGAAGTGACAGGGAGAGAAATAAATATACATGGAAGACCTTCACGAGTTCCAAAGTGCTGTGCACAATTAGTCACTTATTTTTGCTTCAGAGTCAAGAGCTCTTTGGTCCAGTGCTGAGGTCCTCAGGAGCAGTTGGGGTGTCGACTGTGAGGAGCAGAGGAGATCACAGAGCAGCTGGGGGGTCAGTCTGGGCTGGCGAGGTGTGCAGGGGCCACATAGACGGTCTCCATCCTCGGGCTGCTGGTAGGTTAGCGCTCCCGCGTTGATGGATATATGACCACTGGAATAGATTAAATCCTGCTGGTAAAACAGTTCACCACGTGGAAAGTATTTTTAGGTCTCCAGAGTAGGAGTGCTTTATTGATACTGTTGGCAAAAATGTACCGAACAGAATCCTGAATCTGGAGACCCTATAAACATGTAACCCGTGGCATCCTTCAGGACGTACAGAATTGGGGGTGTCTCTTCTGGTCGTTTGGGGTCCGTTTCTCGTGGGGACATCCAGCTCCCCCTTCAGGTCGGTATCCAACAAGGCCCTGTGCTCTGCCAAGCTCTTGCTATGGGGACATCGGTTATAAATAAACAAAACACGCGCCCGGAACGTTGCGGTCATCCTGCCCCGGCAGGCGCCCAACTTTGGGATCACTGTCAGACCCAGCCTGGGCTTCCCGGCGCGCCCGCTGAGAGCGCACCAAGCACCGATTGTGTATTTAAGTCTTCCGTGTGCTTTGCACCTGTTCAGTCCAAGAATATTCGTTAAAGGTGTCTGAACAGAGAGCGGTCTGTGCACACATGATGGGGAAGTAACATGGGAAAGGCATTGCCGTGCATGTAAAGTTCACCCGACTGAGGTCATGGAGGCTGCCTTAGCTTCCTTCTTAAATCTTTGGGAAGTTCTGTTTCTCTAGGGAAGAAAACCCACGAGGCAGGTAATTCATTGTCTTGACAGTTTCTGTCATTGTATTTTGCTTTTTTTTATTTGGTGTATTGTGCCACTAATTTGGACTGTTTTCCGAAGTATTATTCATTTTATCAGCATGCTGTACTATTATTATTTTTTTAGAATAGGACAACGTAAAGATTTTTTTGTAGGGTTTAATTTCATTCAGGACAAATTATTTCTTTTGAATTATATCTCTGATCTTATGGTGATAAGTAGGTTTTACTACTAGAAATTTGTTTTAAGGTAAATGTCCCCCTCTTTCCCCCCCCCCAGAACATTAGTCACATGACATCTTAGATGTCAGAATGAAAGACACATCAGTGATGAAAGTGAATTCATCCATCCAAAGCAATAAGAACTTAGGGAGGACCTACTCCCTGCTGGCCCCAGGCTGGGTTCTAGAGAAGCAGATAATACATTTTAAAATTCGGTTTACCTTTAAAAAGCCACATGTGGCTAACGGCATTGCTGTTGTCCAGTGCCGCTTGAGAAGCTACTTTGGGAAATGCTGATCTAAGGGTGTGTTCTTACTTATTCATTCTACAGACATTGTCAACAAGTTCATGGGTCACCGATTAAAAGCACCCTTATCCTCAAGGAACTTCTAGTTCGGGGTGCGTGTGTGTGTGTGTGTGGGGGGGGCAGCAGGCACCAACTGTGCAGTGATGGGCACAAGGGCATGACTCGGACACAGAAGAGGATTCAGCTTTGGGTGGGAGGTTGGGGTTGATCAGAGACGGTGTCCTGGAGGAGTCCTCGAGAATAACTCCAGAAAAACGAGTACTAAGAGGTGAATAGTGGAATTCGATACCTATGTCAGGGTGAGTTACCACCTCATCACTGCAAGAAATGTGTGCTTGTCTCCAGTTCTTTTCTATTTTATTGATTTCAGAGAGGAAGGGAGGGAGGGAGAGAGAGAGAAACATCAGTGATGAAAGACATTCATTGATTGGCTGCCTCCTGCACGCCCCCCACTGGGAGTCAAGTTCACAACCCCAGCATGTGTTCTGACCGGGAATCAAACCGTGACCTCCTGGTTCATAGGTCAACGCTCAACCACTGAGCCATGCCAGTCCGGCTGTTCTTGTACAAACAAAATCACTTGATAGAAGTTTAGGAGTAAAGGGACATAACCATTCTTCTGTCCACTGGCAGTCCGTTAAACTTTATAGTGGACCATGAAACATGGCACCTTTGAAAACCCATTTTCTTTTTCTTTTTTATTTTAAATTTTAAAAATATATTTTATTGATTTTTTTACAGAGAAAAAGGGAGAGAGATAGAGAGTTAGAAACATCAATGAGAGAGAGACATCGACCAGCTGCCTCCTGCACGCCCCCTACTGGGGATGTGCCCGCAACCAAGGCACATGCCCCCGACCGGAATCGAACCTGGGACCCTTCAGTCCGCAGGTCGATGCTCTATCCACTGAGCCAAACCGGTTTCGGCGAAAACCCATTTTCTGAATGGGTTTATGCCTATGATGTCATTTGCGGTGAGTGCCATAGAGGGGAGAATGGAGACAGTGCTGGTGTTTTGTCCATTTAGGGGTTGAGGAAGGCCTCTGGAGGGGCGAGGTTTTCGGAGAGCTCAGCAGAACACCAGTTGTCTGAACTTTATCTCCCTTCTCTCCCTCCAGATGGTGTCCTACTCCTCCGTCCTCACAGCTATCAGCAAGGTATGGTCGTAGCTGCGCACAAGCTGGGCGGGGGCAGGGGAAAGATACGGTCATGACGGAGGGGGTCCCCCCTCCTCGAATGCTCTGATCATGTGACCCCTGAGGCTGGACAGGCGGCGCACGCTGCCCCGGCTGGCAGAGCTGCCTTTCCCTGGAGGGGAGCGCATCCTGGGAGGCGGGGCTGGCCATTAGCCAGTCTCCAATGTTGAAAGGGTGTCCGTTCTGAAACCCGAGGTGGAGGAAAGATGAGTGTCCCATCTGCCTGGTTGACTGTAGCATCCCCTCTGTCTTTCCACAGTTTGATGACTTTTCCCGGGACCTGTGTGTCCAGGCTCTGCTCGATATCATGGACATGTTTTGTGACCGACTGAGGTAACAGGGGTGAGGGGCTCACAACCTCCAGCGCCAGCTTAGTGTAAGGTAGAGAGACCCTGGCTTCCCACACTTCTCCCCTGCTCACCCACCCACCACCCCATCCTCTCCTCCTCAGTCCTGAGGACAAAACGCCTCTTCTCTATTTGGAGTAGCTCGTTTGAAATCTTGTCCCGTGGAAGCCAACAGGGCTGTCTTCCTAGGACTTTGCGAGCTTCCCAGCTCTCTTCCCTAGCATGGGAGTGCCAGGCCCCGGGGGATCGCTGGTGTGGGTCAGATTTCAGCCTTTGGAGCGGAGACAGATTTTGCATCCTCTCCCTCCCGTAGCTGTCATGGCAAAGCGGAGGAGTGCATCGGGCTGTGCCGGGCCCTTCTCAGCGCCCTCCACTGGCTGCTGCGCTGCACTGCAGCCTCTGCCGAGCGGCTCCAGGAGGGGCTGGAGGCGGGCGCTCCGGCTGCGGGGGAGAAGCAGCTTGCCATGTGCCTGCAGCGCCTGGAGAAGACCCTCGGCAGCACCAAGAACCGGGCCCTGCTCCACATCGCCAAACTAGAGGAGGCCTGTATGTCCCCTCGACCCCCTGAGCCCCGCCTGCCACTGCTCCCGTATCCGGCTCTTTAATTGAGAGGGGAGAGGCAGGATGGCACCCCACTTTTTTCCAGGAGGATCTGAAATCATCCCACTTCCTTTTTTTTCTCCCCATAAGCATTGCATACATCCCAGGGACTTGGGCAGGGTGGCACCCGAGCCAATCAACCAACAGGTACTTACTGAGCCTTATTGTATGCCCAGCACTGTGCCAGGTGCTGGGGGCGGGAGGGCGGGGGGCTGCTGAGGAGCATGTGGCAGGCAGGGTCCCTGCCTTCGACCAGGGTACACGCCAGTGGGGAGCAGGACTAGCGTGCAGTGGACTTGGAAAAAAAAAATCAGAGGACAAGGCAAGCACATGATCCATCCTGTGTTTGTCTCCATGTTACTGATCACCTGAAAAGCAGGTGGCTGTGTTTGAGCATTGCCTAACACGTCCTTCAGACATGATGCGTGTCAGCTGCCAGGCCTGCGGGGCCACACACCTCTCCGCTCAAGTGCACGTGTTAAACTTTGGAACTCTCCAGAGTCTGCGATGGGACAGCTCACCCAGTGGGAGGGAGGGTTCTGATAGTCCGGACCACTGCGGATCTGCATTTCCCCAACAGTGAACATGCTGGAATGGGGTACCTCCAGGTCTTCACGGCCGGTTGAGGGGCTTGCTGTAGGTTTAGTGTATTTACGACTTTCCAAAACATGTTTTATTGCCCGGATACAGCACAGGAAGGTGACTGCGATGTAAAAATGGCTGTGCTGACAGTTCCTTACCTCTTTTGAGCCCTTGACAAATGTTTATTGGCTGCAAAATGAATGAATATTTAACTTATTGGATCTCAGGTCTCACCTCCCCCGTGCTAGTTGGTGCCATTCCTCATCATTTGGCCCTCTGGAGTTATAACTAGGATAAGTGACTTATAATTAAGTGCTAAGTCACGCAGTGTAGACCATGAATTCAGGCGTTCAGGGGCAATCAGGGGGTTGGACCGGTTGGGTCGGTTGTTCCAGCAGCTGGGGCTGGACCAGAGCTGGAAGGCTAGTGAGAGTGGGCGAGGTGACGGGCGGGAGGGGCATTTCCGAAGGGAGGGCGGCTGGAGCCAGGGCCCGGGCGGGTGGAGGACACGGAAGGTGGGGGAGTCCAGCCTGACTGAGCTGGAGAGAGTTGGCTATTTGCAAGGCTGGCACGCTCCTGAGTGACCTGTGGCTGCCCCCTCCCGTCCCAGCCTCTGGACTCCCCTCCCCTCCCCCCTCCCCCCGCCTCTCTGCCACCGCCTGCCTCTACAGTCAGCTGTAGCACCCTACCAGCCTACCAGGCTTCTGGGATTAACTTTATGGGCTTCGCTGTCGTATGCAGCCTCCTTCTAGAAACAGCACATGCTGCCTCCATGTCACCCTCAGGGGAAGCCTCCTTGCGAGGTTTTGTGGGCCCAGGGGGTGCCGAAGTTGAGGAGTTGGGGGTGCCGAAGTTGAGTTTGGGGCTACTCTCTCCCCCTCCTCTGTTTCCCATCATGTTCCTGCATTTCCTTTCTCCGCCAGCCTCCTGGACGGCTATTGAGCATTCCCTCTTGAAGCTTGGGGAGACCCTGGCCAATCTCAGCAACCCCCAGCTGCGGAGGCAGGCGGAGCAGTGCGGCACGCTCATCAGGAGGTACCCAGCTCCCGGCGAGGGTGGTGAAGGGAGAGGGGCAGGCCCTGGGTGAGGGTAGAGGGGGTGTGTGGCTCTGTCCTTCTCTCCAAAGCTTCCCAGCTCACCAGCTACCCCCGTGTGTCTGTCCTCAGCATCCCCACGATGCTGACGGTGCACTCGGAGCAGCCGAACAAAACTGGCTTCCCCACGGTCCACGCGCTGGTCCTGCTCGAGGGCACTATGAACCTGACAGGCGAGACCCAGCCCCTGGTGGAGCAGCTGATGATGGTGAAGCGCATGCAGGTGGGCGGCCGCCGCCGGTGTGCGAAGGGGAGGGTGCGGGTCCTTCTGTTCACGGTGGAGAGGGAATCCCCGTCTTGTGCGGTTCTGCCATCTCACCTCACGTCCCTGGCTCTCGGGTTCCCGGGTTTCCTGGTCTGTGGCCCAGGGGCCGCAGAGGTGGAGGGGGATGGGCCTCTCTGACGCCTTGCCCTCGGCTCTTCCCGCAGCACATCCCCACCCCACTCTTTGTCCTGGAGATCTGGAAAGCTTGCCTCGTGGGGCTCATCGAGTCTCCCGAGGGGACGGAGGAGCTCAAGTGGACGGCTTTCACCTTCCTCAAGGTACCGGGGCGCGGGCAGCAGCAGAGCCGGGGAAAGCAGCGGCTCCTGGGCCCCTGCCTGCGCCTCTCCCCGCTGGCGGCGTGCCCCGCCTGCCAGGTCCCCGGCACCAGCTCCATCGGTTCTTCCCTCTGGGGTCCCAGGGCCTCGCTCAGCCCGCTGGCCGGCTCCCGCTGCCTCTTAGCTCCGTCCCCAGCCGGTTCCTGCGGGGCAGTCCCGGGCCGGGGAGCAGGCCCCGGTCCTTGAGGGGGACTCCACTTTGGCTGGTGGCGTTTCCTCGTTGGCCAGCCCGAGAAGGGTCCCTGCGTCCTGTGGGCTGAGGGCACCGGGCGCGTGGGTACCATTGCTTTCTGGTTTGGCTTCTAGAATGCTTTCCCCTACAGGGAGGGGCCGGAGGGGGGTCCTTCCGTCCCGGGTGGAAGAGAAGAACGTGTGCTTCCTGTTTCCCCCGCCCCCTCCTCTAGATCCCGCAGGTTTTGGTGAAGTTGAAGAAATACTCTCACGGGGACAAGGTGAGTAGAAGAAACGAGATGGAGGGAGCATAGGAGCAGGCAGATCCTTGTCTCTGCCCTGGACTCTTCACCTGGCGGGCGCGTGCCCTTGCTCCTGTGGGCAGGGTGTGTGTGTACTGAGCATCTGTGTGCACCCCACACCTGCACCCAGGCTCCCGAGAGAGGGCATGGGCTGCTCAGGAGGACCCGGGTGGCCACGGAGGGCGATGCCCCCAAACCCACCCCCCCGCCCCGTAGTCGCTGGAAGCCAGTAGGTAGGCATGGCGACTTGCAGGCTTTCTATCCGGCCATGTCCTGGTGAGCCTGCCACGCAGGCTGTGGGTGGGGAGGAAGACTCAGGAGGCAGATGGCATTCCTGGCTCTCTAGGACTTCACCGAAGACGTCAATTGTGCCTTCGAGTTCCTGCTGAAGCTCACACCCTTGCTGGACAAAGCTGACCAGCGCTGCAAGTACGCTCCCCCGCCGCCCTCGCCTGGGCAGTGTCCTGGCCCACCCACTGCTCTTCCCGCCACACACGCCTCTCAGGACTGTCACTGCTCCCCCTCCAGGGCCAAGCCCCTCTCCCCTCTCCCCTCCCTCCGGCCCCCCAAACGTCCCTCCTCCTCAGGGGGGGCAGCCCGGGCTGGGACCCTCTCCTGCCCCTCGGGAATCCCTGCTCCGGGCCCAGCGCCTCACCCTCTTCCTCCCTCACAGCTGTGACTTCACAGACTTCCTCCTCCAGGAGTGTCGGAAGCAGGGGCTTCTGTCCGAGGCCAGTGTGAGCAACCTCCTGGCCAAGCGGTGAGTGTGAGCTCCCGCGGGCCGGTCCGAGCACCCTCCTCCCTCCTACCTCCCTCCAGACCGGCTCCTGGCTGCCTTTCCCTCCTGCTCACCAGGGGCTCTCCTAGTTCGGGGTGCGGGGGCCTGGGGCCAGGACACGCTGGTTTCTGCAGACTAGGGTTCTGCCCCCTGAGGTACTGTGCTTTGCTCTCAGCCTCCTTCATGGTCAAAGTCAAAGCCTCAATCTTCCTCCAATCTTAAACGAACGTTCAAAAGGGGTGTGATGACCAACGAACGAGGGAAGCGATCGCGATATTGGCTACGCTTTCCTCGGTCACCATGGCACCAGCGGTTCTCCTGCGCTCCCCCGACTCGGGGCCTGTGCTCCGGGCCGGACAGGGAGCACGTGGGGACCTGATCTCTGTTCCTCCTCTCTCCTCTGGGCCGCCCGGTGGGGCCACAGCGCAGCAGACCGGGAGCACGCACCCCAGCAGAAATCGGGAGAAAACGCCAACATCCAGCCCAATCCCGGGCTGATCCTGCGCGCAGAGCCCACTGTGACCAACATCCTCAAGGTGAGCGCGCCTGCCCTTGCCTCCGGGGCCCTCGCTTCCGCCTTTCCAGGTTTCCCGCTACTTCCGGATAAACACTCAGAGGCCACAGACCTCTCTCTCTCTCTCTCTCTCTCTTTCTCTCTCCTGGCTTTTGTCTCAGTTACGTGGGAAGTAGAGAAAGGGGGAGCAAGAGGAGCTGCCATTGGGACTCACGTTTGTTGAGCATCACTTGTAGCCGGGCGCCGTGGAAGGGGCTTCACTTGGCTCGTCTTGTGCAGAAACAACGGAGAGTTTCACAGCAGGGACCTCCCTGTCCGGTCCTACCACCCTTGTCCCAGTTTCGTTATGAGGGATGGTTTTGGAGACCAAGGATAAGATTTTTAAAAAATATATATTTTATTGATTTTTTACAGAGAGAAATAGAGAGTTAGAAACATCGACGAGAGAGAAACATCGATCAGCTGCCTCTTGCACACCCCCTACTGGGGATGTGCCCACAACCAAGGTACATGTCCTTGACCAGAATCGAACCTGGGACCTTCCAGTCTGCAGGCTGACGCTCTATCCACTGAGCCAAACTGGTCTCGGCAGGATAAGATTTTTTAAAAATATTATTTTATTGATTTTTTTTATAGGGAGGAAGGGAGAGAGATAGAGAGTTAGAAACATTGATGAGAGAGACACATCGATCAGCTGCCTCCTGCACACCTCCCACTGGGGATGTGCCCGCAACCAAGGTACGTGCCCGTGACTAGATTCGAACCTGGGACCTTTCAGTCTGCAGGCCGACGCTCTATCCACTGAGCCACACCAGTCAGGGCTAAAGATAAGATTTTGGAAACTGTTTTCCAGACTGGAGTCAGAAAGCCGTAGACTAAGTTGCAGGTCGTGGTGTACCGTGGACCGGAGACAGCAGAGAGAGGCTGCGGCCTGGCTGCGTCTGGGGGGTCTTCAGTGTTCTTCAGGACTTGATTTCCTGTCGTGTCCCCAGACGATGGACGCAGACCACTCCAAGTCCCCGGAGGGGCTGCTGGGCGTGCTGGGCCACATGCTGTCCGGGAAGAGCCTGGACCTGCTGCTGGCTGCGGCCGCCGCCACCGGGAAGCTCAAGTCCTTCGCCCGCAAATTCATCAAGTAAGGTGGCCGGGCCGTGAGCCGTGACCGGCCGGGGGGCGGCTCTGAAGTAAGGAGGAGCGGGACGAGGTGGGGCCCGGCACCCCCGGCGTCTGGGTCTCCCGGGTGCCCAGGCCAAGGCGGAGCCCCCCGCGGGAGGCCCTGGGGGAAGGGCCGTCTGGACACGGAGCCCCGGTGCTCCTCGGCGGAGGGCGGCGTGGCGGAGTCCCAGGAGGGGACCAGGCGGGGAACGGCAGCGCGGAGCGGTTCTGTGTGCCCAGGCGCTGGCCGGGGCTCGCCTGGCCTGTGGACTTACGTTTGTTAACCTGGACTTTGATCTGTAGAAATTGTTCTGCTCAATGAGCCGTTCTCTAGGTCTGGGGAATCTTTAACAACAGCCTTCTCTTTTCTGTAGCGGTGGTGTTCATTTTCAGTTTAACCTGTAATTGGGACCAGGGAGTGCTCTCGGGCTGGGTGTGGTCCCCATCCCCAGCTGTCACTCCGCCCTCGCCCTGGGTGACGCCTCTCTCCCTTCCCTCCACAGTCTGAATGAATTCACGACCCACGGCAGTGAAGAAAGCAGTAAGTCACTCTGCGCATCCGGGCCTGGGAGGCGGGTGTGTGTGTGGGGGGGGGGGCCTGAGGGGGCTCAGGAGGGAAGAGGACGCCTTTCGGGGGTCCTGGGAGGCTCTTCTCCCCTGAGTGGCAGCTCATGAAGCCTGGGGGAGGCTGGAGAGAGGGGGATGCTGGGAAAGGGTTCTCCTACACCCTCCCCCCCCCTCGGGATTTGGTTGGGTATTGGGGGGAAAGAGGGGATCAGGAGTCTGATTCCAAGGAAGGAATGATGTTCCAATTGAGACTCAAGAAAAGGATTCTGAGCCTCAGAGCTTTGAAGGAGACGCTGGCTCTGACCTTCCTTGAGGTGAATCCTGACCCGCTCCTGGCCCAGGCAAGGGTGTCGGACCCTGCGCCGGGCGGCGGGTCAGCCTCCTCATCCTCCACAGCCAAGTCGGCCTCCGTTCGCGCCCTGCTCTTCGACATCTCCTTCCTCATGCTGTGCCACGTGGCCCAGACGTATGGCTCCGAGGTGAGGAGAGGAGAGGAGAGGAGAGCAGGCAGGATTAGGGGCCCTGAGTGGTGGGGCAAGAGGGAAGGAGACAGCCAATGTCTCTCCCCCCGTCACCCCTCCCCTCCCGCCCCACCCCTGTCAGATTCTTGGTGCAGAAATTAGGCTGCCACCCTGAGAATTTAATAGAATTAACATGCGCTTCTGGTCGCATCCCAAATCCTTCCCTGCCGCATTCCCCACCACTAGGTGGCGGCATAGGCCTCATCTTTCCCCGTAGCTGCTTTGTGCCCAGTTCTCCAGGGGACAGAAGGGAGCCGGGAGGGAGCCCCGGGCATGTGCTCCCTGCCCGGCTGGTGACTCGCCTCCTTTCCCAGGTGATCCTTTCTGAGTCGAGCACCACCGGGGCCGAGGTGCCCTTCTTTGAGACCTGGATACAGACCTGCATGCCCGAGGAGGGCAAGATCTTGAATCCTGACCACCCCTGCTTCCGGCCCGACTCCACCAAAGTGGAGTCCCTCGTGGCCCTGCTCAACAACTCCTCCGAGATGAAGCTGGTGTCAGTGGCCTGGGCGCCCACCCCCAGGGCGGCGGGGCGGGGCCGGCCCCTCTCCCTCGGCCCCCCTCGTTCCCCTGGTGATGCCTCTCCCCGCCCCACCCCGCAGGCAGATGAATTGGCACGAGGCCTGTCTCAGCATTTCAGCCGCCATCTTGGAAATCCTCAACGCCTGGGAGAATGGGGTGCTGGCCTTCGAGTCCATCCAGGTAGCGCCCCCCACCCCCGCTTTTCCAGCCGCCTTCTCTCCTCCCTGGGACACAGAGCCAGTGCTTGGTAGACTGTTATATTTCATAAGAACCAGGAGACAGACCCTTAAGCCAGGAGCTCCTGTTTGGATGCTGATCTTCCTGGTAATCATAGTCCTAGCCACGCCCTCCACCGGTGCCCGGGAAGTCAAACTTGTGGTGAAAAGCGGGTGGAATGCGGCCCAGGGCTCCGCCCGCTGCACCCAGCTGCCGCGGAGGCTGCGGAAAGTGATGGGCCCGGAGGGGAGGCAGTGGCCCGTCACACTTTCCCCTCTCTCAGAAAATCACAGATAACATCAAGGGGAAGGTATGCAGTCTGGCCGTGTGCGCCGTGGCGTGGCTCGTGGCCCACGTGCGGATGCTGGGGCTGGACGAGCGGGAGAAGTCGCTGCAGATGATCCGCCAGCTGGCGGGGCCGCTGTACAGCGAGAACACCCTGCAGTTCTACAACGAGAGGTCAGTCCGCCCCTCCCTCTGCAACGCTGCAGTCTGTGGTGAGCGGCGGCACCTCCAGAGCCGATATCTACCCCCTCGTAACCTTCCCAGACATGCTGCTCACTTGCTCACTCACTTCCTTGCTCGCTCACATTCCTGCTCACCTATTCACTCACTGACTCAGCAACGGTTTCGTGTCTTATCTGGCACCTGCTGTGGCCAGAAATACAGACCCCAGACACCTATGCTCCTGCCCTCAAGGAGGTCAAGTTCTGGAGAACTAGCTTGCCACAAAAACAACTCGATTATCTTAGCTGCGTTACTGGCTAGAACAGCCGTGGGCAAACTACGGCCCGTTCGACTGTCCTATCCGGCCCGGAGCCGAAAGAGCGGAGGGTTCTCTTGCTTTCCCCTCCGCTCCTTCACCAGCAGCCCAAGATGAGAGTGCCAGCATGGTCAGGTTGCTTTTGTTCCGGCCCTCCGGTCCAGTTTAAGAACCCATTGTGGCCCTCGAGTCAAAAAGTTTGCCCACCCCTGGGACTCTCTAGAAACTGAGAGCCCATCTGTAGATTTCACAGGCCTTGGCCCTGCCCACTCCCCTCACCCCCCAGCCTGCTGTCTTCTGTGACGTTTTTCTGTCTTGGCTTTTCCTGGGCTTCCAGAATCTCCCTGGCGACTTCAGCCATGTTGAGTTCAGTGGTGCTGGTCCATTCACCTGTCCAGTAGGGTTTTTTTTTTATTGTGGTGAAAATACATATTGTGAAATCTACCATCTCAACCATTTCTGTTTATTGATTGATTTGGAGAGAGAAAGGGAGAGAAAGAGAAACATCAATTGTTGCTTCACTTATTTATGCATTCGCTGGTTGCTTCTTTATATGTGTCCTGGCTGGGGATTGATCCCACAGCACTGGCGTGTCAGGACGATCGATGCTCTAACCAACTGATCTACCCGGCCAGGGCCCAATTTAGCCATTTTTAAGTGTAGAGTTCAATAGTGTTAACATATATATATATTTTTTTTTTCCATATATATGTTATTCATTTATTATATAACAGTGGGAAGAGAGATTATTTTTGTTTGTTTGTTAATCCTCACCTGAGAATATTTTTCCCATTGAATTTTAGAGAGTGGGAGGGAGAAAGTGAAGGGGGGAGGGTGGGGAGACATGGGTATGAAAGAGACACATTGATTGGTTGCCTCCCGTATGTGTCTCAACCGGGGCTGGGGATCGAACCTGCAAACCAAGTACTTGCCCTTGACCAGGAATCGAACCCAAGACCCTTTGGTCTGAGGGCTGACACCAATCACTGAGTGAAACCAGCCACAGCTGTGTATTCACGTTGCTGAGAACCAGACCCCCAGCATTTCCATCTGCAAATCTGAAACTCGTGCCCATTAAGCAACCACTCACCCTCACCCTCTCCCGGCCCAGCCTTTCGTAACCACCGTCCCGCGTTCTGTTCCTGTGAACCTGACTACTCTAGAGAGCCCACGCAAGGGGAATCGTACAGGGTTTGTCATTTGTGACTGGCGTGTCTCACTCAGCACAGTGTCCCCACGGTCCGTCCACACGGTAGAGCATCTGAGAATGCCCTCCTTTTTCAGGCTGAGTAATATCCCACCGTTTGTACACACATCCCACGGTTGCCTGTCCATCATCAGTCGATGGGCACCTGGGTGTTGATCCCCTCTGGGCTGTGGGAGCGGCGCCGCTGTAACGGGAGCCGGAACGGTCGGTGGGTTATGCGGGTGATGCACAGGTGGCCATCGGTGCCTTCCAGGGGACGTGGGCACCGGGCTGACGTGGGGCTGGGGGGCTATGAAGCTGCACCCGTTTCCCCTGCCTCTTTCTTGCCTTCCCTCACCATCCCCCCTCCACAGTAATGTTTGCTCTCCGCTCCGAGCCCGGCTCTGTCCGGTGAGGAATAGTGGGAAATGTGCGGCTTCGTCATGCAGGTCGGAGCAGGGGTTCTGGCAGTCCCAGGGACTTTCCCAGAGCCACCGGCGTTCCAGGAACACTTAGTCTCAGGCCCAGTCTGCACTCAGAGTCCGAGACTCTTCCCGAGAAAATTCCTGGATATACGCTCAAATGTGCCGCTACCCAGGCCGGGAAGGGTCCCGCGGGGCAGTCTCGGCCCCGTCCCGGAAGTTCGCATTGGTTGGAGGCCCGGGCTGGGGGCGGGGGGGGACCCCTCAAGCCCTCAGCCCAGAGGGAAGTGATTGTTCTTACTTATGCCAGGACTGGCAGGCCAGGCCTGGGGTGGAGAGAGAAAACACAAACACGGTGCTAGATAACCGCCCCCATCGGCTTTGTGCCCAGCGGCGAGAGTCCTGCCAGGTCAGGTCTGCCAGGGGTTTCCAACTTCCTCCTGTCTCCTCCCCGAGCGGAGAGTGGGTTAATTACCCAGGAATGTTTCCGTAACCCAACTCCCTGGAAATGTCTGGCCCGGGAGTTTCCTCCCTCGCCCTCTCCACCCCAGCCCTTGAACCCGGGCTGCCCGGGCCTCAGGTTCTCTCCCCCGCCCCCTCCCCCTCCCCCAGGGTGGTGATCATGAGCTCGATCCTGGAGCACATGTGTGCGGACGTGCTGCAGCAGACGGCCACGCAGATCAAGTTCCCGTCCACGGGCATGGACACGATGCCCTACTGGAACCTGCTGCCCCCGAAGCGACCCATCAAGGAGGTGCTCACGGACATATTCGCCAAGGTGCTGGAGAAGGGATGGGTGGACAGCCGCTCCATCCACATCTTCGACACCTTGCTGCACATGGGAGGCGTCTACTGGTTCTGCAACAACCTGATTAAGGTACGTGGTGGGTGGGTGGGCGCGGGGCAGACACATGGCCAGCGGGGGAGCAGGTGTCCTTAGAGAGCGTGCCTGACCCTCCTCATCCTCTGACTGCCCGACTCCTAACCCGGGCAGCCGGGCCTCTCGGACGTGTCTCCAGAAGCTCCCCTAGAATGGAGGCTGGTCCTCACCCGGGAGCGCAGGGCAGCGGGAGGGATGCAGCAGCAGCTGGGGCTCCCGGCGGGCCCTCCGGAGAGCAGGGCTGGAGTGGCGGGGGCGTCAGAGCCCCACGGTCAGAGCCCTCAGCTCCGGCCCCCCCCCCTGCGCGCAGGAGCTGCTGAAGGAGACGCGGAAGGAGCACACGCTGCGGGCGGTGGAGCTGCTCTACTCCATCTTCTACCTGGACATGCCGCAGGTGGCCCTGGTCCTGCTGGGCCACATCCTGCCCGGCCTGCTCACCGACTCCTCCAAGTGGCACAGCCTCATGGACCCCCCCGGCACCGCGCTCGCCAAGTAGGCGTCTGCAGAGCTTCCGGTCCCTGTAGCCAGGAGCCAGGAGGCCTTACCTGGGGTCGCCCAGGAAGTGGAGCCTGGTCACAAGGGCACAGAGCCCCCCCTCGGGGTCCCTCTAATTTTACTTCTTTCCCTGGAACCCTTTGCCAGGCTCGCCGTCTGGTGCGCCCTGAGTTCCTACTCCTCCCACAAGGGGCAGGCGTCCTCCCACCAAAAGAAGAGACACCGTGAAGACATCGAGGTAGGGGTCCCTCCGCCCACGTACTCACGCGTGTGGAGCAGACAGTCCGGGGCCTCTTCTGGTGAGAGGCGCCCTCCCCGGGTGACAGAGCAGGTTTCACTGGGGTCGGAGGGTGAGGAGGGCTGGGATGCGGGGGGTGGGGTGGGGTGGGGGTGAGAGGACCCTCTGGAGGCCTGTGGGGACTCGGCCTTCCCATGACAGTGAGTCCCCGCCCCAGGACTACATCAGCCTCTTCCCCTTGGACGACATGCAGCCCTCGAAGCTGATGCGCCTCCTGAGCTCCAATGAGGAGGATGCCAACATCCTTTCCAGTCCGGGTGAGTGTGGCAGGCTGGGGGGCGGCTCCTTCCCTGGCGCCCGGTCCTCCGGGTGTGCTGCGCTCGGCCCAGCGGAGGCATCTGCTGGCGGCCAGAGAGGGTGGCAGGGGTTGGTCCCATTTTGCCTCCTGGCTGCTGGCCCCCCGCCAGGTGGAGGCTCCTGCCCGGTGCGGCCCGGGGGCCTGGGGTTGTCTCTTCCCGCCCTTCCTTCCCACCAGCTACCAGGGGAGCCACAGCCTGGCACAGTCTGTGCCGCTGACTCACCGGCTCTGACCTTCCTTCCCTGCTGCAGGCCCTGAGGCTGGGGCCTGGCTGGGTTGGGGCTGCTCCTCCCGCTTCCCACTGAGAGCAGCTCCCCCGGCTCCCCTCGCTCTCCGCACCCGGGCCTCCTGGGTGGCACTCACATCATGCTGTTTCTAGAGATTTCTAGAGATTCTCTGAGGCTTTCTAGGGACCAGGTAGACGCTCGGTCTGCCGCCTGCACACCTCCGGCCTTTGGCAGTCACTTAGCGTCTCTGATCTCGGTCCTTCGCCTGGAAAACGAGGTGCGAGGCCGCAGCGGCTGAGTCTGCGCAGCCCACAGGCCCCTGGCGCCTGGCGTGCGGCCAGTGTTAGTTCTGTCTCCTCTCCTCTGGGCATCTGTGTTTTGGGGGCCCCTCGGTGACTCTGGACCAAGGACCCCTCTGCGGCCTCCGGCCCGATGCCGAGGCTCGGCAGAGGGGCCTGGTCTGAGCGCTCTCTGGCCCACAGCCGACCGGTCCATGAGCAGCTCCTTGTCGGCCTCCCAGCTCCACACGGTGAACATGAGGGACCCACTGAACCGCGTCCTGGGTGAGCCCCCCCTCCTGAACGGGGTTCAGGCCCATCAGCTGGGAGAGGGCCTCCTGGTGTCCCTGCCTGCTGTCACCCCCTGCCCCGTCCTCCTCCCCTCCTGCCAGCTCCCGTCTCCCCAGGCCCCAGGTGTGCCGGACTCACCCCGTTTCCCTTTTACATCTCGTCTTCATGACACCCCATCGTGGGGGACGCCAGCACTGCTCTCCTTTCCCTTTAGGTCCCCCCTCCTCCCCGTCTAACCCCCCCCAGGCCCCGCTCATGGGATTCTCGCCCTCCCCGTCCTCAGCCAACCTGTTCCTGCTCATTTCCTCCATCCTGGGCTCGCGCACCGCCGGCCCGCACACGCAGTTCGTGCAGTGGTTCCTGGAGGAGTGCGTGGGCTGCCTGGAGCAGGGCAGCCGGGGCAGCATCCTGCAGTTCATGCCCTTCACCACGGTGAGGCCCCCCGCCAGGTCAGACCAGGGGGGGGGGGGCAGCAAGAGGCTGGGGTTCAGCCGCGAGCCCTCAGAGGAGGGAGGGGGCCCTAAGCAACTGTCTGTCTGTCTGTCTGTCTGGCAGGTATCAGAACTGGTGAAGGTGTCAGCCATGTCCAGCCCCAAGGTGGTGCTGGCAATCACGGACCTCAGCCTGCCCCTGGGCCGCCAGGTGGCTGCCAAGGCCATTGCTGCCCTCTGAGGGGCTCCGAATGGCAGCGGCCCCGCAGGGAGGGTGTAGCCCCGGCACCTCGAAAGGAGACAGTGCGGAGAGATGAGGCATCATTGCTCACATCCACATGATGCAAGGGCCCTTTGCTGGCTTCCAGATCCTCCCTGCCCCTGACTCTGGCTGCTCAGATGCCCCCCCTCTTTCATCATTTCCTCTCCGTGCGTGAGCAGCTGCCCTTAGCGCAGAGCGGCCCCCCGGCCCGGCCCTGCACCGCCCCCGGGCTCCCTGCCTCCTCCAGGGGCACTGAGTGTACATATGTATGTATGTGTACATTTGAACGTTTGGCAACACATGTGAATAAAGGTCTGTGGATCCCTTTGTAAGTGCTGTCAGTGTCTCTGTCTGACCTGGGGGGGGGCGGGTGAGCGGAGGAGGGCTGGCCCAGGGGCCCCTGTGTGTCCACTCATTCGGGGCCGGGAGGGCAGAGGATGATAGAGTCAACACCGGCCCCCAAAGTCAGACTTTCTCTGAAAAAGGTGTGACTCGTTCCTGGCGTTGGGGTAGAGTGTTCTCTTCTGATGCCCACCCAGACCGGCCCCACCAGAGTCTTGTCTGTCCCCCAGAAGAGCATGGGGCGGGGGCGGGGGCAGGGGCGCTGCGGGGTGGTGGGGGCAGGAGCTCTGCTTAAAGCTGCCCTGCTCCGTGGAACTGGCGGGAGGGAGGACCTGAGCAGGAGGGAGGCCCCTGCTCTCCGGGGCGCCTGGTGCGTGCGGAAGGGAGTGCGGCTGCGGAGGACTGAGGAGGATGGGGGGAGGACTGAGGAGGACAGAAGCCTCGGGAGGGGGCAGGACTGGTGGCCGCGGGGCTTTCCTGGGAGAGGCGGCGGCCCCTGGGAGCCACAGGAGCACCTGCGCTGAGGGCAGAGCTGTGCCCCGTGGGAAGCAGCCCTGCCTCGCTGCCAGCTCAGCCTCAGCCTCAGCCTCAGCCCGGGCACGAGACGGGCAGGAGAGGAGGGCAGCGTGAGAGCAGCTCCCTGCCGGCCAGAGGCCGCTGGGAAGGGAGAGAAGTACAGAGCCTGCGATTGGAGTTCAGACCCACATAGTCGCCTAGACTCCGCCTCCTGATCTGTACATTTAAATATATATATATATATATATATATTTTTTTTTTTTTAATTGATATTTTACAGAGAGGAAGGGAGAGAGATAGAGAGCTAGAAACGTCGATGAGAGAAACACCTACCAGCTGCCTCCTGCACACCCCCTACCGGGGATGTGCCCGCAACCAATGTACATGCCCTTGACCGGAATCGAACCTGGGACCCTTCAGTCCGCAGGCCGACGCTCTACCACTGAGCCAAACCGGTTTCGGCCTGATCTGTACGTTTTGATAGGTTTCAGAGAGGAAGGGAGAGGGACAGAGCCGTAGGTACATCAGTGATGAGGGAATCATTGATCGGCTGCCTCCTGTACCCCTGCTGGGGACTGAGCCTGCAGCTCGGGCACGGGCCTGGCCAGGAACCAAACCTCGGCTTCCTGGTTCACAGGCTGACCGCCAACCACTGGGCCACACTGGCCAGGCCACGGCACTTCTTTTTTTAAGATCCTCATCCGAGGATATTTTTTCATTGATTTTTTAAAAACTTTTAAAAAGTGGTTTACTGATTGTGTTACACATATGGCAGGCAAGATGAACATATGTTTTAAAGTATATTTTTATTGATTTCAGAGAGGAGGGATGAGAGAGAATCATTGATCAGCTGCCTCCTGCACACGGGAAATTGAGCCTGCACACCAGGCACGTGCCTTTGACAGGAATCAAACCTGGGACCCTTCAGTCCACAGGTCAACAATTTATATACACTGAGCCACACCGGCTAGGGCAGTGGTCAGCAAACTCATTCGACCACAGAGCCAAATATCAACAGGACAGCGATTGAAATTTCTTTTGAGAGCCAAATTCTTTAAACGTAAACTTCTTCTAACTCCACTTCTTCAATAGACTCGCCCAGGCCGTGGTAGTTTGTGGAAGAGCCACACTCCGGGGGCCAAAGAGCCGCATGTGGCTCGAGAGCCGCAGTTTGCCGACCAATAGGCTAGGGCAAGGCGCTTCTGAATTCCATCTCTGTAGGCACCTGTGAGTGTGGATGGGCTGGGGTTCACGGACGATGCAAACTGCCCGGCTCTGCAAATGTTAACGGCGTCTGGACGGCTAAGGCTCTCCCCGAACCCCACACGCCCCTCCTGGCAGCTGCGTCCCACCGCCTTCCGCCTGCCCGCCGGGCGCACTGCTGTGCCCCTCGCGTTAGCCTCGCGCCTGCCCCTGCATGGATGCTAGAGGCATGAACCCCGATGAGCCAGAGCACCGACTGCCCCTCCTCCCTGCACCCCTTCCCCCCTCCCCCGCCCTTAACCGCCATTCAACTCCCTGCCCCCCAGCCCTGGCCAGGCACCAGCTGGACTCAAGAAGGAGGAAGGACAGTTGCTAGAGACAATCACTTTATTAACATGAGCTTTGGCTACAAAAGGCACGAAGAGGCCGAGGGCGAACAGTTGAGCTTCCCTCTCCCCCATCACATACCCCCCCCCCTTTTCCCGCTCACACTGCCAGCCCCACAGCACGGCCCGAGAGGGGGCAGAGCTGTGGCCCTAGCGGGGGTGGTGTCCCAAGCCCGTGGGTGTCTCTCTAGGGCATCCATAAAAAAACAAGAGACACCCCACGGGCGTCAAAACACGCCCCCCCAGAAATCTTGAGAATAATTAGATCACCCAAGGAATTTGTGGGAGCCCCAGGCTCAGGCCTCCAAGCTCAGGCCGCTGGCCGGTCCGGGCGCCGTGGGCAGGAGCCGGAGGGGGCGGAAGAAGGCCTGGCCTGCCCCGCCTCGCCGAGGCCGGGGCGAGGGGGGGGGGGGGGGCGGGCCCAGCTGCGCACTCGGCTGTTTAAATATTAAACAGGCGGTCTGTCTCCCACGCGGGAGAGTTTCTGATGCCCCCCAGGGCCCGCGTTGGGTGCCCTGGGGGCCGGGGCTCAGGGCCCACCCCGGTGATCGGAGTCAATACTTGGTATTTACCTATCGGCCTCCCAGCCAGGAGCCGGGAGGGAGGTCCGGAGCTTTCTCTGCCACAGACAGAACGACACTCGGAGGCGAAGGGCGGGCCCAGGATCGGAGACCCCGAGCCCCTCTTCCCTGTCCTTAAATATTAGTTTAAATAAATATTAAATAGCCATAAATACATCAGGGGCGGGGTTTGCTCAGGGCTCGGGGGAGAGGCAGCGCAGGGCGCGGAGGGCCAGCTCCAGGGAGCCCTGCAGGCTGGAGGCCACCAGGACGGCCGCCGCCCGCCGCTGGAAGGCCGAGGTGAAGGCGAAGGTGGGCACGGTGCCCGGGGTGGCCGGCACGCCAGGGGCCATCCCCAGGTCTTGCATCTGGTGGAGGAAAGGGACAAGATTAGCTAGGGCCTGCTGAGTGGGCGTGGTTATCACAGATGACCAATAGGATCTGCAGACGAGCATGTGGTTGAGATGGAGCCGGGGCCCGAACCCACGTCTCTTCAGAGCTCCAGTGACCCCACTCCTGCCCTCAACCAGGGGAGCGTGGGAAGGCCAGCAGCAGGAGGGTCCTGGGATGGGGTGGCAGCTCCCTACATACAGCCCCCAGTCCACCCCCCAGGTGGTCCTTGGGGACCAGCTCCGTCCAGGACCCTAACGCCTGCCGCTCCCGGCCGAGGCTCACCTGCTGCCAGATGCTGGTGGCGAAGTCGGTGACGTCCAGCTGCAGCTTGTCCAAGGCGGGGCCCACCTCCGGGGAGACTCCCGCCAGGGCCTGCAGGAGGCCCTGGTAGAGGCGGAGGCCACCGTGGAGCTGCCCCAGGCAGCCTGTCTGCGGAGGCGGAGTGGGGGAGTCAGGGGGTGCCGCTGGGGCACTCCCCTCAGGGCCCCAGCCTGGAGCCTGGAGGTGGGGGGCCTTCCAGATCACCCTCCCCCTCCCCACCCTCCCCCCCCCACACACACTCACCAGCTGCAGGGCCTGGCTGGAGCACCTGCCCAGGGGGACCTGGGGGATGCCCAGAGAGTGCCTGAGCAGCACCAGCTCCTCGGGGTGGCACAGCTTGTGGGTGGCACACTGGGGATGAGAAGGACGCTGAGCGCAGGGGCCTTCAGAGAGCCAAGCTGTCCGCCCCCATCTCTCCGACCCCCTCCTCCCCTGCCTCCATGTCCTGGCAGGCTCCTCAGCCCACCCTGCCCTCCACTTCCATCCTGGCTGAGTCCCCAGATTTCTTCCCGCCTTTCTCTCCCCTTCTCCTCCCTTCCTTCCCTGTCCCGTGCTCCTCTGCTCCCGGGCCCTCCTGATGTCCCCCCCTCCCCAACACACACACACACACACACACACACACACACACACACACACTTCCCTTCCCCTCTTTCAGTCCTCTCTTCGGTCCTCCGTCCCCCACACCGGCCGTACACGTGTGTGCCCCCCCCCCTCTCCTCGCCGCCAGCCCCTCACTCACCAGCCTTTCCTGCAGGGCCAGGACATCAGCCTGGATCTTCCGCACTTGCTCTAAGCCCTTGAGCAGGAAGGTCTCGGGTAGCTGGTGGGCAGGGCCCAGGGGAGCAGCGTCTCGCACTGTCCAGAGTGCGCTGTGCCAGAGGAGCAGCTGTAGGGCTGGGAGCGGGCGGCCGGGGCTCAGGAGCTGTCCTCTCCTCTCCCACCAGGGCCCCCAAGTCCTGGGGACTTGGGGACCACCAGCCCCTGGGCCCCCTCCAACCCCCCTCCCCTGCCCCCGGCAGACAGCTCCCTCCCGGGTCCGGGTCCCGGGTCCCGGGCGGGACACTCACCCATCAGCTTCATGGGCTCTGTGCTGCGGCGGGCTCAGCAGTCTGGCTGGGTCTGCAGGCTCGGGCTCTGTCGGGGACCAGCTCCGGAGGGCCTTTATACCTAAGCCCATGGAGGCCCGGGAGGAAATTACCTGCCACGAAGGCTTAGTAATAACTTCCCAGGATTTATGCAAATTTAGTGTCCAGGACAACAACGGCGAGGGGGGGTGGTGGTGGTGTGAGACAAAAAGCTGTTTGCGAAAGTTTTGTGAAATCGTGGAATCCCTGATCCTTTGACGTCTGTGCCCCCTCACCCTCTCTTCCTCCCCTCCGCCCCACCCGCGGGTGTTTGAACAGAGCCCCGAACAAAGGCTGAGCCACCCGTCCAGAGCCTCGGAGGCTGGAGCCGGGTCAGACTGCTCCGAGGCTGACCTCCGGCGGCCCCGCCCTCTCTCCTGGCAGAGCCGTGGGGCAGCTCCCTTTGCCACTTTCCCTCGGGAAAGATCAAGCCACCTGCTCTCTGCACCTAAATTCTGAGAGGGGAGAGTCTGGTCGCCCCCATTCCCACCCCCCCACCCTCCCACTCGGCTGCCTTCCTGAATCCTCCTTCCCTGAGAGCCCAGGGGCCGGGGACCAGGGGCATTAGGGTCTTGCCTCCTGACCCTCTGCACAGCCTGATGGCCAGCATCCCAGGCTCCTGCCTGCACTGATTAGCTGGGAACTCCCCAATCCCCCCCATGACTCATCCCTTTAAGCCCCTGGAATCCTGGCAGAGACCAGAGGAAACCGGATGCCTGTCCCGAATGAAGCAAGACCCTTTCGAGGCTCTTGGTTCACCTAACCCTGACCTTCCTCCTCCTCCCCCCGCACCCCCCCTCCCCGAGCAGGGTCCCGGGGCTTTGGAGTTGGGGGTCTGGGCTACGTGGCGTCCCAGGCCGGCTGCACTGCCAGCCGGAGCGCGGGTGCTGGGTGCCGCCCCGGGTGGAGTGGGCCTCGGGGAGAAAGAGGAGCTGGTCTGGCTCTGGACCCGCGGACCATGCCATGCTGGCACCGGAAGGAGCCCAGGAGATAAACCTGACCTCAGAGGGCTTAAGCGGCCTGCCAAGGGGCAGAACGCAGCAGATCTGCCCTGTGAACGGGGCCAGAGAGGCAAGTGCCCTGTCCCGGGTCATGAGTGACAACCTGGGCCTCTGCCTTGGGCCAGAGAGCTTTCCCCGGGCCGAGGGGCCTGCCCAGGGCGGCCTGACCAGGCGCACCGCGGCTGTCCATTCTCTCCATTCTGTCCCAGTTTTCTCTGGGGACGGAGGCATCCTCCTCACCTGAGGAGTGGGTGTGTCTCTTGGGGTGAGGTCATTTCTGCAGCAGGGGTGCCCCCTGGTGGTCATGGCTGGCAGGGTCTTCACCTGCTGATCTGTTCACATCCTGCCTCGGGGGCCCCTGTTCCGTGTGGAGCAGCCATTGGCTCCCCACCTCCACTTCCAGGTGAGCATTCTGCCACCATGCACTGGCTGGACCCACTCCATGGGCGGGGGGCTGGGAACTCACAGTGGCAAACACGCCCCTAAAACCTCTGGAGTGGTCAGCCTGCCTCGGCCAGGGTGCCGAGCGAGCAGAGCACGCTATACGCCGTCCGATTCCTCTCCAAAAGCCTATTCGGAGGGAACTAGAGCCCTTCTCCCTCTTACAAAAGACAAATTCGACCTCAGAGGGCTTAAGTAGCTTGCCAAGGAGCAGAACCCAGATCTTCCTGTGCCAAAGTCTTAAACTCTATCTTTAAAAAAAATATATTTTATTGATAATTTACAAAGAGGAAGGTAGAGGGATAGAGAGCTAGAAACGTCGATGAGAGAGAAACATCGACCAGCTGCCTCTTGCACACTCCCTACTGGGGACGTGCCCGCAACCAATGTACATGCCCTTGACTGAAATCAAACCCAGGACCTTTCAGTCCACAAACCGACGCTCTACCACTGAGCCAAACCGGTTTCGGCTCTCTTTTTTTAAAAAAAATATATTTCTTTATTGATTTCAGAGAGGAAGTTCTCCGGAGAAGGTGAGATAGAAACATCAACGATGAGAGAGAATTATTGACTGGCTGCCTCCTGCACGCCTCCTACTGGGGATCAAGCCCAGCAACCCAGGCATGTGCCCTTGGCCAGAATTGAACCCGGGACCCTTCAGTCTGCAGGCTGATGCTCTATTCACTGAGCCAAGCTGGCTAGGGCCAAAGTCTTAAACTCTTAACCATCAGGTCTCTTAGCCAGCGCTTGGCCTTCCTCACGCATGGCCAGGCCGGTGCTAGACCCAGATCTTTTACCTTCACCCGCAGTCCGAGTGCCAGATGCTTGGTTCAGAAAACCATATGACTCTAAGAAGGGCGGCCAGAATGGTGAAAGATCATGATTCAAGAAAACAGGCTGTCTCATCTGGGGAGGAGGAGGGTTGCTGGGTGGTCTCTGGGCCAGAAGGGAATCGGAAGTGGAGGCCACAGCCAGTTTACAGCTCAACAGAAGGAAAGTGCTTTCTAACGGGGTGAGATGTGGGAGGACGGGGCGGGCTGCTTCCAGGGGAAGCGCTGAGCTGCCGTCCCAGGAAGTGTTAGGTCATCCACCCCACAGGGAGAAATCTGAATGCTGGCTGGCAATTATGTCACGCACCTTCTCTTACACTCTCATCTTTCTTTCTAAACAATTCATTTCTTTTTTAAAAAAATATATATATTTTATTGATTTCTTACAGAGAGGAAGAGAGAGGAATAGAGAGTTAGAAACATCGATGAGAGAGAATCATCGATCAGCTGCCTCTTGCACACCTCTCACTGGGAATGTGCCCGCAACCAAGGCATGTGCCCCTGACCGGAATCGAACCCGGGACCTTTCAGTCCCCAGGCCAATGCTCTACCACTGAGCCAAACCGGTTTCGGCTTTCTTTCTTTCTTTCTTTCTTTTTTTCTTTCTTTCTTTTTTTCTTTCTTTCTTTCTTTCTTTCTTTCTTTCTTTCTTTCTTTCTTTCTTTCTAATAGATTTTTATTGATTTCAGAGAGAGAGAGAGAGAGAGAGAGAGGGAGGGAGAGAAACATCAATGAGAGAGAATCATTAATCAGCTGCCTCCTGCATGCCCTCTACTGGGGATTGAGCCCACAATCCAGGCATGTGCTCTAAGTAGGAATTGAACCATGACCTCCTGGTTTATGGGTCAACACTCAACCACTGAGCCACACCGGCTGGGCTACATTTGTCCTTTCATCCGATCAACCTGGCCATAGGATGCGGATTGTTCTCGCAGACAAGGGGTGGCCTCGGAGAAGTGAAGGGCCTTGCCCAAGGTCACCATCAGGGGAGAGCCAGGCAGATTTGCTTCCCAAGCCCCTGTGGCTCCCATCACGTCACCTTCCTGTTCAGATGGATGACGGTTCAATCCAGACTCCTGCCCAGCTCGGGGGAGAAGACAGGCCAGGTAGAAGGGAGAGAGGCAAGAGCTTGTCACTGGCCACGCACACGCAGGCTGAGCTAGACCGAAACAACCGTCTGGCAAAGGGTCTGGCTCCAGAGACCCCGAGTTACTGATCCTCCCAACTTCCCAAAGGTTTCCCCAGGTGTTTCTCAGCGTCCAGAGGGGCAGCCACGTCCCCCCCACCCCCATCCTTCCTGCTTTCATCTGGCACCGGATGTGGAGCGTCTGTGCACCAGCTCCGGAGAACTGATTCACTGCAGAGCTGTGGGCAAAGGTATGTACGCCCTGAGTTAAGAATGGGCTTTCCATTTTTAAATGATTGAAGGGAAAAATTAAAAAAATAATATTTCATAACACATAAAATTGTATGAAATTCAACCCCCCCGTGCTCATAGACAACATATTTGCATATTGTTTATAGCCGCTTTCAAGAAGGGAGGAAGTGAGTAATTGTCACAGACCATATGGCTCACTAGCTGAAAAATGCACTAGCTGGCTCTTTAAGAAAGCTTGCACGCTATGCATATGGTAACGTGTGTGAGGAGACGGGCAGAGATGTTCTCCGCAGCGTGGCTTGTAATAACAAACAGACACTCGCCCACGGGAAAGGCTGAATAAACTGTGGTCCATTCGCACCACACTTGCCTCCCTGCCACCCCGGACAAGCTGCGAGAGGAAAGGAGTTTGATTCCATTGTATTCTCAGTGCTGGGCTCATATCAATGTGATTAGACCTCAAAACCAATACTGAGTGAAAAGAGCAAGTTACATTCATGCGATACATCATTTACAAAGATCTAAAGACTCAAAACAATACTACATATATTTTATTGATTTTTAGAGAGGAAGGAAGAGAGAGGGAGAGAGAGGTAGAAACATCATGGATGAGAGAGAATCATGGATCGGCCACCTCCCGCACGCCCCTCACTGGGGATTGAGCCCGTGGCCCAGGCATGTGCCCTTGACCCGAATTGAACCTAGGACCCTTCAGTCTGCAGACCAACTCTATCCACTGAGCCAAACCGGCTAGGGCTGTGGTCGGCAAACTGTGGCTCTTTGGCCCCCTGGAGTGTGGCTCTTCCACAAAATACCACGGCCTGGGCGGGTCTATTTTGAAGAAGTGGCGTTAGAAGAAGTTTAAGTTTAAAAAATTGGGCTCTCAAAAGAAGTTTCAATCGTTGTACTGTTGGTATTTGGCTCTGTTGACTAATGAGTTTGCAGACCGCTGGGCTAGGGCAAAACAATACTATATTTTGTAGCAAAGGTGTAAAAACAGAAGCGGGAAGGCTACCCACTGAATCCATCAGTGTCTGCGGGGGAAGGGAGGGAAGGCCATAGGGGAATGAACAAGATGGGCTTCCAACTCATCCGTAATATGTTTACGTGGGTTAAAAACTTGACATAATAACTGTTAAGGTTTATTAAACGCAGGTGGAAAGGACATGGGTGTGGAGGCAGCTACAGCGTTTGGGCAGGTCCTCAGACTAATGAGAGGGCGGTCCTCTCGTGGCAAAGCCACGTGTGAGTCCCGGCACAAACACAGCCGGGCGAGAGCTGTGAGCTGGACCTCAGGGTCCGAACCTGTGGTCCCACGGGCCGGAGTGATACGGCTGTGGGAGGGGCAGCGAGTAAACAAAGCTTGATCACCTGCAGGGAATTCAGTGGATTCGAAACCCAGGAGAAGGTGGTAAACATCTCGACCACGCCCTTACTTTGCCTGGTGGAATCTGGTGGAATCTGGCTATAAAATGAAGACTCAGTTTACAGCTCTCTCTCTCTCTCTCTCTCTCTCTCTCTCTCTCTCTCTCTTCCTTCTCTCTCTTTTAAAATATATTTTATTGATTTTACACAGAGATGAATTGAGAGGGATAGAGAGTTAGAAACGTCGATGAGAGAGAACCATCGACCAGCTGCCTCTTGCACAATCTCCACCGGGGAAGTGCCCACAACCAAGGTATGTGCCCTTGACCGGAATCGAACCCAGGACCTTTCAGTCCGCAGGCCGATGCTCTATCCACTGAGCCACACCGATTTCAGCCCGTAGCTCTCTCTATCAGAGGGCAGCGCCCAGCTTTCTTCTCTGGTCTTTTCTTTTTTTTTCTTTTTTAAATATATATTTTATTGATATTTTACAGAGAGGAAGGGAGAGAGACAGAGAGCTAGAAACGTCGATGAGAGAGAAACACCGACCAGCTGCCTCTTGCACAGCCCCCACTGGGGATGTGCCCGCAACCAAGGTACATGCCCTTGACCGGAATCGAACCCGGGACCTTTCAGTCTGCAGACCGATGCTCTACCACTGAGCCAAACCGGTTTCGGCTGGTCTGTCTTTTCTGATCCTCCATCGCCCCCTCAGGTTCACCCATGGCCATGCTGGCAAGGCTCACGTGGGTATTATGTTATTCTTTGTATTTCTCTGTCGTCTTCCAATTAAAACAAAACAAAACTGGAAGCTGGGCAGCACCGTGGGTTTTCATAAAGATGACGCCGCTTCTCCAGGGGAAAAGCCAAGCCGATGGGGATGAATTGCTGAAGGAAGTTCCGGACAGTGAGCAGACAAGGTGAGCGAAAACCAGGACATCATGCCAAGTGACTCCAAGTCTACCCTCCCCAACCCGCTGCCAAGTGAAGGAAGGGTCCGAGGCACTTTGGGCCAGGCACGGAGTTTAAGATTTACAAATAATTGTGAGTGTGAGTGGGCAGCATCAGGAGTCAGAAAGACTTTTACTTCCTAGGAGACACGCTAAGCAGGTAGAGAGCCTCAGGGGCAGCGTCTGTCCTCTGCACACAGTCCCCGCCTCAGACGCTCAAAAAGGAAGTCACTTTCCCAGGTCGGGGAAAGCGGTCAATGGCCGGGACAGCCTCACGAGGACAGAAACGACCCGACCAGCTGCCAGAGCCACAGACAGGCTGGAGGAAGGGAATCTGGTCTGGCCTCTGGAGGCAGTTCATTGCCCACCTAAGCCGTCCAGGCCCCCGACATTTGGGAGGCATGCCGGTGCTCACCATTAGTCCCCGCCCCATCCTTCCTGTGAGGGAATTAAAGGTCTGTCAGGCCGAAACCGGTGTGGCTCAGTGGTAGAGCGTCGGCCTGCGGACTGAGGGGTCCCAGGTTCGATTCCGGTCAAGGGCATGTATATTGGTTGTGGGCACATCCCCGGTGGGGGGTGTGCAGGAGGCAGCTGGTCGGTGTTTCTCATGGATGTTTCTCTCCCTTCCTCTATAAAAAATCAATAAAATATATAAAAAAATAAAGTTAAAAAAAATAAAGGTCTGTTAGGTTTTTGAATTGGCCTCTAAAATGGGGAAAGGATTAGAATCCTTAAAAGTTTGGGCTCCGGCTGGTATGTCTCAGATGGAATGTTCTCCCGAGCAGTTCCTGGTCAGGGACATACTCAGGTTGTGGGTTCGATCCCTGGAAGAAGTGTGTACCGGAGGCAACTGATCAATGTTTCTTTCTCTAAAACAATAACATGTTCCAGAGACTTTGGGGCAAGTGCCATTGCACAAAGCACACGTTTTGAACCTGAGTACTCGGGGAGGCGGCAGCAGCATAAAGGAAATGGGCAATGCCAAGGCCCCGTGACCCAGGCTGGGTGGGACAGGCGCCAAGCCAGGCACCCAAAGCCCGCCTTTCGTGGAAATGGGGACATTGGGGGATGAACGTCCCTTTTCCAACAAACAAGGCTTTTCTGAGCCCAGATGCCAGTCTCTAGGGAGGCCCTGGGAGGACACAGACGCCCCTGCTGGTAAGAGCCCACAAACCAGATGGGAAGCTCTGCACCAACTTCCTTTCAGGAATTGCTTGATGAGTGGTCTGAGGCCGGGGGATGCGGGAGGATCCCCCAGGGGCAGGGTGAGCACGCAGAGAGGAATTCAGTTCAGAGGCAGAAAACCCCAGCGCGTGTGCAGTTGACAGAACTTGGCAGAACAGGCTGTGTGTGCAGCCATGACCCAGAGAGAACACGGCAGCCCTGCCCCCGGCGGCTGGGAGGCGGAGGCGCAGGCTGGCCGCTCCCCACCACCCGCAGCTGGTAGGGGTGGGGTGAGGGGGGCGCACAGGGACCCCTCCAGCCTCACTCTGCTCTCAACCTGCGGCTGCCGAGGGAGACCCTCCTCTTCTCTGCAAACCTCCCGAGCCAGGCTCGCCCTCCCTTTGGTCCCCGGAAATCTAGGTTCCTAGGTCCTGAACCGAATCCTATGGGACGTGGGAAAGGAGCCCGAGAGGTCCAGGGATCTGCCCAGGAGTTGAGAGCCAGTGAGTTCGAACCAGTAAAGCCAGGCCTGGCCCAGCTGCCTCTCCACCCTGCCCTCGCCCTCCTCTCCGCTGCGGGCCTCAGATCACACGTGAGAGGAAAAGCCCTGGGCCTGTCCACACTGCACCGTGAGAGCAAGCACAGCCGTTAACTGATGCACCAAGAGCTTTGGAGAATTTTTTATTGTTTAAAAATCATAATTGAAGCTTCAAAAACATACAATCCAACCCACGTCCCGGTTCAAGCCCTCTCCCCCCGAGGAGCGCACAGGGCTCTCCCCCCCGATGCCCACGCACTAGCCAGGACCCTGCCCTGGGAGGCCACCCGCCCGCCCTGGCCCTCCGCGAGCTGTCACGGGCTGGGGAGGGGCCGGGGCGAGGCGGGGTGGCTGGCTCTCTACTTCCCCGCCCGCCCCACAATACGCAGTCTGTGAGCTGTGTGTGGGAAAGGGCCAGTTCCCTGGGCAGGGGACCCCGAGGGGAGAAGATAAAGAGCCAGTCCCCACTCACCCCACCCTTCCCCAGCCCCCCAGCTCAAGGAAAGCTGTCGTCGTCATCTTCTGCCATCTCCTTGGCAAACTCCAAATCTTGCTGCTCTCGCTCCCGCCGTTCCTGGGCAGAGAGATGGCGTGAGGGCCGGGCCCCTCTCACTCCCCAGACACACCCGGCCAGGACTGCCCCCGCCCCCCGAACCCCTCCGTCCTCTACCTCCCGCTCGTCCCCGCAGCAGAAGGCAGCTTACCTCTGCCGACTCCAAGTCCTTGTTGTATGATTTGGGAGGAAACCTCATGGCCTGGAGCAGAGTAAAGAAGAGAGCAGGGTGAGGTGGAGGCATTAACTACCACACACCCACCTCCGTGCACCCGGCACCGGACGCAGCGAGGCAGGCTGGTGTAGCGGGAGCCGGGCGTGGAAGGAATCACTGCAATGCCACGTGGTAACGCCAGAGAGTGAGGAGACCGGGGGTATAAATGACTGACTCCGGACTGGACAGGCAGGGCACGGCAGTGAGGGGAGGGGAAGGAATGGACTGGTTGTGGGGACGAAGGAAAAGCAGTCCGGACAGAGATGCAATGTGTGAAGAGGTCTGTCCTGAGTTCAGTGGGGGAGGAAAAGGAGATAGGGGCTGGTCGCTGTTGCTCAATGGTTAGAGCGACAGCCCGTACACAGGATCATGGGTTTGCTTCTTGGTCAAGGGCATGTGCCTGGGTTGCAGGTTTGAGTCCTGCCTGGTCAGGGAGTGTGCAGGATGCAACCCATTGATGTGTCTCTCTCACATCGACGTTTCTCTTCCCCACCTCCCAATCCCTCCTTTTCACTCTCTCTAAAAAAATCAATGGGAATGTATCCTCAGGTGAGGATTAACAAAAGAAAAAAAAAGGAAGGGGCAGAAGGAAAGGAGGGGGGTTAACAGTATGTGTGGTGGAGCATGGCCTTTTCCTGGCTGCCAGCAGGAGGAGACAGGAACAAACAGAAGCCCACAGCGCAGGCGCCTAGCTCAGAGCCTGACTCAGGGTAAGGGCCCAGCAGGCTCTGTGGGACTGGACGCCGGCCTGCCTTACACACTGGGCCTCACTGAGTGCCTGAGGACGGGCCTTCATTTAACCTCCTCAGCCCGGCGGGGCGGGCAGGACAGGTGATATCGCACCATCAGCCTCACAGGTGGAGAAACGGCCTCAGAGGAGACAAATGACTCCAATCGGGAACCAAACCTAGAACCCTAAAGTGCGAATCTGTCCTCCTCAGCAACTAGACCCGTAAAAGCAACAGAAGGTGCTCCAGCCCATGAGCCAGGTTCCTTGTCCTGAGGCCCGTCCTCACGGTGACTACGGAGGGGCCGGGGACTGGGCCACCCACACCCCCACCCGGCTTCTGTCTTCTCCGAGGCCCGCGGTGAGGCCCGCGGTGAGGGCTGTGTGCTGCCCGCTGGCGCTTGCGGCGAGCGCCCACCTTGACGGACATGTTGTGGATGTCTAGGCAGAAGGAGATGCGCTGGTGGAAGGCGAGCTGGGGCTCTCGGGTGGAGTAGATATCGATCATCTCCTTGGACTGCACGTAGCCCTTCTCGTGGTTGATGCTGGCCTCGATGACGCCGTCCCGGATGGCCTGCGGGCCCAGAGGGAGGGAAGGTCACCAGAGCCCGCCGCCCGCCAAGTCCCAGAACATCTGGTCCCATCTGTCTTCCCTCCACCCTCTCTGGCCGCTTCCTGCAAGACTGGCACCCCTAAAAAGAGGGCCACTGCTCTACCCACACCCTTCCTTGGCCAACCTCCTCCCCCTCCCATCCCTGAAATGAGGCGGGAAGGCGGCAGCTGCGGCCCGGGACAAGCCCACCTTGGCAACAATGAACTCGGCGTCCTCGGGGCTGTCCAGCTGCAGCTTCTGGGCGATGTCCGCCAGGGAGATGCGGGAGTAGGAGAGGCTGATCATGCGCACCCCTGGGGAGGAGAGGGGAGGTGGGTGGGCGGAGCCCACAGGGTGGTCCCCGTCCCTGGGTCCGGCTCCTCCCGGCCCTCGCCCCTCGGCACACCTGTCTTAATGACGTTGTGCCGCAGCCGGATGATTAGGGTGTAGGTCCCATCTGCTTGGAACTTCTCCCCAAACTGATCCAGGACCTGGTTGAACTTGGCGAGGTTTCCTGTCCTGACAGCTGCAGGGGAAGAGGAGGGGGTCAGAGGACGCAGAGGCCACGGGCAGGGGTCTGAGGCGCTGGGGGGGCGCTGGTGGCTTACCCTGGGTCAGAAGGAAGTAGGGCATGAGCGAGCGCTTGAGAGAGGGCTGGCGGAACTGCAGCCGGTCCGGGATCTCGCCCAGCAACAGCTCCACCACAATCAGAAGCTTGTGCACCTGGCAGAGTGTGACACGGGACACAGTGGGCAGGGAGCCCCCGGGTGGAAGAGAATGAAATGGGGCTTCAACTCAGTCAGACATCCTGGGAAACGGGACACGGCACTGTGATTAGGCCCAGGGAGGCGGGACGCGTCCCTGGCCCTGCGCTGGGCGGGAGGCCGGCTCCGCCTGAGGAGTCAGGTCCGGGACCCTCTGGCCACTCTCCGCCCGGCCATTGCATTGGCCAGTCGGCGCGCACTGCTCTGAGTGGCGATGCGCTGACCCCCAGGGCCTCGAATGCGACCACATTGGGAAACAGCGTTGTAAAGTGAGGTCATAAGTGGGCCCAACCCGCTACGACTGGTGTCCTTAGAAGAGGCGATAAAGATACAGCCATGCACAGGGAGACCATTCGAAGGTGCTGGAAGATGGCCGTCTACAAGCAAAAGAAAGGCCCTCAGAATCCAACCACTGACCCCTGACCTTGGGTTCTGGCCTCTAGCAAGTACCGTATTTTTCGGACCATAAGACGCACTTTTTCTTCACCAAATATGCAGTCCCCAGGGACACGGAAGGTCCCGGGGGACCCGCTGCCGCTCTGCAACTCGGACCATAAGACGCAGGCACTACTTCTATTTGGACCATAAGATGCAGGCACCTTTCCTCCCACTATTTGGTGAAGAAAAGGTGCGTCTTATGGTCTGAAAAATACGGTAATGAAATACGTGTCCGCTGAGGAAGCCACCAGGCTGTGCTCCTTGGGGACGGCGGCCTGAGCAGACTAAGACCCAATGGATGCTGGTGAAGCATCCTGGGGTCAGAGCTGAGCCAGGAGAGCGTGTGGCTCCTCCTATGGACGAACAAGCTTCCAGAGGGCTCTGCTGTGGACTCCACGGTCCCCTACAGCTAGCTTCTCTTCTGTGCTCTCTACCCCATTCCCTCCGTCTCTCCCAAGGCCTGTCCTTTCTGCTCAAGTCGAGAAGCTCTCCCAACTCTGCTTCTTTCCCTCAAGCAACCACACCACCTCCTTCCCGCTCCCTCACCGGCAGTCCCCGGACCTCACTCCAGCTCTCTGCTCCTTCCCGCCCTCCGGCTCCACCTCAGGAAACACGGAAACCTTACTCATCTCCAGTGAAATCTGGTTTGAAAACACTGCTTTACCCTCCAAGGTCTACCCCTGTACGTGGACGCAGCCTGCATGTTCATCATTCATTCACAGTGACTTGTACAAGGAACTTTAGTGCATGTCCAGTATCGTAAGCAATCTCACGTTCTGCACATGTACAGCGTGAAAAGCCATTCCTTTCTGTGAAAATTCCTCCCATCTTTCAAAAACCAGATAAAATTTAACATTTTTCTTTAAGATCTCTTTAGTAGTTATTTGACCAAAATCAAACCTTCCTTTTTATAAACTTCTGATCAGAAAACAACCCAATTCTCCTGCCACACTGACCTAATCACTGTGTGTGTTTTTTAAAAAAAACATCTTTTTATTGATTTCAGATGCTATCACCTAGCATTTCCCCACACTGCTCCCAAATGGCACCGAAGGGACCAGGTAAGGGCCTGAGTTTTACCAACCGTCCCTGCCCAGGGCTGGAATGACCATAAGGAGCGCTAGGAATCGGGACACTCTCTACCTCTCTACCAAGAACGCTGAACGCAGACTGCCAAGGTGCAGGTGGCATCTGCTTAATGTGCCCTGAGCAACGCTGTGCGCAGGCATCTGATGCCACCTCTGGGATAACGAAGACCAAGGAGCCTTCCCGCCCCCGCACAGGGAAGCAGAACGAAAACGTCGTCAGGGGAGCACGCAGCGGAGGGATGAGAACTGCTGCTCACCGTCTGTTTGAAGCCGACAGCTGTGTGCTGCGGGGCCTTGCGAAGGGCGTTGGTCATGGTTCTCCGCGCCTCTGAGTACTCCAGCTGGATGGCTTTGATCCGCCCTGTGTGCAAAGAGCAGAGCAGGTCGAGAGAACGGCACCGGCCAAGCCCTCTTGCAAACCAGAGTGCCAAATGCATCTCTGCACCAGGTGCACCGAATTTTTAAAACATTTGCACCACGTGAGCCTGAGCCGCCTCCGCTCACCTGTGTAGTAGAGGTACCTCGCCCACTCGTTGTTGTTGGCCTGCTCGGGGAACACGGACTTGGACACCAGCTTCTCGGCCTGGTCGTACAGGCTGTAGTGCAGGTAGTTCCGCAGCAGCAGGTTCAGCAGGGTGGCCTGCCCGTCCGGGTCGTGCCGAAGCGTGGCCGTCCGGAGCCGAGCGTGTAAGAAGCTTCAGGAGGGAAAGAAAAAAATGTCAAGGGTCTCTTCACACTGTTCCTGACCTCCTCATTCTTTCTCAATTCCTAAAAACATGATTAAGTTGCTTTTCTGATTATTCACAGAATATTTAATGAACTATTCTAGGTCCACAGAAAGGACAGAGCTCTGCTCTCGGAGTGTGGATTCTAGTCGGGGAGACAGAAGATGACCGTGATGAACAAGTGAATTATGCCGCCTGGAGAAACCAGGGTAAGTGAATGCAGGAGGCGGGGAGGATGGGGCTATGATTTTAGTATGTTTGTATTGATTTCAGAGAGGAAGGGACAGGGAGAAAGAGACAGAAACATCAATGACGAGAGTCACTGATCGGCTGCCTCCTGCATACCCGGCATGTGCCCTGACCGGGAATCGAACCAGGACCTCCTGGGCATAGGTCAATCCCTGAGCCACGCCGAAGGGCACCGCTGCAGGTTTTAGGAGTGAAATGTTTTCTAACCTGTCATCTACTCTTTAGCTACCAATCAGCCCTCCCTTGATGTGGGGTGAAGGGAAGAGGCTGGGGGGACAGTTCTTAACCAGCCACGGTCATCTCTGTTTCTTCAGCTAGCATCACTCTCTCTAACCCCTCCTGTGGCAGGGCATGTTAAGGACATGCTAACCACCGCCCCCGTTTCCTGCGGGACACTTACATCTACCAGCTTACCACCCTCTGCAAGCCAGCTCTGTGGGAGTGACCGGCCACGTCTCCGGCCCCCTCCCCCGTACCTGCGCACCACGTCCAGCTTGTCCAGAAACTCATAGACCCGGGCGTGGTAATAGTAACACTTTGCGGCCAAGAGGTCCAGGGCCCGGCGGTTCTGAGTGCTGATCTTCTGCATCAGATCGTCAGAGATCTTCTGTGCCTGGAGAGGCAGCGAGAGAGGATTAGTTCCTCAAAAAGTTAAACATGGAGCCACCAGATGAGCCAGAGAGCAATCTCCCTCCTAGACACATACCCAAGAGAACTGGAAACATCTGTTCACTTAAAAAACCTGCATACAATGTTCACAGCAGCATTACTAACAACCAAAAAGTGGAAATAACCCAAGTGTCCATCCACCACCCGATGAATAGATAAGCCAAATGTGCTACATCCATGCACATTATTCAGCCTTAAAAATGAAGTACAGCCGAAACCGGTTTGGCTCAGTGGATAGAGCGTCGGTCTTCGGACTGAAAGGTCCTGGGTTCGATTCTGGTCTAGGGCATGTACATTGGTTGCGGACACATTCCCCAGTAGGGGGTGTGCAAGAGGCAGCTGGTTGATGTTTCTCTCTCATTGACGTTTCTAGCTCTCTATCCCTCTCCCTTCCTCTCTGTAAAATAGCAATAAAATATATATTTTTTTAAAAATGAAGTACAGATACATGCTACAACATGGATAAATCTAGAAAACATTAGGCTAAGTGGAAGATGCCAGACACTCTTATGGAAAATCCATGAGATAGATCAGTGCTTGTCAGGGGCTGGGTGGGGTGCGGGGAATGACTACTAATGGTTTCTTTTTGGGGTGATTCGGCTGTCCTGGAGCTGGTGATGACAGCTGCCCAATATTGTGATACACCAAAATGAGCACAACCACTGCACTCTTTTTTTCTTCTTCTCATTTTTTAAATTAAGGTATTATATCTGTACATACCTTACCAATCCCCACCCCACTGTACTCTTTAAAGATGAATTACATCTAAAAAACCCACCAGTTGCAAGGAGAGAAAAAACCCCAGAGAACTGAGGAGTGGGACCTACCATTTTTCTTTACTTTTTAAAAAATCTCACCTAAGGATATTTCCCCTCATTGATATTGCTCCCCCCATTAATTTCAGAGAGGGTAAAAGGGAGGGAGGGAGGAAGAAGAGAGAGAGAAACATCAATTGTTTGCTTCCCACACCCACCCTGACCAGGGCCAGGGATCGAACCTGCAACCCAGGCATGTGTCCTGACCAAAATCAAACCCTCGACCTTGCGGTGCATAGGATGAGGCTCTAACCCACTGAGCCATGCTGGTGGGCAGGGCCTGTCATTTTTTGAGTGTGCTCTTGGAACAGTGGCTATGACTGACGAAGAAGCTGGTCCCAAGTGGAGGAAGTGGTGACATATAATACCCAAAACGGAGTTGTTCAGGCCCCTAAGAGGCTACTTGCCCAAGCCAGTGTGGCTCAGTTGGTTGCAGCACCACCTTGTGCATGGAAAGGGTGCTGGTTTGATTCCCGGTCAGGGCACATACCTAGGTTGCAGGCTCCATTCCCAGTGCGGGGCATGGAGGAGGCAGCTGACTGACGTTTTTATCTTAGGATGTTTCTATCTCTCTCGCCCTCTCCTTCCTCTTTCTGAAACCAATAAAAACATATTTAAAAATAAAAAATTTAAAGAAAAGTGTGAAAGCTTACTATGTACAGACTGTGCTAATTATTTTTGAATATATTATTTTATGTAATACCAATAATAATCTTGTAAACACGGCACTGTTTTCCCCACTTTACATACAGCTAAGGGAAGTTAACTTATGTAAGGTACAGCTGGGATTTGAACACAGTTCTTTCTTTCTTTCTTTTTAAAAAATATATTTTATTAATTTTTTACAGAGCGGAAGAGAGAGGGTTAGAGAGTTAGAAACATCAATGAGAATCATCAATCAGCTGCCTCTTGCACGCCCCCTACTGGGGATATGGCGGCAACCAATGTACATGCCCTTGGACGGAATCGAACCTGGGACCTTTCAGTCCGCAGGCTGATGCTCTATCCACTGAGCAAAACCGGTTTTGGCGAACACAGTTCTTTCTGCCTCCAAATCTCCAACTTTCCCCCAAAGAACCCACCAGACTGGCACTGTGCCACAGCCAGGCGCACAGAATGGCCACCGCAGGAGTTGTGGGTCTTCCCTGGCTGCGGGGTTAGGTGCATCCCGGGGGAGCTGCGGGTGGTGATAACCCGGGGACCATCTCCATTTCCCTCCCGGAAGCAGTACCTCCTTGTAGCGCTTGCTGTTCATGAGGAAGATGACCACGAGGAGCTGCAGGTAGGCCTCCACTTCGGGTAGCAGGGGCGCCGAGGCGGCTTTTCCTGTCCGGGGGCGGAACTGTAAATCGGCTTCCGTGTCCATGGGCTGGAGAGGACAGGCGTTAGTCACCGTGGAAAAGCTCAGCCACATCAGTCAACCAAAACTGCCTTAAGCGCTCACTATGTATTCAATGGATGCCTAACATAGGCCAAGATTTTCCTAGGTGCTGGGGATAAAAATGAAAGATGACAGACTCTTTCTAAAGGGAGTCAAGGAGGCCGCCAGACAATAGAAAAAGAGGTTACAAGAGTGTGACAATTTTACAGACGCAATGGGGACAGAAAGGATGCTGTAGGACTCTCACAGAGCAAATAACATTGGTGGGAGAGTAATCCGCTACACCTGGAACTGCTACAAATACTATCAGGATATAATTTTAGAGATGAGAACAATAATAATGAAACCATTTTTTTTTGTGTGTGTGGGAACAAAAGAAATTTTGGGAAAATGTACTTATACCTAGTACTTATTTTCAGATTTAGTCACCAAAACTGGAGTAATGTGAATCACTGAGCCACACGCTCAAAAAGTGACCACGTGGGGCGAATTTAGGGATATAAGGTTAAAAAACATTCCAGGTGGCCTGGGGCTATTCCCCTTTCCATGACAATAGATTCTTTATCATTCTACTTCAAGGAACTTTCTGGCTGAAACCGGTTTGGCTCAGTGGTAGAGCGTCGGTCTGCGGACTGAAAGGTCCCGGGTTCGATTCCGGTCAGGGGCATGTACATTGGTTGCGGGCACGTCCCCAGTAGGGGGTGTGCAAGAGGCAGCTGGTCGATGTTTCTCTCTCTCATTGACGTTTCTAGCTCTCTATCTCTCTCCCTTCCTCTCTGGAAAATATCAATAAAATATATTAAAAAAAAAAAAAAAAGGAACTTTCTGACCCTTCACAGCTGTGGAACAGACTGTAAGCATACAGGATTTTGGTGGCTGAAGGTCTGTTTTGGGGAGATGAAGGAGGCTGAAGGGTCAGGCCGGGACTGTGAGCCGGGAGTAAGGAGGGCGATGTCACCGCCAGAAAGGAAAGGAGAGGCCTCTCCGGGCAGAGAGACCACCACCCCGACCAAACTTCCCTCCTGGCATCCACTATGCGCCAGACACCGTTCTAAGCGCTTTCCGCAATCTCCTCCCCTGCCACTGCCCCAGTCTGTCCGTCACATCCAACAACTGAAGAAAATGAGACACAAGGAGGTTAGGTCACTTGCTCAAGCCCCACAGGCACCAAATGGTAGAGTTGGGGTTCGAATTTAACTCCAAACCCTGTGCTCTAGACCCGTTTCACGTGTCCCCATAGTGAACCTCAGAGGCAAAGAGGTGGGGCACCTTCTCCTAGGACAGTGGTCGGCAAACTTATTAGTCAACAGAGCCAAATATCAACAGTACAACGACTGAAATTTCTTTTGAGAGCCTAAAACCGACTTCTGCGCATGGACCACGAAGTTTCAATCACACTGTACATGGGTGCCCACACGTGGTATTTTGTGGAAAAGCCACACTCAAGGGGCCAAAGAGCCGCAGTTTGCTGACCACTGTCCCAGGACAATGAGACGCCATCAGACTGGAGGAGAGGTCTGTGTTGGGGGCAGTAGGAAGTAAGTTTGGCGGGAAGGTTAGATTCCCAGCTCCCGTCCCTGACTCGGAAGGATGACCCTACAGGGCAGAAGGATGGTGCCCTCGGCCATGGGCAATGGCTACCAAAACGGGCCGCTTTGCTTAACTTCTCTGCTGCGGCAGGTGACAAGACAGAGCGTTAGGATGCGCCTGACTCGCTCACCTCTTCCAGAAAGGGTAGCAAGAAGTCCCGCGTGGCGTTGTTGGAGGTGAAGAAGCCATGCACAGCCTTGTACAGAACATAGTGGTTGAGGCGGCGGGACGTGGAAGGCAGCATCCGCAGGGCCCTCAGCACGTATCGAGGCTCCTTGCCGGAAACGGCCTTCTCCAGCTGTTTCACATGCTCCTTGATGTCTGCGAAGGACCAGAGAAAAAAGTGTCGCTTCCAACTCTTTCTATCCCTCCCTTCCCCTCTTCCCCCACTCCACTCCAGGCAAGTAGTTCTAGGGAGCCTCTTTCAAAAGGGCAGAATGTGGCCAATCACCTCTTCTGCCCTAACAGGGTTCAGCAGTACTTATGGATGCCATACAGGGATTATAGACATCACCAAGCGCCAAGAAAAATAAAGCTGGGGTAGGGAAAGGGGTGGAGATACAAAGAAAAGAAAAAAAAAGATGAGAAACAAAACAAACTCATGGATATTTATCAGATCTCTGACTAAGAGAAGACTTTCCAAATGTAAACAGTGGGAGAAATCACACACACACACACACACACACACACACACTGATGAATTTGATTTCAATAAAAGAAAAATATCTGCAACAAATGTGACCAAAGAGGCATATTCTTATTCTACAAAGACCTTGTGTAAATGATTAAGATAACTCTGGGCCAAAAAGGACATTTCTGCTGGTGCAATGTAAACCAATCCAGTTTTCTGGACAATGCCTATCCCAAACCTTAACAACATTCACCCTTTCCACTCAGGCACATTGATTCTAAACTGAAGGAAAAACTAGAAAGGTAGATGAAAAACTTGGGCAAAAGATGACTGCTGCGTAGCTATTTATAAAAATAAGAAACTGGCCACACTTAAATGTCCAAGAAGGAAATGCAATCAACTAGTCGTTTCTTCATCACCTGGGTATACCTAGCAGCAGGTGCCTGGGCCACATTAATAACACGACATAACGATAACAGCTTATGTGTACGGAGGGTTTACTACGTGTTCGTCATGTGCTGGGTGCAGTTCTAAGCATCTTCATCTTCACAACCACCCAACCAAGTAGATACTCTTCCTCTCGGGGAAATAAACTTAACTTTTGAACTTGTATTCTCTTAGCCACTACATCAGGTAGTCAGTACCTGTTTCTGGAATACACTGAATGCTATGTCTGCGGACACGTTCAATAAAAGCACACCAGATCAC
This sequence comes from Vespertilio murinus, assembly GCA_963924515.1. Taxonomy (NCBI): domain Eukaryota; kingdom Metazoa; phylum Chordata; class Mammalia; order Chiroptera; family Vespertilionidae; genus Vespertilio; species Vespertilio murinus. Next base: position 7,875,248 of record OZ004718.1, read on the forward strand.
CTGTTGTTAAGCTATGCCTGTTCCAAACTACACATGTAACTCGGTCTGAATTATGGAGGAGGGCAGCTTAAAAATTCACAGGAAGCAGTGGGAACCATGGTTGATCCCCCCCTCTCCCTCCTGCTACACTATCAGACTTCTCATAGTTTCCAACACTTCCACAATGAACACCGGTTACTTTATAACAAGAAGGTGAAGTATTTATAACAAACACGTACATACTTAGTAGGTAATGCCGAGCGGCCCCTTTGCTACTGGCTGCCGTTATTTTAGGTAAAAAGGTGGATATTAGCTGCTGAGCCCAGTGACCAACCTACTTAAGAGCAGGAGCTGGTGCAGTCAGCACTCTCACCCGCTCAAAACACACCCCCCAGAAGTGTAACTGCGCTCGCTTCACGCACTTTGGAGAGAAAACCCAGGAAGCCGCCCAGTCCCACTCGATGGGAAACAGCCACAGGCTCCGAGCGAGAACGGAGAAACGTGACCCGGGAGGAGCCAGAGCCTGTCTGGGAGGAGAAGGGAGCTCCGGTGGAAGGCGTGTGTTGGGAACTCACAGACGACAGCTAAAAAGTTGAAAGTGTGTCATGGAGTTCAGCGCTTTAGAAACAGAGCAGGAGGGCGGGCTTGGAGGGAGAGGAAAAAGGAGATGGGATCCTTTGGGCGCCGTGGATTACAGGGAGGAGGAAGCAAGCCACTCGGTAGGAAGGGCTCTTCCGGGGAGCTTGCTAAGGTAGCTAGCCCGACACAAACCTTGGTACAAGCCTAAAACAAGGGCCAGTCTTCCGCCCGCGCCTTCCTGACCCCCTTTACACACACACACACACACACACACACACACACACACACACACACAGTGGTTTCTAGAGGGGTCAGTCGTACACACGGGGCCAGGATGTGAACGTGAGTTAGAGGGGAGGACCGAGGAGGAGTCTACAGTCCTGGATGCAATCCCCGGCGGGGTGGAGGTGTGTGGCGAGGGGGCGAGTCCCGAGCCCCGAGTGGTTGGGGCTGGGGTTGGGAGTGTCAGGGGAGTGGGGGCGGGACATTTTTTTTTTTTTGGGGGGGACGGACGACCCTTAGGAGCCAGGGGCGGTGGAGGAGGCTGCCCTGGGGTCCCAAAGAGAAGCCGATCACGGCTCGTCCCGGGCCCAGACTCTCGTACCCTCCAAGGTGATGGTGTCCAGCTCTCGCTGGGAGTGCTCAGTCGCCGTCGCCGTCTTCCCGTCGGCATCCCCCGTGGACCCGCTACCCGCCGTCGCCTCCTCTTTCATCTCCACATCCTGGGGGGCCGGGGGCGCCGGCGGTTCCTGTTCCCCTCCGCCCGGCGGCGGCTTCGCCTTGTCCGTGCCGCGGCGCCGCGCGGAGCCCTCCTGCTTCATGGCACACGGGGTCGCGGCCTAGTCCGGGGACTGAGGCCGGGGCCTCGCGTGAATTCCCGCAGCAGAGAGCTGGAACCCAGTCGGGCCTGCACGCGAGCGCGGGATCGCTACGGGCCGCACGATGACGGAGCAGCAGCAAACCCTTTCCCAGCGCGGGGCCTGCTGGGAAACGCCAGGCCCCCTGGGCCGAAGGCCGAGTCCACCAAGGGGAAAGAAATCAACCGCCGAGCGCGGGATGGGGGCGGATCTGCGAGGGAGGAGAGGGGAGGAGCCTGTTTGGGTTTGCGGAGCCTGCTTTGCAGAATTTCAATGTTGGTTTTCTTCTGTCTTCCTCCGGGGTGCACTTCTGCGCTCGCCCGCGAGGGGTCCCCACAGGCCCCCACGCTGGGCTTCCTCGGACTCGGCGCCTCCACTAGCCGGGAGTGCGCAGGACCCGTGGGAGCGCGGGGCGCGATGACGTCACGGGCAGCCGGGCGCGTTTCTGCCCAAACTCTCGGTTCGCCCCCGGCCGAGTCGCCTCCCCGATCCGCAGACCCGCGAGGCGCACCTTCAACGGCTGCCCAGTGCGTCCCGCGCGAGGGAAGAAAAGCTGCGAAAGAGGGATGTGGAGCGAGGCTGTTGGGCTTAAATTGAAACCGAACCAAGGGATCCAGCCTTCTTTATCAGTTTTTTTTTTTTTTTTAGCTAACGCTGAAAAGGAGGCACAGCGATCTCTGCAGCCTGGGAGGGTGGGCAGGGGTAGAAGAGCGCATTTGCGGACAGTCGCTCCAGTTGAATGAAGTGTGGGGTCCACGCTGTGCGGCCCGGCGCTAGCGCACTGGGGGGCGCCCTGGTAACGCGGAGCTGCAGAAGGCGGTCTATCTGCTGGAAGCCGCGCTCCCTGCCGTGTGTTGTGAAGGAAAGGGGTGGAAGTCCCTGCTGGCAGAGGGAGGCTTCGGGGAGTCCTTTGGGGCGCCTGTGGGCATCCAGACAGACCCGGTGGTGAAATAGGGACCGGAAATAGTAGTGCACCTACGGAGAGCCTGAGACTCCCCCAAGAGAAGGAAATTGGATCAGAAGTCCTGTCCACTGTCCACTTATTTTACAAAGGAATCGCCCAGTGCTTCTGCAGGAGGTGGATACTGTTAGGTTGAGGCTACATGTTCTAATTTCCGAAGACAAAACAAAAACTTCCTTGGAACTTTTATCTCTTCCATAAATGGAAGTCCTGAGTTTTAGACCAGGTCAGACCACACAAGACGATCTAGCTGTATTGTAAGGTCCTAGAAGGCAGAGAATATGTTTTTACTATCTTCTTTAAATTTATGTATATAGAAAAAAATCTTTTAATTTTTTTAAAGTATTGATTGATTTTAGAGAGAGAGAGGAAGGAGAAAGAGAAACATTGATTTGTTGTTCCACTTATTTATGCATTTACTAGTGGCCCGGTGCACAGATTTGTGCACATTGAAAGAAAATTAGGAGGTGGCCGCAGGGTGGGACTGGGCAAGAGGGGCCAGAGATGCCCTGCAGCCAACTTCCTGGTCTCTCCCCAGTGTTTTTGGAGTGAGCAGGTCCCTCCAGCAGGTAGAGTCCCTCACAGGTGCGGTCCCTCAGCCTGGTCTGCGGGGATCGGGCTGAAACTGGCTCTCCGACATCCCCTGGGGGTCCCAGCGTGCCAGAGGGCACTCTGCAAAGTTGCTGTTGTACATGGTATGGGACGCAAACCCAAGAGTTCAGTAAACCAGAATTGGGGCGGCAGTGCCCCAGCAACATAACCCACGGCCGAAGGTGAAATCGTGCAGCTAGCGAAGAATCGGGTTCCCTCCTCTCTGTTTTCAGGGTGCATCACCCAAGGACCTCCACTGCCACGTCACTGCAGCTTGGCAGCTCCTGCATTGAGCATCTGCCCCCTGGTGGTCAGTGTGCACCAGCGACCAGTCAGACGGTGGGAGGGACACTAAGCATATTAGCCTTTTATATCTATATAGATTGGTTGATTCTTGTATGTGCCCTGACCAACGATCAAACCTACAGCCTTGGTGTATCCAGACAACGCTCTAACCAACTGAGCTCCCTGACCAGGGCTGTACCACACCCTTTTCATACTATTGTACCAAGTAGCTCATGCACTAAACAGCCACTTGCTAAATGGAAAAAGGTGTGCTCCAGGTTCAGGGAACATGCCTTGACCAATTCTTCCCTAACTATCCCCCCCCCCCTCCCCTGGAGGGCTCAGGAATGGATAACAGGACTTTTGAGTCATCACTGGAATAAACTCATTAAAGCCTCTTCATAACGCCGTATCTGTAACTGAAGGTGGGCGAGAAGGGCAAAGGAAGAAAACAGGTGAGCTTCGCTGTTCATCTTTACGAAGCTACCCTTCCGGATGGTTAGGGTGTGAGCTCACCTCTTTATTCGTTTACATCATAAGATTAGAACAATCAAGTCAGCAGATAACTACTCAGTATGCCCTTGAGCACTAGAGTGAGGCCTTAGATTAGAATGTGCCCCAGAATGGGGGAGGATGGCTTAACACAGTCTTTGGCAGTTGCTCAGGAATTCTTGATGAGTGAGGGAACTAATCATGGCGAGGGGTGGCTAAGAAGGGGAAGAGTTTGACTCCTGGGGCCAAAAACCTTGGAGAAATTATCCCACCCACACAACTATTTTAAAAGGGGTCTGTGAAAGATATTAAAACCAAGTTTTAGGCGGAGGAGGATGGTATAAATCTAGCAGTTTTATGAGACTGTAATATCCATGTCAGCAGGTCCATAAGCAAGTCTACCCACATCACTTCCTCCCACAACCACCCTGAACTGAGAGCAGAAGAGGAAAAGGTGAAATCAGAAGATAATAGCACAATTTCTTTTTTTAAAAGCTGTTGGTCAATATATATATATATATATATTTTTTTTTAAATCACCTATTTGCATTTTAAAATTATTCATTTGTTTGTTTTTAGAGGGGGAGAGAGAGAAACATCGATTTGTTGTTCATTTCATTGATTGATTGATCCTTGTATGTGCCCTGACTAGGGATTGAACCTACAACCTTGGCATATTGGGACAATGCTCTAACCAACTGAGCTACCTGGCCAGGGTCTATCTGCATTTTTATCCAATAAGCTTGAAAGTTGTCTTACTCTTGTTTGGGGTTTGTACAATGTATCTCTAGATTTTTGCCTCTCCCAGTCCCTTAACCCAAGTGGTCGGCAAACTCATTAGTCAACAGAGCCAAACATCAACAGTACGACGACTGAAATTTCTTTGGAGAGCCAATTTTTTAAAAATTGAAACTTCTTCTAACGCCACTTCTTCAAATTAGACTCACCCAGGCCGTGGCATTTTGTGGAAGAGCCACACTCAAGGGGCCAAAGAGCCGCATGTGGCTGTCGAGCCGCAGTTTGCCGACCACGGCCTTAGCCCAAGTCCAGAGGACTCCAGAGGCTCCTCTGTGAGGACAGCTGCTTTGATGACATCTCACTTTAGAATCCAGATTCCACATTCTATGCCCTCATAGTTGTTTTCTGAGTATCTCCCAGCTGGCCTGAGGACAGTGTAATAGTATTCATGTACATATGACTTATATGTAGTATGACAATGTCTGTTTTCTTTTCTGGCACGAGTTAAGAATTTCCTTATGATAGATTCTTTTTTATTTTATTTTATTTTTTAATTTAATATATTTTATTGACTTTTTTACAGAGAGGAAGGGAGAGGGAGAGAGAGTTAGAAACATCAATGAGAGAGAAACATTGACCAGCTGCCTCCTGCACACCCCCCACTGGGAATGTGCCCGCAACCAAGGTACATCCCTTTGACTGGAATCGAACCTGGGACCCTTCAGTCCGCAGGCTGACGCTCTGTCCACTGAGCCAAACCGGCCAGGGCTATGATAGATTCTTTAAAGAAGAAGACACCAAAGACGTTTCATCCAAAGTGAAATATTTTCCATTAATTCCAGTAAAGCTTGATTTTTTTAAAAAAGCACAAGATTGAGGGATTTGGATAGAAAATTAATTTTAGTTTTGCTGAAATGGTTCATAATTTTTTTAAATTGGAGTGTTTCTACTCTCAGAGGAATTAAGCATCAGCAGGTGGGCTTGGCGGGTAGCAGAGTTACAGGGGCAGGAGGAGATAAATAGAGTTGGCCAAGTGGAAATTGGTTATCTTGGGGGATCAGCTAGGGTTTTCATCATCCTCGGCCTGGTGGCTATGAAATGCCCTTGAATGTTAAGGACACAGCACAGTGAGGTAGGGGAGGCGTTAGGGAAGCAAGAGGCAGATGGAAAAGGCAAGTTAGGAGGCCTTGGTCAGCAGCTGCAGGAAGGAGAGGCCAGCATAAAGTGCACAGAGGTGGGGGAGGGTGTCTGGGTCCCACGTGTATTGGGGGCCCGATCTCTGCACTTCCAGGCCACTGAGCCCCACGAGGGCCTCTGTGAGGATCAGTTCCTCTTCCCCCAGGGAGGCGAGCAGGTTAGGTTGCAGGGGGAAAACACCGTCTTTGTCATGCAGGAAATTCTGTTCCAATGTGCTCTCCACCTGGAAGGAACAAAAACAGCATGAGAAGAAAGAACTGGAAACCTCTTTTCCTTTCTCCTAACTCATAAAAACCACAGATGCCTACTTTTCTCTCATGATAACTCCTTTCATTACATTACATTACAACTCCACCTGGGCCTTTTTTAAAAAAAAAACACACACATTGATTTTAGAGAGAGGCAGGGAGAGAGAGAGAGAGAAGTGCCCTGACCTCAATGTGCCCTGATCGGGGATCAAACCAACTGAGCCACACTGGCCAGGGCCCATCCGGACCTTTTAACAACCATGTACAGGGGGCAGCTCGTTCGTTTTTAGCCCCATTTTACTCAGAGACACTAAAAGATGAGTTCACATCACTTGGCTAGGACTAAGCAAAACCAGAGCGTTCTGCCTCTCCTCCCACGATCAGGCTGAAAAACCCAGATAATCGCCCAGACATCTACCTACTCTTCTATCTCTGGTTGTGAAATAGCAAAAAGGAAGAAACGAGAGAAATAAGAAGGGGCATGAGGTGCTGGGCGGAGACAGAGGCCCTCCAGGACGGCTCTGCCAGGAGGCGGCGTTTGTCTCTCTGCCCCGGTTCCGGCTGACTCCCTCCCCGCCTGTCCCGGGTGTCTGCTGCTCATTCTCACAAGTTTCAGTTGCACAGGCAGGATCTTTTTCTCCATGGATTTCATCAGCAGCTTCTGTTGGGCTTCACTTAACTCTGAAGGAAGAGCAGAGAGACACGTGTGAGTTGTTGGTGCATAGGGAACGGCAGACTCCCCCTGGGTACACGTCCCCGCCTTTCAGCATTAATTAATTCAGCTAGCCAGCCACAGGTGAATTCCTGCTCTGGGCCAGGCACCTTTGCTGAGCATGTCAGTAAAAATGTACTCCCTTCACTCAAGGAACCTGCAGTCTAGTGGGGAAAACAAAGGAACGTGCACATACAGTACACAGGGTTAGGGGAGCCATAGCGGAGGGGTCTACTTTGATCTTGGCATTTGATGGCAGACTTCTTTTCTTTTTTTAAAAAATATTTTATTATTTTTTTTACAGAGAGAAAGGGAGAAGGATAGAGAGAAACATCAACGAGAGAGAAACATTGATCAGCTGCCTCCTGCTCACTCCCTACTGGGGATGTGCCTGCAACCGAGGTACATGCCCTTGACCAGGATCAAACCTGGGACCCTTGAGTCCGCAGGCTGACGCTCTATCCGCTGAGTGACGGCAGACTTCTTAAGAGAGCAAACGTCTTAGCTTATACCTGAAGGACCAGAGAATTCTTTTAAGTGGGGGAATGTTTCCCGCAGAGCGAAGAAGACAATTCAGGGGGCAAGATCAGGGGATGTTACCCTCTGCAAGGAAAGCTAACAAATACCGATAACATATGATCAGGTTAGCTATATGTTACCCCAACCTCTGTTTGCAAGACTAGGCCATCTTCTCAGACTATTCACTTGGCCAAGGTGATCAAGTGAATTCTTAGGCATGAGAACAATTAAAAAATTATTGAGTTTTTACAGAGAGGAAGAGAGAGGGATAGAGAGTTAGAAACATCGATGAGAGAGAATCATCGACCAGCTGCCTCTTGCACAACCACCACTGGGGATGTGCCTGCAACCAAGGATGCTTGACTGGAATTGAATCCATAGGCTGACGCTCTATCCATCAAGCCAAACTGGTTTCGGCGAGACCAATTTTTAAAAATGTAGATATAAGCTACTTCATTGTGCTATAATTTGCCTGGCATTCATTCAAGTACTTATCCATTCATTCAAACATTTGGGAATTCACTCAGTGATTCATTCCTATCACCAAAAGGGTGTATGAATGAAGGCCTTGTTCCTTACTTACCTGTTAGGGCTCCAAGGAAGTAGAGGATGGCGCCCATGACCTCCTTGGATACGAGGACATCTTTTGGGAGTGCCTCCAGCGTCACTTCATGTCCTTTGTCTAGAGCCCCTTCAAGCTGTGAGAAAGGTGGGTGACCAAGATAACATGAGGAAGGGGCCCCACGTAATATCTGGCACATAATCCCTTGGCATTGTGTCAACTTCCTCTGATTTCCAGATTTCTTTTTCGAGGTATCAAGTCCTGAAAATACTGGACTCGGGGAACGGTTCCTTGGTTCCTGAGCCTTGTTTCCTGGAAAGGAAAGTTCCAGCCCCTTCCAAGACATGGCCCCCTGGCCTGCTGCCTCCCCCGTTCCTCAGGAAGGAGCATGTGCCTTGGGAACTGCACTGTTTGTCCTTCTCCAGGGGCACCAGGGCAGCCTGGGGCACTGGTCAGCTTGGGGAAGGCATCTGCTGTCGAGTCCCCTGGCCCTTGATCACCTCCTGCCAGTGTCAGATTCTCCCCCCACCCCGCCGTTCCCACTTCCACTGGGACCTCACCGTGAGCTCCAGGTCTTGTAGCTCCTTTTTCTTTCCTATAAGTTTGCTGAGGGCCGTGAGCAAGGAGCTTTGTCCCACGGGACTCAGCTTCTCCACTTCTTGGGTCTCTCGTTGAATCTCTGCTTTGAGTGTCTTGAAGTCCTCATGCATCTCCCCTGTGGGGACAGTAAATGTGGCAAACAGGCGGCTCTCCACCTGTCACCCTCCCCACTCAGTCAGCATTCTCCCTGCAGGCTCCCTCACACACCCTTCACAGGTCCCGTGTTCTGCTCCCAGCTTTAGCCTGGCCTCTCTTTTTTCTTGACCAAGGAATGCAACTATGAAGTTATCCATTAGCCCTGACTTGAGATGTGTGTGTGTGTGTGTGTGTGTGTGTGTGTGTGGCCATCAGGGGCGAGGAGGGGCCCAGGACCCACAGGACCACCTAAGCTGCAGTCATTCTCCCTGAGCTCCCAGGCCCCACCAGGGATCAGCAGACAAGTGGCTTCCCTTTCTCTAAGACTGGCTAACAGTTGAGAAGGGAGGTCTGTCTCCCCTTCTCCTGAGTTAGTTGGCAAAGAAGAATGACTGGTGACTGAGTGAAGGCCAAGATGGGACTGCTCCTGAGATCCATGGGTGGGTCTACAGACAGGGATGTGGGTGGATCAAGGTTGACTTGAACCTTGGCCTGACCCTGTAGGGACCTGGCATCCTAGGAGAATGTCCAGCCTGCTTTGGGAAGATTGGCTTCCTGGCAGTGGCGCCAATCCCCACGACCTGGGATTCAGCACTTGTCTTCCCTTCCCTCCACCCCAATGCTTCTCCTACACCAAAGTCTTGGGAGAAACCCACAAAATTCCTTACCAACATCAGATGCCTGGATGACTGAGAAGAAAACAAAAAACAAACAATGATAAGAATGTAATCCTCCCCAACAGTAGCCATACCCAGGCGATGAAACATTAATGGGGGGGTTAGGATACCCGGCCAGGCGATGAGGTTTAATGGGGGAGAGGGGGTTAGGTCCAGCCAGTTTAAGGATACTCTTGTCCCATTTGTGGGAGGCAGGAATGGGTCAGGAGAAAAGCTAATGCAATGGGAAAATGGCACCTGGATTGAGTTGTCAACACTGTGACTCAGCTGCTTCCGCCCCAGGTGCTGGGTGGTGGGCGGAGTTACAGAGGTGTGTGTAATAGGTTAGAGCTACTAAGGCCCTCGAGGACAGCGGTCCGGTCCAAGGCATCAGCCCACCTGGGCACCTCAGGCAGAGACTTCCCCTTTCCACTGCTTGTCCCTAAGCTACTGGCGTTTCTGCCATGTTTCGGGGATGACTGTTTGCTGAGATCTGCTCTGCCATGCTCCCTGTCAGTCCCATGGAGGAGGCAATAAAACAACAACTGGAGTTTTAAAATTCTGAGTCAAAAACGTTACAGTGAAATGGCAGGAAACACTTACGGATGAGCTTCTCCTCTTCTGGCTTTTCTGAAGAGAGAAACAATGCACATATGTCAGCATAACACCTACTCATGCCTTTTAATCTGGAGCAGTTGTCAAGGCAGCTTTATCAGTGATCATTATCAAAACACTCAGAGCGGGGCCAGCTGGCCGGCATGGCTCAGTGGTTGAGTGTCAACCTATGAACCAGGAGGTCACAGTTCAATTCCCGGTCAGGGCATACGCCACAACGGTCAGGGCACATGCCTGGGTTGTGGGCTCGATCCCCAGTAGGGGGCGTGCAGGAGGCAGCCCATCAATGTTCTCTCTCATCATTGATGTTTCTATATCTCTCTTCCTCTCCCTTCCTCTCTGAAATCAATAAAAATATATATTTAAATCTCTTTTACACACACACAGCCCACACGGAGACTATGTTAGCTCATCTGCCCACAATTTGAGAACACACAGTCTCCATGTCTTATTTTTGCTTTCAAATGTGCCTTTCAGTCTCTTTCTGTTTCTCTGTCCCTCTTGTGTGGCATTCATAGGCCTTTATCTGTCTTTCCTCGAGTTCAGAATAGATATATATATTTTTTAGCTTTTTAAAAAAATATATTTAATTGATATTTTACAGAGAGGAAGGGAGAGAGAGAGAGATAAAGAGCTAGAAACGTCGATGAGAGAGAAACATCGACCAGCTGCCTCTTGCACACCCACTACCAGAGATGTGCCTGCAACCATGTACATGCCCTTGACCGGAATCGAACCCAGGACCTTTCAGTCCGAAGACTGACGCTCTACCACTGAGCCAAACTGGTTTCGGCCAGAATAGATATTTTTAGGGACTTGGAAAACCAACCAGGGGCTCCTTGGGATTATGGTGTGTGTGTGCTATTCAAGGCACAGTCTTTAGCAGATAATGTCGGAGCTAAGGCAGGAGATGTGGGGAGCCGGGAAGCAGTCTCACTTACCTGCAGGAAGGAAGGTTTGCATGTTATCGTTGTAGATATGTGGGATCTCTGTAAGGAGCAAGAGAGAGGACAGCAGGAACCTTAAACAGCGGCCCCATCTTTCTTTCTCTATTCTCACGTCTATGGGCTCTACTGAGGGCTGGGACCCGGCCCTCAAATGCCTCACTGCATCTTTGCCTCCTCCTCTCTCGCTAGAAGGAATCCTTTACCCCTCTGTAAATCCTTTCCTGTGATAACAGTATTCTCTCCCTTGCATGCCAGTACTGGTTTCTGGGTCTGTTTTCTCCACTGGCCACAGACTCCTTGAAGCTGATTGCTCTCAGCTCCCTCTCCCCCGAAGCTAGCGCAGTGCCTAGCACCCAGGAGATGCTCAGAACCGGGAGTCCCTTCACTCTCTCTCCAGGGCAGCCCCTGCTGTTCTATTCCTTGAAGTTGGGCCACCATACAACACACTGGTTCACCAATTCCCTGGCATTGTCACAAGAGGGGACCAGGATGTCTTAGTATTGGTGCAGGTGATTCTTGTCCTCTCTTGAGGGGAGAACACGCTGGTGTCTACTCACCCCATTCATTTTCCCCTTTGACTATCAGCTGTCTCACTCGAAAGGCCAGGATGCAGCCCTTGGGGATGGTTACCGCCTCCTTGTGGTTGATGGATCCCTAGGATGAGACAGTGAGGATTTGTGAATCTGCAGAGATCCTAAGTATGAGACATTGGAAGTTGGGGGTGAGGGTGCAAGTGAAGGGCCAGTGTGAGGGCCTTTGGGGAGACAAGAAGTTGGGAACCCTTCACTGGTGTCCCTGATTGCCTTTCTACCTGGTCTAGACTCCATGGAGTGGGCTTCACAGCTCTTCTGCTCATTTCCACAGGTCATCCCACTAATGATCTGCATCTCCCTTCCTGGTTCAGACACATGAAGGAACTGGGCAGACCTGCTCCATCTCCTGTCTGGGCATCCCTGTTCCACCTTAGAACTTCCATCCGGGCTTTGGTTCCTTCTTCCTCTTTGCAATCTGTCCCTTGCTCACCTCCTTCAAGAAACCTTCCATGACTAACTCCTACTCCCAGTTCCAACTCATCCCTTGAATATTTATCCAAAACAGACAGAGGTATCCAGAACATTACTTATTTGCATTGAATTTTCCAACCTAGGTGTCAACTCCATGAGACAGAACTTTCTGAGAACAAGGATGTCTCTCCTGTAGATGGGGAGCACCATGAGGGAATACCATGACTGTGAGTTTCCCCTTCTCTGACAGATCCCTGTGGCATGTGGCTCATTTGTGTCTGGCCAGCAGGGGACTGGACCCCGAACAGGAGCAGGGAGAAAGAATGGGTCCTTGATAGTGTCCTGGAAGGACACTGATGGGGCAAAGTCAATGCAGCCTCTGCGGAGAGGCTGAATGTAAGTGTGTGTGTGTGTGTGTGTGTGTGTGTGTGTGTGTGTGTGAGAGAGAGAGAGAGAGAGAGAGAGAGAGAGAGAGAGAGAACCAAACCTGTAGCCCCAATGGGGCGAAGAAAGGGAGGGAGAAGACACCCTCTGCCTTGCCAGCTCTCTCTAGAGTGACCTCCTGCACCGTCTCCACCACCTCCATCACCACATACAGGTTCTCGCATCGATCTCGCATCTCTTTCAGGAACGGGTGCTCTGCTGACAGCTTCCTGTGGCAGGAGGAACATAAGGGCATCGTCCAGAGCTTCTCCCTGCCTGGGCCCTGGCCTCCCCTTTTCTTCTCTCATCCCCAGGTGCTAAGGCATAGCGGTGTCAGGCAAAGAGTGGGGACTCGGAGGAAAGACAGAGGTTGAAACCCAGATGGCCGCTGATGGCAGGGCAGCTCCTCCGAGTCTCAGTGGCCTCCTCTGTAAAGTGAGGGTAATGACACCTACCTCCAGGGTGCTGACAGAGAGACTGGGCGCTCATCTGGCCCCGGACAGAGACTCGTGGTTGCTTCTTTCTCTCTTTTCCCTTGGCCCTGGGGTGGACTCCCTCCCCTTTCCCCCCTAAGGCGCAGCATCTCTTTGAGGGGTCTTTCTCTCCATCTCTTATCCTCTCTCTTGCTGTTAACACCCGTTTCCCTCTCTACTTGCCTACATACATAAACATGTCCTTTGGTCTTGCTACTTCCTCAAATTGCCATTGTTCCTTTCCTTCACTTCACTGGCAAATAGGTCAAAAGATATGCCTGTGCCCCTGTCTTTACTTCCTCCCCGTCTGCGCCAAAATTCTTTATGTTTTGGCTTCTGTTTCTACTCCTCAACGGAAGTCACAACGACTTCCCACTTACCAAACTCAAAGCCTTCCCTAACTCCGACCAACATTGCACCCTGCTGTCCAATTCTGATCACCCGGTGCCGCCCCAGGTTCTGCTCCTGTCTTTCTGGCTTCTAAATCCTGTCCATTCTGTGGCATCACATTTACCCTAAAATTTCATATTGTCTAAGATTCTGCTCTCAGTTCTCTGCTCTCTGAACTCCCACCCCATTCCGATAGTTGTAACCTTTTGTGGCTGATCATCACATAATGTATTTATCTCTTGACTTCTCTCTTGAACTCCAGACACTCATTTTCAAATACCTTTAACATTTAAAAAACACCGAGGTCTTGTTGACATATAACACTGTACTAGTTTTAGCTGTATAACATAATGATTTGATATATGTATACATTGAGAAGCGATTACCACAATGAGTTTAGTTAACAGCCATCACCACACATAATTACAAATACTTTTTTCTTGCGATGAGAACGCTTTTATGATCTCTCTCTAGCAGCTTACAAATATGGAATACAGTGTGGTTAACTATAGTCACTCCAAGAACCTATTGACCACTCTCACCTGTGGTCTCAGTGGAGACGTGAACCCAAAACATCCAAAAGGAACTCACAATCTTTCTCTCCAAATATACTTCTACACTCAGTCTTCCTGTCTTCATTAATGTCATTAGTTGAGTCAAATATCAAAGTCATCTTGGGGTTTATTATATAAGTTAATTTATTTATATTAATTAATTTATTTAAATAAAATTATATATATGTATTTAAGGTGTACACATGTTTTGATATACATAGAGAAATGATTATTATAGTCAAGCTAATTAACATGTCTATCTCACAGTTACCATTTGTGTGTGTGTGGTGAGAGCACCTGAAATTTACTTTTAGCAAACTTCCAGGCTACAATATAGAATTATTAACGATAGTCCTCACCCTGTACATAAGACCTATATTAGCATCGTCTTTGACAAAACCCACCCCCTTGCCCTGTAGTCGGTTGGCAGGTCCAGCCCATTCTGCTGCCCCAGAGGCCTTGCACCCATCCCTCCCTCCTTGCTCTGATGGCTTTCCCCAGCCAAGGTCCTCACTTTACATCTCCGGTGGACAGAGGAACAGCGCCTTGCCTGGTCTGCCCACTTCAACTGCTTCAACCCCCTGTCTCTTGTGCACTAACTAGCACTCTTCCTCCATCTGGTCAGACTGATCACGACACATCTGAGCATCGCCAGGGTCCCTCTGGTGCCTAAAGGATAGTTGCATCTCCTTGATCAGGCACCTGGTTCCTGCACGTTCTGGGCTAACCCCGATCTCCCTTTGCTCCACTCATACCTCTTCATGGCCCCTATAAGTTTTTCGATCTCTCACCCATCTGCCTTAGTAATGCCCTTCTCTTGGCCCTGGATGTCCAATTTCTACTCATCATTCAAGGCTTAGATCATGGGTTGCGTCCCCTGCAAACTCTGTCCTCCTTTCCCCAGCTAGAAGCCCCCCTGACCTGCCACAAAACTCAGACAAACCCCTCCCATGGCGCTCACCACTTCTTGCCTTGAAACCTAGTTACTGTTATACACTTTTCTCACAGTCCTAGATCTCAAGGTTCTTGTACCAAGATGCTCTAGCGCACCCCAGCACCTGGGAGGCTGCGTTGCACTTAGCAAAGCTATATAAATTTTACTGGGTGACTTCTCAAGCACCCAGTCCTTCCTTCCCGCCTCCCTACTCTTCACCTGCTTCTTTCAACCACTACTTAACTACTTAAAAGACAGTTCCCTTGTCAAATCACACATCTGAGGTGCCCCGCATCCGCATGGCATCTGCCACGCCCCTTGAGCTGCTGGGGCAGCAATCCCAAGGGCTGCCCTAGGTGTGTGGGGGCCAGGCTTGAGGTAATTTATGAGAGCAGAATGCTGGCTCCAGCTCCAGTGGGGAGCAGTTAAGCACCTTTCCCTTTAAAGCATATTTCATAGAGTCTTAGGGTAGGAAGGAATCCTTGAGATTTCCATCCAACCCCATCATTTTTCAGGAAACAAAACTGAGGTCCCGAGAGCAGACATGACTTTTCCAAGGTCACAGAGCAAGTTCGTGGGAATACACTCATCCTCATATGTGTGTGATGGGGAGCGGTGGGGTGGTGGTGGTACCAGAGGTAGTGGAAGGACAAGGGGAGTGGTTAGAAAGTGGCCTGGAGGCACCCATAGGCCAGAGCATCATCTTTGAGAGTTCCCCTGGGGTGAACTTTAACTCTGGGACCAAGGCACCCTTTCCACGCTACCCCCTCCCCCATCCTGGCAGCCCCCATCCCTGCCAACCCTCACCTCTCCTGGTGCAAGGTCTCCAGGGCCTTGGGAGCCACACTGAGTGTCTGGACCTCCAAGGTGCTGTTCCGAGACAGGCCTGCAGCCCCCGTCACCTTGACTGTCCTTGGCACATCCACCTGCCCCTCCACTCGGGCATCCAGCATGTTCTTAAAGGAAAAGTTCCCGGAGTCTGTTGGGTCTGCGGGAAGGAGAAGACGAAAGAGGCATCTACCGGCCATCCCCCACCTCCCGGGAGAACTTGGGGCCAGATGACATCTAACCACATCTGGGTAGAGGGAGCTTCGGGGTCCTCCTCAGAGGCTCATGCCCCTCCTTCAGCCCCCCAACCCCACCCCCGAGGCTTACTTGAGGGCGAGCTGCCAGGTTCCAGCACATCCAGGAAGGTGTAGTCAGTGCGCAGGTACCGGGCCCCCCAGAAGAGCGTGCTCTTCCTTTTCCTCAGCACCAGGCAGAAGGGGTGGAAGCGCTTGAAGTCTATGAGGCTGTCCAGGGGGGTCAGGTCCCCTCGAGGGTTCAGCTGTCTGGTCAGGGCCCGGGTGACATTTTCAAACATGGTCATTGTCTCTGGGGGGGGGGGGCAGAGGGAGACAGAAGAGTGACAAGTTGGAGGACCGGGCCATGAGAAGGCCCCTGCAGAGGGAGAGATCACCATTGGGATGCCCACGTTCAAGGGAACCAAAGGATTCTTCATTTTATGACGCGGAAGCGAGGCCGCCAGAGCCGAGACAGCTTGCCCAAAGCCACCGGCTGGCTGGAGAAGCCAGCCCTGCCCTTTCTTTGTCAAGGGCTCTTCTCAGTCCACACACGTTTTGTTCACGAACGTGGAGCGTGGCCGGAAGTCAGGCTCTTCTCACACAGCTATGCCCCCCTCATCTTCCTGACCAGGGATGCCAGGGGTGGGGGACAGCCACCACTGGCGCCGAGAGCCTGGGGAGGCAGTTGCCCTGTTTTGGGGGGTTGGCGTCACTTCCCTGTACCCTTACTTCCCTGTGCCCTCCTCCTGGCTCCCGGGTGCAGGAGCCACTGCCCTCCGGGGCCTGCCCAGCAGATCCAGCCATTTCGCTGCTCTTTGCCTTGGCTTCCCTTCTGCGTACAGCACCTCCCTCCAATCTAGAGTCACCAGTCATCCTTTGAGGCTTAATTCAGGTCACCTCCTCTGTGATCCCTTCCCTCATCCTTTCAAACAGCTAGTGACTCCACCCACATCCCCAAAACAGGTGTCCTTCTGAACACACCTGCAACCTCATGTTGTTATGATCTGCTCACCTGACTCTCTGACCTACTCTGCTGTGACCTCCCAGAGGGAAGGAAAGGGCTGTTAGTCATCGCAGCAGCAGCAGGCACAGTGCCTGGCACAGACTTGGAGCGTGGCATGCGCGTGCAGAAAGAATGAATGAACCAGCGAATGAATGCGGCCCTGGGAGACGTAAGCTGGGGTGAGAGAGCCCTAGAGAATGTGGGGCCTGCAAGAGCCCGAGGTTCACACTCTTAGGTCTCTGTCTTTGAGGTTCAAGTCCAGGTGCACTGGCTGGGCAGCCAGCTGGCAGAGCCAAATTATCCCCGTGGGTGGCAGAGGATATACCAGCTGGCCTGGAATTGCTTCACCTCCCCTGTGGGCACTTGGGAGACTCGTGGAAGCGGGAGGCAGTGCACAGATGTATGGGCTGTTCTGCCAGCCACACGAGCTCTCCTCATTCCCAGGAGGGCCAGGATGGGGCAGGACCAACTCCCGGGCCAGCCAGACTTACCTGGGAGGGCCCGGGTGACTGCAGTCTGCTCACCAGAGAGGTGCTCACCGGCTCCCTTCGCTCCCCGAGGCTAATCGGGACACAGCCCTATTGGGCTCTCGGGGACCCCTAGGCCCTTCTTGACTCCCCCTCCAACCCCCCGTTCTTGTTCATCCCTCCAGCAGCTCCTGCCTTCTCCGCGGTCACCAAGCTCTTACCAGGGAGTGGTGCTGGGTCCTGTCCGGCAGCTGGTTCTGGGGCGAGGGCCCGGGGCTCACTTGGTCTGTGGGCTGAGTGAGTGACTGTCCCTCACCAGGACAGGCTGCTGCTTTATGTGTCTGTGGAGGTGAGGATGTAGGCCTTCCCCAGTGACCCCACCCCTCTCCCACTCCACTTCCGGGAGAACAGCATCAACCTGTTCCACATGTGTCCTGCCCCAGGCAGGTGCCAGCGTGGGTTGGGGGAGCCAAGGCCAAGAGTGGTAGCAACTGAAGGTCAGCTTAATGAGCTGGGAGGAGAGGAAAGAAGGCCCTTTGGGAGAAAAGCATGGAAGTTGGTGGGGGTTGGGGTGGGGGTGGGATGGGTGTGTGACAGAGAGAGAGAGAGAGAGAGAGAGAGAGAGAGAGAGAAGGGAGGGCATCTCTGTTCTGTTATCACAGTCATCAGGAAGCATCTAGGATTTATGGTGAGACCTTGGGGGGGTGATAAGTGGATAAGAAATCCTGTGTGTTTACAGATTCCAGCATGCAGCGGAGCAGCTGTAAAGCGGCCCTCCATCTTTCTGCCAGTCAGCCTGCACATCATACCTAACTCCATTTGTTGTCCTTACATACACGCATCTACGGCGCTGCTGGGAGCATATGTCTGTGTAGGCAGAGTTGGTTTTCTGTTATTCTGTGTTCAGCATCTCTGCTCCTCATGCAACACTGTATGTACACACACACACACACACACACACACACACACACACACACTTATAGGCAGAGGCATATGGAGTTAGTGAAAACCCAAAATGTGGCTGCTTCTCCCACCCACCCGTTACCCCGTCTTTTTATAACCTTCCTCTCCCCCGCCCCCCCCCCCCCCCATACCCACAGTCTTAGGGACAGCCCACAGAGTCCCCGTAGGGTTCTTAAGATCCCGGTTTATGTTCCAGGGAATCTGGGAACATATTTTTAAAAATATATTTTATTGATTTTAGAGAGAGAGAGGAAGAGAGAGGGAGAGAGAGGAAGGGAGATAAAGAGAGAGAGAACGAGAGAAACATTGATCTGCTGCCTCCTGAATGCACATCCCCGACTGGGGATCAAGCCCTCCACTCAGGCATGTGCCCTGACGGAAAATGGAACCAGTGACCTTTCGGTGCATGGGACGTCACTCCAGCAGCCGAGCCACGCCAGCCAGGGCTGGGACACATTTTAAATTGCGCTGGGAGATGTTTAAGTTTGACTAATACGTAAGTGACCTGCTGAGGTGGTGGTGCCTGGTGCTGATGCGGCGGCAGGCTTTGCTCTCTTTCTCCCTCTGGTGGTCAATCAGAGGATGTAATGGCCGATAATCACCCTTGAAGCGCAAGCCAAGCTTTTGATTTGTGTGTGGTTGCTGGGCGATGGGGATCCAGTCAGGGAATTGGCTTAGGGGAGGAAGCCCCAGCCAGTGTTCTCTGGGAACCTGAACGCCTCCCAGAGTGACCCACAGATCCTCCCGGAGTGACCCACAGAGACCTCCCGGAGTGACCCACAGAGTGCTCCCAGAGTGACCCAGAGTCCTCCCAGAGTGACCCACAGATCCTCCCAGAGTGACCCACAGATCCTCCCGGAGTGACCCACAGATCCTCCCAGAGTGACCCACAGATCCTCCCGGAGTGACCCACAGATCCTCCCAGAGTCACCCACAGAGTGCTCACAGAGTGACCCACAGATCCTCCCAGAGTGACCCACCAAGTGCTCTGCAGACCCCTCAGACAGACGTAGACATTGGGACAGGACATTACTTCCTTACCCGCTTTCCTTTTCACTGCTGTTGATTTTCTGCTCACCAGGGGGCCAAAGAGGAAAGAGAGAGGGGTAGTCTATGGGAGGTCAGAAGGAACTAATCCTGGCAAGGACAGGATGAAGCTGGCAGTGATGGGGGAGAAGGTTCAGGAACATGGAGCCCCCTTGCAGGGTGTGGGATGGCTGGAGTATTTGGGGGGAGTTACCCCTCGCACAGGCATACTTCTATATCTTCTCTGAGTACAAGAAGATGAAATGGTGAGAAAGGGAAGCAGGCCGGGGTGGAGGGGTGGCTGTCTGGTGGAGAGGCAGGAAGAATACTCCCCAAGGAATTGTACACTTCCCATGGGAGGTTGGAAGCTTTGGGGTGCAGACTACACATTGTGAGCTCTTCTTCCATACATGAACTTCTTTTCTGAGCAGAGTAAAACCTCCAGACCCCTTTCTTGTCCCTTAAAAACATTGAGATTTCTCCCTAAATCCCCAAATTAGCTTTGGAGCCCAAGACATCTCCAGACGCCTTGCTGAGAGGACACTGTTCAGGGTCTGTGACACTTACTCAACTCCAAGTTGTGCTGAAGAACTGAAGTGATAGACATACCTGTTCAGCTCGAAGCATGTCAAACTCAGCAGCAACCCTCCAGCCCTCCACTGCCACCCTCCTGAGGATGCGGGGGAGCAGGTGTTGATGCTCCCGTCCGTTCATGGCGGTGCTCCTCAGTGAGGCTCTTCTGCTAGGACAAAGCCCCCGGATCCTTGTGAGAGAGATGGGGTCCCAGATGGAGCTTTGGAAGCTCTGCCTCCAAGAGCTCTTGGAGCTGACGTGCCGCCCCATTTCCCCATCTCCCCAGGCCTGTGCCACCTCCACTCTGCTTCCCCTGGCCCTGGTTGGGGATAGCCAGGTATTGTCGCCTAGTGCCTGCAGGAAGGAGAGGGTGGCACCGCAGTCCCAAAGTGGTCACAGGACATCAGGCACCCACAAAGAGAGGAGTCCATCCCCTGGGTGTCATTATTAGGGCTTGCCACCGCCCCTGCAGAGTCCCTCCGGGGCCAGGGTCACCTTCAGCCTCTCACCCCAGCAGCCTCTGACTAGCTTGAAGAGAAGACAGAAGAGCGCTGCCTCCCCTGGAAGGAATTCTGGTCCAGGGTGGTCTCCATGGGGACAGTAGAGAATGAATGGCACAGGATGCTCTGCACTTGGGGGAGCCACCAACTTCTGAGGTGTTCTGCATAGAAGTGTAAAAGTCAGCCCTGCCTCCCATCCTTGACCTCTCTGCCCATTAGTTCTAGAGTGGAGCAGAAATGAGCACAGATTGAGAATCTGGAGACCGCCGAAACCGGTTTTGCCCAGTGGATAGAGCATCAGCCTGCGGACTGAAGGGTCCCAGGTTCGATTCCGGTCAAGGGCATGTACCTTGGCTGCAGGCACATCCCCAGTAGGGGGTGTGCAAGAGGCAGCTGGTCAATGTTTCTCTCTCATCGACGTTTCTAGCTCTCTATCCCTCTTACTTCCTCTCTGTAAAAATGAATAAAATATATGTTAAAAAAAGAATCTGGAGACCTGGGTCTCTGGAGAGAGCTCTGCTAGGAGCCTGCAGTGTGGTCCTGAAGAACTCTCGGCCAGAGTGCTCATCTGTGAGGCGGTGGAGCTGGGTGAGCTCCCGCACCCCCTCTAGTGGTCAAACTCAGTTTTACCATAGTTGTCATCAAGGAACTCTTTCTCCCATGGACGTGGCAAGCAACTGCTGTTGCTCCTGTGCGGTGGGTAAAGGAAAGGAGCTAGCAGGAGGGGCAAGGGCACGCTCTCCCTCTGCTGGGCAGGGGATTGTAATGCAGCTCTGGGAGCTGGAACTAGCACGTATGTGTGCATGTGTAGGTGCATGTGTGTGTGTGTAGCGGGGGCCAGCAGATTCACTCTTTCCACTCCATGAGTGAATGAGAGAAGATTCCTTGAAAGATGTCTCCTCTTTCTTTTAGGGAAAATGGGTGTGGAGTAGGTGGGCTTGTTCCTTGGAGGAGGGGCAGCGGGGTTTGGACTCTGATTCACTCTGCCTGTAGCTTGGTAGGAGAGCCAGCTTCGCAGGCATGCCACCTGTCCAGCTGCACGTGGCCCCGTGCTTGGTTCAATGCTGAACAATTCTCAGTACTTTTTAAACAAGGAGCTGTGTTTCATCTGGCACTGGAGCCGTAGGTTATGTTGCAGGTCCTGCTTGTTGCCAGAGGGCTAACCCATTAGGCCCGTCAGTCCCATCAGGGACCGACCCCATCCCCACCCCTGACCCCACCACGGAGAGCTTCCGGCAGGCACAAGATTGGGTTTCCTAGAAACTCAACACTCAGCAGTCATCGGAGGACTGAGTCTCTGGCCCCACCCTCCATGAACCTCTGGCTCCCTAAGATCTAGGGCCTGACCCCTTGGCAGAGGGATGAGGAGCGGTCAGCTGGCAGAGGGGAGCAGGTCTCCCCGTTCAGAGTGGGGGCTCCCTTAGGGAAGGGATCCAGCCTCTCCCTCAGCCTGAAGAAGATTCCTTCGATGCGGGCTGAGGTCTCACTGGACCAGGAGGTCGGTCACCGCCCCATCCAGCCCCGCCCCGCCCCCAGCCGCCTTAGCCCCGCCCCATCCAGCCCGCCCCCGCCCCGCCCCAGCCTCCTTAGCCCCGCCCCAGCCGCCTTAGCCCCGCCCCAGCCGCCTTAGCTCCGCCCCAACCACCTTAGCCCCGCCCCCAGCCGCCTTAGCCCGGTCATCACCACCTCCGGCGCTCACGGTCTGTCCCCCATCTCCTTAGCCCCCGCCCCCAGCCGCCTTAGCCCCGCCCCAGCCGCCTTAGCCCCGCCTATACGCCTTAGCCCCGCCCCCATCCACATTAGCCCCGCCCCCAGTCGCCTAGGCCCGGTCATCACCACCCGCGCCCCTCCTCCGGGGCTCACGGTCTGTCCCCCATCTCCTTAGCCCCGCCCCTGACCTCCCCATCCCCGCCCCATGCAATCCCGCTGGGTCCCGCAGCCGTCCCAAGTCCCTCTGAGGCCAACCCGACAGACTGCCTCCTCCTGAACTCTCCTCATTCCGCCAGCCCGCAGCGTCCGGGCCTTTCCTCAGAGCCCCGCCCGCCGCTCCCAGGTCAGGCCCTTCAGCCCAGCAGCCCCTCCACCCCGCCCTGCAGCGCGGACACCCCGTGTGCTCCCGGGGGCCGCCTCAGGCCCAGGCGGAGCGTTGAGTTCAGGACCCTGGTGGCCAGGACCCTCCTCCCGCCACCGCCTCGCCGTGACTTCACCCAGAGGGCCCCGCACAGAGGCCCCTTCTGGGGCTCGGGGTCCAGCGCCCTCCCTCACGTACCCCTCCCCAGGGGGCCGAGTCCGCAGCCCAGGCGCATGCCCTTGACCAGAACCGAGCCCAGGACCCTTCAGTCCGCAGGCCGACGTCCTATCCGCTGCACCAAACTGGCTAAGGCTGCAACACTTTTTACGTGAACCCTTTTAATACCATCCCTGCCTGCTGTCAGGGTGTAGTTTCTCACTGCTGTCACTCTGACTGACGGTAGTATACTTTTCTCTGCCTCAGATGTGTGGCTGCTAATTTGCTGTAGGCCGGAAACCATAGTTCCAAAGTTATTAGGACTCTATGTAAAGTAAGATTTTTATTTTATTTTAATTTTTAAAATGTTTTTAAAAAATATTTTTTAATTAAATTATTATCTGTGTACATATATTACCATTGCCCCTCCCCTCCCATACGTGCCCTCCCTCCCCAGAGTGTTGTGTCCATTGGTTGTACTTATATGCATGCATACCAGTCCTTCGGTTGATCTCTTATCTCCCCCAGATCTCCCTCCCCTCCCCTCCCCGCTGTCATTTGACAGTCTGCTTGTTGCTTTACTGTCTCTATATCTATCTTTTAAAGTAAGATTTTTAAAAACTTGGTAAAATAAGTTCCGGGTAAGAGTTCCTGTGAACGAAGTACATGAGCCTTGGCCTGTGTTTGCTTTAGATGACCTTCCTGGGCTCACGTGGCCCCGGAGCACCCCGAGGATGGGCGCCGTGACCCCCTCACCTTTGTGTCAATCAGTGTTTTTCGAATGAATGAGCGGACTTGTGGCGGCATCTGTTTTGGCAGCTTGGGTGTCTGCTCTGCGTAGTTTGCTGCATTCCTGACCTGGGGCAACATCCCTCCTAGGCGGGAGAGAGTCCCAGAGAGATGAGGAACTGCGGTTCCCAGTGGGAGCTCCTCTCAGTCTAGCGGGAGGGCAGTCCCTCCCCGTGGGAGAAGCTGCCCGCGTTCTGCTGGTTCCGATGCTGACACCCCTCCCGCTGCAGGAGAGCTCCGAGTTGCACCCAAAGGTGTGCACGTTGGACCCCGGGCAGGAAGGGTGGGGCACAGCCCCACCCCACTGCTCCCCAGCTGCCTCCCTCAGCGCCGGTGCTCACTTCCTCTGGTGGAGAGCGAGACTTGGTAGGCGCTTTCATCTCTGTGTCTGGGGTTGCCTGGGTCTCATTAGGTTCAGAGCTCCCCAAAGAGAAAGAAAGCCGTTTACCCCATGACTCTGAGAGCTAAGTCCAGGTCGCCGCCCCGCTGAGTTGGGGCTCCCTGAGGGCCGTGTCTGCTTTCTCCACCTCTTCACGGGGCAGGAAGACGCTGGTGGGAGGGCTGAGTGAGGGACTTCTTTCTTTTTTCAAAAAAAAATTTTTTTTATTGATTTCAGAGACGGAGAAGGCGTGGGAGGGAGAGATAGAAACAACAACGATGGGAGATTCATTGATCAGCTGCCTCCTGCACACCCCCTGCTGGGGAATCAAGCCCACGACCCTTGCACAGAACTGAACCCGGGACCCTTCAGCCCGCAGGCCCATGCTCTATTCACTGAACCAAACCAGCTAGGATGAGGGGCTTCTCTCTCCCCCCTTCACACACAGCCTGCTGGCTGCCGGGTGCCGCCTGGGGAGGACCAGCCAGGGTCTGCCCCGGCCTCCCGGGTCCTTGCTCAGAGCTGGGCCAGGCTGTGGCTGGGCTCTCTTGGCACCTGACGGCTTTGTTCTTGGCTGCGGCTCATGGGGTCTCAGGGCAGCCGGCTCTTCCTCTGCACCGGGCAGAGGGCCGTGAGCAGACAGCAAAAATGAGGCCCCCACCTTACTCCCCCCCCGCCTCGCCAGGGCCTGAGAGGCAACTCGGAACATGGGTCCCGAGCCCTGGTCCCCGGCAGAGGTGAGGCTGGGGGTGAAATCAGTGATGCCACCCCTTCCTGCCTGCCCTGTGGGCACGTACAACCCGCAGGTCAGGGCGCTGAGGAGAGGGTTTAGGGGTTCAGTGACCGTTGTCCCAGGTGGGTGCGTCCCTGAGTCTGGAGGCCTCGCTCTGTCCAGTCTCCTGTGATGGGCTGAGTTGGAGCTGCAGCTTCTGAAGCGCCCCCCTCCTCCTTCCCACCAAGTTCTGACTCAGGGGCCCCAACTGGCTGGGGTGAAGGGGTCTTTCCCTGGAATGGGAGCCAATGGAGCATCTCGCCTGCCGCCCCTGCTCCCCCTCTTCCTTTTCCCCTGTCCTTGCTCCACAGAGGGAAAGGAATTTGAGCCAGAGGGGACCCAAGGGTGCTGGTGGTGCTGGTGGGAAGTTTGTTATCCAGGGCTCCTGTCCCACCATGAGCTCGCCACTGAGATTTGGGGGTAAGTGTCAGGGTGGGAGAACTAACGCTCTGCAGACCTGCAGGCCGGAAAGGTTTGGTCTCTGCTGCTTAGGACGACCGGAAGTCTAATGAGCCTGTAGGAACGGGCACCAATGGTGGAGGCACAGGGCGCCACCTGTCCCCCACCCTCCTGCCTCCACACATCTATGCGGTCTGCTTCCCAGAACTCAGCGAGACACGGCCCAGCCTGATTGCAGCAGGGGTGGGTGAGCCGCGTGGGGCCGGCTCCGAGATGGCCGGGGAGGGACTGATGAAGGGTTTGGAAGGGAGGGGCCAGGATTGCATGGCCCCGGCCAGGGTGTGGCCGGGTGGACTGTCCAGGCTGCAGCCTGAACCTTCTCACACCCTGTTCCTTCCCCCGCCCCTGAAGTGGGGAGACTCCTGAGACAAGAGGATGGGTGGGGTGCCCCAGGTTTTTCTGACAGGAATCAAATTGAGGCTTCCTGGATGATAGGAGAGCTCAGCCTCGGATGGGGGGGGAGGAGCCTCCGGGATGGAGGGAGGAGGAGGGGCGAGGGGGCTGGAAAGGAGACAAGGGCATCAGGAAGGGTCAGAGGGACCAGGGGAGGCGATGGATTTCTCCTGAGTGGCCATCCAGGCTTCCCCAGGCTCTGTCCCGAGGCTGGGGGAACCCTGGTTCTGTGGTTCTTACCTTCAGCTTCTACGGGGGCTCCTACAAGCTTCCCAAAGCAGCTGCTTTCTCCCTGGCGGCCACATGGGCAGATCGCTCTGCACGGGGGCAAGGGACAGGGTGTGCTGGTCCCCCCGGGCCCCTCGAGAAGCCCGTTTGGTGATAGGGGTCTCTCAGGGAGCCCCCTGCTTCATCCAACTTGGTCTTCCCCCTCTTACCCCCCACCCCCCCAACCAGGAATCCTTTCATTAACTTTGAGCACATCTAGTTTCTCCTGCCCCCTGCTCAGACTCCCGCTGAGAGAAAAGAAGGCTGCCAGGCGGCAATCGCTTCCTCTCCCTTTGCCGGAGCCTGCCAGCCGGTGACTGATGTCTGGACATTGCCCTCTTCCCGCCCTCCCCCTGCCCCCTCCGTTCCCCATCCTTCCCGTCCGTCATCATTAATTCAGAGGCCCTGGCATTTCCAGCAGATAGACTCCAGTGCCAGGAGCTGAGTGCCCAGTGCCAGGTAGGGAGGGAGAAGGGAGCTGGCATCTAACCCAGCAGGAGCACCCCCCGCCGAAGGGGTGGTAGTGGTGATGGTGAAGCTCTCAACTCCTCCCCCCTCCTCAATGCCAGGCCATAGCGTTCGAGGAAGTGGACAGTAAGAAAGAGACCAAGGGCATCAACAAAAGTGACTTTATTGAGTTGTCTTGGGGTGATGTTCTGGGTGTGGGAAACCTTCTAATCCTCCCCACCCCTGCCCCCAGCTCCCCAGGGGGGGACCCCTCCCCGGCTCAGGCATAGAGGAGACCACTGCACCCCCAAGGGAAAGAATTCGGGAAACCCTTCAGTAAACGGAGAGAGCAGAAAAATAGGGGAGCCCCTGGAAAAGGCACCATGGGGCCCTAAGCCAGGGGTTCCCCCAAAGAGGACCTAGGGAGAGGAGCCTGGGGCCAAGAGACAGGCAAAAGTGAGGGGGGGGGGCTCCTCAGTAGAGGCGAGAGAGAGGAGGAGCCCACAGGGTCCTTCTCAATCTGACTGCACCCCAACTTTCTGACCTCACCTCCAGCTTGGTCCCTCACCACGGTGCACTTGGGAGCTTTGAGTCTCGCACAATCTGGGCTCAAAGCTGGCACCCAAAATGGCAGGCTCCAACAATGGTGTTGGCTGAAAGAGAGCGATCAGGAGGGTAGGAGAGACAGAGGAGGGAGGGGAGAGGATTTGGAGGATGGGATGGGGCTGCAGAGGAGGCTGAGGGGGTCAGAGGACAAGAGAGAGAGCCCATGCCGAAACCGGTTTGGCTCAGTGGATAGAGCGTTGGCCTGCGGACTAGAAGGTCCCAGGTTCGATTCCGGTCAAGGGCATGTACCTTGGTTGCGGGCACATCCCCGGTAGGGGGTGTGCAGGAGGCAGCTGGTCGATGTTTCTCTCTCATCGATGTTTCTAGCTCTCTATCCCTTTCCCTTCCTCTCTGTGGAAAATCAATAAAATATATTAAAGAGAGAGAGAGAGAGAGAGAGAGAGAGAGAGAGAGAGAGAGCCAGCCCAGGGGTGCGGGGCCAGAGGAGTGGACCTGGCCGTCAGACCAAAGTGCTGAGGGTGGAGGAGTCCTCCTCGGAGCGCACGGGCAGCACGGGGGCCCTCTTGAGGGGACGGCGGGTCTCATCCCGGTTCTGCCACACATAGTGGGCCAGGTAAGCCACCACCAGCGCCAGCCAGGCCCCCATGGTGACCAGCAGGGCCACGTCTGTGCTCCGCCGGGCCCCGCCCCGCCCCGCCCCACACAGCTCTTCCTCCCCTGCCAGCAGCAGAAACTCCTGCCCCACGAGGTCTGGTCGGGCTCCAGGGCCACACACGATGCCCGTCGCCGTGCCCGGTGCCAGCCTCACCTGTCGGAGAACCTCCTGGAGGGCACAGTCGCAGCGCCACGGGTTGGCAGACAGGTTCACTTGGATCTGCAGCCCCACAAAGGCCTCCACGGGCACCGAAGCCAGCTGGTTGGCAGAGAGGTCGAGGTGCCGCAGGGTGCCCGCCAGGCCTTGGAAAGCAGCCCCCGAGAGGAGGGCAAGGGCATTATGGGACAGATCCAGCTCCTCCAGCACAGGCAGGTGCTGGAAGGCACCGGCTGGCACCGACGTTAGCCGGTTGGCATCCAGGTAGAGCTTGCGCGTGTCGTTGGGGATGCCAGCGGGCACAGCAGTCAGGCCTGCCTGGCTGCAGCGGAATGTCCGCTCACCGGCTTCCTCTGCCATGTAGCAGCCCTGGGGAGGTGCCTGGGGGCTGGGCACGGCACCCCCTGTGCCCATCGCCAGCAGCAGGGACAGGAGGTGACTGGCTGGTGCGAGCATGGCCACAGCTTGGCATAGTCCTGGAATGGAGTGGGATCTGGGGAAGAGAAAGTCCCATCAAGGAAGAATGAGTCAAGGCAATTCCTCTTCCCACTGCCAGCTCTCTCTTCCTGAGGGCTCCCTGTGGCGTCTCTGTGAACTGGGCACCTTCCTTTGGGGGATCTCACAGGCCTGGCAACGTTTTTTGCTTTCCCTTTGGGGTTTAGGGCTCCTCATTCAGGCCCTTTGGGTAAGAAGTCCTGTGGGTCTGAGTCTCTTTTAGAGTCTCTTTGACTCTGGAGGGCTAATCTATGAAGCCTCTTGGGACTTCATTCTGGGACTGGGGGCTTCTAAGTTTCTGCTTCTTCCCACATATGGGTTTTCCTCAGTGGAATAAAGTCTTACCTGGGTGGCTGCCAGGCGGGCCAGGTGGGCACCAGAAGGCCAGTTGGCACTAGAGTGAGTGATACAAATAGGACAGGTTGGTAATAGGACCTCAGGGCATCCAGCTGGGCTAGGTGACGGAGGGCCCACCTCAGTGCCCATCTACCCCTTTTCCTGGAGCACCCACCCCTCTGCTGCTCCAGCGTTGTCTCCTCTACCCCACCCGCTTTTCTTTCCAGTCCCCTCCCTCCTGTAAGCCTCTCACCTGTGCTGGGAGGAGAGCCTTCTCCTGGGCGGCCCCCTCCCGGAAGTAGCCTCCCTGCTGCTCGGCTCCGGAGACCCGCTTCCTTCTCCAGAAGTCCCGCTTGCTCATAGCTGCTGGAAGCTGGGGGCTGGGACCCAAGAGTATTGGGTTTCCTGGCATGTGACTCCGGGCCCCAGGTATCAGATACCTGAGCCATGGCCTGGCTAGACGATGCCAAGAGGGGGCAGATCCTGGACCCTGATGAACTCTGCCTGGGGAGACCAGGCGCCATGTCCATTCCCTGCCTCGGGCTCCCCTCCCACGACCCGATGCTCTCATCCTCCATCCCTCCCCTCTCAGCCGGGGAGGAGACCCTTCCGTTACCCAGAGCCTGACCCAGCAGAAGGATCCTCGCTTGACAGACCTACGGGCAAAACTGGGTGGGCTCAATCTCACCTCCATTGCCTCCAGCTTCCCCCAACGCTACCCCTCCCTCCACTCTCCTGCGCCCCGCAGCAAACTTGTCTGGGCCTTTTCCTTGGAAAACTTGTCTCACCCTGGAGGACTTCATTTTCTGCTCCTCACAGAGTGCCCAGCCCTCTTACCTGGCAAGGGGCACTGTGGTTCCATTTTAGTTTGTTCTCTGCACTGTTGGTAGATGGCCCCCCTAGGAGCTGGAAGGGGTTCCTCAAGGTGCCCAACGTCAGATACGGTTGTCTACAAGTTTTCCTGCCGGTTTTATGTTCTGGATTGGAGCTGGCTCCGGTTCTCTCACTTCGCTGGGACACTAGGTTCCAAAGTTGGTACTTCTAACTCTCTGTCATGCCTGAGAGCCAAGGAGGGTTGGGGACAACATTCCCCAGGGCCTCTCCATCCCACCCGTCATGTGCAGCCCGAGCCACCAGGTTACATCGCCGTCCCCTGATGGTCACTGGGTTAGTGGAAGCATGGGGTGTCACAGAGATCTGCACAGAGGAGGCTGCAGTCACATCCTGTGGAGAGCTCTCTGAGAAGGAAAGCCTTGCTGGATTTTGTAAGAGACCCTGGATCGGACATGATGCAGGACCCAGTACAAAGCCTGTCCCGAATGTTACAATAGCCACAGCAGATGGCAAAACCAAGTGCAGGGCCCTTCTGAGCTCAAGGTGTGGTGCCCTGGGCAACCGCACAGGTCACATGTCGACAGAGCTGGCCTTGTGTAGGTGACCTTTGACCAAGCCATTTCAGAAGTGTACCAGGGGACAGAATCAGATGGTAGGATACTGGATGATGTCATCTCTGGGGATGTACTGACCACTACTGACTCATTCTTGTGACATCGACAGGGCATTTCTCACACTCACAGTTGTCTCAGGAATCAGGGAAGCTATGTCGTCTACCTTTGGGCAGGAGAAGCGAGACATTTGTCTGTGGGTTGCTTGTCGGTTAGCCCAGGCGCTGTGCCATTGAATGGATACTGCAGAGTCCATTTCGGAATTGTAGCTGTGTGTGTGGACGAGAAAGCATGTGGCAAGCTACCCCTCCCACTGCTCTTCTCTCACACTGGGCAGGGTGGGTAGCTCAGGCACACACCACTGCTGAGCCTGGCTGCTGAGGGAGAGAGCTGCCTCCTTTTCAGACTAAGGCGGCTGCCAGGAAAAGTTGATGCCTGCATGCCCAGCTATAGCAGCTATAGGAGCATCAGTCTGTGCACACAGGAGAGGCCACCCGGAGCGTGGATGTGGTTAATAGAGGGCGGCTAAATGCAGTGCTCAGTGTGAAAGGGAGACCTGAGAGGAAGGAGGAACCACACCACAAGGGTTGAGCCCCATGTTTCAAGCACCGTGCTTGTTGAGGGATATACATACACTGTTCTTAAGGTCCCAGATCTGTAGCTGTGGCTAACCCAGCCTGCTCATTAGAATCCCTGGGGCGGGGTAGCTTTCAAAAATTAGTTCTGCCTGGGCTTCACGTGGACCAATTAAATTAAAACTTCTGTGAATGGGGCCTAGGCACTGGTATTTTTTAAAAGCTCCCTGGTGCCCTAACCGGTTTGGTTCAGTGGATAGAGTGTCGGCCTGCGGACTGAAAGGTCCCAGGTTTGATTCCAGTCAAGGGCATGTAGCCTTGGTGTTGGGGACATCTCCAGTAGGAGGTGTGCAAGAGGCAGCTGATTGATGTTTCTCTCGATCCCTCTTCCTTCCTCTCTATAAAAAAAAATCAATAAAATATATTAAAAAAAAAAAAAAAAGCTCCCTGGGTGTCTCTAACTAAGAGGCCTGGTGCAGGAATTTGTGCACAGGTGGGGTCAGGCCGGCCTGCCCCAAAGGGGCCGTGTGATTTTATGTACATAGATGTGCAGCCTGAGGTGAGAATTGCCGGCCTGAGGAAGACAGGGACACATGGACACTTGTCTCCACAAAGCCTTAACGTGATTGGCTGCGTAACTGACGTGTATACGGAAGCTTTGAAGCACAGAGAGAATCCATCCCTGGGGCAGAATCTGCTGGCTCTCTGCTTGGTATTGTAGGGGAGGCAACATTTCACCTCCACCCTCTTGGGGCTTTTCAGCCAGGCCTGAGAATTAACCTGACATAAGACAGATTAACAGGTGAAAAGCATACACATTTACATACCTTTTTACATGACGGGAGAGCCCTCATAAGACAGCGAAAACCCAAAGAAGTGGAAAAAAAATACTTTCGTCTTAGGGTGAATAAAGGGAGGCAATTGTAGGAAAGTAACTAAAATAGAGGAGGCTAGCGAGAGATTACAATTATTTTAACAAGGTCTGTTTGTGTCCAGTTCTCTGGGTGTTGACTCCCCACGGAAGAATGTGTCCTTTCTCCCAGGACAGGGAGAGCATCTTTCACATGGCAGTTCCTGTCTCCTGTTTTCTGGGAAAAAATAGGAGATAGGAATGCTCTTCTGGTGTCTGTTTTTTTTTTTTTTTTTTTTTTTTGGTGTGTGTGTGTTTTTTTAATTTTTAAATTATTATTATTATTATTATTATTATTATTATTATTATTATTTGTGTGTGTATGTTTTAATGTGCCTTTAGCTCAAAATAATCCTTATGCCTAAATAGCGCATTTTGGGGTGGCCTATTCTGTCACCCTTCAGTATCCGTTCCTTACCTCCTCCTTTGATGACATGTACTGATTTTGGGGTAACAATGTACTCAGTTTGTCCCGAGAGAGCCTGATTGGTCCTCTCAGTTTATTAGAAATCCTGTTGCCCACTTTTCCCAGTCACCCTTGCAGCTGGGGTGGCCCAATTCTGATCAATAATATCTAAGTTGGTTTCCTGTCTTTGATTCACTCATAAAAGAGGATGGGCTGGCTTGGCCAGTGTGACTCAGTGGTTGAGTGTTGACCTATGAACCAGGAAGTCACAGTTGAATTCTCCAATCAGGGCACATACCTTGGTTGCCGGCTTGGTCCCCAGTAGAGGGTGTGTAGGAAGCAGCCAATCAATGATTCTCATCATTGATGTTTCCATCTCTCTCTCCCTCTCCCTTCCTCTCTGAAATAAATGAAAAAAAAATATTTTTAAAAAAGAACATGGGCTGAGCCCTCCCCTTCTCCCTACAGCTCTCTCCCTGCTTTGGACACGCAGGGTCAGCTATGGCCATGTGTGACCTTGGGGCAATAAAACAGAAAGGAAAGGCCAGAAGCATCATGGAGATTTGGCCTGGATATCAATGAACCACTCAACCAACACCAGCAACCACCTACCACTGGACTCATTAAAAGCAAACCCCTACTTCAGTGCTTCTGAACATGGCTGCACATTAGAATATGTGAGGTTTTGAAAAACACTGATGTCTGGGTCCACCCCAGAGATTCTGATTAAATTAATCTTGTATGCTACTGGTGATGGTCTGCGAAAGCCTCCTCAGATGACTAATGGCACCCGGGTCAGACTCATTCCTTTGCTTGGTATTTTCTGTTGCTTTCAGATGACATCATTCTTATCTGATCCGACTAACTTTTCCAGGCTAACAGGGAAGGCTTCACCAGGAGTGACATTTGAGCTGGGTGGTTAAGGTCGAGTTCATTAGCTGGAACATGTGCTAGAGCAAGAGAGCATCAGAAGGCCTGTCTTCCCCTAGATTGTAGAGGGAGCGGTGGGCGGGCGTGGTAAAGGCTATGGTTAAACTGGAAATGGATCAGCTGCTTGTGGCCTTGTATGCCATCTAAGAATTGGAACTTGGTTTAGTAGCTGATGGGTGGTTTCTAAAATTAGCTTTTATATTTAGGTCACTTTGCTGGCTGTGTGGAGAATGTATATTTATATAATTTAAAAAATATATATTTTAAAATATATTTTTATTGATATTTTACAGAGAGGAAGGGAGAAAAATAGAGAGCTAGAAACGTCAATGAGAGAGAAACATCGACCAGATGCCTCTTGCACACCCACTACCGGAGATGTGCCCGCAGCCAAGGTACATGCCCTTGACCAGAATCGAACCTGGGACCTTTCAGTCCGCAGACTGATGCTCTACCACTGAGCCAAACTGGTTCGGCTAAAAAATATTTTTATTGATTTCAGAGAGGAAGGGAGAGAGATGGAAATGCCAATGATGAGAATCATTGATCAGCCGGGTTATCAATACATTCCCCACACAGCCTGATTGGCATGGCTCAGTGGTTGAATGTTGACCTATGAACCAGGCGGTCACAATTCGATTCCTGGTAGGGGCACACACCTGGGTTGTGGGCTCGATCCCCAGTGGGGGTTGTGCAGGAGACACTGGTCAATGATTCTCTCTCACTGATATTTCTCTCTCTCTCTCTTCCTTCATCTCTGAAATCAATAAAAATATATTTAACAAAAACATCCCAATACCAAAGTGCCCTGTACCTGAACCAAGGATGAACTGATGGGAGAAAGGCCAATTATTATTACAACAGTCCAGGTGGGAGATGCAAGTGCCCCCATGGAAGCCATGGTGGGGGACTGAAGGAGCCATGAATTGGGTGTTCCATGCTTTGTTTGCCATGACCTGTGGGGTGCATAGGAAAACTCACGGGCCAGGCTCAAGACCATGCGACATTTGTGGGACAGGGGAGAGGCTGAGGCATGACAGGCCTTGCTCCCAAGTTCAGGACCCAGGAAAGTGGGCCTCTCAGGTCACCTCGCTGGGTGGGGTGAATCACAGCTTCTCCCTTCAAGGGCAGCCATTCCATGTCCCAAAGGTGTGACCTTGGAGAAGAGTAATCAACAGGCCTCCAGGCCCCTGCCTGCCTGATGTAGCCCTAGAGGCAGACGGGATAGAGGGGGAGAGTTGAAAGGAAAGGAGGAGGGCTCGCTACTTTACCTAACAGTTAGCCAGGTGCACAACCAAATGTTCTGGGCAGCGTCCGCACGAGGGGCAGCTGGGGCCTCTGCTACTCTTGTTTCTTGTGGAAAATGGCAAAGCATTTACACACCTCATGCTTCCATCCTTGGATGTACTCTCAGTTGTTCAATGCGCTCCTGGCCCTCCGGGAGACAGACGTGCGCGCCAAGATGGCCACCTGAGAGCCTAGGGGAGAGTTCTGGCTCGTGTGTCAGCAGGAGTCCCAAAGCACGGAGCAGTGGACTCAGTGGGGAAGGCTTCACAGAGAAGGTGGCAGGCGAGCAAGGCCTTGAGGGATGAGTAGGCGAGACAAGAGCAAGACGGAGCAAGGTGTGTTCTGAGAGTGGGGCTCAGCGGGGCTGTAGTCCTGGATGTGTGTGGGAGTTACCTCCTCCCGCTAACATCTACTGAGAATCCGCCATGCGCAGGAGATGCGAGTGTGAGTAAGGCATGGGGCAAGCGCCCTCTCAGGGGAAGTGGATGCGTAATCCATCACTGAAACAGAGCACCCTCGGGGCAGGAGAGAAGTCTTTCCAAGGCACCAACGGAAACAGAAGGAATGACCTTTTGGAAGAAATGCCACTTCCCAGCTGTGTGACCTGGGGCAAAATGTTTCAACTCTCTGTGCTGCAGTTTTGTCGCTGGTAAAGCGGATATAGTAGAAATACCTACTTCCCAGGGCTGTGCTAAAATTTGTACACGTAAATCCTCCTGGGCGGTCCCTGGAAAACAGCAAGTGCTAGTGACATGGGCTGGGATCGCCGCGGAAAGGAGCTGGCGTCAGGCAGGGAGGAAGGGCCGGCTGGTAATGCAACTGGAAGGGTACCAGGGGAATCTTTTCTGAAAGCTACTGTTTTCTAGGCATTGCCCTTCCGATCTGTAATATTACGTGTTCTAAGCTGTCTTTGCTCCTACAGGAGAACATATCAATTGCCCACACCGAAGAAAATGCAGATGGAAGGGGTCATAGAGAGCAGGCCTGCTCGTGTTCCAGAGGGAGGTTCTGGTTCCCAGGCCTTGGCTCTGGCCTTGGAGGCCCCGTCTGGCTCAGCCCCTTTCTTCTGCAGCCCAAAATAGCCAACCACAGGGCTGGGCGCAGGGAGGAGATGGAGTGCCCACTGGCAATGGGACCATCCCCGCCCCTCCCCCATCCCCCCCCAGCTCACTCAGTGCTTACGGCTTAGCATCATGCCCTCCTCTTCACCTCGGCCACCACGTGACCGGGGTGCCCCCACCCAAACAAAAACACAGTTACTGCCAACACAATCAAGTTCTTTTTTCTTCCTTGCATTTGCTCTGGGAGAGACCTCAACACCTCCCCCCCGCAGGAAGGAGCCGGGGGCTGAGGGGGACCAGAAAGGAACTGAAGGGGAGGTGGGGGTAGTCAGAGGGGTACCATTCTTTCCCCCAGAGGGGTGTGTGTGTGGGGGAAGAGCTCTGTTGCTTACACCCCACCTCCTCACTTCCCACCACCGCCGTCACCCTGGAATGTGTTCCCAGTTTATCTCCCGCCCATGCTTGCTATCTCTGCCCACATGGGTGTATCTATGGCAAGCAGAGGCCGTGCCCCCCCTCCCCCTGCCCCGCCAGATGGAAACACCCAAGGCTGGGAAATGCAGCTGCGCCAGCGGTCTCAGGCACTTGCAAGAGGACAAGGGGAGCCCCGGAAGGCAGCTCACTCTGCTTTCAAAACACAAATAACATTTCATAAAACATTTAAAGCTGGCGATCTCACGTTACACAAAGTTTGAAACCAGAGAATGAGAAAGATCACCCCAAATCTCTCCCTCCTAACACAAGATCTGTTTTTATTTTGTCGAATTTCCACAGGCCCGGAATTGTTGTGAGTGCTTACACCGGTGGACCCATTTCATCTTCACAACAGCACGAGGTTGGCAGTGTCATGACTGTCACCATCTCCGCTGGGAGAGGAGGTAACGGAAGCACAGAGAGGCTCCGAGACCTGCCTACGGGAACACAGCCGGTCACTACAGGAGCCGGAAGTTGAACTCAGGCAGCCTGGTGCCAGGACCTCACCAAACACTTTATTTTTTAAAATCACAGTGGTTAATGCATGTGCAGGCTTACAAAAACTTCTTATGGTCCATTCCAAACATTAAAAAGCAGGTAAAATTATATAAGCAATCTCATATCCCATCATCCAGTTTTTATTGCAATCACCCCATGGCCCATCTTGTTTCTTTCATTCCTCCACATCCCTCGCCCAGAGTATTTTGAAGCAATTTTCAGTCATCCTATCATTTCATCCACATATATTTTAGTATATATCTCCAGAAGATAAGGGGGATTTTTATTTTATTTTAAAAATTATCACAATACCATATCATGCCCATATCTGGACACAGACAATAGTGTGGTGAAGGCATGAGGTGGGGGCTGGATGGAAGGGGGCAAAAGGGGGCAAAATGGGGGACATCTATAATACTGTCGACAATAAATTTAAAAAATTAAATGCCTTAATATCAATTTGAATAGTCAGTGATCAAATTTCCCTGATAATTTAATATTTTTAAAAAGAATGTTAGTTTGCTTACATCAGGATCCAAATATATTGCTTCATTTATTTTCATCTGTCTCTCCCTCTCCTATGTTTCTTCCAACTTGTTTGTTAAGGGAATTGGGTGTTTTCCCAAGTCATTCTTTTTCTAGATTTTGCTGACTGCAGCCCTGGGGAATGCTCATGCTATTTCTCTCCCCCCTACCCCCACACTGCCACATCGTTTTCACAACCACTTACTATATGGGCTTCATACTATTCCATCCAATGGATATACTATTTTTTCTTGGGCATTTAGGTTGCTTTTGGTTTTCCACTATTATACATAATGCTGGAGGGGGTAGTTCAGTTGGTTAGAGCAGTGTTTCCCAAACTTTTGACATATGTGTACCCTTTCTATAATTTTCATAACGCTGAGTACCCCTCGTCAAAAAAAAATGGATGTATTTTAATAACAATCAAAATATATTTATTTTTTCTTTTTTTGGTACAAAAATAATAATAAACAAAAATAAAATTATTCATAATAAAATAAAATAACATTTATTTGGATCAATGAGAAGGATGAAATTGACTTGACTCACGAGAACGTAGAATTAGGCGCAACTAAGCACGGTGCAGTGCACAACCCCACCAAACTCCGGTGCAACGCGTACCCCCACCAAACTCTTCCCGTACCCCTGGGGGTACGCGTACCACACTTTGGGAAACACTGGGTTAGAGCATATGCCAAGGTTGCAGGTTCAATCTCTAGTCAGAGTACATACAAGAATCAACCAACAAATGTGTAAATAAGTGGAACAACAAATTGATCTCTCTTTCTCTCTCTCTCTGTCTCTCTCTCATTTTTCCTCTCTTTCTCTAAAAATCAATAAATAAAATAAATAATGCTGGAATGAACCTCCTCACATGTAGTAAGTACATGGGGGTGCTACCGGAAATGCAGTTCTGAGGCCTGATCGATTTTTCAGCCTCTTGGCCCACATTACCAATGATTTTTCCAAGGGGCTGTGCATTCCCCAGCACCACAGAAGAGTGCTGTCACTCATCCTGAACAGTATTCAAGCCTGTTCAGCGCTGAAGGATGTTTGGTGAAGACATGGTAATTATGAGGGCAGAGAGCTGCAGAGGGAGAGGATGATGACAGGGACTCGGGCTACATTAAGCAGAAAGTGATGCACCATTTACCACAAACCTAGAGTGAGTCAGAACTCTATTCATTCCCATTGTGAAAAAAAACCACCCTGATAATAGAGTTATTAATAGGGCATGGCACGTCCAGTTATCTTTCCGTTAGACTGTGCATTAGTCAGAACCTTATTTGAGATGTGGGTCCAGTCTCGGTCAGTGGGCTTCACTGGGAAAGACACAGACCACTTGATGGAGGTTGGAAGAATCACAGAGAGAAGTCTACGTACTCAAGTAGGTTCCACTTTGTCTGTGTGTCTGGAAATATATATATTCAGCCTGGTGCATGAATTTGTGCATGGGTGGGATCCGGCCAGTCTGGCCAGGGGGAGGGGACGTGGGCAATTGGCCGGCCTGCCTGCTGGTCGAACGCCTGGTCGAGGGGACAGTTTGCATATTAGCCTTTTGTTATATAGGATGTACACTGAGTGGCCAGATTATTATGTGTTCAGAGATCATAATAATCTGGCCTCTCAGTTTATATCCTCAATGTATTGGAGGTTTTTGTGGGAAAGACAACACTCAGTTGTTTGCTTATGTCTTCAGAAGGCTGACTATAAGGAAAGGGGCCTCCAGGAACCAGGAGAAAACTTCTGTAGGACACTGGGAAGAAACTTTCCAGTCTCCAGGGTGATTATTTTTATTTTTTATTTATTTTATTATTTTTTTAATTAAATTATTATCTGTGTACATATATTACCATTGCCCCCCCCCCCCCGTACATGCCCTCCCGCTCCAGAGTTTTGTGTCCATTGGTTATACCTATATGCATGCATTCATGTCCTTTGGTTGATCTCTTATCTCCCCCAGATCTCCCAACCCTCCCCGCTGTCATTTGACAGTCTGCTGTTGCTTTACTGTCTCTATATCTATCTTTTGGTTCATCATTCGGGGTGATTATTTAGCCTTGGGATGAGTGCTCTAGGGCCCCTGGCCCTGGCAATATCTGAGAAGCAGCCTGTTCTCCTGCTCCGAGTGCCTCAGACATCCACCTGCTCAGGGCCCACGGGGTGCTCCCGGGGCCCCGCTCCAGGTTTGTGACATCTGCTTCCTGGCAGCGCTCTGGAGAGGAGCGGGGGAGGTCTGAAAGGAGTACTCCGCAGACTGCCTGGGCCAGCCTTCTCCTTCTGTCCCCGCACATTCCCTTCACTGTGTGTCCATAGCCAGTCCGGTTGGCAGGTCATGACGTCATCTGATCCTGCTATTCCAGCCTGCCGTGCACTGTGGACTCAGAAAGAAGCTGGGCAGGGCTAGTGGGAACTACGCAAACAAGGCCCTCTTGGTGACTCAGGAGAGCTCACAAGCCATTTGGTTCAACCTCCTACAGAAATAGCTTTCTGCAGTGCAACAGATGCTTTACATACATTCTTCTGAATTTGCACAACCTTGGAGGGAAGGTTTCACAAGTGTGGAGTTGGAGACTGAGACAAGTTATTTGCTAGTAAAAGAGTGCCTACCAAGTCTAAAATCTGTGCCCTCGTACGCAGATGTGAACCCTGCAGGCCAAAGAGCTGGAGCCTCCCACCCAAAGCCACACGTGCCAACCTGGGACTGGAATTAAGGGTCTTAACTCTTCTTCAAGGAATCCTCCCAAGACAGGCATCCTCTTCTGACGTTTAACGTGGGAGGTCAAGGATGTGGCCTGGCCCAGGCCAGCCTGAGCCACCTGTAGCTGAGGAGCCAGGCTCTGGACAAATGCCGCCCACAGGCCGCGCGCTCTCTGCTCTCCAAACTCTCGTTCTAAGCCCGCTTCCAGGAAGCCGGAGCAGGACAAAGGGCTGGGCTAGTCCGGTTCTGGAGGAGCCACTCTGGGGCCAGGGTGGAGGCAGCGAGGTGTTACTGGAAAACTCTGACCTGAGAATCAAATTCTGGCGTGGGACCCAGCAGGGACTTACGGCAAGTCACTTAAAACTCCGAGTTTCCTCATCTGCAAAATGGGGGATGTGTAAACTGCACTTAAAGCGGGCGCGGGCGCAAGAGCAGTTATTTTGCCCCAAAGCAATACCATCTGATCTTTGTATCACGTCCTAGGGAAATGTCCGAGGGACCCAGCCAGGCCTCGCCCGGAGAAGGTGGGCGCCGCGAAGGGGACTACAAGTCCCAGGTGGCGTCGGGAGGGCCGGCACGAGGGCAGGGGAAGAAACTACAACTCCCAGGAGGCACCGGGCAGGCCGGCGCTGGGCGGTGACGCCACGAGGGCCGGCGCGGGGCGCTGATTCGGCCGAAGGGCCAGCGGGGTGGCTACCGCCGCCGCGGGTGGTGACTAAAGCAGCGGCCCCCGCCCCCGGGCACCTCTCGCGGGCCCTCGAGGGCCCTAGACCCCCGGCCCCGCAAGGTGAGTCCGCATGGGCGGCCCGGGCGGCCGAACCGGGAGGCTCCCGGCGCCAGAGGTGGGGCGAGGAAGGAGGTGGGAGCTGCAGGGGAGGCGCCCCGAGCTGGAGGGGGCCGGGGCCGGGCGAGCGCGGAGGTGGGGGCGTGCGCCTGCCCGCGGGATACCCAAAGGCGAAAGGGGGGGCGGAGGCCGGGGGTGGAGCGCGGGGAGGAGCGCCGGAGCTCCGGCGCGGGGTGAGGGGCCCGGAGCGGCTGGCTGGGCTCCGGGGGTGAAGGCTTGGCCGCTTCCAGGGCCGGGTGGACGCGTGGAGGTGGCGGGGAGGCTCCGGACCTGGCCGGGCTCCGAGTGCGAGGTCCCAGGCTGGGGAGCGCAGCGGGAGGTCCCCCATTCGGTTTGAGGTCCCACTCAGAGAACCCAAACAATAGTGAGGACCCCGCCTCCGCGCCTCACCGTCTCCCCGGGACGGTAGGGGTTCGTCCCGGTACTCGCCTCCTTCCCGTTCCCACCGCCCTCCGGAGTCCGGGAAGCAGGGCCCGCGCGAAGAGGTAAGCGCCTGTGGCGAGGGGCGGGCAGAGAGAAAATGGCATCGTGGCGGGCTGCCAGGGGCTCCGCGTTGGGGTCCATTTGCAGGCTTCGATGTTTCGTGCCCTTCACCCAGGAGGGAAAATGTTTGTGCTTGAGGGCTGCCCTCCTTGAGCGAGAGAACGGGGCATTGCTCACCTGGCAGCTGCCCTGGGACACGCTACGGTCTTGGCTTAGGTGTTTGACAGACACGCTGGGCGGGCATGTTTGTGTGTGGAGTCAGGGGGAGGGGAGGGAAGGAGTCGGCCAGAGCTACCTACCAGCAAGAAAGTAGTTAACAGAACAGAGTTGCTGGAGGCTCTGGTTTGAGGCAGGTTATGAAACCACTTCAGGGGCTGGCACGGGCGGCCACCTGCCAGCTGTGGCCTCAGAACTTTTCATCCTCAGCTGCTCCAGACTTGCTTCACCTCCGCCAGCTTCTTCTCCCTGGCATCTCTCCCTCTGGGCTGGGGGCAGCTGGCTATTGTATTTACAAAGGGAAGCGAAATGCGCCCTGAGCCACACACAAAGGCTCAACAAGAGTGCTTCCTGGCTGCCCATCGTTTTCTGAGGTTATTGATCTGGCCCGTCTTTTTTGGAGGTTGTGGATCTCCTGGGATTCCTGTTCTCAGGGCAGATAATGTTCAGGTTCAGGAAGAACACGATCACAGAGTGTCCGTTAGGCACTGAGCGCAGGCCCCTCCTAAACTCACCGGGCTCCATCGGATGCCCAGTCTCAGCCAGAAAGGCGAGTAGAATGAGCTGGGTACTCCTGGACAACATGCCAGAGAGGGCTAGGGATCGCTGCTTCTACACTTTGGGGGTAAGTAGGGGAGCCGTGGGGAGGGGCAGCAGCATCTGGTGGACTCGGGAGCGGTTTCTCTCCCCTTAGTCAGTAGTCAGTCCTTCCTTAGTAGAAGATCCCTCACTTCCTAGCCCGCCTCTCTCCACCTACCCCTCAAAGCGGAGGCCTTTGCACAGTCGGTTCCCAGGAGCTGTGTTAGGGTAACTGAGGCCCAAGCCCCTGGGAGGGTAAACAATGGAGCCAGTCCAGGCTTTCTACTTCCCCGGGCTTCCTTTGGGCCCAATTAGCCAGCCTAATGCTGAGGGGATGGGTCCCGGAGCGGTGATGCTTCTAGGATGCGCCCTGGGTCACCTCACGTATGTTTGCGTATTGGAGAGGCGGGTTGTGAGTCGCATGTCCCCTGAGGCCTCTAAGCTTCGAGTTGTCTGAGCAGAGGAAACTTGTTCCCATTATCCTGGACCTGAGGAACGGATCCTTGAGAATTCTGGCGCCCGGACGGGCTTGGCCGTGATCCAATCAGAGACTGATTACAGCTGAGATCTGAGGGGGTTAGGGTGTGGCCTTCTGGGCACTTCCAGGACACCCCCACCTGGGACCCCTTTCTGAGTCCCCAGGACAGATGGGGCTGTAACCATGGTGATGACCTGAGGGTCTCTATCAGGCGGGACCTTCCCTCAGCTCAGGAGGTGAGCCAGGACAAAGGCACCATCTGTTCCAGCTCCTGCTGGCCGCAGGGCCCTCGGGGATCTGGGGACATCGGAGCTCTGGACAAGGGACTGCTCCTTCCCTTCACCTAGGAATGCAGCTGAGTTGCACCGTCACCTGGGCACCACGGGCAGTCCTCCTGGTTCCTGGTGCTGCATGCTTCTGCCATCAGAGCTGGCAGGGAAGGCGGGTGCTCCTAACACCTGGGAATAGGTGCTGGGAACGGAAGCGGAAGTGAGGGTGGGTGGGGTAGCGGGAAGGGGCCGGAGGGAGGCCGCAGGCACGGTTTTGTGACATTGAGGGGGGTGCTGATGTGGCTTCCAGCTGCTGCGGGAGCTGTAGATGTTGGCTCTCGCCTCTCTGGTGGGGAAAAGGGCCTGTTGGTTTGGCAGCGGAGGGGGTGGCATCACGAGGGTTAGCCTGAGCTGCTGCCAAATGCATAAAACATCTGATTGGGTTGTTTTGTGCCACCAAGAAGGAGGCTTCCAGGTCTGGGCAAAGGTTGATCCCAGTCTGTCATTTTCTCTTTTTCTCTCTCCCACCCTCTTTTTATCCCGTCAGTCCTCCTGGGTCTGGGTTGTAGGCCCAGGACTGGAGAATTAGGGGAGATGGGTAGAAGCAATGATCTCTCCCCCGTCCCCAAATATTTCATCCCGTGATCTCCTTGCATGCCCCACCTCTGGAGAGGGTTCGATGTCCCATGTGAGCCCTCAGTGAGAGCCCAGCGGGTTTATGCTGAGTGGTTCTTGGGGTACGGGCTTTGTGGGAAGAGGGCGGTGGTGAGGACGCTCTGGAGGAAGAGACTGAGGCAGGGGCAGTGGCTTCTTTTCTTCGGGACTGATGTTTCCTGACCCCTCCCCCCAGGCGGGCTGCCTGGAAGGGGGCTGTCCTGATGGGTGATGGGTGGTGCTCATCCGATCCCCGCACCCGGGAAATGTCTAAGTTAAGGCTTCCTCTGGCCTCCTGGTTTATGAACCAAAACAGTGGAACTGCCTGGAACTCTTGGGGAGAGCGGGCTGTGGAGGTGCGAGGGGGCAGAGAGAGTGGGTGACCTGTCTCACCTGTGCTGTGCCTGCAGAGCAGCGGCAGGAGGGGCAGCAGGATGAACGTGGGCACGGCGCACAGCGAGGTGAACCCCAACACGCGGGTGATGAACAGCCGCGGCATCTGGCTCTCCTACGTGCTGGCCATCGGGCTGCTCCACGTCGTGCTGCTCAGCATCCCCTTCGTGAGCGTCCCTGTCGTGTGGACCCTCACCAACCTCATCCACAACATGGTGAGCGCCGGCCTGCTCCACCGACCTGCGGGCTGCCCTTTGGCGGGGCCCCGGACCTGGGCCAGAAGTCAGGTGACATCTGATAACGTCTGTCACCACCGTCCAGACCACGCTCTCATCCCCGACCCGCTCCCCCTTCTGGGTTCCAGCCCTGTGCTCTCCAATAAGAGGATTAAAGTCCATCTCGGGGACGGGGTAGCTTGTGGACCTGGAGGATGGGCCATCGAGAGCTGAACTGTGGGTCCCCAAGGGTCCCCGGGGCCCAGTGCCCCGCCTGGAGCAGAAATGCCCCTTCCCAGATTAGGATCTCACACCTCTTGCCTCTCTCGCCACCTGCCTGCTACCTTTCACTCTTCGTGGCGAGGCAGCGGCCCAGTTCCTTCCCATCATCCTGTCCCCTCCCAGCTGGCACGGAAGGCCGCCCCTTCCATGTGTACCTCCCGTCAGGCCTGCCTCTCACCCTCATTCTCCTGCGGCTCCGGTCCGGCTGCTTCTCCTGATTCCAGCCCGCTGCCCCCGGAGCCCACTTCTGTGCAGGCGGAGGACTGAGCTGGAGGCCTTTTGCCTTTTGTGTCCCCTAATGGAAGCCTCTCCCCCCAGGGCATGTACATCTTCCTGCACACGGTGAAGGGGACACCCTTCGAGACCCCGGACCAGGGCAAGGCCAGGCTGCTAACCCACTGGGAGCAGATGGACTACGGGGTTCAGTTCACGGCGTCTCGGAAGTTCTTGACCATCACACCCATCGTGCTGTGAGTGTCCTGGATAGAGGAGGAGGCTAGTGGACAGGCCAAGGCCCGGGGACCCTGGGGCCCCACCAGGTCTAAGCCCCCCAGTGTGACTCTCAGCCTGGGAACGAAGAGAGGAAGTCGGAGCTGGGCTCCCTGACCCTTTTTCATTTGGGGTTTCCTTTCTGCCGGTGAAGTAGGCCTAAGGCCTGGGGTACAGCGAGGGGACTGAGCTGGGAGGGGGCCTTTATTTGGGGAGATCTTGCCACCTTCTGTCCTGGGGGCCTTTCCCGAACTTCTCAGCTGTCAGGGATTTGCCTCTCCCCGCCCAGGGAGGGAGGGGGACGGGGTCCTTGGAACACAGTCTTACGCCCCTCCTTGCCCCTTCCCACCAGGTACTTTCTCACCAGCTTCTACACCAAGTACGACCAGATCCATTTCGTCCTCAACACTGTGTCTCTGATGAGCGTGCTCATCCCCAAGCTGCCCCAGCTCCACGGAGTCCGGATTTTTGGGATCAATAAGTACTGAGGACGCAGCCCCTTCCCGCCCGATGGCGGAGCGCGGGGCGGCCTGGCCGTGCTGCCGAAGACAGGAGCCTCTGGGTGCTGCCAGCGATGGGGCTGAGCCCTGGGCCCGTCCCCTCACCCCCCGGTAG
Source organism: Vespertilio murinus (assembly GCA_963924515.1). NCBI lineage: Eukaryota > Metazoa > Chordata > Mammalia > Chiroptera > Vespertilionidae > Vespertilio > Vespertilio murinus. Next base: position 7,919,566 of record OZ004718.1, read on the forward strand.
CCGACTTGAAGTAGCTTGTAGCCGGGTTGGGGTGGGACCTCCCCCCACCCCTCATCCCCCGGACTCTGACCGTCTGGTTTTTTAAGAACCTTTTTCTTTTGCCTTTTGGATAGAGACTCCGAGGGGGTGGTCATGGCATGAGCTGGGCTCCAGGCTGAACACAGACCCCTGCCCACCGGCTCATTCTCAGACCGCCGAAGCACTTTAACCCCCACGAGGGTACGGTACAGCTTCTAGATGGTTCCACTTTAGTTCTCACGTTTTTAGGATGACTCGCAGTGTGTGCTTGTATTTATTAAAGCCAGTGGGCGATGGTGCCTCATCCCTCTGGTAGGAACGTCTAATCAGAGCCTCGTGCTTCTGTCAGCTCCCCACAGCCCACCCTGGGGAGGGGGGGCGTGGGGAGGGCGAGGGGAGGGAAGGTGGGCTGGGCATGGATGGCCTGGCGAGTTGAGATTCAGAAAAAGGGGGTCACGTAGCAGCAGAGATTGGTGGGGGGAGAGAGGGGGAACAGAAGCTAGACGTCACTCTTTGGGAAGTGGTCGGAGAGTTAGCGTGCCCATGGCATGAGGGTGGTGCTAGGAAGGGAGACTGCGGTGGGTTTGAAGCTCCCGGGTTGGTGTGACGGGTGGAGGCGGTGTAAGAGGCTATTGCGTCGCTAAAGCGCAGGCCCAGTCTGACACTGCCTCTGCAGCGTTGTGAAGGGGAGGGGAGATGGACAGAAAGGATGATGGTGCGTCCTTCACCTCACAGCCTCTCTGTGCACACGGGCGCCGGGGCAGGGCCCTCGTGTGACATTTGGGGCTATTGAGGCCCCCCAGACCGGTCAGTGGGCTGCAGTCCTGCCTGGGCCCTGCCGGGCAGGGCAGGGAGGGAGCGAGGAGGGCAGGGCTGTCTCCTTACCCCCCGAGGGGAGGAGAGGCTGGGAGGAGCCGCCTTCTCCTTCCCCAATCTCATAGGGTCTGCGTTACTTTTGGAAAGGTGGGGTGCCCATTCCCCTCCAGGGCCCCGAGGAACGAGGGGAGGTCATTGGCTCTGTTTTCTGCCTCTCGGTCCCCCAGCCCCCACCCCATGTATCATAGGGAACTTTCACCTCAAAATCTTTCTAAGCAAAGTGTGAATAGGATTTTTACTCCCTTTGTACAGTATTCTGAGAAATGCAAATAAAGGACCACGTGTTCCTGCGTCTGGCTGTGCTTCCTAGCGGGCCCCGGGGGGGGGGGGGGCGGCGGGCCCGGGGGGGGGGGGGGCGGCCACAGCGCCTGGGGGGGCAGCGGGGAGCCTGGCTGGGGCAGGGGCCCCGGGACTGCTCTCCCTGCAGTGGGTCCCCTGCAGAGCTAGGAGCCTGAGGGGACAAAGCAGCCACAGGCGGCGAGCAGGACTCTGTTCTGTGACTGCCTGGCTGTTGGAACCCCGGGGCAGAACCTCCAGACTCCCCAGGCTGGGCTGGCAGAGAGGCGGCTTACGCCATGGCCAGGGAGGTCAGTCCAGCAGTGGCTTCAGGAATTAAGCCAGAGTTCGAGGGGTGCCCCACTTTTCCCCTGAATGCCTTCCCCGTTCTGACTCCCTCTCTGGGGGGCTCCCCCTCCTCCTGGCCTTTGTGTCTCAGAGGATCTTCATGCTTCTTCCCCCACAACCTGTAAGCAGGAGTGGGGGGGGGGGGCACCCCCAGGATTTAGTTAGGCTCACACAGCCAGAGAGGGAGTCCTTTCGCAAGGGAACTTATCCCCTTGAATTCTTATCTCCAAGGGCCCTAGCATTTCAGTTCACTCTGAGCAGTACCATCTGCTCTTCCAGGACAGGCGCAAAGTCCCGGGTGGCAGCGGGGAGCGGCCCGCAGCCTGCGCTCCTCCCGGCCCCGGTCCAGCAGCACGGTCCTGGGAGTGGGTGTCGGGAAGAGTGCAGGATCTTCGCTGAGATCCACCTACCGCCGCCCCTGCTGCCCCCGAGTGAGGCTCACACAGCACCCGGAGGAGAAATGCAGCCGCCGGGGCTCAGTCTGGAGGCGGGGTGCCCTGGGAACTTGCAGTCAGGTGCGGGCTTGGGACGCAGCAGCAAGCATTTGCTTCAAGGCTCTGCTGCTCGCTGGCTTTGTGGCCTTGTCCCGTTCCTTCTCTGAGCTTCAGATTCTCCCTCTGCTGAATAAAAATAATACTTCTTGCTCTAGCCCGTTTGGCTCAGTGGATAGAGCATTGGCATGTGGGCCAAAGGGTCCTGGGTTCAACTTCGGTCAAGGGCACATGCCTTGGTTGCAAGCGCCTCTCCAGCCTGGGTCCTGGTGGGGGCACGTGCAGGAAGCAACCAATCGATGTGTTTCTCTCTCTCTCTCCCTCTCTTTCCCCCCCTCCCTAAAAACCAATGGGAAAATATCCTCAGGTGAGGATTAGTATCACCCACAAAAACAGTGCTGCTGTGAACTTAAATGTGAAAACATCTCTAAAATAAAAATAAAAAATAATAATATAAATAATAAAATAAAAATAAAAAAGATAATACCTCTTAATGCTATTGTTACCATGCCTGGCAGGCAGTAAACACTAAATATGTGATAGGCATATTAGTACTATTATTATTAATTACTACCATCACCGTCGCCTGAAATGTTCTTTGGGAGCTGAGGGAGGCAGGGGCCAGCGGACCGGCAGGCGAGGGCTGGTGGAGCCAGGGCCCCTCCCCCGGAAAGGAGGGGGAGGAGAAGACAGGTGGCATCTGCTGAGAAGGCCACCTGGGAGCTCGTGTGAGGGGGCAGCGAGGCTGAGTCCTCCTTTTTGTTTTGTTTGTTAATCCTCACCTGGGCATATTTTCCCATTGATTTTTAAAGAGAGTGGAAGAGAGGAGGAGAGGCAGAGAGAAACATCGATGTGACAGAGACACTTCCATTGCCTGCCTCCCGCACATACTCAACCTAGGCTGGAGATGGAGCCTGCAACCGAGGTACATGCTCTTGACTAGAGACCTGAGATCCTTCAGTCCGAGGGCCGATGCTCTAGCCACTCAGCTAGGGCTGAATCCTTCTTTTTTGACCCTGCCTGTCTCTGCAGGTTGTTAGTTGCTTTTGCTCTTTGAGTCCTCAGTGTTACCTACCATTGCATGGCATCTGGGTAACTGGTTCTGGTTAGATCACTCTCGTTATCCTTAACACAGCCATAGCCATTGCCTGCTGGCCCTTGGTTCGTACCACCCATATTCTGTTTGTTCCAAAATTCACTGAATTGCATGGCCTAGCGTGCCTTGTTCCGCACCATTCCCTGGCCCAAACTTGCCTAACCAACTAGAATGCGTATCAGTTAGAGATAAAGCTATACACATGCCACCTGCTCCCTGTATTCAAAAGGAGAAAAGGGTTCCTTACCTTTGGCCTGACCTGCCTCCCGCTCAGCCATAATGCGGCATATCTAAAGGTCTGATAGGAGGGGCACCTAGCTCCACCCAGCTCTCCAGCTCCTTCCAATTCCCTGGTGGCAGCTTCCTCAGACACAGTGGGCAGGGGCTGTGCGGAGACCTCACAAAGGGGATCCTCACAACCTCCATTTCCGGTGAGTAGCTGAGGACAGAGGAGAGGCGGGTGGCTTCTGCCATGGGCCTGTGGGCCCTGCGCACCCTGCCTTCCCAGACACCCCGATGGATTCCTAGGCTGGGAGCGAGGCGAGAGTTGGACACAGTGATGGGGACAGGGACAGGGACAGGGACAGGAGAGAAAGCATGGGCGAGCAGGTGGCTGGCCAGAGGGACGTAAGGGAAGGTGGTCAGAGGAAAGTGGAAAAGTGGAGCCCTGGCCCCAGGAGGGAAGCCAAGGAGCCAGGGAAAGGGAAAGAGATCCTAAAGGAGGTGTGGAGTGGTCGATGGAAGGGGAGGGAGTAAGGAGGATTTAGAGACAAGAGAGCCTGGATGTGGTTGGGGACAAAGCTGCTGCGAGTAGAAACGGGGAGGGAGCAGCTGTGTCAGACTGGAGTGGTGGCGAGCTTGTGGGGGGAGAGAGCGGTACAGGGGCCAGCTTTAGACCAGGAGAGGGTGAAGGGGAGAGTGGGTGGGGGGGAGATGCCCCAGGGGGCATTTTGGAATTCATTTTAGGTTACCCAGTGTAAGGGGACCCTTCAGAAGGTGACCGGAAACTGAGGAGAGAGGACCTGGGGGTGCGCTGGCCAGGGTACCCGGCTCCAAGTCACTCTTGCACTCAGTCCTCTCTTTTCTTTCCTTCTGAGGCCGACTTATTGGGAAATGGTTGGTAGGGGCACCCATGGAACAGAACATAGCGAGGGAGTGAGGCCCAGGAGTCAGAACCAAAGGAAGAAGTAATCAGTGGCCCCTCATCCCTTCCTGGGTCCTCTGCTTATCGGCACTGGTGAGAGTCTAGGGCAGGGGTGGGCAAACTTTTTGACTTGAGGGCCACAATGGGTTCTTAAACTGGACCAGAGGGCCAAAAAAGCAGCCTGACCATGCTGGCACTCTCCTCTTGGGCTGCTGGTGAAGGAGCGGAGGGGAGAGCAAGAGAACCCTCCGCTCTTTCGGCTCCATGGGCCGGATAGAACAGCTGAATGGGCTGGATCCGGCCCACGGGCTGTAGTTTGCCCAGGCCTGGTCTAGGGGATGGAGGGCCTGCCTTCCCATCTCTCAAGGTCAAGGGGACAGTTATGCTGTGTGAGACTTTCCGTTTGGGGCAATCACTGCTCCAGAAGGATTCCATGAGGGGCAGAAACAGGGAAGGCAAATAATCCCAAGTCCTGGTTGGCCTAGAACCTTTGGATCTTCCGTGACCCCAACCTGCCTAAGGTAGATTAAAAAACCTGAGCGACTATCTCCCAAACGGAAATTGGCTTCCTTTTCCCAGCTGGTCCGGGCACGATGCCCAGCGAATTTAAGACAATCACAAGAGCTGTGGTCCAGGAGTTGGATGCTGGAGGCGATATGATTGAAGCCAGAAGCGTCCTTGATGCTGACAAGTTTCATTGTTTCTGTCTGGTGATGGGGGCGAATACAGGCCATTTCTACAGAACAGACCTCACCCCGGAGGACATCCTGGAGAGTGACGAGGGTCAAGGGCAGTGTGATGAGCTGGATTCTGGGTTTCCAGGTCAGTATGAGGTCCAGGAGAGATGGCCAGCCAGGAAACTTGGCCCCTTCCTACTGCCCCCCACCCTCAACTCCCCATTGCCAGCAACCAAGTCAACCAGTCAACAAAGGCACTGTAGAATTTGTATGGTCACCTCCACACACCTCATTTAAGAAATGCACAGAAGAGCCGGAACCAGTTTGGCTCAGTGGATAGAGCGTAGGCCTGCGGACTGAAAGGTCCCAGGTTCGATTCCGGTCAAGGGCATGTACCTTGGTTGCGGGCACATCCCCAGTAGGGGGTGCACAAGAGGCAGCTGATCGATGATTCTCTCTCATCAATGTTTCTAGCTCTCTGTCCTTCTCTCTTCCTCTCTGTAAAAAATCAATAAAATATTTTTTAAAAAAAGAAATGCACAGAAGAGCTGCATGGGAGATGGGAATGGGAAAGTGGAAATTTATTTTTCTTTAAAAAATGTATTTTTATTGATTTCAGAGAGGAAGGGAGAGGAAGAGAGAGAGAGAGAGAGAGAGAGAGAATCATTGATTTGCTGCCTCTTGTACACCCCACACTGGAGATCAAACCCACAACCCGGGCATGTGCCCTGACTGGGAATTGAACCCTGACCACCTGGTGCATAGGTCGACGCTCAACCACTGAGCCACCCCGGTCAGGCAGAAATTTATTTTTCTTGGAAACTATTCATAAATAGTCTTTCTTTCCCATTTTTCCCTTTGTAAATACATTGTTTTAAAATTAGCCGATGTCTTCTCATGTGTTTATACGTTTACCACTTATGTGGGCACATCAATGGAGGTCATTTGCTCAGTGGTTAAGAAAACACGCAGGCTTCAGAGCTGGGGACATCTGGTTTCTAAGCCGGGCTCCACCACTTACCAGCTGGGTGACCTCTGAACAAGTTTGTTTTCTCATCTGTCAACTTGAGCAAGACTGTTGCAAGAATGAAATGAGATAAATTACGTAAATCATTTATCACAGGGCCTGCACAGAGGAACGCTCAAAGTTCACCAAGTCACTCTGCTGTGGCGGTTATTATGATTACCCCTTGGCGTTCCCCAGAGATCATGACTAAGTGGCCGGTGAGCAGAACTCCCCAAGGGCTTGAGGGGGCTCACAGAGGAGTATGTTCCACCCGCTGCCTTCCCACTTAGCTATCCTTGGGGTTTTCTGGATTTGAGCAGCCCCAGGGTAAGAGCTGTTGAACCCTCCCCTTCCCCCCCCTGAAGACATGCCCGTGTCTCACACCTCGTGGAGAGGAGTTTTAGAGCTCAGGCGCCTTGGCTGTCTCCCGGTTGGGTGTCATCCTGAGACAGCCGCACTGTGCAGTCTTAGGGCACCTGCCATGCCAGGCCCTGCTGTCATGTGACCGAGAACAGTGTCCAGATTACTTGGAGGTGGCGGCTGTTTTCATATTGGAGTTTACTGAAGCAACCGGGATGTTTTGCCACGATCATAAAAATTTGACTAAGTCAGTTTAACTTCCTTAAAGGGAAAGTCTATCTGTTTGCATAAAACATTCAGAGGCAGAGGTGAAACCAAACCTTTTAAAAAAAAAATCCATAAGAATGAATTGGTAATTTGAATTGATATTTAGCAACTTGGCCTGCTCTCTTTTCAAATGATTATTTTTTTTTTTTTTAACTACACGGTGTCCATGGTGTTAAAGTGTGCTTAGGGTTTGTTTGTTTTTACTATCTAAAGTCCATACTTCATTGAAATTATCTTAATTTGCCTAATATCCCTTTCCTGTTCCAGGACCCCATCTAAGATACCACATTACCTTTTTAAAAATATACATATATATATTTCTTTATTAATTTCAGAGAGGAAGGGAGAGGAGAGAGAGATGGAAACATCAATGATGAGAATCATCGATTGGCTGCCACCTGCACACCCCCTACTGGGATCAAGCCTGCAACTCAGGCATGTGCCCTTAGTGGGAATCGAACCTGGGACCCTTCATTTCGCAGGCTGATGCTCTATCCACTGAGCCAAACAGGCTAGGGCCCACATTACCTTTAGTTGTCATATCTCCTTAGGCTCCTTTGGCTGTGACAATGTCTCAGACTTTCCTTGTTTTTTATGATGTTGGTAGTTTTAAGGGGTACTCAGGCATATTGTAGGATGCCTCTCTTTTGGAATTTGGTGCCTTTTTCTCATGGTTAGACTGAGGTAATAATGGGTTTTGGGAAGGAAGACCATAGAGGTAGAGCTATTCTCATTACACTATGTCAAGGGTATGGACTATCAACATGACTTTCGCTATGGATGTTTACCCTGGTCCCCTGGCTGAGGTCGTGTTCACCGTGTCTCCCCTCTAACACCAGTCTTTTATCCCCTTCCTCTGCTGTCCTCTTTGTGTGTAAAAGGCTTGCTTTTTCTTTTCTCTGATAAAGTATATGCAAACTGTTAACATTGCTCAAGAAACAAATGAGCCGAAACCGGTTTGGCTCAGTGGTAGAGCGTCGGCCTGTGGACTGAAAGGTCCCAGGTTCGATTCCGGTCAAGGGCATGTACCTTGGCTGCGGGCACATCCCCGGTAGGGGGTGTGCAAGAGGCAGCTGGTCGATGTTTCTCTCTCATTGACGTTTCTGGCTCTCTATCCCTCTCCCTTCCTCTCTGTAAAATATCAATAAAATATATTTTTAAAAAAAGAAAAAGAAACAAACGGGTCCTGAGACATTGGCGTCGCACACACAGGACTGATCCCAGGCACTATTTCCACTCTGTCATGTCTCATCAGTTCCACACGCGTTTTCCTCTGGAAATTCAGAGATCAGTGCGGCCTCTGTCCTTCTCTTTCCAGGTTCAAAGGCTGAGTTCCAAGCTGTGGATGTGGTAGACTCAGCGGGGGGGAGCCGACAGGGAAATTGCCCAGGGGCATTACAATCGGAGGCGCCTTCCCAGAGTCCCACAAGCATGACATCACAGTGTTGAGGTCCAGGATATCCAGCAATCTCTGGGTTCGCTCCAGCACAGGTGAGGCCGGAGGGAGCCGGCAGGGGGGAGACTGGACAGGAGAAGCCCATATTGCGTGGCAAGGGCATCTGTGTGGAGGGCAGCCTCCCTCCCTCTCCCAGTACTCCTGCCCCCCCCTCCTTTAGTCAGGCAGGCTGTATCTTCCTCTCCCCCTTCAGGAAGCTGCCTCGTTCTCCCAGGATCAGGAAATCTGCTTCTGATGCCCTCAATTCGCTCACACCCTGCTGCCCTCCAGGGTGACTGATGTCTCTGGCTTGAACCAAAATGTACTAACACTCAGCAGGGAGTACGGACCTAGGGGAACTTGGGAAGTAGTGATGTCCGAGTGCCACCTCCGGAAATTCTGGTTTCATTGATCTGGTGGTATGGCCTGGGCATCAGGATTTTTAAAATCGCTTCCCAGGTCATGCTCATGTACAGTCAAGGCTCAGAACCACTGCTCCAACTTCCTCCAAATCCTCACTACTCTTAGTGTGATCTAAAGACTGCACCTTGAAAGGTAAGGACTCAATAAGCTTAGATTTTTTCCCCTGGAGGTGGAGGAGAATTTGGGGTTGGCACTAGACTGGGGGTGAGCTAGGGAGATGGAAGTGGGGTCAGCGGGCAGCGATTATGGTGGGTGTTTGGGAAGAAAGATGCTTCGTGTTACTAGGAAAAGATCAGAGGGAGGGAGCAGAGGTGTTCTCCAGAAGAAACAGATGAGGAATAGGGTCTCGGTAATGGGCTTGTTGGGCTGGGCAGGGTGGGTTCTAACTTCTGCCTCAACAGGAGTCTTTGAGCTTGGAGGATTTGAGAAACGTGAAGGAGAAGGTGCGGACACAGTGAGAGGTCTCCAGGATCTGACTGAAGAGGAGCAAGAAGATGGGCGAAGCTACCTCATTAAGTGCCTCACCACAGACGAGGCGTTGAAGGAACTAGAGGAAAAAGTAAGAGGCCCTAGAAAGAGCTCAGGCAGAGAGAGGGAGAGGGCGAAGTGCAGGGCAGCAGACATACTGCAGGCAACCTGCTCTAGTGGGACCAGCGCTCACCGCCCCAGCTCCTGGCCACCTGACCTCCAGGGAGCTGCAGATGGAGGGCCCAGCAGGCCCTCTCCTGAGTAGCCTTTTTAATGCCGCTGGCACCTTGGCTGAGGCATGTGTAGAAGCCATTTCAGAGTTCCTGGAAGCCTTGAAGGGTGAGGAGGAGGCTGGATGGGTACTGATGTGGAATACATGATGTGGAGGACATGTGGAGGACATCGATGTTTCTCTCTCTCTCCCTCTCTCTCTGAGCAGAGGGGTCTGTGAGGAAGCAAATCTTGGGAGGAAGGTGGTACACATCGCCTTTACCTTTTGTGAGGAATGAGCCACCCCATTTCGGAAACCAGCCATCTTCCCCAGACCAGGGCCGAGGGGCTGCCTCCTCTCCCCGCGTGGCGTGGCCTCTGACCTCGTGCGGGCTGAGAGGAGCCACAGCAGGAGCCCATTGGAGACACTCCCATCTCGCACTCCCAGGAACTCTCTGGAACCTCCTCTCATGCTTGCCCTGGTCTGACCAGACACCGAAGCCCTGTCCCACTACGTGCCCCTTCCCCTTTTTTACCCTCAGAGCTGTGTGAGGAGCAGCCGCTCATGGCTGAGACCCTAAAGGAGGGGACCCTGCCCCTGGGGAAGGACCAGGAAGAGAGTCCGGGCTGAGGGCCAGGTCTTAGTGGAAGTGAATGCCCTGCTTTTCAAGGGACTCAGAAGTCCCGGGACTGTGTCCCTGCAGACTTTGCAGTTCTTTGTCCTCTGGTTTGTGGCAACTCCCTGGACATATAGTTTCCGGGACAATTAGGAATGGGCAAGAGAGGGGGGTGTATAACTGTTAGTCCCAGGATGCAGTTGGCACCATCTTAAGTGCCAACCTGATTGGTTAGCAGTGCCCGTTGCCATGCTGAAAGTATCAGGCTCTCCAGGCCCGCAGGGAAGATGTTGTCAACAAAATTGGAATCATCGAAACAGTCCAGCTGGCTAATTCTAAATATAAAAATTTTACACTGTGGAAAAAAAAAGCTACAATATCAAGTGTTGTTAAGTGCCTGACACTTTCATATACTACCGCGGAGAAGGTAAATTAGTACAATCCCTTGAATACCAATCTGGCATTACAAATGGAAGATTTACTACCCTATGGCCCAGAATTTGACTGCTAGTATAAACTCTAGAGTAACTTGTGCGCATGTGCATTACATGTGTTGTACTTTTCAAAAATATGTTCTTATTGATTTTAGAGCTAGAAGGAGAAAGAGAGAGAGAAAAATATCCATAAGAAAGAAACATCAATCGGCTGCCTCCTGCACTCCCCCAACTGGGGATGGAGCCCGCAATTTGGGCATGTTTCCTGACCGGGAACTGAGCCGGCAGCCTCTAGGTTCATGGGTTGATGCTTAACCACTATACCACACTGGCTGGGCACCCCAGTTTGTTTATCCATTCTATTGCTGGAGCACACTCAAGTTGTTTCCAGTTTTTTACTATTACAACATCCTACTGACAAAAATTCTTAAAAAGTATGTATCGGCCGGCAGGTGTGGCTCAGTGGTTGAGTGAACTGAAGGATTGAACTGTAAGATTGCTGGTTCGATTCCCAATCAGGACACTTGCCTGAATTGTGGACTCAATCCCCAGTAAAGGGGGGGGGGGGCAGGAGGCAGCTGATCAATGATTCTCGGTCATCGTTAATGTTTCTATCTCTGTCTCCCTTCTTCTCTGAAATCAATAAAAGTATGTTAAAAAAAATCTGAACAACTTGCCAAAGAAGATATACAGATGACAAATAAGCACATGAAAAGATGCTTAGTATTGGATGCTATCAGGGGATTTAAAATGAAAAGGACAATGAAATACCACTATATACTTATTAAAATGGCTAAAATCCTAAAACTGAAAATACCAAAGCTAGTGAGGATGAGGAGCAACAAGAACACATTCATTGCTGATGGGAATGCAAAACGGTAAACCAATTTGGGAGATAGTTTTCCAGTTTTTAACAAAACTACACGTAATTTTACCATAAATCCATCAATCATGTTCTTAGGTATTTACATGATTAAGTTGAAACTTATATCCACACAAAAACCTACACACAACCCTGGCCAGTGTGGCTCAATGGTAGAGCATCAGGCTGCACACCTAAGGGTCTTGGGTTCTATTTCTGGTCAAGGTCATATAACTGGGTTGCAGGTTGTTCCCGGCCCCAGTCTGGGTGTGTGGCACATACGAGAGGCAACCAATTGATGTGCTTCTCTTACATCGATGTTTCTCTCTCTCCCTCTCTCTCTCTCTTTTCTTCCCTCCCTCCATCCCTCCCACCTACTTCCCTTCCTGTCTCTCTAAAGAAAAAAAAATAACTGGAAAAAATATCGTCAGGTGAGGATTGACAACAACAAAAACATTAAAAACATTCACGCAAATGTTTACAGCTGCTTTATCCATAATTACCCAAAACAGGGAGCAACCAAGACGTCCTTCATACATCCATACAATAAAATATTATTCAGCAATAAAAAAATGATCAAGTCACAGAAAGACATGGAGGAGCCTTAAATACTATATATTGGTAAGTAAAAGAAGCTAGTCTGAAAAATTTACATGCTGTATGATTCCAAGTATAGATTTTTCAAAAAGGCAAAATTATAGAGACTGTAAAAAGATTGTCAAGGATTCTAGGGTGAGGGGGAGAGATGAACAGATAAAGTACAGGGGATTTTTAGGATGGTGAAACTATTTTTAAAACAATATATTTTATTGATTTTTTACAGAGAGGAAGGAAGAGGGAGAGAGTGTTAGAAACATCAATGAGAGAGAAACATCCATCAGCTGCCTCCTGCACACCCCCTACTGGAGATGTGCCTGAAAACCAAGGGACATGCCCTTGACTGGAATGGAACCTGGGACCCTTCAGTCCACGGCTCTATCCACTGAGCCAAACCTGTCAGGGCAATGAAACTATTTTGTATGAAACTGTAATGGTGGATGCATGTCATTATGAATTTGTCAAAACACATAGATCTGTATTACACAAAGAATGAACCTTAGTATAAATCATGTACTACAGCTAATAATGTATTAGGTTTGGTTCCTAATTGTGACAAATGTATCATACTAATGCAAGATGTTAATAATAGGAAAGACGGGAGGGGTGAGAGTGTGGGCTAGATCGAGAATATGAACTCTTTAATATCTGCTCAGTTATTCTATAATATAAAACTGTACTAAAAAAATAAGGTCTGTTAATTATGTAAAAAATAAAAGCAAAGTGACAAAAAGAAAGAACCTTTGCTTCTAAATACAAAAATGATACATATGGAGATGCAAATCAAAACAACAATGCGGTACCATCTCACACCTGTCAGAATGTCCAACATCAACAAAAAACAAACGACAAATGTTGGCGAGGTTGCAGAGAAAAAGGAACCCTCGTGCACTGCTGGTGGGATTGCAGGTTGGTGCAACCACTGTGGAGAACAGTATGGAGTTTCCTCAAAAAACTGAAAATGGAACTCCCATATGACCCAGTAATCCCACTACTAGGAATATACCCCAAGAAACCAGAAACACCAATCAGAAAGGATATATGCACCCCTATGTTCATAGCAGCACAATTTATAATAGCTAGGATTTGGAAACAGCCTAGGTGCCCGTCAGCAGATGAATGGATCAGAAAACTATGGTACATCTACCCCATGGAATACTATGCTGCCATAAAAAGGAAGGAATTCTCATCATTTGCAGTAACCTGGATGGAATTGGAGAGCATCATGCTGAGTGAAATAAGCCAGTCAATGAAAGAGAAACACCACATGACTTCACTCATTTATGGATATTAAAGAACATTATAAACTAATGGACAGAAAGATAGATATAGAGACAGTAAAACAACAAGCAGACTGTCAAATGACAGCGGGGGAGGGGGGTAGGGAGATCTGTGGGAGATAAGAGATCAACTGAAGGACTGGTATACATGCATATAAGTACAACCAATGGACACAAAACTCGGGAAGGAGGGCATGTATGGGGGGGGCAATGGTAAGCTATGTACACATATAATACCTTAATAAATTAAAAAAAAACAACAAAAAATAAAATCACAATTAGTGTAAAATCAAAAAAAATGATACATATGCCTTTATATCGTATAAGTGATTTCAAGCAAATTAATATATAGAAAGTACAAAGTTTTTTTTTATTATATTTTGCTACTCTTTTTGACCTTAATATAGTCTTAGGCACAAAGCAACAGATTCAGTTTGTAAACAACAAAACATATTTCGTTAAAATCATCCACTAAATACACATTCCTTTGTACAACGGAGATATTAGATTAAATGCCTTCTTAGAAATGCCATGTCAACTATCTATTTTTTTTCTTTTTTAGTTTCTAAAATGTATGTTTTCCAATGTTTTGGTCTCATTGATCTTTCTTAATGGAACTATGATGCTCTGGGATGTGAACAAATCTTATGTCCCCCACTTTGACAAGCAAGTAGCAATGCTTTCACCTCTAGTCTTCATATTGCAATTTTTGTTTGAAGTTTATAGGCAAAATTTAACTCCGTAAGCAAGGATGGACATGCAGGTATGACAAGTAACATCAGCATCAGGACTAAAAGTCCCAGGACTACAAACCACTGCAGAGGAAAACACATGGAGTAGATTATTATACTTTCAATTAGAGATATTTTATACCAATAATTTAAACCTGCCTTTAATAACACATCATTTCTATATCTATGGTATATTGAGTAATGTTCTGTCAAGTAAGTTATAGAGAATATTTATGAATTTCAAACATTGTAATTTAATGATATCAAGGCAGGAGAAAGTTAGAATCCCATCTTTCCCATTAGTATCAGCATTTATAGTATCTTATGCAGTGCCCCATTTATGAGTTCCTATTGCTAACTAGAGGCCAGGTGCACGAAATTCGTGCACAGGGTGTGTGTGTGTGTGTGTGTGTGTGTGTGTGTGTGTGGTGGTGTCCCTCAACCCAGCCTGCACCCTCTACAATCTGGGACCCTCTCACAATCCAGGACTGCAAGCTCCCAACTGCTTGCCTGCCTACCTTCCTGATTGCCCCTAACAGCTTCTGCCTGCCAGCCTGATCACCCCCTAACCAATCCCATGCCAGCCAGATTGATGACTAACTGCTCCCCTGCCAGCCTGTTTGCCCCCAACTTCCCTCCTCTGCCTGCCTGGTCACCCCTGACTGCCCTCCCCTACAGGGTTGATTGCTTCCAACTGTCCTCCCTTGTAGGCCTGGTGCCTCCCAACTGCCCTCCCCTGCTGGCCATCTTTTGGTGGCCATCTTGTGTCCACATGGGGGCAGGACCTTTGACCACATGGGGGCAGCAATATTGTGTGTTGGAGTGATGGTCAATCTGCATATTATTCTTTTATTAGATAGGATTGAGTCCTGATGCACAGGAGGGGGCCAGCTGGTTTGCCCTGAAGGGTGTCCTGGATCAGGGTGGGGATTCCCTTGGGGTGTGGGGCAGCCTGGGTGAGGGGCCTGTGGTGGTTTGCAGGCCAGCCATGTCCCCTGGCGACCCAAGTAGAGGCCCTGGTATCTGGAATTTATTTACCTTTTATAATTGAAACTTTGTAGCCTGAAGCGGAGCCAAGCCTTCTGCTTGCTCTGTGGCTGCCGCCATTTCTGTTTGGATTTGTTTACCTTCTATAATTGAAACTTTGTAGCCTTGAGTGGAGGCTTAGGCTGGCAAGGGCAGGCGGAAAACTTGGCTTCTTCCATTGCCAGAGAAACCCAAGCCTCCCTCCTGCTCTCTTTGGCTGCAGCCAGCTTGGTTGGGTTTATTTGCATAGTCACTCTGATTGGCTGGTGGGTGTGGTTTGTGGGTAGAGTGGAGGTATGGTCAATTTGCATATTACTCTTTTATTAGATAAGATTCTCTAGTTCCTATTTCCAATTCTGTTTTCTAGGTAGGACCATTCTGTTTTCCTTCACAGTCTAGTAGTAGCTTAAGACAGAACACTATAGAAATGTTTTATAATATAAAAGAGTATATTAAGAAGAATTGATTGCTATAAAGATTCAATTCAATTATCCTAAGTGAATTATTAATTTATTCTAAGTACCTTAAATATATATATATTTTAAATTTTTATTGCATTTATTGAAGTTGGTTAATAAAATTATATAGGTTTCAGGTATACAACTCTATAATACATCATCTGTAGATATTTATATTTTTATAATTACCGCAACAGGTAGCACAATTACTGTGTAGACCTTCATTTTTCCCAAAGCCTGAACGACAGCTATCCATACGTGCCATTTGAAAACTGTGGTCGATAAAATGCATAGTTGGTAGAATTTTATTATATTTGTGGTAGATAATAAATGCTTGGCTTCGGAAAAATTCTGCTATTCGATCTTTTGCCTAGATTTTAAAATAACAGTGAGAAGTACAATGACTAAATTATGAAGCAATTTCTACTCCTGCATCAGAGGCAATGAAATGTACTATCAGCATACTCATGCCATCCATGTTTTACACAAAAGATGAATTCTTTAAAAGTTATGTTAATACTAAAATTACCCTTGACCTTATCAACTATTAATTCATATGTACACTGGTTAAGAAAAGTTAACTTGAGATTAATAAACATTTGTTTTGAATTAATTGCAGCATTTCTATTCCATTTTTAGATAATATTATTTCTAATTCCAAAGAACCAAGTAAAATGGAAACTAAATGTTTCCTTTAATCATCATTACCAACTAATGAATAAATTTTTTTAAGCATAGAGTTTAATAAGGACTAATATAAACTCAATGCTTCCCATAACCCATGCATAAAATAAACATTATGGACTCAGGAACTAGATCAGGAGAGTGAGATTTTTTTTAGACTATGTCCTTAGCCTCTGAGGATGGCCGAGGAGATATGAACCGGTGCATGAATTCATGCATGGATGAGGTTCCTCAGCCTGGCCAGATCTAGACTGATCTGGCCAGCCAGCCGGTGGAAGGAACCGTGATACATTGGCCAGCTGAAGGAAGTTGGCTGTGGGAGCACACTGATCATCAGGGTACAGCTCCTGCATTGAGCATCTGCTCCCTGGTGGTCAGTGTGTGTCACAGCTACCAGCCGGTCATCCAGTCAGCTGGTCATTTGGTCCTAACAGTCACTTAGGCATATATATATATATATATATATATATATATATATATATATATATATATAGATCATAGATACAATTTTAAAAGAACCACTGGTTTAACCTAGGATGACCTGATTGTGAGGTTGTTCTTCAAGCTGCTACTTAGTTAACATTTAGATAACAAAAACCAGGGACCCATTTTCTGTCACAGAAACCTAGGGAGCTATATAATATTCCATATGTACTATTCCAAAACAAAGCATCTTGAAATAGCCAAGACTCAAAAATCTCAGTATAAATAACAAAATCAAAAGTCAATAAAAAAAATTAAGACTTCTGACTTAAGTCAATAATACTTTATATTTGTTTTTAAAATAAAAGAATAATTTAAGTCTACTTCTGTAGAATGTCTTTATTATTGATAAATATTCACAACATGGAGAGATAGATTTTTTTTAATTAGTTAGAAAAATTTTAAATAGTTTTATTGACTATTCAAATACTTGTCCCTTACAATGAAATTCTCACCTGGAGGATATTATGATTAGTGCTATTTTCACAGTCAACTTCATTGCATGCACTTCCCCTCTGTGGTACAAAAGCATGAACTAGAAAGGAAAAATGATATCTTCACAAAAGGATCATAAAAAGTTCCAAACATTCCAATAAAGCTCTAAATACTGAACTCAGAAGTATGAATGGGTGCATGTGTTGAATCTATCTGATCCCAGTAATAATGTTGCAAAAACTGAATAATTCATACATTATGATTTTACTCCATCTGGGGGCTAATGGGAGTAACTACAAGGCTTTAAAATAAATAGAAATAAAAAATTTTTGGTTCCTCCCTTTTATTAAGTTATCCAAAATCCAACTTAAAATTTTGTAAAAAGCTATGGTAAATATTAGCTGTACAGTTAAAAGCCATAGTTATAAAAATAAGCAACCGTATATCACAATTGAAGGTAAATACTATAATGTGTTAATTTATTTTTATTATTATTATTATTTAATTTTATTGATTATGGTATCAATTGTCCTCATCCCCCCATTCCCATCCCAATCCCCTCCCCAAATGTGCCCCCACCTCCCTGTTGTCTATGGCCACTGGCTAGGCCCATATGCATGTACACAAGTCCTTTGGTTGATCTCTGCCCCTTACCCCCACCCTCCCCCACTTTCCCTCTGAGGTTTGAGAGTCTGATCGCTGCTTCTCTTTTTCTGGGTCTGTTTTTGTTCATCAGTTTATGTTGTTCATTATTTCCTCTAGATGTATGAGATCATGTGATCCAAGAAATACCCTTGTAAGTGTAATGTGTTAATTTTTTAATCAGGCTAAGACTAACAATATATTTTAGTGCTTAAACATTTAAGGCCTACTATTTGTAAGATAGCTCACATTAAATGGTAATTAGTTTTGTAATCTGTCATGGTTCAAGATTAAACTCATGAAATTAAAGAAAAGTTTAACTTTTTTTTACCTTGAAAGGCTATAAATAATTCAGGTATGATGCCATGTTTTGGAAGTTTGACAAAATGGCATTTATATGATGGTTGTTTGATATGGCAAGACAAATCAGAAATTAAATTATTCAAGATTTTCTTCAGCAATGCAAAAAGCATTTCATTATATCTTCCTATACAAGATTTTGTGGTAAAACGTACGGCCATCTGATATGAATAATCAGGTTCCTGATAGGCTTAAAGGAAGATGAGAATAAAAACAATTGTGTCTAACATTAATTATCCATAACAATTTTCAAGTAACATGTAATAGTAAATTCATCAATCTTGCAAATCAACATAGACACTTAACTTAGTCAATAAAATGTTTTATCAGTTTGCCCTCATAAAACTATACAAAACTAATAACTTGAATGAAAAGAATATTATTTTCATCTCATATATTATCTATTCAGTACATGTAAAGAAATGGCTTCGGTGGACTGGCTATGTATATGAGATAAGGAAAAAATAAGATTGGGGGAGGGTCTTCGTTGGCAAGAGTGTCATTGTTGTCAGAATAGCCAATGAAAGGGATCATTAACTTGCTTTTATAGGATTAAACATCAGTTTTTAACATACCTGTCAAAATTATGACAAAGTAGATTGCATACCTAAACAATGGGAAGTGGGAAGCTGAAAGGAGATCATTTAGTATACAATGTCTTGACATTAATTTAAGAGTTTGCCTGGTCAAATACTCTCAGAATGCTCTGTAAATCATAATGATTAGATAGGATATCCCAAAAATGTATACATACACTTAGAATAATTATAAAGGCGGTGTTTATTAAAATACTTTTCATTTTCAAAATTGAGCTATCAGCTGTTGTGCATGTGCATTTTTTGAGGGGATACCCTGGATATGACAGACTCATTTTCACTAAAGAAACTATACACTTAATTCTGATCAAGCTAAGCATATTAAGTTAAAATGTGCCTATATTCTTACCAAACATCATAAAGTCATATCTATTCTTTACCATCGTTTCCTTTTGGGTTTGTACTTTGATAATCTTATAAGAAAGAGTACATGAATAAAGTCCAGATAAAGACTCCAGAAAATCTTTCACCATCAGCTTTCCTGTTTTAGTTATATTTATTCGATTATTTCCTAAACAGAAATAGTAAATTACTTGGTTATTTAATATATAACAATTCAAACATTATTTAGTAAGCTTAGGGTTACAAATAAATACAAAAACGTAAAATTTAATGGACTATTTTAACTTTAAGAATTTGACAAAATCTTAATTCTGTCATATTGCTCTTTGGAGAACCACATGAGATAAGTACAGCTTTGAAATAGGTTTTGGTTTTCTTTAATTCATTTCTTGATGCATCTAATTTCAATTGGTTTATACTTATAATTCAGTAAATAAAATTACACTGCCCTATAATGCTATTCAATTTCTTCACATAAGACAGAAATTAATATTTATAATCCATGGCACTCTTCTAATATCATGAAAATTACATATTAGGCACCTCATTTCCTTTTACAGGTGCTATAAGGATAAATTTTAAATTTTATAAAATTTTTTAAACTAATACAACTCTGGGAAGTGGGGTGCAAAAATTACTGCTTCAGTTTTTACATAAGGAGAAAATAAGGCACAGACCAAGATATATGATTTTAAGTATAGAGCAAGTGGAAGTGCAATTAAAATTCAGCCCAGCTGTTGTGGCTCAGTGTTGAGTGTTGACCTATCAACCAGGAGGTCAAGGTTTGATTCCTGGTCAGGGCACATGTCCAGGTTGAGGGCTCGATCCCTAGTGTGAGGTATGCAGGAGGCAGCCAATCAATGATTCTCTTTCATCATTGATGTTTCTCTCTCTCCCTCTCCCTTTCTCTCTGAAACCAGCAAAAACATATTTAAAAAAAATAAATTTCCATTTGTTTATTCCAATAAGTGACAGTGCTTTTTTAAACAAAACTAGAGGCCCCATGCATGAAATTCATGCATAGGGGGGTGTCCCTCAGCCCAGCCTGCACTCTCTCCAATTGAGGACACCTCAGGGGATGCACCTCAGGGGATGTCCCACTGCCGATTTAGGCCCGATCCCTGTGGACCAGCATCCCTCTCGCAATCCAGGACCACTGGCTCCCTAACGCTCACCTGCCTACCTGCCTGATTGCCCCTAACTGCCCTCCCCTGCTGGCCTGATCACCCCCTAACTGCCCTCCCCTGCCAACCTGATCTCCCCCTAACTGCCATCTCCTGCTGGCCTGATCACCCTCTAATTGCCCTCCCTTGCTGGCCCAATAGCTTCCTAACTGCCCCCCCTGCCAGCCTGATCACTCCTAACCACTCTGCCTTGGCCCCTGCCACTGTGGATTTGTCTGGGAGGACGTCCTGAAATTGTCTAGTCTAATTAGCATATTACCCTTTTATTAGTACAGATGTTCACATCATTAAAAAAGAAGATATTAAAATAAAATAATTTACCTGTTAATGGCCTTTCATCAGGCCCAACCCATGAGTAGGTGGGGTCCACTGTTTCTTTTTTAGCAAGTTGTATATCCATACAGACAAGAAATGGGCTATTTTGGTGTAATTCTACATATATCTTCACTGTGATAAGATAAAATAATATATTACTACATTATATAGCAAAATTAACTTAATAAATGCAATACCTACCATTTTGTCCCAAAGATACTCTGATTAGTTTTTTCAGATTTCACTATTTTTAAAATCAATGTGTCATTCATGATAACATTTAGAATGCTAACGCCCTTTTTGTTTTTCATAGTTTTGTTTTGTTTTTATCCTCACCCGAGGGTATTTTCCCATTGATTTTTAGATAAACTGGGAGAGAGAGAGCGAGCGAGAGAGAGAGAGAGAGAGAGAGAGAGAGAGAGAGAGAAATATCATATCGATGTGAAGAAACACATGGATTGGTTGCTTCCTGCACATCTCTAACCAGGGCCTAGACAGAGGATGAGCTTCCAACCGAGATAGGTGCCCTTCACCGGAATCGAACCAGTGACCTTTCAGTCCGCGCAGACCTTCTATCCACTAAGCCAAGCCGGTTAGGGCTCTTTCTCATAGTTTTTAAAACTCTAGACTATTAGTCAATACTTTTCTTTTTCTGTGATATTATAGTTTTGCTTATAAAAAAATGTACACGACACAGTGTACAAATTCAGAATTCATTGCAATCATAATTACTTGAAAGGTTAGTGGAATCAGTTTAAATATCAGAAAAGTGAACAGCCGGGACCAGCGCACATGTGCCAGGACTTGGGTTTGGTTGCAAAACTATTTTAGATGATCATTGTCAGATAAAGGAAACTTGATATTTAACTATATGTCCTCTAGTTGGGAACAATAATTAAGCCTATATGGGGCATGCTAGGTCGAGTTTCTGCAATTAACCTATTCTGTTTCAGATTTGGTGGGAGCAGCAATATTCTGCTTGGAACCAATGTGGCCCAAGTAATTAATTATAAAGCCTATCAAATGCCGGGTTCTGAATATATAAAGAAGACTCCGTCCTACAATTTGGTGGTGTCAGGGAGGGGCAGAGCCCCAAACATCGAGAGATCCCAAACATGAGAAATGCTATGCACCAGTCCAAGGTTATCTAAAGTTGGCGACTTGACTAGTTTTCCTTGGGGGAATGTGGGAAAGTTTCATCACAGTGATAAAGGGCATTTGAGCTGAACCGTACAAGGTGTGGAGGAGTTCTAGATAAGAAGGGGGAGAGATAAGAGCGTTCCAAAGAGAGAAACTTCCAGTCCTGGACATTACTCCTCTGAGTCGGCCTGGTATGTTGCAAAGGAGCAGAGACACCTGTAAGTGAGTGAGGTGGCATCAGAGAATGAGATCTGGATCGAATCCTAGGTCCTTATCCTTACGAGGTGCGGGGCTGTCGGCAAGGTGACACAGCTAAGGCGCAGTAGGGTGGCTGCAAGGATGACACGAGGCAACCTTCAGGAAGTGCAACAGAGCAAGCACCCAGCAGACGGTCCACAGCATTGGCTGCCTTTCCCTCCACGGGAAGAAGAACTTTAGCAGGTCCATGGCACCCGGGCTCTTCGGATAGACTGTGCAGGTGACGAGGTCTTTATTACCTGTGTGCACCAGCTTGCCATAAACGAAGCCTTTCTCAGTGAATTCGGAAAAACGCTGCCATCCAACTGGGGAGGAAAGAAACCACTGACATTTTAGGCGGAAGAGGAGCCAGGGGCTCAGAGTGGGGCGGGCAGGGCAGGGCAAAGCGAAGGAGACAGGCAAGAGGGGAGGGTCCTGGAGGCCGGGCGGGAGGATCCCACCTCTGGCGAGGTAACAGAGCACCGTGGACACCAAGACCCATGCTCGCATCGCCTGGCAGGGGCTAGCGTCCTGGGGAGGCGTCGAGGGGCCTGCTGCTTCCTCTCTGGGCCCCGCCCGATGCCTCCTCACCCCGCCCCGCCACTGGGCGGAGCAAACCGCCGGGGTCACGCCCGGGGGCGGGGCGAGAGGGCGCTGGGCATGCGCACTGGAGGCCAGCGCCTGCCCCGTCCCCTAGGGCGCATGCGCACGTGGCCTTCGGCGCACGTGGCCTGCGTCGCACGTGGCCTGCGTCGTGTGGAAGCTTCGCGCCTCCTGTCTGACGCCATTTTCCCCGCGTGCGCTGGCATCCTGCTTCTCTGAGCAGCCCTTGCCGGAAGAAAAGAGGACAGGGAAAGAAGCCAAGGCATGGAGTTTCGGCCGCTTCCTTAGGCTAGCGGCTGAAGAGTTCACAAGAAGAGCACTGCAGGTCCTAAAGATGGCGGTGGGGTAGGGCGGGCTGGGCGTGGGATTCTATTAGGCCCCCGGGAAGGGAGAAGCTTGTGAGAACTTCCCCCTCGCAGGGAACAAGAGAGCATTTCCTGTGTCCTTTTTTTCTCTCTCCGTGAACAGTGTCTGAAACTGTGTCGCAGCCTTTGTCAAACTCTTACATACCCACTTTGTACCCAGCTGCCTTTTCCTACCCACGAAGCGGAGAAGGGGCTTCCATGCCTCCCCCCTCCGGAGGAACGTTTGAGCTTCGTTTCCAACTTCACCAGGTGACACGGGAGGCCTCGCATTGGCTGCACATCTGTGCAGTCCCCCTGCGCGTAGAAATGGGCTCTATTGAAAGGCAAGAGCCCCAAATCTGCTTTTCCTGGGGGGACGGATAAGGTAGATCCGAGGACGCCAAGAGAGACCAGGCCGGTGTCTTTTTTGCTTCCTTCCTGGCTACTCCCTCGGCGGCCCGAAAGCCTCTGCGTGTTGTCGGTGTCTTAGCAGCGGGGCACCCTCGGTCGTGGTTTTGAGTAGGCTGGTGGGGAGAGAGCCCAAGGTTCAGACAGGGTGCAGAATGATTATTTTGGGTGAGATCAAGAGATGGTGTGTGTGTGTGTGTGTGTGTGTGTGTGTGTGTGTGTGTGTTTTCTTTTCTTTTTTCTTTTTTCAGTTTTATTTCCTTCCAGCCGAGTCAGTACTTGGACTGTCTCAGATGGTCCAGGAGCAACCTTTGTCAGTGATTTCATTTTTAGTCACCGTTAATCTTACTTACATAGCATAAGCCATGAAATGTGATGAACTGAGTCAGATCCACCCCAGTCGGTTACCGTGTCTCGATTCAGTTTAGCCTCAACTGCTCCTTCTTAAGGTGACGAATTAATGAAGACATATTACCTTTGATTCCCTAGAAGTTTACCAAAGTTTATTCCTGTTTTAGTCAAAGTTTGTTATACATCCAGTGTTTTATTAGCTTCCCAGTTATAAGTAATTGATCCTTGTAAATCCTGTATCAAAAAAATGTGAATGCTATCAGAAGGGATTTATCTAAATGAATGGTATAGCCAAAACCGGTTTGGCTTAGTGGATAGAGCCTCGGCCTGTGGACTGAAGGGTCCCGGGTTCGATTCCGGTTGGGGGCATGTCCCCGGGGGGGGGGGTGTGTGTGTGTGTAGGAGGCAGCTGATCAATGATTCTCTCTCATTGATGTTTCTGGCTCTCTATCCCTCTCTCTTCCCCTCTGTAAAAAAATCAATAAAATATATATATTTTAAAAATAAGTGACTGGTGCCGAAACCGGTTTGACTCAGTGGTAGAGCTTCAGTCTGCGGATTGAAAGGTCCCGGGTTCGATTCCGGTCAAGGGCATGTACATTGGTTGCGGGCACATCCCCGGTGGGGGGGGGGGTGCAAGAGGCAGCTGGTCGATGTTTCTCTCTCATTGACGTTTCTAGCTCTCTATTTCTCTCCCTTCCTCTCTATAAAATATCAATAAAATATATTTTTTTAAAAAATAAATGACTGGTATATTTTTATTGGTTTCAGAGAGGAAGGGAGAGAGAGAGAGAGAGAGAGAGAGAGAGAGAGAGAGAGAGACAGAGAGACAGAGAGAGAGAGAGAAACATCAATGATGAGAGAGAGAGAATCGTTGACTGACTGCCTCCTGCCTGCCCCCTACTGGGGATCGAGCCTTGAAACCTGGGCATGTGCCCTTCACCAGAATAGAACCCGGGACCCTTCAGTCTGCAGGCTGAGGATCTAACAACTGAGCCCAGCCAGCTAGGGCCAGATTTCCTTATTTTTTAGCTAATGTTCCTTTTCTGCTCTAGGATCCCGTCCTGTTTCCCATGTTACATTTAGTTATCATGTGCCCTGAGGTTCCTCTTGGCTGAAACAGCTTCTCAGACATTTTAAAAAATCTGATGACTTTGACAGTAACAGTTTTGATGACATCGACCTGACCTTTGACCTTAGCTGGTGGGGCTCTTTGAAGAATGTCTTTCCTGGAATTTGCCTGTTGTTTTCCTCACTGGTAGTCTGGGATCGTGGGTTTTTGGTGTGGAAGGCTACAGAGGTAAAATGCCATTCTCCTCACATCATATCAAGTGAAAATTCTACCAACGTGCCTTATACTGTTAATGTTACTTGATGGCCTGGCTGAAGTAGTGTTTATCAGGTCTCTCTATTATAAAATTCTCTGCTATGAAGTTACTATGCTTTTCTGGAAGGAAGCCACTATGTGAAGCCCTCGCTTAAGGTGTGTAGAGTAGCCACATAAATTATTTTACCCATTTACTTCTTACCCTTCCTCTTAGGCATCACTCTCTGGAGTTGGAAATACACAATTTTGAATTATTTAGGGAATAGTAACACGTTCCAATGTTAACTATAGAGAACATTGCCATGAAGATAAAAGTTTTTTATAACTTTTTAATATTCATCCTTACACCATCCCTGTGAAGTTTTGCAGTTCCTCTTCTGTTACTTTGATGTGCTATTTTTTGCTTTTAGAAACTAACAAACAACAAATTTCCCCTTTCAATACTAAAATTAGACTGTGTTTAGAGTATTTCTCTGAAATTGATATTATCCTGTAGAACTCCAACCCATACAAGTATAGAGATGCCTCGCCTTAAAACAAAGCCAATCTAAGGCGTTCACTAATTCAAAAAAAAAATCACACACACACACATATGTAGATATGTATATATGTTGACCTTCTGTACCAAGGCATATTTAAAATAAACTAAAATTCATAAAATTGCAAGCGTACTTTAACTTGTAAGAATGGGTTTCTTCCAATATGATCTGCTGATGCACAGACTCCCAACCTTAAGTCTCAGATATATTTATGTTACATACACTAATATAAATTTATACCAAGGGTGGCAGTGATCTTTTTGAGAATCATTCACATATTGTCCAATTCAGCACACTGGGTATCTTTATAAGGCTCGCCTAAACATGTCCCTTAGGCTTAGTGTGAAGAAAAGAACTGCTTTTGAAAAAATGTGGTCATTTCCCCTTTCCTCTCCCTCCAGTCAAATGTGTGCTTTACTTCTTAAAGTGGGAAGGACGTTGGGAAAAGATGTGTATAGTTCATCTTTGCACTAACATCTTTGAGTTGATTTTACTACCTTATCCCCTGACCCTTAACTCCACTTTTTAAAAATGTACTCTTCTGATACATTATATATGTATTTTTGTAAGCTGTCTGGGGTCCTATTTGGAAGAAGGCAGGGTAGTAAGAAATGCACAGACATAGAGTGTATAGAACTTTGTGAGTAGTGGCAGATACACTAAGCCGTGCCCAGAAAGGAAAACCCAAGTGAGAGAATTGCTTCCAAAAATGAAAAAGTTGAGTTGATAAAAATGTCCAAATCCTTTTGAACTGTCCTAGAAATTTCTGCAAATTTGGACCAAGAACTTTTATCATGTGAAATGAAAAACTGAGGAAGAAAAACATAATACTTCGAATGAAGTTCTCATTGGTATTCATGGCTATGATCTCGGAATCTAGACCAAAAGTTCCAGATCTTGCTCAATTTAAGACAAACCTCTGTTAACTTAAACCTGCAAGAAAGCCATGCAGACTCCCCGGCCCCTGACCCAATGTGATAGCATTCTCCCATCCATATTCTTCTAGCATAGACGTCTGAGACAAGTTGCTGATGCGCCAGTTCCATCCTATAGGGGTTCTCCAGCTTGTCATTCAAAAGGGGATGGAGGCGCGGGACCTCCCGCGCTCCGCGGTGAGCTGAGCGTCTTTTAAACGCCGCCAGCCAGCGCCGCTGTAGCCCCGCGCACGGCAGGTCGCGGGCTCCTGCCCCTGCCCTTTGCGATCTGCGCCGACTCGCCGCCGCCGGATCGCGGGGACTCCCCGGGCCGGGAATCTCCCGCCAGCTGCGAGCTGCTCCTGGCGAGGCAGGAGCACGTGGAGCGGCCGGACAGCCAGCGCTGCTGCTCCAGCCGGCCAGGCGGCGAGATGGAAGGTGAGCCTCCAGTTTGCTTCTTTTGCAAAGGGTCTTTGAAAGCTCGGCCGGGGCACGCAGCAGAGAGAGTTCCTTCTGAATCTCGGTTTTGCTTCTATTTGTTTCTTTTGTCAAAAGTAAACATGAGGCATTTCAGAGGGAAAAGCGCGTCGGTTCTCATACATCCCTCATTTGCTTCCCTTCTCCTTGCCAGCTTTGGAAAGGGGTAACTTGTCCGAAATGTTATTTTTTAGGGGGATGTCAAACATGAGGGGCCAACTCTTAAGTCTACAGAGGAAGAGGGCTTACGGGCGACCCTGAAATGGCAGCAAACATGGCTTGGAATAAATAATCCCTTTGGGTGTTTCTTTTTTCATCTGTGGCCTCAAGTGTCCATTGGGTTTAGGCTAATCTGAGTGGCATATTTAGAAAGAAAGGTGACTTTTCTTTAAGAATAAATGCTGTCATATAGGAAAGGTAAATTTTAAAGTGGTTGGCATCTGCTGGTCCCTTGGAACTCGATCTTCCAATGATCCTTTTTTTTTACCCCTAGCAAAAATCAGGCTCACATTGAGTTTCATTTTAATTAATTTTGAAAGCCATAAAATTATCTTCTCCTAAAAATTTCAATATGTACGTCTTTAGGATAACTAAAATTTCACACTATTATAAACTTTTCAATAGTCTTTTCAACAAGTGTTACTAAAATCTTGAAAATGGCAGATGTATCTCAAGTTGGGGGAGGTGGTCCTATTTAGAAAATCAGAATTTATGAGAAATGTATTCGTTTAATTAATAAATGAGAGAATGACACCTAATTGAAATGTTAATTTTATAAATATCATGAATAGCATGGATTTTTCTTCATAAAAAATCAAAGGATCTCTTATTGCCAATGAACCTCATATTTGGCAGCGTGAGGTCTAGAGCATATGGAGTTATTGAAGTTAGATTAATTTGGGATATGAAAATAAATATGATGAAGCTTTTATTTCACAATATAATTGAGTGCAGTGGTGTGGTCCTAAATCCTCAGTTTATACAAGGGCTAACAACTTTTTTAAACTACATTGGCCCATATACATGTCTTTTTTCCCTGTAAGTAGAGTGCCAAATAAGTCAATGAATAGTATGTATTTAGTGTGTTCATAGAAACTTGAAAATGGCCATTATTGAATAATCTTCAAGTATTTTCTCTTATGAAAAATTCTTTATGCTTAAAATTTTTTTTTAATTATTAGGGTTTTCTAAATAATTTAAAAATTGGCACTTTGAATATTTTAAAAATGGTTTTGAAGTGTAATTTTTAACATGTAAAAGTTCTGGCCAAAGACAGGAAAAAATTAGATTACTGTACATAATGAAAAAAATACTTTTAAGAACTCTCATTCTTTTATTACAAATGAATTGCTGAATTTGTTTCTATGAAATTATAAATCAGGACACCAACACTTTTTTCTAGTCTTAGTCATTTCACTTCTCAAGAATAATGTACAGAATAGTGTAAATTCATGGAAATTACGGTGTTTCTCTGTAAATGTTACTACTACCGAATTCATTTAATGTGAAGTAAAGAAATTATTAACTAAATAGCATAAATTAGGATATTAATGCCCTAACAAAGATTTTTAGGTAAGTCTGGATGAAGACTCTGAATAAGGAATGAAACTTTTTATAGAATTCAGAATATACTATATATGGGAAGAGATAAAATGTAGAATATAGATCAGTGATCATTTGTGAGTTTAGATGACTAAATTCATAGGTCCATGGAGATGGATAGTATATAGTAAGCTTAATGCAAAAACTTCAACACTTAATCAAAAAATAAAAATTTATAAATGGTTAAAGGTGTGACTTAGGCTATTTTAACGTCAAGTCCTTGAGGACAGAGTAATGTCGTTAAATAACTTGTTCATTAATAGCTACCCAAGATTGACAGGCTCCTGTGTGATATTTAAAGTATATTTATATTATTTTGATATGTTGGTCTCAATCTAGCATAGAGATTTGATGTATATTGTATACTTATTTTTTGACAATGTAAGAAAGTGGAGTACTTATGGGATGTCTTTATTTTTTGCCCAATTTGTTGGCCAAATTGATATACTAGAGTTTACTGTGAAGCTATATAGTTAATCATTTCTTTAGCATACAAAATGTTTTTAAATTAATTCATATTTTTATTCAATAGACATTTATTGAGACTTTATGTGCAAATATCAGATAAAATATGCCTTTGAAATATAAATCTTGTCAAATAAAATTAGTCAATGAACGTATTAAATCAGAAGCTATAAATTTTTTCTCACGATCTGTGATCCTAAATATTTTCTTTTAGTTTGTTTT
Organism: Vespertilio murinus; assembly: GCA_963924515.1. NCBI lineage: Eukaryota > Metazoa > Chordata > Mammalia > Chiroptera > Vespertilionidae > Vespertilio > Vespertilio murinus. The sequence continues at coordinate 7,948,336 of OZ004718.1, forward strand.
TCATAGTACATATTTTACTTATATAGAATAGTGAAAGGTGAGCACAAATAATGGTTTATAATCCAGTTTATATAACATTATGGTTATTTGTCTGATCATCTTAAATAGTTTCTATCCAAAGACTATTTATGCTGCTAAATTTTGTTATTTGTACTGTAATAATTAGTTCCATCTATCTGGTATGGTGGAGAAATGAGGTGGTTCATAAATAAGAATTTCAAAAGTTTTGGCATGTTTTTCATTATATATAAAATCTTTCTTTTTAAACAATATTGGATAGAGATTTTTGTAAGTGTACTTGTTTCATAGTCCTCTGCTTTATAAATAGGTACACAAGAGATAACTTGGTTTTGGTGACCCTATGTCACTATTTTGACCATCAGCTAACGTACTGTTTGTTCTATAGTATATTCTCACAGGGGATTTGAACTGTGCAGAACTGAATGCCCTACACTAAATATTCCCTGGGTATTGTGCCATTTTTGTCTCCTTCTTGATGTCATCTTCTACTTCTTACAACATTGCTTTTGTGGAAGCCATTTTTCATTTCAAGGTCCCTTTCCATGCTCTGGATGGTTGAGATTTACAAAGATATACCCTTCAGGTGGTGGGGTTTACTAGCCCTCCATTATGAGCTGATGAAGGTAAAGGTCAAAGGAACAAAAGCCACAGAAAGGCCATAGGGTCCTAGTAGGACATAATTTTAGAAAATTTCCTATAATCCAATGAAATAGACTCTTTCCCACTTCTTCTATGTCGGCTAAAATTTTCACCGTGGTCGTTACCTGTCTGTGCCTATCTGCTCATCTTTCAAGACTCAGGCATAATCTCCTGACGACCTTCCCTGGTACCTTTGGTACTTATTCTACCCACTTCTTCACCTCTCTTAGCTCGGCCAGAGGCCTTTCCTTTCTGTGCATACTTCTTACAATGCACTGAAAATACTTATTGATTTAAGTGTTTATTTCCCCACTAGTCTTTAAGCTTCTTATTTTTCTACATTCAGTGCCAGAAATAGTTCCTGGTTTATAAAAGACCCTCAGAGTTTGTTGCATTCAGTTAAGAAATGTGCTGAGGAGTAATTTTTTAAAAAAATCTTATTTTTTACAGAGAGGGGGAGAGAGAGAGAGAGAGAGAGAGAGAGAGAGAGAGAGAGAGAAACATTGAGGAGAGAGAAACATCGACCAGCTGCCTCCTGCACACCCCCACCTGGGGATGTGTCCGCAACCAATGTACATGCCCTTGACTGGAATCGAGCCCAGGACTCTTCAGTCCGCAGGACGACACTCTAAACCGAGCCAAACCGGTTTTGGCTGAAGAGTAATTTTTATTATGTTTATTATGATGCCTTTTATTTTATTAATTTTTATGAGTAGGGGATTGGTATTAGCAATTCTTTGATAGGACTCAGAAAATTCTTAAAATACTTAAATAAATGGTATAATAGAAAAAGGAAGCTTAGAAAACAAAAATTTTGGTTTTTGTGTGTTTTTTGACTAGCCTATAACTTAAAGCCAGATCTTATCTATTAACTTTATATCAGCAGATTTTAGGATCACATATTAATTCATTGAAATACAGATCAGATATAAGCAGAAATTTGTTTTCTTAAATAGCAAGATATAGATGATTAAAATTAGCATAAAAATTTCCAGTGATATTTTAAAAATATCTTATTATAAATTTGTCATTAGTATATAAATGTATACTACCGGTAGTATATACTTAAACTTATTTGGAACTAAATATCATTGGTAGGTATTTTATTGGCCAGCCACTATTAATTGGCTCCTAACTCAAGATAAAGTTCTTAGGTCATGTATGAGAACTGATCATCACAGAAACCTCTATGTAGTAAGTGCTCAATATACCTTTTATTGTGCTAAGGATTCATTAATTATTGTGAAAAAAGACCCTAAACATCATAAGGACATATAGTGCACTCTGCTACCTGGCTTTTTAAAAATAAAATTCTCCATTAAGTGGTATGTTTATAATTATTAAAAATCATAAGGATGACTCTAAGGCCTTTTAAATCACCACAAAAAGGTGAAATAATATAAAAGTAATTATAGTATATTTCTATTATATGTAAATGTGATCTATGTATAACTATTACTATAATGTAATCTCTCAAAATACTCTAATCCCCAGTAATTATGAATGATAAAATTTTCAGTCTTAATTGAAACCTGCTTTTTGCATTGTTTTTAGAATCTTCTCTAAACTCATGTAGAGTAAATCAAAATAATATGGAGTTGATACCATATATTGGATACTAGAGGCCTGGTGCACGAAATTTGTGCACTTAGTGAGTGGGTCACTCAGCCTGGCCTGTGCCCTCTCACAGTCTGGGAGCCCTCAGGGGGTGTCTGACTGATGGCTTAGGCCCACTCCCCCTGGTTGGACATCCTTAGTGCTGCTGTGGATGGAGTTGGGAAAGGCTCCTGTTACCGCCACTGCGCTCTCCAGCCTGTGAGCCTGGCTTCTGGCTGATCAGCACTCCCCCTGTGGGAGCACACTGACCACCAGGGGCAGCTCCTGCATTGAGCGTCTGCCCCCTGGTTGTCAGTGCAAATCAGAGCAACGGGTCATTCTGCTGTTTGGTTGGTTTGCATATTAGCCTCTGATTATATAGGATGTGTCCCATCTAAGAGAGATAGAGAAGTTGTGTTTACTAATGGATATGAAACAGAATAAAAGCATCTATAGAACAATATTCTTTTTAATATATGTATTTTTTATTTCAGAGAGGTAGGGAGAAGGAAAGAGAGATAGAAACATCATTGATGAGAGAATCATTGATCAACTGCCTCCTGCATGCCCCCTAATGGGGATCGAGTCTGAAACTCAGGAATGTGACCTTATTTGGAGTGGAACCTGGGACCCTTCAGTCTGCAGGCCGACACTCTATCCACTGAGTCAAACCAGCTAGGGCTAGAACAATATTCTTTACTCATTATCAGACACTCAGAATCAGCTCACCTCCTAACATTTATATCAATGAAATTGGCAATACATACACATATCACAAATTACACTTATTGAGTTGAGGAATAGGGGACATGTATAATATTTCAACAATAAAGAATTATTAAAAACCAAACTATAATTATTGAGTGTTTTTGGAAATGAAAACATCAGGTTATTTGTTGGTTTATAAAGAAAACTTTTTTTATAGGAGAAATAGTAAACATTTCAATAGTAAACATTTCAATAGCATCATAATACCAGACAATATTTTCTATTCTTAACTCTTAATTATCTAAAGATTATTTAACTAGATTACTTACATATTTTGGACATTAATACACCTGTAACCCCTTCTAGACTCACATTCCAAAATGTTGGGATTTAAAAAATATATTTTTTTATTGATTTTTTACAGAGAGAAAGAGAGAGGGATAGAGAGTTAGAAACATCGATGAGAGAGAATCATCGACCAGCTGCCTCTTGCACACCTCCTACTGGGGATGTGCCCGCAGCCAAGGTACATGCCCTTGACCAGAATCGTACCTGGGACCTTTCAGTCCGCAGGCCGATGCTCTATCCACTGAGCCAAACCGGTTTCAGTGGGATTTTTTTAAAAATTATGGCCCAGTCCCTGGCACATAGTAGGAATGCAGTCATATTGAGTGAGTTAATGAATGAGTTCCTATATGTTTGGTCATTTGACCATTGGTTTGGCTTTTATGGTAAAGAGAGTAAGGTAAATAGTGACACTGAGAGGTTTGGTAGAAGAGTCTGAAATATTGGCTAATCCAATAGGATGAATACTAGCATCTTTCTAATCCAATATTGGCTCTTCTCTGCTCTGGGAAAAATAATGTAGTTCCTTCTAACTTTTGGATTTGCTCCATTCTTTTTTTTATTGATTTCAGAGAGGAAGGGAGAGGGAGAGATTGAAACATCAATGATGACAGAGAATCATTGATCAGCTGCCTCCTGCTTTCCCTCTACTAGAAATCGAGGCTGCAACCCAGGCACGTGCCCCTGACTGGAATCAAACCAGGACCCTTCAGCCTGCAGGCCGACGCTCTGTCCACTGAGCCAAATGGCTAAGGCTACTACATTCTTTATTTCAGTGAAGAACTGAAATCTCCACAGTATTTTTTCCTGTGCATATTTGTTCACGTAAAATTATTTAAGTAAGAGTATCAATAGCTTTCCTATTCCGTGTACAAAGGCTTAAGCTGTACCATTCAGAATTTCAAAAATAGCCCAGTAGGTGTGGCTTAGTGGTTGAGTGACCAGAAGGTCACAGTTCAATTCCTGGTCAGGGCACATACATGGGTTGTGGGCTCAGTTCCCAGTGTGGGACATGCAGGAGGCAGCCGATCAGTGATTCTCTCTCATGATGGATGTTTCTATGTCTCCCTTTCTCTTCCTCTATAAAATCAATAATAAAAATATTTTTAAAAAAATCTTATGTGGGACAGATGCAAGTGTGATATTCACCTTGAGATGGGGAGAGAGCAAGAGACTATTGCTAGGCCTACCCAGCTATTGGCCCTTTCCTTCCCCGGCCACAGATCAACACTGTGCTAGCCCTCTGAAACCCTGGAGTTCCATTGAACACATTTGGAACATTACTGATTCAGATGGCTGCATGTTTTTTTCTATTGGTAACCCTGTATCTAAACTTACCTCTTTCGATCCAACTTGAGGATTGCTGCCAAAATGATCTTCCTAAAATCTCAACTTACTCCCCTACTCAAAAACCATTTTAAATATTTCTTTTTAAAAAATATATATATTTTATTGATTTTTTACAGAGAGGAAGGGGAAGGATAGAGAGTTAGAAACATCAGATGAGAGAAACATTGATCAGCTGCCTCCCACACACCCTCTACTGGGGATGTACCTGCAACCAAGGTACATGCCCTTGACGAATCAAACCCAGGACCCCTCAGTCCGCAGGCCAATGCTCTATCCACCGAGCCAAACAGGTTAGGGCAAGTATTTCTTTTTAAAAACATATATTTTTATTGATTTCAGAGAGGATGTGAGATGGGGAGAGAGACAGAAACATCAACGATGAGAGAATCACTGATCAGCTGCCTCCTGCACACCCCACACCAGGGATCAAACCCACAACTGGGCATGTGCCCTGAGAGGGAATCAAACCATGACCTCCTGGTTCATAGGTTGATGCTCAACCACTAAGTCAGGTCAACGGGGCCATTTTAAGTATTTCTTAGTTGGGCATTTCAGATAACTCACAATGTAGTTTCAGTATTCCTTGCCAATGGTATCCTTTGTCTCATGTTCTTCTGGGATGCTTAGTTTTTTTCTGTTTTGTCTAACTCCCCATTTTTCTAATGCTGTTCAAACTCAATAATCAAAAATGAACTCACGATCTCTCTAACCAAAACTAACTTCTGACTTT